>OZ038478.1:41168066-41178066 GCA_964036315.1 Acanthosepion esculentum | reverse complement strand
GAAATGTCTTCTTTAATAACGTTTGAAGTAATTAATATATATATATATATATATATATATATATAATGTATATATATATATACACATATATACATATACACACACAAACATATATATATATATATACATGAATGATATGAATTGGATTCCGTGAGGATGTTAAAATAAAGAAAAAATAGGAAACGTATATCAATCTAACAGGTTTCACTTTTATTAAGGCTCCGTCAGAGATTGTTTTTACTCAGTCTCTGACGAAGCTTTAATATACATGAAATATGCTATATTGATTTACGTTTCCTATTTGTTCTTTATTTTATGTCATATATATATATATATATATATATATATATATATATATATATATATATATATATATATATATTTTCTATATATATTATTTTCTGTAGTTCACTGCTACTAACAAGCAGAATTTTTTTTTCTATCGATGATGACCATGTTGGCCGAAACTAGTCGAGAAATCTAACTGAAATAATAAAAACGAAAGGATATTAATATACAACACAGTGTGTCTGAAGATTTTAATTTTTTAATATTTTTTATTTTTTTAATGTTTTAATAATTTTTATTGTTCAAAACACACACACACACACACACACACACACATATATATATATATATATACATACATCGATTTTGAAAAACTATTTGTATATATATATATATATATATATATTTATATATATCGATTTTGAAAACATATTTGTTCGACATGTGAGATGTTCGAGAACCGAGGTTGGTATATATATATATATATATATATATATATATATATATATATATATATATATATATATATATACATATACATATATATATATATATATATATATATATATATATATATATATATATATATATATATATATATATAACGTCTTACATGTCGAACAAATCGGTTTTCGGACAAAAAATTTAAAATGAAAATGCCTCGGTTATCGAACAAAATATCAGTTCTCGAACAACGTAGCCGAACCGAGTTAACCTGAACGGAATAATTTCTGAGTCAACCGACATGTTTTATACATTTGTGTGTTGTGGCGTGCTTTTCTTTTCCAATTTTATTATACTATGGTATTTTTTCCCTGCATTGATTCGCATTGGAAAAATAGTTTCGGTTTACGAACATTTCGGGTTACGAACGGCCTTCAGGAATTAATTAAATTCGTGAACCGAGGTTCCACTATATGTGTGTGTGTGTATGTGTGTGTGTGTATGTGTGTGTGTGTGTGTGTGTCTATATTGCTTATTACAATTATGAAGATGTGTGTATGCTTTTGTGAGTCTATGTTCATAAATATTACATGATTATTACATGATACGTATGCTTGTATATGAATATACGTGTGTGTGTGTGTGCGCGCGCGTCCATATAGGTATAGATTCACTTGTGACAATTGATATGTTTTTTTTTTTACAGATACACTCATGACGCCATAAATACATGTTCCTATTTTATATACTCCGATGTTTTTACTCGTCTGCAAAGACTTGAACCTTTAATGAAATTAACCAACATTAAGCTACCTCCATCTTTGTTGTAGGGCTCATTGTTCGGACTTTCCTTACTTTTTTGTTTTTTTTGTTTTTTGTTTTCAACAATAGTTTTAAGCGACAATGTTAATTGTTCAATTCGCTACAAAGTATAACAAATATGATTTTCAAATATAATTTTTCAATTAATCTTTTTTGTAAGTACATTTTATGTAAAGGAAAATTAAAGCAGAAAAATTTTTTTTTAAATCTTTGCTACAAACAAGAAATATAAATTGTTTATATCCAAATCACCCTTTTCATAAGGTTTATATTAACAGTTCACATTGTGAAGAAAATTGTTCACTTATATATTTTAAACAACAGTCACTTCGAGGTGGAGTGATGTTTAGCAAGCTTGTCTCGCGAGATCAATTACGACTGATTAATGAGTTCGATCCTCACTGAGTGCTGAATACTTTTGGCCTTGTGCCGCTTCTAAACTACGTTTAGAAAATTGCTGTATATATGAGACATAATTAGAAAAAACATCAGAAACAGATTTATAATTAAAAAGTGTTCGAAAAATTAATTCTTTCGACTTTATTTTAGATGTTAAAATAATTAAACAAAATCAGTATTAAATCATCTTTCGATTGGGAATTTAACAAGTAGAAATAAATTAAAATGGGCAACTCTAAAAAAACACTATTAAAAATCTATTAAAACTGCAAATATTAATAGAAATTAGATATTTCATATAATATTCGATGAAATCTTGTATTAGATTAAGTGCATAAAATTACATAGGCAATATTATTATTTTATTTCCTTTGATTTCTGGTGTAGACTCATTACTTTCCGGGTCACAACCTAAGACATTTCCCACTGGGCATTTTTTGTGGTAAAAGCCCTTTGTAAGGTGTACACCTTACAAAGGGCTTTATCTTTGTAAAATGTTAGTACAATTTTTTGTATTTCTTAAGGCTTCGGCGATCAGGGATCCCTTTTCTATACAAACCGAGGGCTCCAACTTCAACTAGAATTGTTGATGACCCCATGTGCCACATTATTGAGATTTCGACTTCAAGGTCCTTATATGTTAATAGTTTTTTTTTTAAGACCTTGACTGATAAATTATAGTATGCAGGAAGAATAAGAATGCATATTTTGTTTTTGCGATCTCTGAACACAATGGCTGGGCGATTATAATAATAATAATAATAATTATTATTATTATTATTTTTATTGTTATTATTATTATTATTACCCAGTCTCACGAGATTATGTGATAGTAAGGCTCCTTAGTACCGCAGCAATATTCTTTTTAGCGATACTGTCTATTTTTAGTTGTGAATCGTTTAACTGAATTTCGGTTACTCTAGACCAGTGGATTCTCAACCACAGTGCCGTGATACACTAGTGTGTCGCGCGATCATCTTAAGTGCGCCGAGAAATATTGACACCGTATATATATATATATATATATATATATATATATATATATGTGTGTGTGTGTGTGTGTATGTGTGTGTGTGTGTGTGTGTGTGTGTGTGTGTGTAAGCAAATATGTGGATGTTGATCTGACGGTATGATGAAAAATATGGAAAAGACAAAACAAAATCCGAATATGCAAGTTTACTGTTTTAATGTTGTTTTACTGTCGACATCAGACGTGTCGGTCTAGTAGACCATCTTCAGGACATGGTTATTAGAAACATACTTAGGATTAGACGATATTTAAGTCAACATGAAAAGACGATAGACACAAGACTAATCAGAAACAGAACAACTGAAATTCTAAAGTCAGCGTTCCTTTTTGGGGATTCGGTCACGTTGGCGTCTCGTTGGCGTCACAATGCGCTAAAAATTAAAACTACTATACTACCTACTAGAACTATTCGCAGTATATTAAATAATACCAGCAAACAACATATTACATCCGATGCTTGCGTCTACCAGATCCCATGCAAAGACTGCAATTTGAGATATGTGGTAGAAACAGGTAGGTCCGTAAAATCTCGTGTTTCCGAACATAAACAAGATAATAGCCGCGGTAATTTAAATAATGCTTTATTTGTACACTTAACTAAATCTGATCATAATTTCGATTTTGACTCTGTGAAGATTTTAAGATATATTCATAATAAAAACCTTAGACGGATTTATGAGGCAGGCATAATATCCACTTCACGTACGGTAAATACTAGACCCGGCTTCTTTAACATCTCCCCTTTCCTGGCAAGATTAATGCTTGACAAACGTACTTATAAGCTTTAGATTCAAATAGAATTCCTCTTTTTCATTTAAGATAAAGTCTCTATCTTGGGAGTACGTTTTTCGCAGCATCACCCGCTTGACACCAACGTAACGCCAACGTGACGCCAACGCGACGCCAACGCGACGCCAACGCGACGCCAACGCGACGAATCCCAAAAAAGGAACGCTGACTTTAGAATTTCAGTTGTTCTGTTTCTGATTAGTCTTGTGTCTATCGTCTTTTCATGTTGACTTAAATATCGTCTAATACTAAGTATGTTTCTAATAACCATGTCCTGAAGATGGTCTACTAGACCGAAACGTCTGATGTCGACAGTAAAACAACATTAAAACAGTAAACTTGCATATTCGGATTTTGTTTTGTCTTTTCCATATTTTTCATTACATACATATATATATATATATATATATATATATATATATATATATATATATGTATATATATATATATATATATATATATATATATATATATAGAGAGAGAGAGAGAGAGAGAGAGAGAAAGTGCGATGGATAAATTGTCGTCTAAATGACGCAAAAATGTAAAAAAAAACCTGACATCTCATTTTAAAAAATATAGTTACCAAAATTACACAAAAAATATCTTGAAATACTAAAGTGTAAATTTATTCAATAAAATCGCCATCGACTTTGGAATCTCCTACAAATCTTCTGGTCAGTCTCCTTGTTTAAGTTGGCGGATGCTGCCATAGTCCCTGCTTTCTGTTCATCTTTGGTGTTGCTAGGAGTCTTGTTGGTCCCACACATACAAATCAAGGGCGGTGCAGTATGGTGAGAGCTGGGTGACCAGATGTAAAAGATGATGTTGTCACAGAAATTGTCTGGCAGCCATCACTGGGTTGTCCTGCTTGTGTAGCATGGTTCAGAGTCCTGTTTCCAGACACAGAGTCTTCCAACAGCCACCCTCTTGACCTAAGGCAGCACTACCTCTTCAAGGTACTTGATACATGCCGCTGTGTTGAGTCTGAGGCTCTCACCAACAAATTCGGGAGTTCTTTTCTTACCAGAACGATTATAGTGAATTTTCCGAGCTGTCATGCCTTCGTAATCAGCATTAGACTCATTCAAATATTTCCGAATCCTCTGCACTGTCCTTTCATCGACAGCCAAACACTCTGAAATGTTCATATTGGAGCTTCCGGTGCGAATGCTAAGAAGTTCAGCACGCCGTTTACAAATTTCTGGCGGATTAAATTGCGTCATGGTGCTCTTGTTCTTTTAGACGGTGCCCAATTGACCCTACTATTACTATACTGTCCAATGGAAAAATCAAAAACAAACAACGCGCATGCGCGAAATTAAAATATGAAACGACGACAATTTACCCATTGCACCATATATATATATATATATATATATATATATATATATATATATATATATATATATATATGATGAAAATGTGGAAAAAACAAAGCAAAATCCGAATATGTGAGTTTACTGTTTTTTATTTTGTTTTTGTTTTTTGTTTTTCTCACATATTCGGATTTTGTTTTGTCTTTTCCCCATTTTCATCATACCGTCGGATCTACATCCACATATTTGCTTACATATATATATATATATATATATATATATATATATATATATAAGTAATTCATTGAGTCTGGCTCAATGAATTACTTAATTATAATTATCAAATCCTCCTAACAATTTATATCATGTCTATATCATTGCTTGATCCGGCTTCTAATGCTTCAGTTTGAGCGGCTTGGTGATAGTAATCGTGGCTCCCGGGGGCACAGTCCTATGGTTACAGAGAATTTCAGTTGAGTTCCACCACGGAATATGTGTCCGAGTGGGGCTATATTCAGTCTGATTTGCTACCTCTTCGTCACCGAGTCCCGTTGAACAGTTGGTATGACGTTTGCTTGATGACCTGACTGTCCGGGTTTCAATTCTCGGTAGTGGATGCGCACTGCTGATGAGTCCCAAATATAGGACGAAACGGCCGTCCAGTGCTTTCTGCATTCTGTTGAGGTTTCTTTCAGACTCAATGAATTACTTAATTATAATTATCAAATCCTCCTAACAATTTCTAATATATATATATATATATATGTTTATATATATATGTTTATATATATATATATATAACATCCTAGATTGCTTATATATATATAACATCCTAGAATGGCAAGAAAAATTGAATGCAAAGCTTAATTGCAATGCCTTTTCAGTCGTCTTTAATTAAATTTATATAAAAGAGGGATTGTTGTTTAATTAAAGACTACTGACAAATGACTGCGATTAAGCTCTTTGATTCAATTATTTCTCCGTGTTGAATCTGAGGTCCTGGAGGAAAATGAATAGAGACATAGCGTCACCATCACTAGTAATCACTTCGTAATTGTCATTAGACTCATCTAACTCTTTCCGAATAATCTGGATATGTGTCTGTAGAAGTAATAATGATACAGCGTTAGTATTTTAATTCATGAATAAGAAACGTTTTTCAAATAATTCTTTTTTACTATTCTTCGACGATGTTATTTTAAATACTTTGTTTTAATAGTCATTTCTTTTAACTTTAAAAAAAAATGTATACCCTTTAAAAATGTTCCTAAGTGTCCCGTGATATTTTCATTTGCTCCTAGATGCGTCGTTGCTTAAAAGGGTACTCTGCTATAGAAAAAGATTGCTTTAGAGCGTTTAAGAGGCTCTTCCCGTCGCCTCCGAGCGTTCCTGTCATGACTAGCACATTTCATGTTCCAATACTTTCTTAACTTACTGACAAGGTCGAACTAATCTTTACACTTTCTTTCAGATTTAATTTGTGGTCATTATTATTATTATTATTATTATTATTATTATTGAATGAGAGAGCATCAGCAAAATAAAAAGGAGATGCTGAGGTATAAATATACGAAACCCAATGTAACCATTCTATTGGGTTGGTGCATAATTATCAAGCGTTTTTGTAGGCGAGTTATTTGTTAATAAAAATTTCTGTTTTATTTACTTTTTTTAATAAAGATATTATTTTATTTTCAGGTTATAAAAATGCGTGTCTATAATCATACGCTCCGGAATAATCATTTAGAAATGTTATTGTTGAATTGTTATGTTTCTTTTTTCATAATAAATATTATTCATTCATCACAGCTAAAAATGCACAACATGACAAGTTTTAACAAAAAGCGGTGTATCACCTTACCGGTGAGTCCCAGTTAAAAATACCTTCCCGTCGAGTAAACGGTCTCTAATTGCGGATGTTACCATGCATGTTGATGTAACTCCAATGTCAACCTGACTGCGTCATATTTCAAAAAAACTATCACGATATCCGGCTGTGATACTCTTCTGTCAATCCGACACCATCTGGTTATGGTCAGGCAACTGAAAAAGACAATCTACAAATGATTTAGTTACCTCTTTAGTATTTTATTCAATTTTAATAATGTTATCGAACGCTCACTTGCAATTTTGTCTTGATTTTTCAATGATTTCAACCTCTTTTTAACACAATTGCGAACTATTTCAAGTGCACCGTAATGGATACATTTGCCAATCTCATATTCCAGAAATGTTTTCACTCCTCTGACAAAGTCTAAATATTTTTATCTTCCCAATTTCAATTTTATTCGTTTGTCTGTTGGAATGGTGCCATCGATCTCATTGGTTGTTTCCTTTTCGACGTCGACTCTCAGTACCTGATCTGGTTCAATATCAACGTTCCAAGAAATTCCTGCTTCTGATTTTTGCATATGCCATTGGTAATTCTAATGACATGGTCCGCCGTTCCTTTACATGGAAAAATTCGCCATTCATTGATCGGACAGAAATTGGTTGAACTTTTATAAAAAGGGTTTTCAGGAAAATACGTTTCTCAAGCCTAATAACTATATAAACGCTCTTTACAATATTGATGGGCGCTTTTTTTTAGAGTAAGGTTCAATCGGTAGAAGGCCCGATGTAGAGAGTTATGTTAAGAGGCAGTTTATACGGATAGGAGGCGAAAATAACGTTTGACTCCGAACTTGAACTGATTAAGATTGTAGTATTCGGGGAAACATCCATACTATACTGTCCAATGGAAAAAATAAAAAGCAAACAACGCGCATGCGCGAAATAAAAACAATAAACGACGACAATTTACCCATTTCACCATATATATATATATATATATATATATATATATATATATATATATAATTAAGTAATTCATTGAGTCTGACTCAATGAATTACTTAATTATCATTATCAGATCCCCCTAACAATTTCTGTTATGTCTATATCATTGCTTGATCTGGCTTTTAATGCTTCAGTTTGAGCGGCTTGGTGATAGTAGTCGTGGCTCCCGGGGGCACAGTCCTATGGTTACAGAGAGTTTCAGTTGAGTTTCACCACGGAATATGTGAGCGAGTGTCGCTATATTGAGTCCGATTCTTATAGTACACGGGAAGAAGCTGTTCGAGTGGAAGTTACTTCTAACCGATCCAATAAGGAGGGGATGTGGTTGGTTTGCTACTATGTAAGTCGCATTGTACACCGATATATTTGATAGCATCCCATGCATTTTCACATTACACAGGAAAATACCATACCTACCCAATTATATCTATTTTTGTACTTTCTTCTCGACAAGTTTGCTACTTTCGCTTTCATGATTAACAATATCATTTCTATGCCCGCGACATATACGAGACCTGCCTTTTCCTTAAAATCAAGATTTGTTGTAGAATGCTGTCAGCCATTAAGGTAGACCGACAGAAGAATAAAAACGTGAAAGAATTATCGTAGTAAATTAATTTTAAAACTTAAACATAAGGAATCAACATTTGAGATTGCATCGAGATCATCGGATATAATTGACGAGTTGCAGGTTTTTCAACGATACAGGCATCATTCATTTATGATTCGAATCTAGATGATTAATTGGTAATTCTTGGATTCATGAGAATAGCACTGACGAGGATTCATCAAGTTACGGAATATCCTGGATTATCTCCCTTCAAATAAATCTGGAAGAATAATCCAAAGACAGCGTTATGTCTGCACGCATACTTCTCGAAGAGGAAAGAGGCGAAGAATGGTAACAATTTGATGCAAACAATGCACAACACTACTGTGATATGGAATCAGCTAAATTTTTTACAGACTTTTACATATTTTTTATTATATTTAGAAATCAAACATTTATTTTATTGGCTTGTTTATCTTTTAATGTAAAAGTGAATATAACATATTTATAGTTTTTGTATCAATCAAAGCGAAAACATATATACAAAAATCACAGTATCAAAATTAATCTTCTCATTTTTTTTAACCGTCTGCTCTGCGCGTTTGCGCCAACTTTTGGTGCCAACTTTTCGGGCCAACTTTTCCAGACTTTTAAATGATTAATGAGAAGATTAATGAATAAAATCCAACACAGCCTTTGAAGCTGTTTTCGTTGATTAAATTCAAAACAAAAACGATTTTTCCTCATATCAATTTTAATACTTACGATGGTAAATATTATCGACAATAATCAATGAAAGAAAGTCGATGAATAAACAGCAGAAGTTACCAAAAAATGCCCCCAAAGGTATAATAAACACCACCTCCAACTACTGAAATATCAACTATTGAAGCTAGAAGAACAAGATTAATTGTATCTATTTCGCCATAGAGAGATAGCTATTAACAGTAAACGTTATTTGTCATCTTGCGTAACTTTGATTGCTTAGTAGCGCCGCCATCTTGTTGTTGTCGGAGTATGTCGATAGTCGTGTCTGGTTGCCCGGTTTCATTAATGGTTCTAAGCCTAGAAATATGTTGGAAAATGTCACAGAGAAAAATGTACCTGGTGACAACTTAGAAAGGATTGTCCCAACGCAGTTGATTCATGATTTCTCCACACATCAAGCGATTAAATACGTGCGTGGGACTTGACGAAATTCAATATCTCCTTTCTTTGAGTGTGAAAGGGGTCAGACCAAATTAGGATTACTAGAACTTTTGCAGTAATTCACTTAAAGTTTTGCCTAAATATCTGCAACCACCAATGGTTGACATCTCTGTAATATATTTCTCTGTGTATAAATTTGGAAAAAAAATCTAGAAGACAACATATTTAAATAAATAATAGTACACAAGAGATATGTTCGAAAAGTGGATGTGTGAAACTGAATGAAATACTGAACCATATAAATACTCGGTTTTACTTATACATACCTATGATAAAGTAATGGTTTATAAATTGCTAAATTAATATTATTATAAA
>OZ038478.1:41138066-41163066 GCA_964036315.1 Acanthosepion esculentum | reverse complement strand
AAAATTAATTAATATTGTTGTTGTTATCATTATAATTATTATAACAAACAAGCAAACGCACACACACACACATATATATATGTGTCGATAACTATATTTTCGGAAAATAAAAACATTCTCATCATTACAGATGCACATATATAAATATATACCTATATCAGGTAAAAAAGAAAACCTTGATAATTAATAGTCGACAGTGCTCTGATGTGTTAAATATTTGGGCAGTTTTTAAACATTTTAATTCCAGAAAATAAAATAGTTTTACGAATGCACAGAAATAATTAAATGAAAAAGCTTAATCGCAGTCACTTGTCGGCTGTTTTTAATTAAATGATAATCCCACTTTTAAACAAGTTTTATTAAAGACAACCGAAAAAATACTGCAATTAAGCTTAGCCTTCAATTTTTCTAGCCTTCTTTTCCAATATCTATTAACAAAGATATATATATATATATATATATATATATATATATATATATATATATATATATACATATATATATATATATATATCATGCAATGTGTAAATTGTTGCCATTTTATGTTTTTAATTTTCTCATGCACGTTATTTTTAATTTTGTCGACTGCAGAGTATAGTAGGGTCAGTTGGGCACCGTCTGTGAGGAACAGAACACACAGACGCAATTCACTACGACACAAATTTGTACACAGCATGCATTACTGCTTGGAATTCGCGCCGGGAGCTCCAATACGAACATTTCAAAATGTGTTTCGGAAAGAGTTGGATGAGTCTAATGGTGATTAAGAAGGTACGACAATACTGAAACTCTGATCGTTCTGATAAGAAAAGAACTCCCGAATTTGTTGGTGAAAGCTTCAGGCTGAACACGGAGGCCTACATCAAGTACCTTGAAGACGTGGGGCAAGAGGATGGCTGCTGGAAGAACCTGTATCAGGAAACAGGACTCTGCACTGTGCTATATAAGCAGGAGAACCCTTCCATGGCTGTCAGACAATTTCTGCGACCACATCACCCTTTACATCTAGCCATCCCACTTGATTATTAGGTGCAGGGCGAAGTTGAGCGAGAGAACAACAAAACTCCTTCTAACCCCAAAGATGAACTAAAGGCAAGGATTATGACAGCATTTACCAAGTTAAACAAGGAGACCGTCCAGAAGAGATGCAGGAGATTCCGAAGTCGTTTGGAGGCCGCGGTTGAAGCCAATGGCGATTTTATTGAATAAATTTACCCTTAATATTCAAAGACATTTTCGTGTAATTTTGGTAAATATATTTTTTAAAATGAGATGCCGGTGTTATTTTCATTTTGGTGTAATTTAGACGACAATTTATCCATCAAATCCTATATTTATAATAGAGCTTGACTCGGTGAACAACTAGGGATGATATATGAAATCTGTGCAACATTTATAGTTGTTTATATTCTCCACTTTGGTCTCACTTGCATATATGTTTTCCGTCTTTTTCTCGACCCATTTTATTTATCTCGCGACCCACTAAAGTTTTCGGACCCACATTTAGAAAAACCTGCTATATACACACACCTTGAACGGGCGCGTGAGCGCGCACAGACATATATATATATCTATACATATATATATATATATATATATATGCAGAAATATAGTCTTAAAGTGTGCTATATTTATGGGGTAAAGTGCTCAATATCAGAGATAGAGCGTGTGTAAATATAAAAGTGGACATGGAAGTCAGCACTTAGAGGCGACAGTCTGTTTCATGCTAGTGCAATCGTCAGGCGATTGCACTAGCATGAAACAGACTGTCGCCATGAAACAGACTGTCGCCATGAAACAGACTGTCGCCTCTAAGTGCTGACTTCCATGTCCACTTTTATATATATATATATATATATTTTCCCCAAAGAAAAACTCTCCAAACCCCTATGCTTTATTAATTGAAATTGTTAAATTTCTTTAAAACCTATACGCTTTTGTTTTATACACGTGTCTCTTAATGATTCATGAATGGCATATATATTACTATAAGTGGTTTCAGTGTAATAAATAAAAAAAAAATAGTGTTAAAATATATATAAATAAAAAGCAATTACACATGTTCGGTAACTATGCGTTGCCATAAGCGTTATTCTTTTGAAAACAATGCGTCCAATCGGACGTCCAGTATGGCTATTTATTTTCCCATATATCTTCATAATATATACATGTGTGTGTGTGATATATATATATATATATATATATATATATATATATATATATATATATATATATATATATATATATATATGTGTGTGTGTGTATATATATGTATATATATATATATATATATATATATATATATATATATATATATATATATATGTGTGTGTGTGTGTGTGTGTGTGTGTGTGTGTGTGTGTGTGTGTGTGTTTAGACGTGGTGGTTACAAATATGTCATTATTTGTGTTGATATGTATATACTTCCGTAAAAGTATATGTACAAAAGAAATAAATCATTATATATGCATTCATAATTTCCATTGCTCATTCTCTCCCACCACAATCGTCACTCTTTCACTTTTGCCATTTTCCCTTTCATGTGTACTTAGATGACCCTGAAAGTTATGTGACAAGTAAGAGAGATAGACATGAGTTGTGAACAGTTTGTCTAAAAAGTTAGTAAAGAAAAGATTCGAGACTCACCTCTGAAAGGAACGAAGTACTTGTCGTTTGCTAACTTAACTGAAGATTGTCCCAAATGGGTTGACATTTTTTAATGTCCCGACCTTTTTTACATATATTTTCCTTCCTTAACTTTTATTGTATATTCCTAAATCAGTTCGTATGACGAAAGAAGAAAGAAACGATTTCTCTGTGAGTGAATATAAATATTCAATAATATACATTTCCTGTATAGATGTGCATTCATATTATTTTCTCGAATATGTGGGCGTTTTTCTACTTAGCCTGTTAACCACAAAAAATACGTTTCTTTCTTTCTTCCCTTTTGGGCTTGATTTCTATAAAACGGAAAACTTGTCATCCTGTTGGTCCCGAAGAAGTTTGATGAATGCAGTTGACGCTATTGGTTTTACCTCTTGGGACGCCACAAAAATAATTTGAAAGTTTTGAGAAAAGAATTAATAGAAAACGCCTACCTAAAGCATAGATTTGTACACAGTTTCTTTATAGGGGCAAAGAAAACATATATAAAGGATGTTTTGTGATCTGAGAGACATTATTCAATTAGTAAAGTACAGATACTACACTTGTTCATAGATAAAACAAGATAATAAAATACTTATTATTATTATTATTATTATTATTATTATTTCTTTTGATTTCTGATGTATCCTTATTTCTTTCCGAGTCCCAACCAGAGACCTAAGATCAGAAATGGCATCATACTATTTTCCACTGAGCATTTTTTTTGAGACGCCACCCACCAAAAAAAACTAAGATCACAGAGATTTTATATAGCTAAAGTCATTCGTAAGATGTTGGACTGGACACAGTTTTTTGTATTTCTTTAAGTCTTGTGCTACCAAGAATCCCTTCAGTGGGTGTATCGGAAATCTGGGGACTACAACTGCAACTGGAATTGTTCACGTCCTCATGCGTGACATTTATGAGATTTCGATTTCAAGGTCCTAGTAGTTTGACAGTTTTTGAAGATCTTCAAAGATACATTGCAGTCTGCAGGGACTGCCATGTCAATAAGGAGGCATATTTTGTCTTGGCGGTCTCCAATCACGATATCAGAGCGATTAGATTTCATTGTTCTGTCTGTGTGTATTGTAAGGTCCCATAAAATTGTTACAGCTCCTATCTCTGTAATCGGGTCTGGGTGGTCTTCATACCAATTTCTTACCGTTTCCTTTCCTTATGCGTTACAGATTTTCCAGTGTAGATATTGACCCACTCTGTCGTGTTTTACATTCAGTGGGTGCCAATACCGTGTAACCTGATACAAGATGGTCAATTGTTTGAGGATATTTATCACAGAATACGCATTTTGTACTAGCACAATTTTTCTGTATGTGTGCTTGGTAATTTATAGTTAGCAAGCATTGGTCTTGAGCAAGCAAGAATAAAACCTTAAGTTTCATCTTTTAACTTTTATTATCATTATTATTATTAGTAGTAGTAGTAGTAGTAGTAGTAGTAGTAGTAGTAGTAGTAGTAGCAGTAGTAGGAGTAGTATATCTACTTTCACAATCTTTTTGCTTTCAGCTGGAAATTGTACATTATTGGTGTTCTCCATCAAAGCATACGACCTCAGAGAGATAACTCCTTTTGCAAAATATTTGCAGTGGTCCTAGGCCTCAGTCTGTTTGGATGTTGAAATTCCACAAGCTCTTTGACTTGTCGTTTTCAATCACTTTATCTGTCTTGTGGATTTATCACCAACTTCAATTCCAAGTTGTTGTTATTACAAACTATTA
The DNA here is from genome assembly GCA_964036315.1 of Acanthosepion esculentum. Lineage (NCBI taxonomy): Eukaryota > Metazoa > Mollusca > Cephalopoda > Sepiida > Sepiidae > Acanthosepion > Acanthosepion esculentum. Next base: position 41,158,678 of record OZ038478.1, on the reverse strand, counting down.
TTATTTATGCAAAAAATGTACCATATTTGTTTTTTTTTTTACTTTTGTGTTATTTTGTAATAAATATATATAATTATACCGTTTAGAATTTGCCAGCAGGTCTTACAGTGGCAGCAAACCACCTGTATATGAATAGAAAATGAAATGACAAAAGTAGGAAGGGACCTAAGTCAAAGATGTGTCTTCTCACCGGATTTATTCAAAATTTACAGTGAGGCTATTCTAAGCGAGCAGGAGATCATAGCAGGATTTATCAACTTAACAATATAAGATACACAGATGAAACCGTGTTGGTTCCAAACACGGAAAAGAACTCACGTTACCTTCTAGAAAAGGTAGTAAAGGAAAGTAAGAAGAAAGGACTAACCCTCAATTGTAAGCAAACAAAATTTATAGTTGTCAGCAAAGGGAAAAGCCAAAGATGTGAAATACAAATTGGAAATGAAAAAATCAAACAAGTACTGAAGTTTACATAACTGTGAAATGTTTTAACAGAGAGTGGTGAAGATGACACCGAAATCAAAAGACACAATGGAATAGGAAAAGATAACTCTCAAAAACTAAACAAAGTATTAAGAAACAAGAAAATGATGTCAGAAACAAAGAAAAGAGTGTTGAACAGTTATGAAATAATAATGCTCCTAAAGGCAGTGAATACTGGACGCTTTCCTCACAGATAAAGAGAAAGCCGGAGGCAACAGATATGTGGTTCTATAGAAGGATTCTAAAAATACCGTGAACAGAAAATGTGATTTATGAGCAAGTTCTGAGGAAGTTGGAAATAAAAAAAGGACAATGATATATGAAATAAGAAAGTGACATTTGAAATTTCTGGGATTTATAAAGAGAAAAGAAAGCCTGGAAAATTTGACACTCATAGGACATATTGAATGCGAGAACGACAGAAAGAAACAACAAGTAATTTACTTAGGAAACTTGTGTAAATGGATGGCAGGACAAGGAGGGAAAGAGCAGTAAAAACACAAAAAATGCTAAGAGTCAGGGAGGACAAGAAGTTGCGACACCCAGGTTTGAAGAAAAAGAGGAAAGATTGGGAAAGGTTGCTGAACATCGAGAACAGAAGATGTGTAGACATGAACTCTGAGTATATATATATATATGTATATATATATATATATATATATATATATATATATATATATATATATATATATATATATATATAGTAAAGGTAATAAATCCGTTGGTATATAATCTAAGTGGATCCTATTAATATAAAATATTAAAACTGATCCAAAAAAAAGAGCTCAATGCATTTATTATAACAGAGCCAATAAATAGTATTACACAACAAAATCCAAAATTATCTCATATGGGGGATAAATGTATTTCAACCGAAGAAAAAACTTCATCAGTTTTATTCAACCCCCGTGTATAGACTGAGTTCGTGTCGGAATTAGAAATTTAACTGTGGAAGCAGTCGAAAAATGAATACAGAATTTATCCATTTCAATGTTTCAGTCAGACAAAATGCACGGTAAAAATTAGTTATTCCTGCACCAACAACATGTAAAAAATTATCAACTCGCATAATAACTATACTTTAAGTTCTATAGGATAAACAATAAACCTGGTATTGAATCCTCCTGTAATTGTAGAGATAAAGAAAGTTGTCCAGTTGAGAGTAAATTCAGATCTACTAAAGTTATATACCAAGCAGCCATTCTCCCCCTACCCCTCCCCAAATTATATGTTTACATTGGAATTTCTGCGGGGAAATGGAAAGAGATTTTATACTCATAGGCACTTTTATCACCCATAAATTAACACATCAGACAACACTTTAAAAACAAAAATTAAGAATTGAATGAGAAAGGTCTGAACCCGCAGATAGACTGGAAAATTATAGGTTGCGCTCATACTCCTAATTGTCTTAGAGATAGGTGTAACTTACGTTTAGAAGAAAAAATAGAAAAATAAAATACAATAATCAAAGCAAACTATTGAATCAAAGGAATTAATTAATTTTAAAATGTCGACATAAAAACAAATTTAAATTCCATAATACAGATTTTACTTCATTGTTTATAATTCTCTAACTCTTCAAATGTCGAATGTATAATTATTTCTAAAGACTATATTTCCATTTTCTTACCATATTAATTATATCTTATAATTGTCCCCTGTTCTAAGAACTCTCTTTCCTTTTAACACTTACCCCTCTTTATCTATCTATCTATCTATCTATATATATATATGTATATATATATATATATATATATATATATATATATATATATATATATATATTTTTTAAATGTAACTTTGTATTGTTTGTTTTTTTAATATAACTTGTTTTTGATTTAACTTATCTTTAAAGTTTAATCTTTTTCAAATATATAATTTATTTTATCTTATATTTTTAATTTTAAATACATTTTATATTCTTTAATATAACAATTTTTATTAATTATAAACTTTTTAAAATATATTCTTACTTAAATTTAATATAAATTATCTAAATATGACGTATTTTTAACTTTTTAAATATTTTTTTATTTTTAAGTATAATTTATCTGTTATTTTAATTTTTGCGTTATTTAGACGACAATTTATCCAAAGAATTGTCGTCTAAATTATGCAAAAATGAAAATAACACTGACATCTCATTTTAACAAATATATTTACCAAAATTGCACAAACATATCTTGCAATACTAAAGAGAAAATTTATTCAATAAAATCACCATTAGCTTCAAGCACAGCCTACAAATGACTTCGGAATCTCCTGCAACTCTTCTGGGTGGTCTCATTGTTTAAGTTGGTGAATAATTAAGTTGGCCATAGTCCTTGCCTCCAGTTCTGCTTTGGTGTTACAATGAGTTTTGTTGGTCTCTAACTCAAATGCGCCCCACACATAATAATGGGGGTTGCAGTCTGGGGAGTTAGGTCGCGAGATGCAAAGAGTGATGTAGTCGCAGAAATTGTCTGACAGCCCTGACTGAGTTCTCTTGCTTCTGTGGGATGGTGCAGTGTCCTGTTGCCAGACATAGGGTCTTCCCGTAGCCACCCTCTTGAACCAAGTCAGCACTTCCCCACTCCCGGTACGTGATGTAGGCATAGTGTTGAGTTTTCTTTCCAATCTGCCGTACCTTCGTAATCACTATTAAACTAATCGAACTCTTTCCGAATCCTCTGAGCTGTCCTCAGATACATATATATATATATATATATATATATATATATATATATATATATATATATATATGTGTGTGTGTGTGTGTGTGTGTGTGTGTGTGTGTGTGTGTGTGTGTGTGTGTGTGTGTGTGTTAGGAAAATCATTGACAAAGGGGAAAAAAATTTTCTTGTGACACGTTTCGTCCTTCTTCGGACTAAAGTGATTACGTTGTTGTCACTACACATGCTCACGAACGTAAGGGAGCGATGAAATTTTAAAATTCTATATTAAATTAAAAACAAACAAAAATTTAGTTTCTTTTTTTTTGTTGTTGTTTATATTTTATCGCCTCCGTTATTAAGCATTGCACACTGCGACCACAGAAAACCTAAGAAAAGTGAAATGCTATGAGACCCTGGAAGCAAATTCACCGTGGATAATCTCGCGATTAAAGCTCACACCACACACGTTCCTATTTGCAAATCGCGTTCTCCTTGAACTAAAATAACATTTTTTTTTAAATCCAAATTATGGTCAGACTCTTGAATATTCAGACTGGCAGGCAGGCGAAAATAAATATAAAGTCTCTTATTGCCATTTTCTTTTGCATTATGTGTTTTACTAATTTAGAATTAGCTGTAAGAAATTTGATGTTAACATTAGAAAAATCTTTTCTCAATTTTACATAGTGATTAGAGAGGGATTGGTTAAGGAGTCAGTCTATTTTCCAAACCAAGACTTTGGAAGAACTTGAAAGGCGAAGACAAAGTTATGTTCTCCACGCCGCAAGAGTTCCTGGTGAAATCAGTTGATGCAATTCGTGAGCGGCTCGAGAAGTTTGGTAGCGAAATCTTTGCCCATATCGAAGTTTAAATAAAACATCCTGTTAAACGCTTTCCTCTCATATCCATATCTTATGAAAATTATAGTTAATAAATAAATTGTAAGTATTTTAAAAAGGGAATAACTTTTCAGTCACCCTATATTTGCAATAGAGTTGGTGGGCAGAATAATATATTTTCATTTGATGGGTTTGTTATAATGATTCACGCTTCTATTTTCAAATAATTTACACGTCATTTGCTTCGAATTAAATATGATATAATTAGGGTATTGGAATAGTTTAAAATTATTCTCAATGTATTTCTCCTCTTCATATAGATATTAAAGGCTACAAATTCTGACTGTTCTTAAATAAAATTCGATGATAATTCCGGATTGTATTTTGTGATATTATACAATATATATATATATATATATATATATATATATATGTGTGTGTGTGTGTGTGTGTGTGTGTGTGTGTGTGTGTGTTTGTGTGTGTGTATGTATGTATGTATATGTAGAAATACACTCTTAAGGTGTGCTACATTTATGGGGTAATGTGCTCAATATCAGAGATAGAGTGTGTGTAAATATAAAAGTGAACATTGAAGTCAACACTTAGAGGCGACAGGCTGTTTCATTTAATTTAAGCCAAATAAATAAATGAATAAATAAATGAACGACTTCCGGCAAAATAACCGCCAAAATAGACTACCCACAATGCACGACTGACCCGTATATATAAATAGCTGAGAAAAAAACAACACTTGTCGCCTGACGATTGCGCCTAGCATGAAACAGCCTGTCGCCTCTAAGTGTTGACTTCAATATTCTCTTTTATAGATATATATATATAATATTCTTTCGTTTTTCTCAACAGTGTCAGTGTACGATATAGAAACCTAATAACAAGTCAGGAGTTCGAATACTGATTCTCTAGGTAAGTAAAGTAGAGTGATATCATGTCTTCTATTCACGCCGATTTTTGGCCCTTCTCTCAAACAATTCATGTGTCAAAGTGCTTTGTATCTATATGCTATACATTAGAAACTTAATATAATTTACTCAAAAATAACCTACCTTCCAAAAGTAGTAAGTTATATATCAGAATAAGATATGTTTGCCGAATTTCTTAAATAGAATATTTACAAAGCACTTAAATCAACTGCTTGCTCTGAATTTTGTTTCGCATATAATACATACCACCACTAGTTTTAATTTCTCTGTATGAATTTGTAAAAGACGAATTATCATTATTGCAACTAATATTTTCATTTAATAAAGTGATAATAATTGTGCTTCCCAAATCGTCCGTTTCACACTCATTCCCGGTCTTTTGTACAGGAGTAGAAGTTTATCCATTGTTTTCTGTTTATGATTGGTTTTCCTATTCTTTGTATAATCTACTTCAACTCTATATTCCTAACATCTCCGCCTTATCTCTGAAACTTTATTTTTATTTTTTCCTCTATAGGAGTAGATGTGTTCGACTATCGTCTGGTTCATTCTGCTCCCTGATCTTTGGAACACAAATAGAGGTTTATCTCTTGTTTCCTGTTTTGGAACTGGGTTTCCAAGTTCCCTCTAAAGTTTTATCAGTCACTTTCTCACCCAGTAGCCCCCTTGCGCCTTAGTGTTAATATCACCTTGATTGGGGTGAATTGTTTAAAAAATCACCTTGAATAATTTGCTTACTGAGTGTTAGGAAGCATGTTATTAACATTTTTTTAAAGAGTCGTTTTTAAATAAAAGTATAAAAACTAAAGTATAACTAAGATGGATTTTATCCTACTTTGCAGTTTAAGTGTCGGTGTTTTATGTTTGAAAAAGTGATAACAAATGAAACTGAACTATAAATTTATATAAAGAATCTGAAACAAAGATACAAGGTGATTGTTATGGTCCAAGTTGCTTGTACCACGGTGATGGTCCAAGGTAGAACCAATGAAGAATAACTCGAACACAGGTATGGAATAACACAGATATATTACAAACAGAATATGTACAAATGAAGTAGAAGTGTTAGTAATAACAATCAGGTTAGGTTAGAGAAAACTATGTTGTCTCGACCAGTATCACTATTGCAGTAATCGCCTGACGCGACTCTGTGACTGACTGACTCACACTCACTCTGTGACTCTGTGTCTCACTCCTGCTTCCTCTTGAGGCGCAGTATTTATGGTGTACGGGATAGTCCATTACTATTATGGGTAAGTTCCCATAACAGTGATGAAGATGCTTTGAATTTTATGAACGCTTTTTGAATGCTTTGCAAAGGAAATTGATTTAAGCCTCTTTAAGTGACCTTTTGAACTGGAGTAGATTTGGTTTAGTTGATTTTGTTTAACGGCATATCAACACCTCTGTGGGTTATTTCATGCCAAAACCAAATGTTTTTTTACAAAACTGCAAGTCTTCAACTACAGATAAAATGTATTGGTCATCATTTTGCTGTAAAAATGTATTGCTGGTCATTTTGCTATAAATTTTATTCTTTCATAGTGTTTTGTTTTTCTTTGTGGGTTCATTATTTGACCATAGCAGGAACCTCCCAACAGGTGCTATGACTCCCGGTCAGGTTGAACCTGGGAACAACAACAATGGTTTCCCGATCTTCAAAATTTCCAATCTCCCGATCAGAGACCTTGCTGCCGAATTGAACAGGAGTAGAATTTCATCCTTTGTTTCCTATTCAGGATTGAATTTACGATTCCTGCTAAAGTCTTTTTCACTCTCCTTCACTCCCAGTTAACAGAGTCTTACAAAAAAAACTGATAAGGATATTATTAAGTTGATTGATAAGTAATTCTCAGTTTTGTTAACCAATAGTAATGACGAATATATCAACTTAACTACTAATCATACTTGGTATTTGAGAATAAATTTGGAATAAACTACCATTCGGTAATATTCAACGCAAAAGTCAGTGAATTGATAAAGGGAAATCGCCATAACCGACCCCAAATAATAATCACCATGGGAAAAAAATAATCTTGTGCTTGGGATAAAATCATCAAGGTGTCATTCATTTAGTTTTTCAAACGGGATGAAGCAATAAATGCACATTTATATATTCATCAGTTGCAACGTGTACGTAAAATGCTGGTCGAAAAGAGCCCTGCGCTTATCAACAAGAAAAATGTTCTTCTCAAAGACAACGTAAGAATAACCCAAATTTTTTTTGGAACTCGGCTAGTCTTTTCCTTCGCACTGACTTATTCAGCTGACCTTCCACCAAACTATTATTATCTTTTACGCTCGCTGCTAACAGCTGTGATGTGGAAAATATTCCTCGAATGAAAACCTGATTCAAGAGTTATTCGCAAAGAACTGCTTTATAAGTGGCAACAAGTAATTGCAAATAGTGGCGAATATTCAAGTGAATAAAATGCTATTGTTTTTTACTGTAAAATTGTGTTTATAAACAAAAACGGAAAGTTTTTGACGAAATATAATAGATTTAACAGATTTATGTTTTATAATCATTTTGCATAAACATCTTAATCGTTTTTTTTCTTTTCTTAAGGTCATTTAAAATGCGCTAAAAACCCTTTTTTTTCTCCCCGAATAACTTCACAATCAACGATATTTTCAAACAAATGACAAAGTGACAGAAAATAATTACTGGTGACAAAAAATGTGACGTTATTCACAATTAAGGAAACGATAAAGATAATCAAAATAAAGACAACGCAAAGATAACAGTGATATAATTGTTGGGTCTTTGAGTAAATCAATATTTATATAATCTAATAAGAGGAGTAGGAAGAAGTGGGGAGTATTTTTCGGAGTGGGGACCTATAAGAAGGAGTGGATTAGCCATGCTTTTTCAAGCGCAGCTGTCAGTTCCTGTCGCACATAAGACTGTTGCTCCTCGCCGAATAAATTGACTCGGATTTTGGCGCCTCATTTTGGCGCGCTTGATTTTCCTATAATCAGATTATTAATGTATTTCTCGTTTTTGGTTTTGTTTCTATGCTTTCCAGCTCATTTTTTTTCTCTTTTTAGTGATTTTTACTTTTTGTTACTTTTTTTTTTTTTTTAAAGAAGACTTTCTCACCTTCCTACGTCGCATTTGTATATTTAATGAAATAAATGTGTAATGCTCCACTCGGCAGCCTGTCAAATGTTGTCGAATCAGACTTTTTACATTTGTAGCCGTTGTACTGTTCGTCATTTTTTTTTTTTTACTACTTTTTGATTTTCCGTAAAACAATTTTTTCTCTTTTTATAATCTTTGCTTTTTATTTGCCTTCTTTTTCTTTAAAATTTCCTTTCGAGATTTAGTGTCTATTTCTATCGACATTCATTTTATTTTTTTGTTTTTAGATTTTCCAAAGAGAATTTTTTTTTTAATTTTGTATTTGAATTAGTTTTGGTATCACTTTCCCTTGTTCGTTTTTTTGACAGTTTCTTTATTGGTGTGTATTATTCAGATTAGTTGCTCGAGTTTCCACTGCTGTCTGATAAACTGCAAAGTGAATTAAAGATTAATCAAAGTTAAAAGAAAAAACAATTGTATGACAAATTCGATTTGTCTCCAGTAAAGACTGTTTAATGAAATAGTAATGAGTCTCCTCTTTGCTTGGTTCACAAGAACAAAAGTAGTACTCTAAAGATGACCAATCAACATTAGTTACAACGCCATCTTTACTGACATATAAAATGCAATATCTCGAACAGGGTTAAAATGATGACGTCAAAAGATTTTCATATTTCAAATATTTATACTTAAGCGTTTAAAATATGAAACACACACACACACACATACATACATATATATATATATATATATATATATATATATATATATATATATATATATATATATTCTAAAGAAGTGATGGAATTCTTATTCATTAATCCCAGAGATTATATTACTTAAACGTCATTTTTAAGTGAATACGCATACTTGAGTAGATGCTCTATTTATTTATTAAACAGTATATTTGTTTATTTTTGTTTACAAGGCACGATTTAACTTTGCACGATCGTCGATGCACTCCGTGTATGAGACGGTCTAAAGGCACGTCGGATCTGTTAAGGAAAACTCAGGTTCGAATACAGCCGGTGAGCACTTATTTCGCTTTAATAAAATTTCTTGAATATTCAGACCTATGCACGAAAATATACTGTTTATTCACTAAACAGAGCGTCTATTCAAATATGGGTATCCACTAAAACTAACGTTTAAGTCATATATATATATATATATATATATATATATATATATATATATATATATATATATTATACTATTTTTATAATTTAATTAAATTTTTTGGTAAGAAGTACATATTCTAAGTATAAGTAGGATAGATAACGATTGATAGACTTGAAGAGGTTAAGATTGTAGTGATTGGGGAAAACATCATGTCAGATGTTTGTTCCATAAAGTATGTTCTCGGGAAGAAGATGTTTCAGTGAAACTTCTTCCTTACCAATGGAATAAGAGAGCGAATGAAGGTGACACGTGTGACATTTAACTTGTTGATATATGTCTAAACTATCACCTATAGAGAACCGTTTTCTCAGATCAATATGTAAACATGGTTTCAGGTGAATTAATCCTTTAAGGCTAAAGACATCCGTCATAAGACTATACAGACGAGAGTCATAGTATCACAAACAAACATCTTTACCAAATAAAAAGAAAACACTTGTACGAACACAAGAAAAAATAAATAAAAAGCTTAATTGCAGCACCTTGTCAGTCGTCTTTAGCGAAACATGTATAATAGAGGCGTATACACAATATATATATATATATATATATATATATATATATATATATATATATATATATATATATATATATATGTATATATATATATATATATATATATATATATATATATATATATATATACGAGGGTCATTCAATAAATAAGGTGAATTTTTCGGTATAAGAAATTCTAATACAGATAGAAGCTTACTTTTTTTTATTGTTTTTAGTTTTACTTCTTTTTCACATGGATTTAATTTCTTTTGCAGATTAAAAAAAAAAACTTTCAGAGTTTTGGCGATTAACAAAGATGGCCGACCAAGAAGCATGCTCCAGGATTGAACAGCGGTCAGTTATCAAGTTTTTGGATGCTGAAGGGTGCAAACCAGTTGAAATTCATAGGAGAATGGTGCCACATGTTTCAGTCAATAAAATGTCTACAAGTGGGCTAAATTGTTTAAAGAAGGACGGAGCAGTGTTGAGGATGAAGACAGGCCTGGGAGGCCTAGAGAAGTGAGGTCTCCTGAGGTGATCGAATCAGTCAATGACCTCATTCAGTCTGACAGAAGGGTGACAGTGGATGACATTGCAAGGACTTTGAGCTTATCTGTTGGGACAGCACACAAGGTCAGCTGCCGGTGGGTGCCAAAGATGCTTACTGCAGAGCACAAACAGCACAACAGCCCAAACGGTGCAGACCATCAACGAGCTGGGCTGGGAACTGCTCCCTTACAGCCCCGACCTTGCCCTTCAGACTTTCACCTGTTTGGTCCATTGAAAGCGTTCACGAGAGGCACGAAGTTTAAAAGTGACGATGAAGTCAAAAGTATTGTGAGCGACTGGCTGAGACATCAGTCCAAAGATTTTTACGCTGAGGGAATACGGAAGCTTGTGCACAAATGGGAAAAGTGTGTGACAGTACTGGGAGACTACGTTGAAAAATAAAAATAAAAGTAAGCTTCTATCTGTATTAGAAGTCCTTATACCGAACAATTCACCTTTATTTATTGAATGACCCTATATACATATATATATATATATATATATATATATATATATATATATATATATATATATATATATATATATATATATATATATATATATATAAGATAATATTCAGTGTTGAATCAGACCAGGAAAATGATATTAAAATGTGCTCAATACACGTGTAAAAAAATAAAATAAATGTAAAAATAACATGTAGAATATTATTGGTTGTAAATATTGTTGTGGTTGTTATAAGGCCTCACCTTTTTTAATGACTGTGAAAAAAAACATACGGTATATAAGTGTAAGTTGGAAAATTTACAAAAAAGGCGAAGCCCTATAACAATCACAACAATATATGCAACCTCTGCCAACAAAAAAGATTAGCAATAAATACCGGATCCAAAAAACGTTTTGAACCAGAAATCCAAAGTCTTGAGTCCTTGCATACATATTGAGAAATTCATCTTAAGCACTTATGAGTCTGGATAAAAAAAAATGTACATTTCAATTAACCCTCCACCGATACTTTTATAATAACCTTGCTTTTCTTTCTTCTTGTTCTTTTAATAAAAAACGCCTGAGGATACCGTAAGGTTGAAACCAAGTTAGCGGATTCAACTGATCACCTGATTTTGAATGTACGCACACACACAGATATATATATATATATATATATATATATATATATATATATATATATATAATTATTTCATTAAATAATATAGATAAGTGTTGTCTATATATTTTATGTAAGTTCTTTTCATATCGTCTGATAAGCTTAATAACATTATCATTAAATGATGAAAGAAAATCACAAACAAAAACAGACTATCATCAATTTCTTGTTCGTGTATTGCTTAATATATTGTGTAATTGTCATCTTTGATAATGGCTTATGTAAGCCGAAAGCTTAGATTGGATTAAAAAATATGTATCAATATTGTGATTTTCTTTCATTGTTTAATGATAATGTTATTAAGCTTATCAGACGATATGAAAAGAACTTACATAAAATATATAGACAACACTTATCTATATTATTTAATGAAACATGTATGAATGAAAAAATGCTGCCTAAATACACACACAATATATATATATATATATATATATATATATATATATATATATATATATATATATATGCATACATATATATAAAATGGAAAATATACACACCACAAAATGTAGTTTATTGCATTACCATTTCATGTAGTATTTACCTCAAATTACAGCATATATAAGTTTTTCATCTGTGTGCCGTGTCCTTTTTAGACGTGAACGATGACGGCTTTCCACAGCTTCCTATCCTTTCTAATTCTGGGCAATGTTTTTTTTTTCTTTTTACAATCCCTCCTATTCCCTGTTCTGTCATCTGTTTACACAAGCTCGTTAGGTAAGTTAATCGATGTTTCCTTCTGTCTCCCCTGCTTCCAATATGTCTTATGAGGGTCAAATGTTCCAAATTTTATTTCCTTTATATATGTCGTAGAAATGTCAACTGTCTCTTTCTGATTCTAAGTATAAGCATCCCCTTTGTTTCCATTTGCCTTAAAACTTCCCTGTTAATCAGATATTTCAGTTCATATATTTTCAGCATCCTTTCTTTGTAGGGCCACGTCTCTGATGACTCAATTGTCCAGCAATTATTCTCCTATACGAGACATGATATTACATCGCTGTTGAACTCACTTTTCTTTGTTTCTAGTGATTTTCTTAATTCTCCACTTTTTTTTTTTTGAATGACATTCGATTTTTTTTTATATAAATTTTGAGTAGATTTTGTTTTTACGTAAAAACGAATTCTAGTTTCTCTTGGACCAGTCGAAAGTCTTTTGATCGAACCTGAATAGTGTCTTTATATGGTTTCTTCTCACTATTAACCCGATTATCGTCAAGCATTTTTCTTTGAATTTTCCAGATTTTAAAAATTTCGTTTAAAACATTTATGTCGTATGGTCTGCTACCAACCGATCCACCTTCCCAACTTTTGGGGGTGTGAGGAGGGTGATCAGCAAACTAGTAGCACGGAAGATAAGATCTATCGAAGAACTGAAGGACGCTTGTTGAGTCAACGGCTATCTCGTTAGGGGTGATATCGAATTACAATCCCCGTTAGGAAAGCAATGGGAAACGATCCTATAATTAACCCAAAGTACAATTATGGCAATACACGATATATAAATATATGTCAATGTCTGTACAATAGTAAACATTGTGTAATGCAATGATAAAATGGAATGAAAATACACCAAAGATACACGTTACCTACTCCAGAATAATTATTGCTTTATCGATGTAATTAATCTGTAATATATATATATATATATATATATATATATATTAAATATGTTGTATTGAATGTTAAAGACAACATAGTCCTGCATATTTTCATTTGAATTTTCTTATATTTTCTAATGAGACTTTTTATTTGAAAATTATATCGAAATAAATATTGTCCGTAAGATAACCGAGTACTTTCGAACATCATTGTTCATCTTCAGGGTCAAAGGTTTTAACAATGTCTTATATATATGTAGAGTCAAAATTTTTTTTAAACATTTGCAAATTGTCTTGTAGCGGAATCATTTTGCTACATTTTTTACAAACCTGTGCAGATACATTTTCGGCCGGTAATTTGATCAGGTCCGCGGTTGAGCCGGGGTTCGTCGCCCGAGACGCAGAGATCAATAGCTAAATATTCTTCTCTTGCTGATAGATTTTTTTTTACTCCTGTGGCAGTGGAGACTTCAGAGGTTATTGGCCCTCGTTCGATGGTGTTCCTTCGGAGGATTGGCGCGATAGCGTCTCGATTAAGGAACGAGTCTCGCGAAACGGAGTGGCTCTTGCAGCGTGTCTCACTGGCGACGGTTCGAGGTAATGCTTTCTCCATCATAGCGGCTGGCAGAGGATAGAAAAGATTGTTTATAGTTACGTTGTTCTGGAATTGTCATCATTGGTCGACTGAACTTGCTTTGTTTCAATCACTTTTGTTTTGTTATTATTAGTTACTTTGTTCAATAAATACGTTTGATTTAATAAACGTTACAAAATCATTTTAATTTCAAAAGACGCGATGATGTTATCACGTGCATGGCGAATATTTTTTAATCATGTGAAGGCGTGAAAAAGATTTTTATTATACAAGCCAAAAGATCGAAGAATACGTTATAAAATTTAAAACGTTCAAAGGAAATGGTTATGTGGTGTATCTAATGATGAAGAAATATATTATAAACATTGTAGGATGTTTCCAGAAATATTGTAATCTATAGGATTAATAAGAGGTCTTTTGTTTTTAATATGTAATGCTTCTAAGATTTTAAGGCGTCTAATACATATATATATATATATATATATATATATATATATATATATATTTCAAACATGTAGTGTTGAATGTTAAAGACAACATAGTCTTACATATTTTCTTTTGAATTTTCTCATATTCTCTAATGAGACTTTTTATTTGAAAATAGTTTCGAAATATGTATTGTCCATACGATGACCTAGCGCTTTCGAACATCATTGTTCATCTTCAGGGTCAATATTTTAGTCAAAAGAAGATGAACAATGATGTTCGAAAGCGCTAGGTCATCGTATGGACAATACATATTTCGGAACTATTTTCAAATAAAAAGTCTCATTAGAGAATATGAGAAAATTCAAAAGAAAATATGTAAGACTATGTTGTCTTTAACATTCAACACTACATGTTTGAAAGAAAAGTTGCTGCCAAATTACACATATATGTATATATATATATATATATATATATATATATATATATATGTATGTATATATGTCTGTGTGTGTATGTATATATTTCACATTATTTCTTCTGAAACCTACTTAACAATAATAATGAAAACAATAATGATAATAATGAAAATAATAATGAACTTTACTAAATGGTTTAAAATTAACAAACCCAAAAGATTTTTAATGAACATTTAAAAGAGGGTGTCGTAAAAATACGTATTTTGGGCAATGGTTTTGAAACGATACATATCTGTGAATAATTTCATTTGAACTATCGAAAAGGCTGATGAGCGGATACTATCTGCATAACTTAAAATGGTGAAGATAAGTTTTTAAACTTTTGTTATTTTATTTGTTTACTATATATATATATATATATATACATATATATATATATATATATGTGTGTGTGTGTGTGTATATATAGAGAGAGAGGGAGACAGAGACAGAGAGAAATATATATGTAAATCTGTATGTATACATATATGTGTGTGTGTGTGTGTACGTGTGTTTGTGTGTGTGCACGTGTATTTATGAACACGTGTGTGTATGCACACCTGTGTGTCCGTGTGTGTATGTGTAAGCGCTTGATGCATTTCATGTTGAAAGTAGTGAGTGTATGATGCAACAATACTTACCAAAGGTGAGTAGAATGCAGATCCTTCGGCCCCCAGGGGTAAGTAACCCTGGGTGGCGGCTGCGGCAGCATATGCGGACGCACCCCCGTAAACACTTTCAGTCAATCCAGGGACTCGTGGATAATTCAATAAAGTGGAACTGTATTGACAAGAGCAGATTGTTTGACCCGTGTGGGGGTCGGTAATGATTGGCCGGCCATTTTCGCAACAACCTCGGCTGGTGGCTGAACCGGTCCCCGTGGACATCTGAAGTATATCGTATAGCCGTGCTTGCATAATGAAAGCCGTTATGGGTATGCTATAAGATACAAAAATCCGATTATCTATACAGATATATAAATATATATATATCAGATGATATAGATAATTGTATATATATATATATGTGTGTGTGTGTGTGTGTGTGTGTGTGTGTGTGTGTATATATATATATAATACATCTTAATGAAATAGATATATCTTATCCGAAGAACCGGTGCATGTGCAATACACACACACACACACATATTTATGCATACATATATATATATAAATGTTTGTTTAAAAAAAAAAATATATTTTGACTAAAATATTGACCCTGAAGATGAACAATGATGTTCGAAAGCGCTAGGTCATCGTATGGAAAATACATATTTCGGAACTATTTTCAAATAAAAAGTCTCATTAGAGAATATGAGAAAATTCAAAAGAAAATATGTAAGACTATGTTGTCTTTAACATTCAACACTACATGTTTGAAAGAAAAGTTGCTGCCAAATTACACATATATACATATATATATAGGGAGTGAGGAGAAATACAACAAACGCAGGTGAGAATTTTACATGGGAATCGTTAAAGATACGGGGACGCTGAGCTTTAAATTTAAATTTCTATTGTAAACATAACGTGTATCGAGAAGCATTATTTCGCTGATTTTATGGTATTATTCAATCTCCGTTGTAGGTTTGACTATAATTTCGACAGAAATAATGCAGCTTTAAAAGATAAAGTAATTCATTAATGGGAAAATATACTAAAATTGTCAAAACACTATGAAAGTATAAAACATTTTATAGCAAAAATTCCAGCAATACCTTTTCATAGTAAAATAATTACCAGTTGTATTTTTTCGCAAGGAAAGTAATAGTACCAGCAATATATTTATGTAACAAAAAATACCATCTATACATTTTTTGTCAAATAAATTACTAATACTCACAAAAAAAGTTAAATTTCGGTATTAAATAACCCATAAGCGGTGAAAGAGACATTTCTAGACAGCGGGTGTGGGTATATAGGGGAGTGTGGTTATACAATTGCAGCCATGTATACCCGTTCAACGCCGGGTATCTCCTCTGGTAATAATAAGTTTCACTTATCTTTCTCTACTCAGAGTTACCGAAAGTATATCCAAGCATCAGCAAGGCATCTAAAAAAAAAATAACGCCATTCTACAGAGAGGTCTATGGAAAGGGATTTACATGTATTTATATTCTTAAATAGATTTTTTTTTAATTCGACCCTATTTCTGATTACAATAATCGCATTTTTAGGGGATACATGTGTTTAAGCTGCTATCCCTACTTTTGATATTCTTAAACAGTGAAATTAATGGTCTAGACCGACAATTCCCAAAGAAAAAAAGGATTTCCTTGAAAAGGAATCGAGCCTGTATACCTTTTTTCCACCAGGGAATCTGCTTCTATAGGCAAAATGCATGGCTACCAAATTGACGACGGGAAACCATGTTGATAGAACGTAGTTCAATTTGTCTACTTAATTTGTTGCTTAAAAAGATTGAGAAACACTGACTTGGAAGACGATCACCAAGAATCGGGGACAAAAGCTACGCATCAATCTATCAGCAATATGGATGTCTTGCGATCTTGTATAGCATGAAACATAACACGTCTGTTGTGTGTGTAAACCCCTCTTTGGAGGGGTTTACACGTTCGGATACTTGCCGGTCACAGGGATCCGTCCATGCGCTGGTAGTATCACAGCTATGACTAGCTTGGACCGGCTCTGTCCAAGTTTGACCAGCTTTGACTAGCTTAGACCAGCTCTGACCAGCTTGGACAAGCTATGACCAGCTAAGACCAGCTAAGACCAGCGCCACGAGTGAAGACACTTGGGTTCCCACGTTAAAAACCGACTTTGTGTCACAACATGGCGCAGTGGGGAGTCAAGTAAATACAAACGTACCACGTGTGAAGTAATGCCAGCGTGTGGTGCGTCTGAAGTTTACTAGGGAGACCACGAGATTTAAAAGGATTTTAAGTAGTCAGATTACTTCATTTTGGCTTCAGTTTATTTAATGATTGTTTTAATTCTTTATTATTGGATCTCATACACGCGATAGAAAGCTATTTCAATGTAAGTAAACGAGAAGTGTTAGTATAATACTCAAATACAGAATAGAATAACGAACCGTATGTTATGAATATTCAAAAGTGGTCTCCCCTTGTTTCTGTTACTCTCCTCTTTGGGAGAACTATTTCTGTTTACTGGGACTATAAAAAGTAGGAGAGTTGCTTAAGATTTAATGAAATTCGATTACTACTGATTTATAAACGAGTTGCCTATTTATTTTTTAAATCGATTATTTATGTAAACCAGATAACGATTGGGACAATATTCTTTTGGTCTTTCAAGACCAAGATATAATTATATGGTTGCAAGTTTCGAGGAAAAAAATGAAAAATTCAATTAGATGGAACAGTACAATTTCACATAATCAAAGCTGGAATGGAAAGCTAAAAAAATAATAAAGAAACATTTCGTTATAAAAAAAATAAGAGTGTTATGTAATATCACTCCTCCTATACGGCAGTGAATGCTGGAAAAATCTCCTCCCAGATGAATAAAAGACTTAAAGCAACAGAAATTTTGTTCTACAGAAGGATGCTGAGAATACCATGAACTGAACATATGAGTAACGGCGAAGAACATGGTAACAAAAAGTCACTTATGCTTAGCATCAGAAAGAGGCAGATGACATTTCTAGGGCACATAATGAGGAAAAAGGACTTGGAAGGTTCGACACTCACAGGGCATTTAGCAGGCAAGAGGGACAGAGGAAAACAGCGTATAACCTACCTAAATAGCTCATGTAAATGATTGACAGAACAGGATTCAGGAACGATAGCGAAAAGACAACATTTACTCAGAGGACAGGAAATCGTTTAAGGCCATGATCGTCAACGTCCTGAAGGGAAATGACGCATGAAAGAAGAAGAAGAAGAAGAAGAAGAAGAAGAAGAAGAAGAAGAAGAAGAAGAAGAAGAAGAATGTAAACATTTTATTCGGAGACGAAGTAATAAAATATTTTCTTTTCTTTATCTCATCGTTTCCTTTTCCGATGTGCTATTTTTCATTTATTTTCTCTCGAATGTCCGTTTTAACGGTCCATTGCATAATTTCTCATTTTAATCTCGACTCAATGGAGTTTCAAAGAGAAAAGGTTTTACTAACAACATTTCATTATACAATCAACCACGTAATCGATTTTTTTAAAATTTTGTTTCATTGGTACAATCAGAAATTAATATCGTATGGCTTTCTATTTGAACAATTTATTCAAAATGGAGACTGGGTAGACTTTGTTCTTGAAAATATTGCGATCGAAAGAAAGGTTTTGTTTCAAGTTAAATAAATGATATAAAATTGCAGTTTGGGAGACTGGAGATGGAAACATTTTAGAATTGAATGATGATATCTCCACCTTCTGGCAAAGATTCAAACGTACAGTCTTCAAAGAAATGGGAAAAAAATGGAATAAGAATGAGGTTGTTAATATTAGCGAAAGAACAAAGGTTAAAAAGTGAAAATAGCGAAGAGAACAAAATGGCTTCATTTTCAGACAAAGCTTCAAAGAATAGAGTGCAGTTAAAGAAATGATATTGTAAGAGAAGGCAAAAGGTTTGTGATTCAGTGACAATGCAGTTTTAAAACATCCATTAAATAGCTGGGGTCAATCTAGTTGAAAGCAGTCTCTCCTTGACAAATGCGTCAAAACGTACGTTCAACCTTTCTCTTACACTGGCTAACACCGAACGCAAATCAGTTAAGCTTGAAAAAGCCACGGGTTTCTCTTCTGAAAAATAGAACTTTCTCGATACACATGGTTCTATGTCTTCGCGACTGCATTGTGCGACGCTCAATGAAGCGTCACAGCGTTTCTTGGTTTCACTCGAACAGCTAATGTGATTGAATGATAGTTAACCGTGGAAGTAGTAAAACAGGGTCACCATCTCGGTCGCTAATACTGGGTCATGTTAATCGGTCTCTTGTCCGTAACTGCGGAGAACGGGGATTGGTGGTAGGGGTTCTGAGACATGTCTCAGAACTTTGAGGGCAGCACCGAAGGTAATGCGAATCTCTATAGTTCTGATTGTTGTCTGTCGTCTTTTGTTGGGGTTCTTGTCATGCCTACCTGCCCTTCTGGAAAAAAAAGCCTCATTCTATCATCACCATGAACAATCAATGAAATATGCTTCCGGCTGGTGCATAAGACGTCGATAATTTCATTATTTGAAATCTCTCGAACGACCGACTTTTTCCTGAAGCAGTAACAAACAAGCGCAAAACAATATAGCAACAATTGCCCAGTCAAGCACTAATCTTTGTTATTACAACTGGTATTCTTTAGAAAATGGGTGATAATTGTTGCTTTCTTTTTTCTCTAATAGAATTTTTTTTTTTTTGCATCACGCTAATCCGTGTTGATATCCTCAATGTATTTAGTATTTTTTGAAGTTATCGCTAACATTTTTTGTCAAGATTTACAAACTCTACTCTTCGTTCAATTTCGCAAACCAATCGATGGCATAAGCTGATTTGCTTTGGAAAATACTTTGACAATCACCCTACTTTGCGGTTTAATAATTTTTCATTTAATTTAATTTTATAGGAATTCATGGTAAACAATTTTTTAAGAAAATGTTTCCCTTATTAACAGCGAAGAATAAATTCTTAGGACTTCTTACTCTTGAGCATGCAACATACAACTGGCCATGCGCAAATATTTCTTTCTGCATCCAAATTCAAAGTTTTTCAAGCGTTTGGCCTTGTGACTTGTTAATCGTTCTCGCAAACACAGGAAAAATTGCAAACTGGATTCTTGTATATACGAAAACATAAAATTTGAAAAAATATTGCATTTTTATTAAACAAGTATGGGTTATTTTAATCATTAAATTATGTATTGTACCTTTCTTTCTCTCTCTCTCTCTCTCTCTCTCTCTCTCTCTACGTGAATATAATGGATTCGACTGGAATACGAACAGAGCTGAGATGTCTCATTTCAGACCACTATCTATTACAACACACGCATTTCCGTAAGAAAGGTATGGATCCATCACTTCGTATCCCCTACCTATAGGTTAAATAGTAAGAAAAACTGGGATTTTTAGCCTTTGTTGCCAACTTTTCTAAGTGAAGGGCAACTCTGAATTCAAAACCCGAACTTGTAGAGGTTCATTTGGGGATGTTGTGGCTCACTATGTGGACAAGTTTTCTGTATTCGGTTCTTCCGGAAAGTGTGGTTG
>OZ038478.1:41100566-41133066 GCA_964036315.1 Acanthosepion esculentum | reverse complement strand
CAGAAATACATTTGTGTAAAACATATTACCAGCAATACATTTAAAAATCAATATATATTACCAGGAATATATTTGTGTAAAAAATATATTAACAGCAATACATTTAAAAATCAATATATATTACCAGAAATACATTTGTGTAAAACATATTACCAGCAATACATTTAAAAATCAATATATATTACCAGGAATACATTTGTGTAAAAAATATATTAACAGCAATACATTTAAAAATCAATATATATTACCAGAAATACATTTGTGTAAAACATATTACCAGCAATGCATTTAAAAATCAATATATATTACCAGAAATACATTTGTGTAAAACATATTACCAGCAATACATTTAAAAATCAATATATATTACCAGGAATATATTTGTGTAAAAAATATATTAACAGCAATACATTTAAAAATCAATATATATTACCAGAAATACATTTGTGTAAAACATATTACCAGCAATACATTTAAAAATCAATATATATTACCAGGAATACATTTGTGTAAAAAATATATTAACAGCAATACATTTAAAAATCAATATATATTACCAGGAATATATTTGTGTAAAAAATATATTAACAGCAATACATTTAAAAATCAATATATATTACCAGAAATACATTTGTGTAAAACATATTACCAGCAATACATTTAAAAATCAATATATATTACCAGCTATACATTTGTGTAATAAATATTGCCAACAATACATTTAAAAATCATTATATATTACCAGCAATACATTTGTGTAAAAAATATTACCAGCAATACATTTAAGAATCAATATATATTAACAGTAATACATTTGTATAAAAAATATTACCAGCAATACATTTTACTCTCGACAAAACTCTCCATACAAAAATACGTCAGTAAAATGAAACCTGATCTACAAACTGGTTTCTGACAAAGATTACGTATTCTATTCATACGAACCTGTCTTAAAAATCTTGTCGGCATTAAATAACCCATTGAGGTGTTGATAGGCGTTAAAATGAAATAAACCACGACATTTTAAATCGCTGACAATAAGTAAACGGGAACCGTCTAGAGTCATGCTTGCCTACATTTTGAAGGAATATGGAATAAAAATATTAATTCATCAAATATATTACGAGGCTTTCTATCATTTTTCAACCAAATTGTACATTTCGTCAGAAAAAAAAATATACATACACAAAAAAAGAATCCAGGGTGAACCTTAGCAGGAGATAACAGATAACTGACATCCATCAAAGATGGCACGTGGAACTAGAACAGTTTACCCCAGTGATCGAAATAAAGGGTTCAGTTCGAAATTCCAACCACCTGAAGAAGGCCGGAGCGTACAACGGCCGAAACATTGTGACAAATATGGCGACAAAGATGAGGACAATAGTCCGACTAATGTAAATACTGTACGACTATGTAAGTTGCCCCAACAGAATCACCTGTCAACTTCTTCACGAAGAAAAGGACTAACAAATACCATAATTACAAACAAAATAAAAATAATAATAATTAATTTACACAACGATGATGACAATAGTCCGAATGTAAATACAATTGAACTTTTGTCCCCATCTGTATTGTTGTCATCACAACCTTTTGTCGCCTCCGTAGTTTAAATAAAGGGTTCAGTTTAGAATTGCCTGTATGTAACCCAAATCGATATAGACCTGATGAAGGCCGTAGGGCACAACGACTGTAACGTTGTGATAACAATAAGAAAGCTGAGAAAAATAGTTCGAATGTGAATAGTGCAAATAATGATAACTCTTCATCGCAGAAATTTAGATAGAAATAATAGTTAAGTTCTCTTATTTTGAGAGGCTTCTTTATAGTAAAGAAGAAAAAAGAATCAATCACAAATCTTCAAAAATAACATAGCATGGATAAATATAAAGTTTATTTTTAATATTTACGAAATTTTCATAAGTTGATTATGAAGGAGTGATACTAGAGCTGTGAAAACTTGCATTAATTTCAACTCTTCATATTAATATCTGCATTGCTTCTCTCCAATTATTCTTTGAATCTGATGGTTCAAAGAAGATTGTTCATTCTGCTGTTCAAAAATCAACAAATATTATTTCATGTTGGCGAACAGATGATAGTCAAATCAGGAGACTAGTGAGGGTAATCAACCAGTTCAAAGCCACACTCACACATAGCAGCCATTGAAAACAAAGACTTGTGCGCTGGAGAATTGTCCTAATGAAAAAAGATTACTTTCATCAGTCAACCTGGGTTTTTGGTCTTAACAGCCTTTCTTAACTGCCTCAACAAGTTGGCATAGTATTCTCCATTGATGGTGTGGCCTGTTTGAAGAGAGTCAATAAACGCAATGCTTTTTGCATAAAAAAAAATATGTGGCTGTCACCTTCCGTGTAGATGAAACGACATTGGCCTTCATTGGAGCAGTTGAGGATGGGGTGTTTCCTCTGCATGAATTGTCTCTGTCTCAGGCTCAACGTGATGAGCCCAACACGCAGACCAGGTTAGGAAGCGTCCAAGGAAACCTGCTGTGTTTCTCTCAAACAATGTCAGAATTTTTCCGTCATGTGGTCAGACTGGTGTGCTTTTGATTAGATAACAGAAGACGTGGTACCCATCGAGTAGAAACCTACGTCATGCCAAGTTCATTGCGTAGAATATTCTCGACACACTCGTGGGATATGCTAATAGCATTAGCTTTTTGATTTATTGTCACTCACCTGATATCCATCGCCATGTGGTGAACACGATCAATGATTTCCTTGTTGGTGGAAGTTGCAGGACTTATAGACCTTGGGTCATTTTCAAAACTCTCTATTGCTCTCATAAATTCAGCTGCCCACTTTTGGACTGTTGGTAAAGCCTGAGCGTTATCTCATATCAGCATGAATGTACTTGAGCGTTGAACCTATTTTTCAGATAATTGCCAGATTTTGTTCATGTTCAAGAAAAGTCAATGCTAGTTACTTTTAAAGTTTTTTTTTTAACAGTCCGATCTTTATTTACCTAAAAATAAGCAATGCAGTTTTTAATAAGACGATTTGAAATTAATGCATGCAAGATTTCACAGCTCTTGCATCATTCATTCGTAGTTAGCTTATGAACTTTTCAAACCACCCTCGTATATACGTCTCTTATTCTATAAACTCTATATTTTGTGGGGATATGTATTTGAGAAGTTACCTTTTTATAAAACAGTGAAATTAATGCCTAATGCCCTAGTACGAAAATTGGGATACGAAGATAAATTTAGTATATATCGGTTTCGAAAGGTCCCAACGAGAGCCGGGCATTTCGTAAATAGGATAACTGAGCCATAATTTGCTGTTATGGCTTCTCCTAGCTTAATGATAAAGGACGCTTATCTTGAAAGTAGTTTTCCAGATGAAAAAAAATACAGATTCAATTCTGGTGGCATGTTTCTGGTGGCATGTTTCTGGTGGCATGTTTCTTTTCTTATATAGAGATTATATTCACTGTTTTAAAAATAGAAATGTATACTTAAATACGTGTAGTTACTAAATATCACGTTTATATTTATTAGAAATAGTGTGATTTAAAATATTCAATAATTGCAATAATGTGTAATCAGTAAAGAAGTGTTGAGTAATAATTCTGTAGCTAATGTGTATCTTTTCTTTGGAAAAAACGTCATTGTGACGCCCAATGGGCAAAAACAAACACTTTCTTAGTTGTTAATTTTATTCTTGTAAAATCTTCCGCTAAGGTACAGACATATTCCCTAAGTGCTTAAGAAGGTAACAATGTCTTGAGCAAAGGCAATCTCGAAATCTCTGTTATATGATATGGCCTATCTGAGAGCTGGTGGCGAAAGAGCTTTACTGATAAAGAAAAAAAATCCAACAAAAAATACACGTGTTATTTTGTGCTCACGGTTCGTAACCGATCGCCGTTTCTCATGTCCTCTGCGCTGTTTTATCAGAAAGTAGATTACTGTTTTGACATTACCCCATGTTGATTCGTTCTACTCCCAACACTAGTAAGATTGTAGGTTGGAGACGTCTTGAAGTGACGAGCCTCTACAGATGGCGGCACGGACTGTCGCTTTAGATCGACGCCGAGACGAATGATGCCGTCCACGAGGAAGACGACCCAAAACGCTCACTGACGAGAGAGACTCAATTATCTTGCTTCATAAAAACCTCGCTGCTGTTATCAGTCCGAGATAAAGTTGACCAGAGTCTATAAACAAACATATGAAATTTTCAAAGTAATGCTATTTTATCCCCAAAACGGAGAATAAGGTAGTCATTCAGCGACTTTGTTACGGCCAATATTAGAGCAGCAAGACGAGAAGAGGAAACCAGATAAAAAGACCTATTACTCATCCTTTCGTTCGTTTATTGTTTATATTTTATTGCTGGGTAAGTTTTTCGTAATGGCATGTTGACAAGAAAATGAATGGGAATTTTAGTGGTCGGAGAAGTTAAGTTGGTATTAAAATGAACGAAAATCAAATATTCATACTGGTTGTATGTTACATAAAGTAACTATGATAGGAGGGCGTAGTGACAACATTCTGTAGCTGTGTAAATGTCTGAAGTCATCGAAAACCGTTTGTAGGCGTAGTGAGAAGTAATTTCGGCATTAGGAAAGGAACTCAGATTGGGAAGCCTTGTTTATTCTTCTTTAGCAGACTAGAGATAGGGTGTGAAATGGCCGCGTAGATAACTTATCAGAAAATTGAACTGATGAAACAGACTTAGTTCTCGTTGCCAAGCTCAGAAATCGCTTCGCACCAATAAACATAAGAAAATCTTAAAATCCCACCAATTAAATTCATGCAAACATAAGTGACCTCACTCGAGTCAATGAGTCATACTTCTTAAATATTAGATTCTGTTGAATATATTCGTTTTTTCGCCTCTTTCTTTTCATTTTCTCATTAGTTTTTTTTTAAGATAAGGACGTTTTAAAACATAAAATCCAAAGAATAATCAGCAATATTATTGGTCCTGCCCTGGCGTTTCGGTTTCAGTCACGTTCCCACCTTTTCTTTAAATACTTTCATAGTAATTTTTCAGATGTGCTCTTCGCTATGATACCTTTATGAATTTAAGCACAGTACTAGATTGACAATTAGGTCTCATCAGTTTACCGTTGAATAGGCTAGATGTAACCGTAAGTTCTATGCTAACAATTTATTTTCTTACTCTTTTCACTTATAGAAATCTCTTCCGTCTCCATACTTGTCTTGAAAATATAAAAGAAATATTATGAAAGTCTGACGAGTCAAAAATTAATAATGGCGATGTTTAATCTAAGAAAATATGACAACATAATATGTAACACCTTATATGACTGATTGATATTTATTTTGAATCTTAGAGATTAACCTTGTTAGTAAAAAAAAAACTCGAGAATAGATTTGATCCAATATATCAATAATGAAAGACAACAGACAAGTAACCTGAAAGAAGTGCTACAATAAATAATACGAAAGACTATTTATAATTTAATAATGGCAGTGCTTCAACTGAGAAATTCAGACAGCTGAATACTGTCAAATCTGATGGGACGAGTTGGTGTAGTCTGTTGAATTGTCTTTTTTCTTATTTTCTAGATATTTTTATTGAAGCTCTCAGGTAACGTTCATGTTTATTCTACAATTAAGTAAGAACAATAAAAACGACATTTGAACTAATAAGAGACTATTGATGAATCTTTTTATAATGAGGTTCACGCAAAGCATGAAGCGAGGGTGACTCAAGTAGAGGATTATTGTTGAATGAAGTGAGTAATATGAATGACAGAGTGAAAAGTATGAATATAATGGGAGATTGATAACGATTGGCCATTGATTTGAAGAGTGAAGCATCGTTCGTTCAAAGATTAAGGTTCCTTGGGGGAAGTTGATTGGAAAGATCTCCCTGGATTTAAAATACGAAGGAAATGAGGGTGATTCGATTCCTTCGTAAAATCATTGCGTGCACTGGCTGTAAAGATCCGACACGGTGGAAATAATCTGAACATTTGAAATTAAAAGAGCAAAAGGCTTCCAACTTGGCGCCCGTGGAAAAGAGTTTGCGGAATGGGGGAATGCCTTCCGCCAAAGGATTGCGTAAAAGGTTTTGAACTCTATCAAGCATGGAATGTGGTGATTAATCTGCTTCAACCCATATATGCTACCGGTACCACATTGTGCATTTTCAGTTAGGCGACGTAAGCTAATCAGCTAACATCATTCAAATTTGGTCAGAATGCTAGATTTTCTTAAACGTTTAGTATCCCAAAATATGTTGTAAAATATGCACCATTAGTAGAACAATGTGTACTATAACCAACTTAAGTCTATGGTACCAGCTATATAATTGTAACAGAAGTGAGACAAAGACAAACATCTGGGGTTGCTCTTGATATATCTGTCAAAGACGCAGTGAATATATACTTGAGAAATGCATATATTGGAGGGTCTGAGGTTGTTATGAGTCGATGAGAAGCAGATGTTAGCTGTACTATCGTCTGAATATCCGACCTTATACGAAATTGTATGAATTAAAATTTATTACAAAAAAACTCAGCTTGTTGAAATACAGTAGTTTGATTTGTCATTTTAAAAGGAAATCAATATTGCATTCAGAGTAAAAGCAGTGGTTTGGTGTGATAAGTACTGACACCAAATATTAGATTTATATCTTTTACCAATTTTTGAGCATTTAGGTTTAAATATCGTCTGCAAAAAAAAAATATATATATACAGAAACACCTAAATTCCGCAGATTTTTGCTTACAAACTTACTTCAGAACTTTACTATTTCAAGAATAAATCCAAATAAAATTGATATTTTTTGCATTAGATACACTGAACGGAAAATATATTCAAACTCGAATTCTAATTAGGAATCACAACAAGCAATATAACAATTTTTTACTGTATTCCATAAGTAAAGACTGTAAAATTGTAAATGATTACAAAAAACTCTAATCAATGAACATGATCATACACCATTTGTTAGGTCATAATTAATAAAAACACCGTTAGGTCATAATTAATAAAAACACCGTTAGGTCATAATTAATAAAAACACCGTTAGGTCATAATTAATAAAAACAAAATTCGATAAAACTGTATATAACACCATAATACTGCTGGGCACAAATTATATGACAAAATGTTTTAAATTTGCATTGTTTATTAAAAATCTCATTAAAACTACTACAATGTACATACTACATCATAATATAGCTAAACTGTTTAGTAAAATGAACCTTTGAAGTAAATAACGGTCTTCTTTAATGGCACAATGATTTACTAATAATGGTCTTTTGCCTTTCTTGTCTATTTACTTATTTTTATTCTTAAGAATTTTATTTAATGCCATATATATATATATATATATATATATATATATATATATATATATATATATATAATAGAAAAATCAATACAACAGTACAACTAATGTCATTATGTAAAAATTAAATAATGTAGTAAATAATAATAACAAAACAAATGTCATTGAAACAAAGCAAGTTCAGTCGACCATTGATGACAATTCCAGAACAACGTAACTATAAACAATTTTTTCTATCCTTTGCCAGCCGCAATGATGGAGAAATCATTACCTCGAACCGTCGCCAGTGAGACACGCTGCAAGAGCCACTCTGTTTCGCGAGGCTCGTTCCTTAATCGAGACGCAATCGCGCCAATCCTCCGAAGGAACGCTATCGAACGAGGGCCAATAACCCCTGAAGTATCCGCTGCCACAGGAGTAAAAAAAAAATCTATCAGCAAGAGAAGAATATTTAACTATGTTTTTTTTTTTCATCTCTGCGTCTCGGGCGACGGACCCCGGCTCAACCGCGGACCTGATCAAATTACCGACCGAAAATTTATTTACTATTTGGCAAGCTTCTGTAGTCAATTTAACTGCTCTTTCCACACCTTGCGAATGTGCAGGTAAATTTGACAATTTCCAATATTATTCCATTCATTAGAACCTCCTGCATTTGATCATTTGAAAAAGCTTCTGTAAGCACAGGCTCAAAACCTTCATTTTATGAGAGGTTAATCAAGTTTGACCATTGTGTCGCTTAAGAGTTGAATGTATTTTAATCTCTTGTGGCTCGTTACTTCCGAAATAAATCTGGATCATGTTGAAGATGTACATTTGTTCGTTATGGAAATTATTATCCCTTTAAATTCCAAACCACCTAACTGCATATATATCAATTATAGATTTTATAAGGTTGTACAATTTATCATAGAGTCCTGGTGGATACATACCTATTGTCCATAAACAGATTAACCTGGTGGCTAAAGTTAGCTATCTTGCTTGACTTAAGACCCAATTTTCCAGGCAACAAATCTAGGGTTCACTTTTCCTCGAGAAATTCCTTCTGCCTATTCTAAGAACAGTCTATGGACACGAGTTAAATTTTCTATTTCCCCTGCACTAAGATATAAGTTACCTAGAGTGTTTAATTCGACGTGGAGCAAATCCTGGTAATCATTTCCACAAAGTTTCCCTAGAGAACCAGTAAAATTAGGGTTTTTAGTTCCATTAATAAACTTATAAACAGCTACAGATGGAACTACCTTTTAAGTTTTTTTTCTTTCTCCAGAGTTGTAACAAGCCCTGCTTCGCAACTAATGTTTGTTCTGATATTGTCCCCAATAGCTGCCTTAATGAAATTTACCCTGTGGAATCCTTCTAAAGCAGCAGCAACATCATCTGCTAGAACAACACCTGTTGCACCAATGTTATGGATAACTGGGCGCGATATCTACTCCCAGTTTTCATTGCTGGTAAAAGTCAAATGGCGCTCTGGTTCTTTGGTTTCATTTTTTTTTCGTCTTTTTTCCCCACCGTTTTCCTCTCTGACGTTTTTGTTTTACAAAGCGTCCCTATCAACTCTGCAATTAACACCAATGCAGATGATATTTTCATCGTTCTGGTGGATGGCTACTTTTACTCTTGCCTTTTTCCTATTTTTGACTTATCAATTATAATGTTCTTTACGTTAAGGCTTGAATGAGGAAATCGCATATAGTGTAGGTTTAATAGAAAGGCATTAGCAGGCCGTGTCCCAATGTTGGAAGATACGTCAATCCTAATAAATTCCATGGCATATCTAGCAACTTTTAAAAGGCTTTAAGTTGTCTTCCCTGTCTCAAAACTGTCATCTGTTGTTTCTTTTCTGGAAGCAACATGTATATAATTCTGTTGTTGCTATATTTCAATCTGCCTGTTTAATACCTGTGCTTCAATTCTCACTTTTCGATATTTTTGACAGTATTTTTGTCAATAGTGCCAAGTTGGAAACTGCTTTTTGACCATGTCTTTTTTTTTTCTCTTTCTCTCTGCTTTTAAATATTACCTTTCTTCAATGGGAACCTGAAATTTCAAAATGTTTATACGTTTAAAAACAGATCTAACATACATGATAGATATGATGGAAAATAGCATATTATTGTTTATCAGAGGTAAATTTATATTTTTCAGTTAATTTATTTTTTTTTTAAATCAGGACATGAACTAGTTAAATTAAACAAAGAATAGGAAAAAGAAGCATAGAATACGAAGAAAAGGAAAGGGGAAGAGAGAGAGGAGGTACTTACGAACGGGTTGCTTCAGCCTCGGGGGAATTGTGCCCAGCTAAACTGGAAGCAAGTGACCAATTGATACTTATGGTCTTGGGAGGAGGAGGATTGTGGGAAGCGGTTAGCCTCATAAAGATCGTCCTCCGTACTCTCACATCTTTTTTTTTCTACCAGCCGACGCGTGACTGGTTAATTGTCATGCTGAAAGATTTTTTTTTTTTCTTCTCAGTTACTAGATCTAGTTGGAGCGGGTCGCAAGTGGAGGATTCCTTTTGCAACCCTTACCAGGCTGTTGCTGTTCTCTTCTGGCCCCCCCCCTTTTACTGCGTCGAAGGTTATTTTTTTTTTCGACAATAATTAACATTAACTTCTTGTGAGGAGGATAATTGCAAACATTACACTATTTTAATAAAATTTCAAATGTAAATTTGAAATAAGAAACAAAAAAGAAATAAACAATATTACTTAATAAAATGGAAATACAGTTTCTTCCACGGAAATAAACAAATACAACGTTTTGAATAAACTAAACACCAGTTACTTCGATAATACAAAATTATGTAGATTAAACAAAATGTTTTTCTTTTTCCCATAATTATATCTGTTGTAAAAAAAATAAAAAAAGAACTAATTAATTTTACAGTGACAAATGAACAGTGGTTGATATTTCAATATCGAATGTAATAACAATAACAGCACATGCTTATAACGGTGAAAATTTAGATAATACCCGTCGAAAGAAAGTTCCGGGACACGATTCATAGACGAAATATATATATTTATGTTACCATTGTTGATTAAAATGAATAAATTACTTTTTATGTATTTTTATGTTGTTTTTTTTTCTTTTCTTTTAGAATTAGTTTTATTTTTTTTCCATTGAAAAATAATAAGAACTAAATCCCATATGAGAAAAAAAAAAGAATTGATTTTCATCGTTGGACACAACCTAAATGCATTATGTGATCTAGATTTGTACCTTTATAAAGTGAATATTTTTACATTATTCATAATTCTGATTTATTTGTCTTTGATTATTGAGAAGGTGTAAATTCGCAATTGGAAAACATTTAATAAAATGACATTTACACATTAATTTTCCATAACGATGTGGAATTTTTGACAGCGTTAAATCTTTCACTGGTCACCGGAATTAAATTAGAACAATACAATTTTGAATTTAACTCATTTCCTCCAAAAACGTTAGCGATTCGAAAATAATTATTTTGTGTCGTGAAAAGTGAAAAAAAAATTAAAAACAAAATCTTAGATCAAACTGGCTTGATCAATTCATTTTTTTGTTCGTAGCACTAATTTTATATGATGTTAAATTATATACATTATTTAAATTTATATTTATTATTTTATATTTTTTTAACATTCCATAGTGGGGAATATTCTGGAAAAGCACCTATTCTTTGCTTTTATAAGGACAATTTAAAAAACCTTCATAAAATGCAAAGCATCTTTATCACATTGTTTCTTTGTTTCAGATATTTATTTTTTTGCAACTTCATTTTTTATCATGTTTTTTTTTTTTACTTACGTAAAACACACACTCTTAAACTGCAAAGTAGGACAAACTCCGTCTTATTTATTTATTTTTTATACTTTTATTTGAAAACAACTATTGTTTAAAAAATTATGTTAATAACATACATTCTAAGAGTCAGCGAGAAAATTATTCAAGGTGATTTTTTTAAACAATTCACCCCAAGCAAAGTTATAATGACACTAAGAAGCAAGGGGCTACTGGATGCGAAAGAGATTGAGAAAACGTTAGAATGAATCGGAAACCCTATCCTAAAGAGGAAAAAAGGGATAAACCGCTACTCCTTTTCAAAAGACCAGGAGGAGTATGAACCGGACGTTAGGCGAATATATCTACTCCTATTGAGGAAAAAAATAATTAGTAAATAAAATTTAATTGTTTAGAAGAATAGAGTGGAAGTAGATTTTACATGGAAAAGAAAACCCAATCCTAAACAGGAAACGGGAAGAGTGTGAACAGGACGATAAGCGAACCTATCCGCTCCTGTGCGATTTCTAACCGAATCCTTTCGGCATGTAAGTGCAAAGGTATACAATCACTAAATATAAATAAATACACAACGATAATTATATGGTTTATATGGTCTCAATGTGAAATGAGTTTAAGCGTCTAATGATTTTTTTTCTTTTTCTTTCAGATCTGGCGGACATTTCGGCGATATTATTGCTCACACATAATTGCCATGACTTAAATAACATGATCCGATAGATAAATAAATAAATGTTCATCTATTCATTGATTTATTTACTGCTGACTTTGAACAGAATTTATATTTGTGTGTGTGTGTATATGTGTGGATGTGTATTTGTATGTGTGTGTGGTGAAATTAGCCGTTTACACACATGAAATATTCGGCATTCTTTAGCCGAAGAAGTGCCGGCTGAAAATTATAAAATTCTTTTCTTAAAACAGTTTTTCAGGAAAATAGATTTCTCAATCCTCAGTTATTGCTCTTTATTTATATCGATGAGAATTTCTTTCTTATCCGTTTTGCTTGAGATGGTGTTAAAAGTCAGTATGTTTTATTATCTTACTATTTACATTTTCAACTGTGCCATCCGTTTAAGCTGGAAATCTTCAAGTGGTAAATTTCTTATTCGTGATTATGTGGCGCCAGTCTATAAGATCAAATTAAGGATTGTCTTCTTTAAGATCTAGAGGATAAATTCTCTTGAAGTAATTCTTGTCTGTGATATTGAGAAAACGCTTGATAGTTTCGGTATTTCTGCACGAGCCGAACACCTACGATATCTATATGAACATCTCGAACTGACAAGACTTTATTTAAGAACGTGGCTCGTTTCCTTTTGTTTTTGCAGCATTTGCCGGCGTGGAAAAAATACCCTAAGTGCTGTCTATCTTCTTCTATATGATGTTTCCCTTCAGGGCGTGGGAAATCGTGGCCCTCCACAATTTCTTGTTCATTATACTTCTTAGCTAAGCTAAGGTTGTAGTTTTTATATATCTCCTAATTCCCGTATTGCCAACCATTTATACAAGATCTTAAGTTATGTCATGTGATATTTTATTTTGTCCCTTTGCCTTTAATATGTCCTGTGAGTATTAAATTTTCCAAGCACTCTTTCTTCATTATGGGCCATAGAAATTTCAGCTATCTCTTCCAGATACTACCTACAAGTATCCTTTTTCTTTACAGCTCATGCTATGTTCAATTTTCTTATCTCTTCCTACAAATTCTGTTATAACTGGTCCATATACCGATGTATTTGAAGTCTTCACAATTTTTTTAATTTCACATTCTGTATTTTTATAATTGATTCAGTGTATGCGCCACCAGTATTTCCATTCCAATTTCAGATCATAGTTTCTTGAAATCGAACTAGCTTATGTAATATTTTGCAGAAAAAAAGACCTGTTAAGATTTCTCAGGCAAAAAATGGTTTGCAAATTTCAAATTCACCTAAAGATTGAGCCTTGTTCTAATATCCTTATTTAAGATGACAAATCACCAGACACTTTTTTCCCTGATATTGCTTAATTAAAAGCCAGATTGATAGCTGCTTGTGTAGAAGCAGCAGGGACCAGGATATGAACTGACATCCTGACTAGCCATCAACCGCATTCATACCTGGAAATGACCAGTCTGATAAACCAATGTCTTCAAATTAATCTATCATTGCGACTAATACACATCCCACGATGACAGCTATACAGCCTCGTTGTATGCGAATAATAGCTTTTGAAAGCGTTATTACATATGACAATGAGTGGCACATCCTCAACAAAAATGAGTTGTAAAACCAATCGCAGTAACAGCATGGATTTTTATTATTGTATATATACGGAATCTTGTAGCTAACACCTTCACCTCACTCTGCCATCCTTTTTAAACACAGAACTTGAATGATTTCGCCAATGTGAAAAGCCAACTAATGATTGATGACAAAGTAATCAAATGAAAGCGATTCAAACCTGCTGCTCTAATAAATAATGGACGTTTTTTTTCAAAGATAAGACTTGCGCGCGTTATAGAAATCAATATTCCTATTTGTAGATATGGTCTGTTGCTCGTATTAAGCTCGGATCTAGAAATAAACAATATGATAAATGTTGCGGTCCCTCAGTCATGCGCCATGATTATTAACAATAGAAGGCCTGTTTGGTGTCCAGGTGATTAACTTAAAGCAAGAACATTACCTATATATGTATTTACTACTTATTGTATTGTTACGTTTAATCTGTTGGGGTGGAAAGAGTTAAGAACGATACATATATACAGTTTGCGATGGATGAATTGTCGTCTAATTTAGGCAAAAAATGAAAATAATACCGGCATCTCATTTTAAAAGATATATTTACCAAAATTACACAAAAAGATCTTGAAATAATAAAGAAAAGATTTCTGCAATAAAAATAGCCATTGGCTTCAACTACAGCCTTCAGACGACTTCGGAATCTTCTACAACTCTTCTGGACGTTCTCCTTGTTTAAGTTGGTGAATGCTGCCATCATCCTTGCCTTCAGTTCATCTTTGGTGAGACACGGAGTTTTCTTGACCTCTCACCCACACATATTAATCAAGGGGGTTGTAGTCTGGAGAGTTAGGTGGCCAGGGCTCATGTGGTCTCAGAAATTGTCTGACAGACATGACTTGATTCTCTTTCTTGTGTGGCATAGTGCAGAGACCTGTTGCCAGACATAGGGTCATCCAACAGCCACCTTCTTGATACAGCGCAGCACTACCTCCTCAAGGTACTTGATATAGGCCTCCGTGTTGAGTCTGAGGCCTTCACGAACAATTTCGGGATTTCTTTTCTTATCAGAGCGATCAGAGTGCGTTTTCCGAGCTGCAGTACCTTCGTAATCACCATTAGACTCATCCAACTCTTTCCCAATCCTCTGTACTGTCCTCGGATTAAAACCCAAACAATTTAAAATGTTCGTATTGTAGCTTCCGGTGCGAATGCCAAGCAGTAAATCATGCATTTTCCAAATTTCTGTTAGAGTGAATTGCGTCTTGGTGCTCTTTTTATCACAGACGGTGCCCAACTGACCCTACTATACTGTGCAGTCGACAAAATCAAACAGAAACAAGGCGCATGCTCGAAATTAAAAAAATATGTAATGGCAAAAATTTACCCATCGCCCCCTGTATACTTCCCTGAATACTTGACCCTACCCGATTATAAACTAATTTATATCCCAACATTCTGTTGTGTATATCTCGTATTCTTGAGATTCCTACCCTATTTGTTAACATTCCCGAAATTTTGAACCGAACCCTCAGAGAATACGTTGGCTTAATAAAAGCCTATAATTCTTAGTTTATTCAGCTGGAACCTGGTCAGTACCTAGATCGAGTGACTACTTGGGAATACTAGGTGCTGTATGCTTGGATGTGCTGGTGATGTAATAAATAAATTTTTAATCCGAGAGCCGAGTTCTAATTCCCGTTGAGTTCATTGTATTCACTAACTCACGGATAACCTTGGGAAAGGCATGAATCCAATTGTTCTTCCCCAGCTATGGGTTAATTAGTAAGACCAGTATCATTAAATTATTATCATTTCCAAAAATAAAATTGCGTAGAAAATATTTAGATTTCGGTATTTAAATAACCCATAGAGGTTGATATGCCGCTAAACAAAAAACTACCAACCCACGAAGTTGTTTCTATTCCTTCCTCCGAACCAAAAGTTCATTGTTTGACCCAGGGTTTGAACTCACAGACACTCACTGCATACATTTAACCAACGTTTTTTATCCACAGAATTACTGTTCTCATTGACAAATCAATGTTGAAATGTCGATGTCTTACACATAATGTCTGCTCTTTATATTAAAATCAATATAAATTTGTGATAAATATAATTATAAATATAATTATCTTTATATGAAATCAATGTTAAAATGTTGATGTCTTACACATAATGCCTGCTCTTTATATTAAAATCAATATAAATTTGTGATAAATATAATTATAAATATAATTATCTTTATATGAAATCAATGTTGAAATGTTGATGTCTTACACATAATGTCTGCTCTTTTCTAATAAAAAATCAAATATGGTATTAAATTGTACACTCGGTCTACTGAAGAAGTTATCAGAGCTTAACATCTGTGATGGCTTTTGAATATATAAATGAAAATCGTTGATAGATATAAATATTATTATACAGTGATTTATTAGACCTTATGTCATCTTTTATGTTATAACAGCAACGTTTCGAGTGTCTTCAATTGCCTATTGTATTTGGCAGTCTTCTGGGAAATACGAACAAAACACTTTATTCAAGCTACGAGGGTAAATTGTTCTCGTCCGAGTGGACATAAATGTATGTAATTAACTAGTTTTTCGTGAGCTCAGTCCCAGTTTTGGACAGTGAAATAGATATACTCTGATTCAACGAGAAATAAGAAGTAAAAGAGCTGTATTTCACGTACAGAAGAATATGTGATATCATCTGGTAACAGCAACGAAATTCGAACTTCATTCGATTGAATGATAGCTGATTAAAGTCGGAGAGTAGGTACAACAATCGAAAAGTTTCGACAATAGCAGACTAGATAAGGCTACCAGCTCGAATAAATCACTGTTTAATAATATTATAATGAATAATTTTTAAAAAAAAAACTGCTAAACATTAAACGGCTTGATCACTCGACTTTGAACGTTGTGGTTGTAAAGTATGGCGCAGGTATTGTGGAATGGACCAAAACGACCTATAAAATTTGAACTGATTGACGATGGCCATACTTATATCCTTGGTGTAATATGGTTAGACATTGCTTCGTCCGAAAAGAGGACGGAACAGATTTTGTGTAAGAATTGTGGGAAGAGAATATATGATGAGAAGGTCTATACAAGGATGAAAAAAACTTGCTCGGGGAATTTTCGCAAGAAACCCAAGAAATTGCAGATCTGGAATCATGGAGGTAGCCCAGGAACGAGTTCTTGAAAAAGAAAACTGAAGGAATGATCTGTGCAGTGAAAGTGCACGCTTTAAGAACACATTCCATCAAGTACGCCTTTGATAGAACTGACTGTGTGTGTGTGTGGGGAGGGCTACTGAAAGTGAGCAACACCTCGTCCGTGGGTGCACTCAGTTGGCAACTGACACCAAGACAGATTACTCCTCAAAATACATTATGAACTATGCAGGAAGTATGGTTACGAGTACGCAGAGAAGTGGTACCAGCACTCATCGCCTTCAGTAGTCGAGAATGAGCAAGTGACGGTCATGCTGACCACCTTTACTGACAAGCGATTGAAGAGCAATCATCCTGATATCAAACTTGTGCACAAGATCAACGATGAATGGATCCTGAGAGAGGTTGTGGTACCTTAGGATAATCAGATATCAGAGAAATATACCAAGCACTAGGCGAAGTTGTTCCATTTGCGGTTGACACACTCGGGGCTATTTCAAGGCATCGTTCTGCTATGTAAAACGCCTTCAGAATACCGAACAATCATTGAGAGTGCACAAGTAGCAGCACTGCTTGGTACAGCTCATGTGCTGAGGAAAGTTTTGTGTCCCGGGTAGCAGCGGAGATATGACGATCATCACCCGGCCGCGACATCGAAGAGACGCAAAGGATATGCAATCAAATAATACTAATTTCTAATATTATTACTTCCTTTGAAGAAAATAGGTAAAAAAAAAAACTCACCAACATATGCAGCTATAATCTTGTATATTGCGTCAAGAGCTAAACAATTTTTTAAAAACCCGAGGAGAAAGAACCCTTACACAACCAATATGTAGATATAGTAAAGTCGATGTAGATAAACACAGATCACATCAGTGGTTAAAATCAGAGACGAAGGAATTTATAATGGCTGCATAGAACCAAAAATTATTTACCAGGAATTATCAGGAAGGCATAATAAAGAAACGATGCACGCCCAATGCTTATATTACGTGAACATGTTGACCCCATTGATCGCGTTGTGTCTGGTTGTTTGAAGGAATACAAATGACAAGATTAGTCACGTATTCATCCGGAGATATATTAGTATTT
This sequence comes from Acanthosepion esculentum, assembly GCA_964036315.1. NCBI lineage: Eukaryota > Metazoa > Mollusca > Cephalopoda > Sepiida > Sepiidae > Acanthosepion > Acanthosepion esculentum. The sequence goes on along the minus strand of OZ038478.1, from coordinate 41,115,475 downwards.
TACTGTGCCACATGCTTCAAAATGGTATGCATATCATTCAGAAAGCGTCGCAGATGTCATGAAGTCACTATTTTTGGGCACTTTATCATTCATTTTGACGGACATATAAAAACTAATATTGATTAAAGATTTTAAAAAAAGAAAAGAAACATAAAGACCTCATAAATATCGCAGTGCCATCTGATAAAATAAATATCTGTTAAAATATCTGACAAAATAAATATAAGGATCGTGGAATAGAAATTGAAAAAATACGGCACCTTAAAACTAGTGCTATACCTGTAATATACCTGTAATAATTGGAATCCTGAGTACAATCAAAAAAGTACAAACAAGAAAATTAGTGAAATCGCCGGTAGCCATTGTGTACAAGGGATTCAAAATATTGCACTCTGTAGAATTGTTCATGTACATGGGTGAGTATCAGCAACGTAAATAAAATATAAACATTGTGCATATTAAGTAACACAGCATTAGCATTTGAACAAATTGCGTTATTGGAAGTCACAGGGAATGACGTGATAAGGAACTGCATTACACAGAAAGTAATAATAATAATAATAATAATAATGATAATAATAATAATAATAATAATAATAATGACGTGAACTGCATTACACAGAAAGTAATAATAATAATAATAATAATAATAATAATAATAATAATAATAATAATGATATTTGCTTCGAAATTTGCTCCTGCCATATATTTAGAAATTCTTAATAAAATGCAAATAAGAAACTTCAATGTTATTGGTTCTGACATGTCGTGTCAGATTCAGTCACTTTCTCACCGCCATAAGATAGCTTCCCAGAATCTTTTCTATAAATACTTCCATAGTAATTGTTCTGGTGAACTTTCCTCTCTGGTACCTAGACTTTATGAATTTAAGAGCAGTACTAAATTGGCAATAAAGTCTCATTTTTTTTTTACAGTTAAATTGACTTGATGTAACGGTAATTTCTATGCTAACAGTTTCTTTTCTCGCACTTCTCACCTGTGGAACTTTCTTCAGACTTCTTGCTTTCGCGCTAACTTTGATCTTCCAAAATTTAAATGCAATGTTATCTACTGTCTTCTTGGTTCTTTTATTGTTCTCGTTCCTTAATAATGTTTCTTTTTCTTTTACGTTTTTCAATCTCTTGTGTCTTAGTGGCCTCATTGCCTTGCTTGGGATGAAATGATAAAAAAAATCTGTCTCTTATGAATATGAAGTCAGTCATGAAATAGAAGGAAATGTGATAAACTGAAAAAAAATAATGTCTACCAGAAAATGGACATTGCGGTACCCGGGATTAAAATGAACGAAAACAGTTCGACCCTTGTCAATGACCTCACTGGGAACCACGAATAGTTGAAGTGAAATAAAATGATTGTTCAAATCACAGCAAAACGGAAGTCTAGGACAATAATGAATTATTTTCTGGAAAAGAAATTATAGATCGGGCTGAAAAGGCTGCAAAACACTGAGTTAAGGTAGTGCCTACAATAACAGGCGCACTAGGGAAAGTAGTTACGAGAATGGGGGAATTCAAGATTCGCGGAAGCTGTGGGATTGTTCACAGTACGAAAGTGATGTGAGACAATTTGTTTGAATTTCGCCCCATTAAAGCGAATTACTGATACTCTGAAGATAGCATTGTTAAAGAGTATAAGTAGTGGAGGACCATGATCACTTACCTATATTAAGAATTGTAACTAATATCAAGATTCTCACTATTGGAGTTATGTTTGATCATTAAATAAACATCAGTATCACATCCGTCGGTCGACAATCAACATCCGTATCAGCATTACACAGCTGTTCTCGATATGGACATCAGCATCACAGGTGCCCAGATCACAACTTTCTTGCTTTCTGTCACAGCATCCTTGTGCGTCAGTTTCACAGCTGTCATTACTGTCAACATCATAACAGCCGTAAACATCAGCTCATCGGGTAAATTTATACGTTTCTTCTGTTCTCCGTTGCCTGCCACCCGGGCGAATTTCTCCCGCTAATCCAAGAAGCCAGTCTGTTGGCATCTTGTCAATTCATACTTATGATGACTTCCGTTTTTATCTCCCTTACCAGCATTATAGACCTTTTTTTAACTGACAGAAAGTGTTTTCGCTTGGACTCACCACTGTTCGAAAATATCCGCTTAAGAGTTATTTTGGATCTAGAGCTCCATGTAAGCACGCAATTTCCTCATCTGAGAAAACATAAACCAATTAAGTCTCTATGTAACAGAAATCGTTAGAACAGCGTGAATATATCTGTTGAAATTTATTATATCTAAGTTTGGCACAAGGCCAGAGATGTAGCATGCCTAGTAAGATTAGTATATAGTAGTTTTTCTTTGTTTTTGTTTTTTTAATTATTTCACCTCAAGCAAAGCGGGAATGCCACTAGTAAGCAGAGGTGCTACAGAAAAGAGACAAAAGATTGAGTATAGGGAGAATTAAGGAAAGGACAAAAGATGAATGGTATTCAAGAAGAGAGAAGATGGCGATTGACATTGCATTTACATTTTTGAAGATTGTAGTTATCGGGGGAGCAATTAAACGGAAGGGGTTTCCAAGTACGAGAAAAGAAACTTTTGGAGTAGAAGAATTTGGCTCTTTCATCAGTAAATGGATGGGACCTAAATGTCAATCTAGTAGCAAGCTTAAATTCATGTAGTCGGGTAAAAGGCTTATCAGAGCAGCTGCAGATCCTTCTTTGAATTTTGCCAAGAACCCCGAGAAGAATAGCAAGAGCACTAGACCAGATATGGCAACAGTATTCAATGCAGGGGCGAAGGGTAGATTTATTTCAGAAAAATTATCTGCCACAACACGTGTTGGTTTTATTAAGCAAGTCTTTGCAGTTAGAGGTCTTTTCGAAATTTATTGAGATAGGCGTGGGGTCTGCTATAATCTCTCAGTTGTGAACAACCCAGCAAATTCAGTTGATTGATTTGTTTGTTTAACGGCATATCAACACCTCATGGGTCATTTAATGCCGAAATTTAATTTTCTTGGGAGCTTAAAAGTAATAAAAATATGATATATATTATTCTGATTTCACAATTGAATATATGGTAGATCATATACAGCGTTTGCGCGTGTGCATGTTTCTGTGGACGTAACTACTAAAGGCGGCGGTATGTGTGTTTCATGCGGTAGGTTTCTTGAAGTTATATTTTGGAATACAGTTTGATTTCTTTAAGAAATTGTAGGCTATTATCTGGATTAATATCATGAAATATTTCTTTCATGTTGGTTGGTTGCTAGTATTATAAACGGATTTGGCTGAAGTCGCAACAATTTTTTATTGTGTACAATTCTTGGCATGGCATACAGACTGGGCTGGCTCTTGTTTTAGAATATATGAATGAGTTATCATGGAGTGCCCGATATGAAGTCTGGGTATTATTACTTCATCTTTCCTTGTTGTTAGAGTTTGATGCCATTATTCTATAGTAGTTTTGATGTTGTATGATTTGTTGTTTGGGCAGACAGACAATAGATTCCGTCATTATTCTTTGATTGATGCGAGGTTAGTGTAGGGGATCTTGGTGTTTTAAATATATTTTTTGTCTACCGAACCGGCCCTATCGTTACTTTTGATGCCGATATGGTTAGGTAGTCAGTAGAAGATTATATCATTATATGTTGACTAATATTCTATTCTTTCTAAGAAAGAATTCTCTATAAACATTGGTAATATAAACATTTATAGAGATTCGACTGAGATCAGTTTGCTAAACACACTTTCACAAGAAAGTGAGATATGGTGTGAAAGGATTTAAAAAATTTTTAAATGTGAATTAAGTTTAAGCATCTAATGATTTTTTTCTTACATTTAACAACTTAAGTCTTTGGCAATTTCAGCAAGGGAAAGATTAACAATCAAACAACGTATTAAAGTAATCGAACCCTATTACGAATATGGACGTTCAAACTTGAAATTTGAATGAAAATTTCCATGGTCTAATGCGACCTTAGAAATTTTCAATGAAATTCAAACTGGCCACCACGATCGTGCGACTTGACGCCTTCAGATTTCTTTCTATGGGATCATCTCAAAAGTAACGTCTATGAAAACAAACCAACAACAATTCAACAGCTGAAGGATGAGATAATAAGATATCTTGGTGTGATCGAAGAGCAACTAAGCATAAGAAATGTTGACCAACGAGTGGAGGTGTGCAGCTGAAACCTTCGGAGACATTTGGGCGATATTATTTCTCACACATAATTGCCATAACTTAAATAACAGGATCCAATATAGAAATAAATAAATTTTCACCAATAACACTGATTTATTTACTGCTAACTTTGATCCTTCTTAATGAAACACCCTATAGTTGATTCTGTATTTAGTCTGAATAATCTGTGAAATTTGAGAAGTTTCAATCTATAATTTTTATCGTTATAATTTTTTTTTCTAAAAACAGTTTATTTCCGAAAGGAAAATTATTAGAAACAATGACTCGAAACACACGGCACGAATTGTTACAAAATACTTAGATGACAGCAAAATTAAAGTATTGGCATACCTCGCACTTTAATAATACAAATATAACAGCCTCTTCCACATGTAAAAAAGACTAAAAATAATGGATGCATTATTAATATAAAAAAAGCAAAGGCCAACACTCAGTAACATCAACTATGAACACGACCACAATTTGCTGACCGTGTTTAGAAAATAGAACATTCTTATAAAACACACATACATATCCATACATTCAGTAAAAAGTAAAAATAAAATAATCCTTGTTAATGGTAAGCGCTCAGACATACAGGACATTCAGACAATCTCAACATAATCTATGTCCAGGAAAAGCAATATATATATATATATATATATATATATATATATATATATATATATATATATATATATATATATATATAAGTATGGTCACATGAAAACAACGTGGTTTGTTATGCTTAACAATCTATTTAACATGTTCAAAATGCTCCCCTTTATGTTCAATACATCGATGAAACCTATCAGCAGCGCTTCTACAAATCATTTGACATATTTCTAATTAATATATATATATATATATATATATATATTATCGACTATTGATATATACGGGCTAGTGGTAGATTGTGGGTAGTCCAATCTAACGGTTATTTTGCCGGGATTGGTTTGTTTATTTATTTGCATTAATTTATCGTACTTGTTTTTTATTTATATTTATTTTATATATTTTATTTATTCTTTTCAGTTTTCGATGTTTTAGTAACGAACTAAAAATTTTTTTGAGATGAGTTCTGATGGTTTATATAGTAGTTTGTTATGGTCTGGGAAGGTAAAAGTCGAGAAAAAGCCAACACGTGTGGCCTGATTATTGTGTCCAGAGTAAACAGACTGTTGCCTCTGAATGTTGACTTCAATGTTCACTTTTACACACACTCACACACACACATACACACACACAAACACACACACATACACATATATATATATGTGTGTGTGTGTGCGTGTGTGTGCATAAATATATATATATACACAAATTTTAATGGGTACTATAATTACACTTTGATGGTGAAAATTTCTCAGCCCGAACCACTTCTGTAAATCAGCATACTGATATCATTCAAATACTAATTATGAATTAGTTTGACGGAACGAAAAATTTTCCGCACCCACTGATACCAGCCTAAATTCACGTTTTCCGAATACATTGTCTATAGGATTTAATCTCTAGTTTCAGAGCGAAATTCAGTTTCTTTCCTATGATTTTATGTCGAAACTATTGGCAATCCGCTATCTTATCTTTTCTACAACGATCCAAATGTCGCATAAAGTACTAGAATTATCCAGAAAGGTGTATTTGCCGGCTTTAAAGATTTACGAATTGATATTTTTGTTTGGGATATATTTATACTTTTTGATTTTTTTTAGAAATTCGACAGAATCTTTTGTGAGAAAAAAGCAAAATAAAACAACGGAAGAAAATTCTTTACATTTTAAGGAAGTCTTCTTTTAAATATCTGGCGTTCGCCTCCATCCAGAAACAACCAAGTCCGCGTTCAGAGTCGCAGTATCAAATAAAAATAGCCCTAACTCTTCCTGTCAGCAAATTACAGGTTTTAACCGAAACGTTTTATCGGCATTTTGTTTTTAAAATTTAATTTCTTGTTTTATATTCCTTTTCTTAGCGAATCTTCTTTCGACCTGGAAGAACTCACACGCATTTTGCTTCTTTTAAGAGGTCGTCATTAGTTTTTATTCTTCGGCTTTTATTGGGACTTCGCCAACCTCCACGACAGCGTTAAACTATATTCATTTGAAAGAAACTGAAGAAAAGACAAGCGTTCAACTTTGATGGCTACTCAAAATCTCTTGATGCCACCCACTAGTGCAAGAACAGCGGCAACTGTAATTTATTGCCGAGTACCACGGACACTCTCTCACTGTCCGTTTCAGGCGAAGAACAATATTAACTACGAGTTAAATTCCTGCAATGATTTGAATAATTTCGAGAATCAGTAGCCGTTGATTGTAAATGTGAATTCGCCTCATTTTCCATTGCTTTTATCTGTGCTGTGTGACATTTATGAGGTTCTTTCCGCCGTTTAAGTTTCCGTATCTTTTATTTGATTATTTGTCACGTTGGTATGCATGTCGAATGAACTGAAACACGCTCCTCATATGTAAAATGCCTGAATTTACGTCATCTTTTCAATGCCGCGAGATACAAAAAATATAATTTAAAATATTTACAATGTTCGGACTGTTGTCCACAAGGACATATGGCCCAGTGGATAAAAGTGTTGGTTGAGGTAATCCACTGACTTAATCCAAAGAGTTGTGAGTTCCATACCTGGCTACAGAGTTAGAGTTTAGAGTTTTTCCTAATATCATGCGTGATACACGCGTAGGCGATCATGTACCTTTCGATACATGACTGAGAAGGCAGATATTTTTCCCGCAGTAAGTTGCCATTTCTTTCTGAGGTAGACCAATTGCCATCGAAGGTTATAGAACCCGGTCTGTCCTGCTATTTACCCATAGCTGGCGGGGGAGAAGAAGCGGATTCATACCTTTCCCAAGGGTATTAGCACGTAAGTGAATGTAATGGATACGACTGGAATTCGAACTCGGCTCTCCGATTCCTCAATCCGAGCCGCTATCCATTACTCTATCGTAAAGGGAAATAGGTGAAAATGGGATATGCAGAAAAGTCATGTCTCGTGGAACTAGAACAGTCTACCGCGTGGACTAAATAAAGGGTTCGATTCGAAATTCCAACGTATATCATCTGAAGAAGGTTGAGACGTACAACAGCTGAAACGTCGTGAATATGGCAACAAAGATGAGGACAGCAGTCCGAACAATGTAAATAGTGCGAACAAGTAATCAGTTATTGATATATTCTATAGACTACAGAAACTCTATGATCGTTTGCTCGTAATTAAATTAAAATGACGTACATTAGCTGCATTTGTAAAAATCCGGAAACACCAATTGTGAATAAAACAGGACAAAACGAGTTTAATTAAAATCGATTTTATCCCTTTCAAGGCGCATTGGGCAGTGTCAAGACCTTTGGCCAAATCTGAGTTTATTGTAAATGATTTGGCTAGAGACACTGTTGCTGTTCATTCCGAATACATGGCCTGTTTATAGAAGCTGCTGTTTAAAGATGGTGGCTTCGATGTTATTGGTTTGCTCTTTCTCAGGTACTGCAAAGTTGGAGACATAAATATTTTAACTCAGATGACATCATCAGTATTTATTTGATTTCTATGTAAAATTTTAATTCCTATCTATTGTAACAAATTCGTCTCTATATGTAATTGTCTCCTGTTTATTTTAGGTTACTGTATATACTGGTGTAAAGGCAACTGGGTGTATAAGGCGACCCCCCCCCAATTTTCAAGTTAAAATGTAGGTTTTGGGCTATATTCGCCGTACAAGAGGATCCCCACAAATCGTATTTTAAAATGAATGATATTGAATTTAATAAATAAATTCAATAAGCATATACTTAATTTTCACACAATTTCTATTAAAAGAAACAATGAGGAGATATTGTTAATTAACTACCATAATCTACAATACCTTTTGAGTGGGTTCTGTGTTTTCAGCAGACTATTACGATAGGTGGAATGGCACTCCCCCTCTAACCATCTACCCGTTCCACTGTTCTTGAATGCGATATTTATAACACTATACTTTCATTATTTTATTATGATAATATGAATTAAATTGTTTCAGTAAAAATTATTTGTGTCGATAGCTACCAAGACAAAAATAGCTACTGTCGAAAATCTCCCATTAACATAAACTACAGGATTTAAGGTTCACATTTTATATCTGGGGCATAAGACGGACCCCTATTGCGGGAGGGAGTTAAGGGTAAAAGGTCGCCTTGTACGCCGATATATATGGTATACAAAATATCACTGTAGTAACTAGAGTTTTGTCAAAGTAATTTTCTTTATGTCTTCGCTATTTGTTTTATATATACTTCTATCACAGATAAAAAAGAGACTTGAATCAACAGAGATGTGGTTCTACAGGAGTATCTGAGAATACCATGGACCTATGACAAAGTTTTAGCAACAATGAAAAGAAAACGTACACATAATTAATCTCAGTGTGAAATATAAGTCAACTTCTGGGATATAAAAGAAATATAACACAAGTGATTAAAATTAAAGTACTTTCATTGCCTATATGATTTTCGTAAATGTTTTGTTAGTCTGTCCCGTTTTAAGTTCAGCCATCAATCTTTAGTCCCATCTTACTCGAGGCCTTTCTTCCATATCTTTAATGTTCTGTCGGAATTGTTCACCTTGCTCCCCACTAACATCTCCCAAATTAGATTATATCATTGATAGATTCACGTAACTGGCACAAATGCTTAATGTAGACTATGTAAAGGGATTATATACAAGGAATTTAAATTGTTTCCAGTCATAACTTAAAACAATTACTCTATGATCATAATGCATACTTCTTCTTCTGTGTGCCGTGTCCCTTCAGGACATAGGCAATCATGGTTCTCCACAATTTCTTGTCCGTTTTAGCTTTTAATAACTTTTGTCTTTTTGCCCTCTCTCCCATAACCTGTTCCACCACCATTCATTCATGTTCGCCAAGTAGATTGTGCGTTGCTTTCTTCTGTCTCTCCTGCGTTCAATTTGTCTTGTGAGTATTAACTTTTCCAATCCTTCCTTCTACATTATGTGTCCAAGAAATATCAACTGTCTCTTACTGATGTTAAGTGTCCTTTTTGTTGCCGTTGTCTCTAGAACTTCGTTGTTGCTCGGTCATGTTCGGTCCATGTTATTCCCAGCATCCTTCTGTAGAACCACATTTCTGTTGGTTCAAGTCTCTTCTTCATCTGTCAACATTGATCGCCATATAGACGGACTGCTATTCCATAACAGCTCAGTACACTTGGTTTCTAGCTATATTTTTCCGCTTCTTCCCTCATGTATTATCCTAATATAAAAAGCAGGACTTTCGAGCAATCTGGAATTCAATTACATTCATGTATTTTGTCAGGAGGTATTCAGAATTAATTTGAACATTACGGTAACTTTTGATGTAGGTAGACATTTCTTTTAATACACACATTTTTTGCAGTAAAATGTGGTGCTAACCAGTAAAAATGGACTTGATCTTTGGAGTCTGCATCCCAAAATTAAGTAAAAAAATATATAAGTTGGCTTGCACCAACACATGTGTAAGCCAGTGTAATCTTTAACTTTTAAGATTGGTTTCTACTTACCACTTTTTAGCGTTGTTCCAGACTAAGCAAAGCTCAGTAAATGTCTCAAATCCTGATGTAATCTGATAGTCATTCGGTAATTCCTTCAAGACGAAAGAAATATTCTTTAATATCTCTTATCTGTTCAAATTACTAAAGAAATTGCTTGGCAAATGTGTAAATGATCTGATCATATGTTGTGCATTTTTTCGGAATGTAACAGCAACAAAAGATTGCGGACGATAATGTTTGAATATATTTTTGAATGTATGTTTTTTTTTGCTCCTGTTAACATTAGAGACCGCCCAACCAAATCCTAACCAATATCAAATGTTACAGCCTGTCGTCAAGATTTTGCCGACATGCCACAAGAGGAAGGAAGTACATATTACTATAACCGAATTTTGATGTAGACGATGACTGTGGCTGTCAAGGTTCGTCTCTTCGCTTTCTTCCGAGGCCACCCAAGAGGAACACACTATTTATACTCGATTCTAAAGTAAACTGAGAAACATCAAAACACTCTTTGAATTCCTAAAAGCAGCACGATGAGAGAATATGCGGGGGGGGGGATGAGTAAGACGAGGCAAAGAGTATAAACAAAAAGGACAGTGAAAAGGACAAGAACGGAAAATAAATGCGTCAAGTGACCGGTAAGTAGTTAACGGAGCGTCTTTCAATTGATTTTTTTGTGGAAGATTTCCTGTTTTTGAATTTGTTCAGACTAATATAAGAGGTGAAGATATTTGAAGTAATTATTGTAATTTTCTCCAGGGGATTTTTATACTATAGAAGACAGAACCCCACCCACCAAAAAACAAACAAACAAAGGATTTGAACAATTCAAACGGTTTATTCTCTCAGAACGGAACCACAAGTCATTTAGCTGCAGACAAATCAACTTTCTCATTTATCCCTCATTTATTTATTTTGGGCATTTAGCTTCCGTGGTTTCCAGGTCGGTCTTTTGTATCACGCTAAGATTGGATTTGCTACCATTTATTACTCTTTCCGTTTTTCTTAAAGGGAGATATGCGATATTGTTTAAAAACAAAAATATAACATTTCCGATAGATATTTCCGTTCATTTAACCCTACGCAATGTCAGATTTTATTCAAGTCAGTGTTTTCATAATATAATTGTCCTGACCCAAACGACACTGGTACAAATTACAGGCATAAATAAAGGAGAGATATACCATATGAATTTCATGTTATATTGTCTGTTGTTTTTTTGTTTTAAGAAACATTTGCAATGTTAGATTTTATTATGCATTATTTTTTATGTTATTCATTATATTGTAATAAATATGCAATATTATGGTTATTGTTACTTTTCTTTAATTTCAGATATATAAACATTGCTTTGGTCCAGAAGAAAGCTATAACATCAAAAGAGAAGCATGATATTGTAACGTTATTGGGTGACGGAAACACATTATTGGGAATTGCGTAAAACACACTATATAACTTGAAAACATGGAAAAAAATATGAAAATATTGAAGTTACAAATTTTACTTTAAAGAAAGCAATATGAGAAAAATTTAAATAATAATAAGACAAAATTTGTTTAACTGGCCAGAATGTATTTGAAATGCTGGTATTTCAAAAGTAAGTAGAAAGAAAAGAAGATTAGCTTTTGTACTGTATTATGTTAACTTGAGAAGGTTTCATTCAGCACACGATTATTCACGTGTGCTCGTGGCTAAAAAGATTCGCTTTCCGACCATGAGACCCGGATCCGAATCTCACCATGGTCAATTTGTCACACAGATGAAATTGAGTATATTTAGCCGGCGATGGTTGTACTAGCACGAAGTCACAAGCAATCGTGATCGATGGTTTGAACATATTGGTCTTCTTCAAACTGTTGATTACGCCAGTTAATGCGTTCTCCCCCAGAAACTGTAACTAAGGTCCGATCAGCATAGTTGCAAAATAAACTGTGGATGTTGAACCCAAAATGTACCTGAGCATGGATCTCCTACAACGATTGACTAGCCGCCCTAGTAGACAGGCATACACGAATACGAGTGGTCAGCCATTATTCCAGTGCAAAGATATCCTTTATAATTTATTTAGTCCTTCTCGTTTAAGTGCTAAATCTAAAACTAGACAATAATTCGAGAGCCAATACTTAGGCCACGCTTTTTATCCTTTTTATTCTTCTGTTACCTACTTCAACCTCCTTCTTTCTTTTTTTGTCGCCATTTTTATCTTTACGTTTCTCTTTCTGAAACAATACTGCATTGTTTCTCCCTTTTTCCTCCCTTTTTCTTTCCCTTTTTCTCCATTTTTTCTCCATTTTTCCTCCCTTTCACTCCTTTTTTGTCCATTTTTCTCCCTTTTTCTCCCTTTTCCATCCCCTTTTCTCTCCTTTTTCTCCTTTTTTTCTTTTTCTCCTTTTTATCCCTTTTTCTCTTTTTTTCTCCATTTTTCTCCTTTTTCTGTTTTTTTCTCCCTTTTCCTCCCTTTTTTCTCCCTTTTTCCTCCCTTTTTTCTCCCTTTTTCTCCCTTTTTCTCCCTTTTCCTCCCTATTTCCTCCCTTTTCCTCCCTATTTCCTCCCTTTTCCTCCCTTTTTTCTCCCTTTTTCTCCCTTTTTTCTCCCTTTTTTCTCTCGTCTTTTTTCTTCCTTTTTTCTCCCTTTTTCCTCTGCTTTTCTCCCTTTTCTCCATTTTTCTCCCCCTTTTCTCCTTTTTTTCTCCTTTTTTTCTCCTTTTTTCTCCCTTTTTCCTCACTTTTTTCCCCCATTTTCCTACTTACATAGATCAGTACACCATATGATCACATGAAGGAAAACAGCGGTTAAAGATTTGTGCTTCAATTCTCCAATATCTTGAAGCGATACATAAGTTGTAAGTCTGCATTCAAAATCATTGGTTTTGAATTTGTTTCGATCAACAAGTTCATGCAGCAGCATTAAGTGCACAGCTCTCTAAGTCACTCTGTTCAATAACCCCCCTCCGCTGCGTATGGACATATCTGATAATCATAATTTAATGCAGTATAAAGCCATAATGCGTAAAGCTATATAGCTCCAATCTAGGAAATCGAAAAGATTTACATGTCCAGGGTAAAATACACAACCACTTCAGGCTTTTGTCTCTGTTAATCTTATATCTCTTTCAATCGTTTCTATTCTTGTAGTTATTTCTCTCTGACTCTCCATCTGTCTTTCTCTATCTATCTATGTCTTTGTCAATCTTCCTATCTTTATATCAATCTATGTCTGTGAATCGTTCCCATTTCTGTCGCTCAAAATGAAAATAATGATATAATCAAAACGTCCAAGTTCTACACTACCTCAGACGAAAACACATCCAGTAAAATGAGAATGGGGCATCTATATCAAGTGCGAGTACACAATATATATATATATATATATATATATATATATATATATATATATATATATATATATATATATATATATATATATATATATATCCACTGTCAAAGATGATATTTTGTTATTTTGACATTGAAAATTGCTTTGCAACGATAACGGTCGCTGAATAGCAGACGCAGACCGTAAGTTCAAGATGCGGTTTTATGACGTCATACCACGCGATAGACCGAATTATTACAACAGAACCAATGTCTAGATGCAATCCAATGTGTTGTGACTAGTTTTAAATGTAATTTTGTTGAGCGTGGATTGTGACGTTTTAATGTAGTTAGCCTCCAATATCTGAAGGTTCTTTTTACTATGTGTATGTATGAGTATTTTTGTGATGACACAATAATACTCAAACATACAGTGGCGTATATCTGGTCGTTTGATTTATTTAACTCTATACCTACCTACCTACCTACCTACCTACCTACCTACCTATATATATATATATATATATATATATATATATATATATATATATATATATATATATATATATATATATATCCCAAACACCTATGGGTCCGCCATTTGTGAGCACTTATTAAATAGCAGATTCTGTGCAGTTAATTTTAGCGTTGACCGGTTCACCGTATTGTCCCGGTCACACTCGTTATTTCACCTGAAGGTGCTGGAGGCACTTTACATCGGGTCCCGCAAGCCTTCCTTGTGTAAACAACGTGAGTGTTTGTTGGGGCTCGCTGTCATTTGCCTCTAGCTCCTTTTGCTCATTTTTTTTATCCAACCTCCACATTTCCTTTTATTGTACATTTTCTGTCTTTTAAATTTAAATCTCCCGTTGTAAGCCTGATGAGTGGAAGCGAAACCGGTTGCTTCGCGCGTTTTTAATATGTCTAGTAATATTAAGCTTAATACTTTTATTGCTATGATAACATTTTGTACCTTTAAAAATATCTTTAAATATATATATATATATATATATATATATATATATATATATATATATATATATATATATATATATATATATATATAAATCAGTTTGAATCTAGCAAGAAACAGACTGTCGCCTCTAAATGTTGACTTCTATGTTGACTTTTATATTTACACACGCTCTATCTCTGATATTGAGCACTTTATCCCATAAATATAGCACACTTTAAGACTATATTTCTTTTTATATATATATATATATATATATATATATATATATATATATATATATATATATATATATGAGATAGATAGATAGATAGATAGATAGATAGATAGATAGATAGATAGATAGATAGATATGAACATTTTATTGGTGGTACAAAATTTTATAACCGCCATGAAGCTAACAACTCTCTTCATGAAAGCCCACAAAGATGTTAGCCAAAATGTGTCCCAAATGGGGACACATGATGACTCCATCAATTTGCCTGTACATGATGCCATCAAATCATTAGACATCATAGCTAATTTCATCAATTCAACAAAAATGAAATAGAAGGAGGAGACAGTTGACCTCGACTGACCTCGGCATCAACACATATATCGAGAGTCTTAGTAAGACGAACGCAAGTAAAAAGCTTCGATATATCAAAGGAACCCATAAATTTGTCAGGGTTGTTCTACGTAAAATTAGAAAATTCAAAGGAATATTTAATACAGAAAGAACTATAACATTTCAAAACGGAATTGATTTATTTACTGGACGTAGCTGAACAAATTTGGAAGTATACTTGAGTGTAGTCGTCATTTTATTAACATAATCTTGATAGTGAAGAATGACGACACCTGAGACTTTATCCGGTTTTTATCCAAGAATTTCGTGAAGTGTTTTAATAATAAAAT
>OZ038478.1:41093066-41095566 GCA_964036315.1 Acanthosepion esculentum | reverse complement strand
TGCTTTCGTTTTCAAAATTCTGAACTAACCTCGAATGTACTTTCACTATTCCTTATCGGACCTTCTACATGACTTTCCGCAAAACAATAACTTAATTTTTTTCAAATATATCTTTTCTTTCCTTTTTCGGTTTATGTTATTCCGTACATTTAATCCCCGCTGTTCCAGTTCATATTTCAAGTGAACCTTTTTCCTTTACCTGCATCAAATTAGTACTTAACGAGATGTTCATGTTTCTTAGTACTTTGCTTAGCTTTTGAGAGACATCTTTAGCTATTCTAACACCTGCTTGAATTTCGGCGCCTCTTTTCCAAACTATGTTAAATCACTTTCCGGATAGAAATACATGTATTTGAAGAAAAGTAACCGCAAGTTTAAATAACACTTAAACTTAAGTGTTATTTTCTTTATTCTATTCAGCTCTATTTTTGCTTTTATCTACGGTTTGAATGGGGGTTGGCAAGATATGGCGACGATAAAGTAGTCGAAAGAATGAGTAACAATGCTGATTTGTTGTGTGTTGTGTGTTGTAGTTTTCCTTCGACCTGTCAATGAGGATACTCCCTGCCACTCCTTGGAGTCCTACACATGCTGTGAGGCGTTCAAGTGTTAAAGGCTTGGGACATTTTTACCGAGTTTGCCGCTTAACGTCTCGGGAGACTATCTGACCGAATCCCCTGGTGCCAAGTGCGAAATGGAAATTAATAGTGAGAGAATGAGCAAAAGAAAGAAGAAAGAGAGAGAGAGGGGGGAATCTTTAGAAATGAACGAAAGACTTTTCAGAGAGAGCGTGATAAAGAGCACTGAGAAGAGTGTCTGGCTGTCTTCAAGATCCCAAGATATAACTACAGGGAGGTGATTATGTGCTAACTCAGCTTCATTTTTCTCTTCCTTATGAAATGATTAT
Source organism: Acanthosepion esculentum (assembly GCA_964036315.1). Lineage (NCBI taxonomy): Eukaryota > Metazoa > Mollusca > Cephalopoda > Sepiida > Sepiidae > Acanthosepion > Acanthosepion esculentum. Next base: position 41,094,659 of record OZ038478.1, on the reverse strand, counting down.
ATTACATCACTGTCGTTCAACGAGTGTAGATAAAACAGGCGAAGCCTACTTATTCGCAGACATGCGGGCCAATACACATCAGGATAATGTTTATATAAGTTTAAATTCATTATTATTTCCGATGAACAAGTTGGAGTCCGATTTTTTCTGTTTCTTCTGGAAACGAAATATCTGGCAGATTTACACACACACACACACACACACACACATATATATATATATATATATATATATATATATATATATATATATATATATATATATATATATTACATGAATCCTTTATACAAAAAGGAGATAGTGAAGTTAATGATATAAATGGCGAGAATACATCTTCGTAAACAAATTTGTTAAGATACATTAACCCACGAACCTGTAGACGAATGTTATGATCCCTGTTTTTAATAAATTCCAGGTGCATAAGGTCTTTTTATACGAGTACTTTCGTCTGTTCATACAGACATCATCAGGTATGGAAATAGATTTGCTTTTTTACATCCAGGTAATCCGGACAACGAAAGAACTGAACTGCTCCACATAGTTGATTATATATATATATATATATATATATATATATATATATATATATATATATATATATATATATATGCACACACTACCGACTAAAAGTTTAGGACATCATTGATTTTTCATCTAAACATAAAAAAATGAATCAAGTTCCATGTCTTTAAAGAAATATATTTATTTTTTTCTGTTTGCATGAAATTATGCTTATAATAATAAGCAAAATGAATATAAAATAATTATAATTTCGCTTGAGGCGAATTTGTATTTTCTTTTCATCAACGAATCCACAGCAAGCATTTATTAGTCTTGTCAACTTATTTTCCTTTTTTAATAGATGTTTCTTAACTGATGCACATCATTTAAGCCCAAGTGAAAGAAGTCTTTTCTTGACAGTCATTACAGATATTGGCCGTTGACGTGTAAAATTAAATTCAGCAGTTAGTTGGAGAGCTGTTCTTCTGCTCTTTCTTTTACTAGACACGTTCAAGTTGCTAGTCTCTGCAATAGATGTTACACTGGGCCTTCCAGATCTGTTTCTGACCGTATTTGCGCTTGTTTCTGCATGCTGCTGAACCCCATGTTTTGATATCTGTCATTTTCTAGAAATCAGACTTGGGGAATACTCTCCTATAAATAGAATTTCCACCTGTTTTTTTTGTTTGTTTTTTTAATACTGATCTTTTTAGTTCCTGCGGTTTCTAAAAGTTAATTTTAATCACTCGTTAATGAAGATGGAATTGAACTCCTACCAAGCAGTGGAGTTGAAATATTTGTAAATTTCTGCTATAGAGCTCAGAAAGTGTATCAGGCTGTAACAAAAATTCAAAAGTTTATGCAAACAAATTTATAATACTTGTGGGAAAATTTGCATATATACACAATAGGTAAATTTATTTAGCAAAATTATTCTTTTCATGAAACAATTTAAAGTGGTTCCAAACATTTGATCGGTAGTATATATATATATATATATATATATATATATATATATATATATATATATATATACATACATATATATATATATATATATATATATATATATATATATATATATATATATAT
>OZ038478.1:41078066-41088066 GCA_964036315.1 Acanthosepion esculentum | reverse complement strand
GGGCACACAGCTTAATAAAGATACGAGGGTCATTCAAAAAGTTCTAAACTTCGCCCCGATGGAGTTGGAGAAACAAGTCAGTTTTTCATTATTTTTCAATATAGTCCTTGTCATCAAATGATCTTGATCCAACCATGATTAAACATTGCAATCGCTTCACGGGGGAAACTCCTCCACAGCAAATATGAACTCATCATTTTTTTCCAAACAAGTGGGATTTGAGTTTAGGATACAGGAAGAAGTCAGATGGAGCTAAGGATGACGAATAAAGGGGCATGAGTTAGCAATACAAAACCACAGTTGGCTGATTCAGCGGCTTCAACTTGGAGCGAGGGAACACCTGACCTCAGCCATTCTCTGCGTTTCAAATTTATTGCCAACTTTAGTTGTCTTAATTCTGATGTAAAGTACTGTGCATTAATAGTTTTTTTTTTCCTTTTCTAAGTAGTATATTATAATTACGCCTTCAGAATACCAAAAAAGAGAAGAAGCTATCACCTTGCCAAGAGACGCTGCCTGCTTGAACTTCGGGGTGGAGAATTAGTGTTTCTACTGCTTGCTTTGAATCTTTAATTCAGGTTCGAATTGGTGAACCAGACTTGATCTTGAATTAATAATCTTTACATTAGTCGGACTATTGTCCTCATCTTTGTCGCCATATTTGTCACAACGTTTCGGCCGTTGTGCGCTCCGGCCTTCTTCAGGTGGTTGGAATTTCGAACTGAACCCTTTATTTCGGTCACTGGGGTAGACTGTTCTAGTTCCACGAGCCATGTTTTGATGGATGTCAGTTATCAGTTATCTCCTGCTAATTTTCCCTCTGAAAGTTGCCTTAACCGGGTATTGAACTCACACTCTTTGGGTATGTCACTGGATCTAACCAACGCCTGTATCCACTGTGCCATGTGTCCTTGATCTTGAATTAATAATCTTTGTTGGTAATTCTCAGGGTCAACCTGGAAGCGAGTCAGTAGTGTTTTGGAAATGTCAACCCATTTCAGCTTTTGCTCTCGTGTCAGTATTCTTGGCGCCCATCTTGCGGACAACGTGCTCATCCTGAAGTTCTCAGTTAAAACAGTATAAAGTTAACCAGAACTAATGCCTTTGGACTTGGCTATCTGGTGGACAGTAAGATGTCTGTCATCTAAAACCATACGGTGAATGGCATCAACTTGTTCATCGGTCATCTTCTATGCAGTCCTTAATCCGCTTAAATTCCCCAGCCCACTTCTTCACAGTTGCATATGAAGAGGAGTCCTCAGCAATTGTCTGTACTTTGTCCTCATGGATTTTCCTTGGGTGCCAGACCCCGCTTTTCTAAATACATTATGACTGCTCGGGCCTCTTTTTTTTTGACATTTTTAGATTTAAGCCTCTCAAAGTTGTATGACCCTCAACTGCAAGGAAATTAAGACAGGGATATGAATTAGTTTTTTTTCTAGTTTTATAAGAAGTTGTAGTGTGTTGCCACAACAAAAATGTTTAGCTATGGCCCTTCTTTCTGGGTGAGGGTTAGATCCTTTCCAACGACTTATAAATTTGAATAAATGCATTTAGGCTTTGAATAAAGAGACATATTATTTAAAAAAGATCCATATCTTATAGTATAACAGACACATCTTTTTGCTTTTTTTCCAAAAGATGACCGATAAATTATTGTTTGGTCATAGATGCTTACTTGATATAACTGGTAGACTAACGTATACCCAGTTTTTGTACCTAGCTTAAGCAATCAATAGCATTAATCTTATAAGTAATCTATATGGTAACTTATATAATAATAATAATATATACTTATATTTTAACTATTATTGATAAGTATGGAAAGTTTTTTAATAGGTACGGAAAGTGTGACTCCAAAATCCGTAGGTGCATTGTGATAGCGAAAGATGTTTTCCAGTAGCTGAGAAAAGAAATAAAAAACATGAAAGATTCGTTAGAAACAACAACAAAAAATCCGTCTATATTTCTGAGATAATATATTCGAACTATTTGTTCGGACTATAATCCGCATCTTTATTGCCATATTCACAACCGTTGTACGCTCCGGCTTTCTTCATATGAATTAGTTGGAATTTCGAACCGAGACTTTTGTTTAGTCTACGAGAGAAGATCGTCCTAATTCCTCGGGCCATGCCTTTGGATAAATTTTCAGTTAATTCCTCTTGGTAATTCAACTCTCCAAGTTTTTTTCTCCCTCTGCTGTGGCCAGGTAGTAAACTCACAATTCCTTGGGTTAAGTCACTTTTAAGATCATTCAACGAACGCCTTTATCTACTGTGCCATGTGGATAAAAGCGTTGGTTGAGTGTCCCGAAACGTCGTGAATACGGCAATGAAAGCGAGGCCAACAGTCTGAACAATGTAAATAGGGTAAAAAGAAAGGAGTTACGTAATATCAGTCCTCCACAATGAAATTGAATGCTCGACAAATTCCTCACTTATGACGAAAGGTCAGCAACAACGAAGTTTTAAAGAAAATGGAAACGACAAGGACACTTATACTTAACATCAGGAAGAGGCAGTTGAAATTTCTACAGAAGGATGATGAGGATACCATGGGCCGAACATGTGAGCAACGACGAGGTTTTAGAGAAAATTGAAACAAAAAGAAAACTTATACTTAGCATCAGAAAGATACAGTTGAAATTTCTAGGGCACATAAAAGAAGAAAGAGGGCTTGAAAAATCTAGTACTCACGAGGCGTATTGAGGGAGAAGGGACAAATGAAAACAGTGCATATACCTAACTAGGATTTATAACTCGACGGCAGAACAGGGTTTAGGATAGGTACGAAGAAGATAACATTTACTAATAATATTGTAACATTAAATACAGAGGGAGATACGAAAAAACACCAAATACAATACTCGTAATTTTGACTCCGTATGCAGATAGATGTTTTATGCACGGTATGTAATTCAAAAACCACGGGAGTTAACAGAAACTTCCCCCGTTATAAAAAATTTAACATTAAAAGAAGCATGTTTTGTTTTTTAAGATTTGAAGACGAAATAAAAAGTGCCTTTTACCTCTACAAAAAAAAGACCACCAGCTTGCTGGAAGTGAATAAATAGATTGTCGTCATCAATTCTAGCTGAAAATTAGTCAACTCCAAAGCGTTATCTTTGTGTCAGGATTGCCTTGCGGTGTATCACGTAAACTAAGGCGGCGGTCAAGTGGTGGTAAAACATTGTCTGCAATCACGACAGAATCGCCCTCCCCAGTTAGATTGTGGCACTGACTGCTATCTAGTCAGACAACAGGAAGTTGCTGCATTCTGACTTAATAGAATAAACGAAAGAAAGCCATTGGCGTTATATTCATTGGGTAGAAGACGAGAGAAAATTTGTAAAATGCCTCCATTTGTCTCTTTTCCTTAATTGATCCGCTCGTCCGCGCATTAAAAATATAAAAAAAGGTTAGTCCTATCTTAAGGCATACATGCCTTACTGGGCTTCTTCTTGGGAAGTTCTTTCTCACATTGTATATCTATAAAGTTGTTGGACGACGCTATCAACAATCTTTACAGAAATACAAATTTGGTTTTAATTACAGTTCCAGCTTTCAGAATTTTGGCAATTTACATTTTCGTTATTTTTATTACTTTTTGACAAGAATTGTCAACACACGCAGACACAGACACACATACACAGACACACAGAGAAAGACAAACACAGACACATATACGCAAGGACGTAATTTTTCTGATCGCTTATGGCGATCATATTAATCCAAATGGCTATAATTTATGACAAAATTTATTACATTATTAGACAAATGGTGATCTATATTATCTTCTTTTAAGCATCGTGCCGCTTCCGTATTTAGACGATTAAGACTCTATATCATTTTCTATCTGTTATAGCTCTACGTAACATTTGTCTCCTAATGGTCACATCTAGTCCTTCTTCCCTCCTGGGTAAGTCGATAAACTACGTCTGACAGCAAGGCCTCTGATCAGGAGGATTTGTGGAGCGTGGAACCACCTCTTAATTGCTGTTGTTCCAAGGCTTATCTTGATCCGGGGTGGTAGCACCTGTTAGGGTCCCAGCTATGGGCAAATAGTTAACTCCCAAACTGGGATGAAAACACTAAAAGTATAAAAATAGGTTTTAATACCAGAACTACTTTATGAAAAAAAATTATTATCAGCAATACTTTTTTTAATAAAAGATATTAGAAGCAATACATTTTTTATACATTTTTGATAAAAAAAGATATTACCAGCAATACATTTTTGAAGAAAAAATATTACCAGAAATGCATGATGTTCAATGGATGTCAGTTATCAGAGGGAAAAATTAACAGAAGATAACTGATAATTGACATCCATTAAACATGGCCCATGGAACTAGAACAGTCTACCCCAGTGAGCGAAATAAAGGGTTCAGTTCGACATTCCAACCACATGAAGAAGGCCGGAGCGTACAACGGCCGAAACATTGTAATAAATATGGCGACAAAGATGAGGACAATAGTCCGAATGATGTAAAAAATTCTTCATTATTGCTTATCGGTTCAGCTGTTTGATCTTAGGTGTTGTCTGTCTACTTGTAAAATATATAAGTAAATGTTGTTTATCTAAAGCGAGCAATGTTTTTTTTAAAAAAAAAACATTCTCAGTTAATCTGCTGTTCGATAGAATATTCCCAACCAGCGATATTTATATCACGGCACTATAGAAAACAATAAAATGTTAGAATAATGTTTTCGGATACTGGATTAAAACACCTTCTATTGGATAACTGAATAGTGACTTCCCTCACTACTATGGCGATGTAATTTCATACAAAGCAAAATGGTAAAAATCGTCAACGGTTTAGTGATGTGTTTTCTCGATTTGAGGAGTCGGATCGAAGCCAAGAAGTCGTGAGCTACAATTGAAATAAGCAGAAGTTGTTTGTTACAGTAACAAGAGGAGGCAAGTACGTTAAGTGGAATCATGTGATGCCTAGTCGACACCAAGAACAGTTCATTACGATGATTCGGGATTGACTGAGTGATTGATTTTTTACGGCTTATCAACCCTTTGTGGGTTATTTAAAGCCTAAACATATTTTGGATTGTAAGCATAATTCTTTCTGTCTGTGAATATTGCATTAACAATTCTTTAGAATGATAATGATATTTCAGTTAAAAGTACTACACTTTAATCCATAGATGGGGAGAAGGAGATGGATTCAAGCATTTACCAAGGGTATTTACACGTATATTAATGTAACGAACCCAACCGGAATTTGAAGTCGCTATCCATTACGCCATTAACATTTACAAAGTAAAAGTTACAAGTCGCATATATAACATATTTAAAGTTAATTTTTTTAATAGTATCTTGTATTTCAGTTAAACTAGAATTTCCATCTCTAATCAGTTTGTGTTGAATTTATTAAGGTCAAAGTTATTGGGCGTAGGAATTGCTAAAAATGTGCTTATTAATGAAGAGATGGCGGTTCGCTGCACTAGCTGCTCAAGATTGCTTTTTTCATTTTTTTTTTTAATGCCATGTCCTTTCAAGAGGTAAGCGATCATGACCCTACGCAGTTCCTTTTTTATTATGTTTGAACTGCCATGTTTTCTTGGAAAAGCAGGTTTCCTTTTGCATTCGCCAAGATTTTGAATTTAGAGTTTACCTTTTCTTCCACCCAAAGTTAGAGATCCGAGTCTACCTTAAGCACTAGTTTTGGGGAGAAGAGACGGAGATATGCCTTTACCTAGGGTATTAGTGCGAAAGTGAACGCAAAAACTAGCTTGGAATTTGTACTTGGCTCATCGATTCAAATTTCCGCAGCAATACCCATTACACTACCCTTGGCACCCGAATCTCATTTTTTTATATTGTGTTGAAAGACGACCGACCTTCTCAATACAAACTGTCGAACATGAACGCGTCCATCCGCTCCGAGTCGAACGTCTGCTCATAGGAAAAGTCGTCACAATGTAGGTCGGAAGGTGTAGCGTTTGAGTCGCACTGAACTACAGTATTCACTATTACTGTATTAAAGAACCATCTCTCTCATATGATTAAAACTGTTGTCATGTCTATAAAGAAATACATGAATAAAAAAAATAATTATACTATCACTGCGTTGCGTCAGTCAATTGTGTGCCATGCGTGATGCACGCGTAGGTAATCATGTATTTTTCAATACATGACTGACGAGGCAGATTTTTTTCCCGCAGAAATTTGCCATTTCTCTCTGCAGTAGACCAGTTGCATTCCAAGGCTATAGAACTCGGTCTGTCCTGCTATTTACACATAGCTGGGGGGGGGGAGAAGAAGAGGAATCATACCTTTCCCAAGTGATTGTAATAGATGCGACTGGAATTAGAACTCGGCTCTCCGATTCCTTAATCCGAGCCGCTACCCATTAATCCACCGTTGTGTGCATAAAGATGAATAAATAAAATCTAATTTAGTGTCAAAAAATAATTATAATAAGATAATTATGACAATTAGAATTATCATTAATTCACTCCTTCTCAACCAATGAGAATCAATCTCACTTTTCGCCTCTAGACACACAAACTCGGACATTCTCAATGCCGTGAGAATCAAGATGTACAGGCCGTCATACGTACTTCAACGAAAATTTCGTCTCTTTCTTCAGGCCATAACAGTAATATTATTCGCTTAGCATTCAACAAAAATTCGAGGTAAGAACATTACACACATCTATAAAACAAAGGAGAAAGACTGTATAAACTTTACGTATTCTTTATCCTATCATTCTGTCAGATTTCGATCCATATTTGATGTACATTTGTCCGCAAACTCACAATTTTACTCTGTATTACTCTCTCTCTCGTTTCTCCAACAAAACAAAACAATCGAATAATAAATAATAGTCGCTTTGTTGATTTCAAGTCTTGCTGTCTGTGTATTTTTAGGAGTATTTTTTTTATATATGTGAATGTTTGGAGATTTATAATTATTTACTCAGAGTTTTGACTCCCCTCCACTGTTCTTCACTTAACCTTTTGTTCCAGTGTTTCCTTACAGTATTAGTAATCAGAACTACGAGCTTTCTACGAAATTTATAACGGATATCATAAAACTTTAACTTGCAAAAATGTTATGAGTGATTACAATGCATATTTAGGTGGAAGTTTCGATAATTTTTTTCTAAGCAATTTTTAGGCTGATACTTTCATGAATTTAAAACCCATTTAATGAGACAGGAAAACATGGCGGTATGCGGTAAATAATCATCTCTACTCTATCCTTATTATAAGCTTTCTTATTCGGACCAGAATGCGATGTTTCGCTTGTTCATTTTTCAGCTGAACTGGAGTATGTGATTTTTCAGCGTTACGAATCCAGGGATCGAACTCACAACTGCAAGAAAAATCGATATGTTTTGACCAACGCTTTAACTACCAGGCCATATGTCTCTTAGACGCGTCCGTCATACATGTTAAATGAAATTAATCAGAATACTCAGAATATATGAATGATTTGTAATGGAAAACTGCACTTTTAAAATACATTCAAACTATACTAGTACTGTCTGCCCTATTAGCTTGAACTATTTTAAAATTTTTGTTTATTCATTCATTGAAGATGTATGAAAATAAACAATATTTCCGGCATAAGCTATTTGATTATAAGTAAACTAAAATGTCTCTCAAATACAGAAACGGATTTGTGCAATTTCAGGTAAATTATCGAACGATTAGTGCTGTAGTTCTTTCATTGAACAAAGCTCCAAATTTGATGAGAGTATATTGAAAGGAATAACGATCAAATACATCGCTGAATTATTTATCAACATCATGCTATGCATAACGGAGTAAAATATTCATATCAAAAGTTAAAAACTTCATGTCATTTGCTTTCATTTATAGCTTCCGCACAAGCGGAAAACAAACCTATACTACATTACAGTAATGAAAATGTTTCATTTTTTAAAGACTAATCATGATGAAAAGTGGATAGTTTATAACAATGCAGATCATGGACCAAACGAAAATGGACAATAACTCTACCAAAATTTACTCTAAATTAAAAATTGTTATTGCTGATTTGATACGTGTTCTCACTTCGTGCCCCTTCCACAAGACTAAACGAATTATTCGAACTAGTATTACTTCCAATTATCCAATTTGAAGCTAGTAATGACCGCAAAGCAAAACAGAAATTTCGTAATATTTCTTCGAGAATATTCTAGACTGACCACATGAAACTTCTGCTAAGTAAAAAGTGTTACAGCCTGACTGCGAAATTTTAAATAATTCGCCGTATTCAGCATGTATTTCACCTTCTGCTAATAATTGTTATAGTATTTAAAGAAAAGTCTTCATGTCAATTCCTTGGAAAACTATAAGTTTACTTAGAGCAAATAAAAGGATCTAAGATTATGTTGCTTGAAACAAAGCGTAGTGAAAAATATGGCAAGATATTCCTCAAGATATTTAATGCAGGAAAAAGGAAAAACATATTTCTCTTTTTTTAACTCATGAAAGTAAACTTTTTTGAAATTCAGTAAAAACATATATAAATATTCGAAACATGACACAATAATCATATTTCTTAGAAATACATTTAAAGTTAAATATCATTTGTAGATATAGTTGGTCAAATTATTATCACTCTCACTCGTGTACTACTTCAAAAAATTTAACGGATATTGACTAACCTATGTTATTCAGCTGAAACAATGATGTATTTTACTTTGAAACGATACAAACTTTATGGAGACGCACTAAGAATGAAGTGCTTGTTACTGCAACATGAAAGATGATATTGTAATATTTCCTTGTAGATTTTCTAACCTTTTTTTTTCCTTTTAGCTTTTCAATGATAAGGTTCTCTGCTACAACAGGGTTCGGTATTTTGAGAAGTTTTGCCTTAATTATTCCTATGCATGTCTTCAAAAATCACCCCAACGCCTGCCAACTTGGAAATCGATTTGCTATCGTTAACATTCAACGTAAACTCTCTAGTAACACTTCACCAAACATCTGTTCATATCTATCTACTTAGATGTGTAATTCTGTCTATCTATCTATATATCTCTTTCTTTATATATATAAATATATATATATATATATATATATGTATATATATGTATGTATATATATATATATATATCTGTACATATATATATATATATATATATATATATATATATATATATATAGCATAATGAGAAGCCACGTTTACTTTCTTGATATGTATATAATATGGAGAAAACAACTGAAAAGTTGCAAATTAAAAAAAATTGAATGTTTTTTTGTGAAAGTATTTATTTATATCTTTTAATATATATTTTTGATATTTCAGATCTGCACCGATCTTTAATCAGAAATAACTGTATTCAGAAGTTTGTTTACAAGTAGCGTCCGTCGCGAGACGCGGACATCACGTGATGTGGAATGCAACTTTGAATATTTCTAACGTAATCTAACGACAATAATATTTTAGATGTTGTTTAAAAAGGTTTTTTTTAACTATAACTAAAAAAAAAAAATTTTTAACTATTGAAATATTTATACAGAGTTAAAATTCCCAAGTCTTTGTTTAGCCCTAGGTTATATGTGTTTAATTTTAAAATCCAGTATTTTTCTTTTTTTTCTGCGTGTGTATGTGGAACTGAAATCGGGATCTATCAATAAACATTTACAGTTGTCTAATGAGTGTCTTTAATTATTTCCAGATTCACCAATATATCCACTATTGGGACATATTGTGCGGAATAAATGGTCATAACATAATCTACTATTTATTCTGCACAATATGTCCCAATAGTGGATATATTGGTGAATCTGGAAATAATTTTAGATTTCGCTTCAACAATCATAAACTAACCATACGTCAAAACAATCCTTATTCCCCCATAGCTGAACACTTTAATCAATCAAGACACTGATTAGACAACTGTAAAAAAAAAACGGACGCTACTTGTAAACAAACTTCTGAATACAGTTATTTCTGATAAAAGATCGGGGCAGATCTGAAATATCAAATATATATATATATATATATATATATATATATA
>OZ038478.1:41028066-41068066 GCA_964036315.1 Acanthosepion esculentum | reverse complement strand
AACCTATCAAATTCTCCAACGCAGGATGTTCTGTGGTTATAGGTGAACAGGCGAGTCAATGGTGACTTCAATCTCGATAGAAAAAAAAGAAGAAAAGTTTCGTTTTTCACTGTTTAAGGAAAGCCGAGAATGAAGAGGGGGTTCAAGTGTGAGTAGGGGATCGCGAGATAAAGAGTAGCAGGTTACGGAGGCAGGGTAGGGAGTTGTGAACCGGAGTTGACTTCTTTTTTTTTCTATTTTACATATCTTTTATTTAATGAGCATCAATTTAAAGAGGGAAAATATTGAAACGATTACCTTTTGGGGAGACAAATACTAACAAGTAAGGGTCACTGCTATCCTAATAAGATTTTTTTTTCTTCCACTTTTTCACTTAAAGGGGACACAGAAGAGCTTTTTAACTATTTATCCGTTTTGAAAAATATCAATGTTCAATTTCCCGGGAGAAAGGAATTGTGAATATATATATATATATATATATATATATACATGATTTGCTTTCTCTCACTTTCTCTTTCTTTCTTTCTTTCTCTCTCTCTCTCTCTCTCTCTCTCTCTCTCCCTCTCTCTCTCGCACACACACACACACCGGCTAGCTCCACGGTATTTTCCCTGTCTACGCTTTCGGCACTCACTCTGTGTTGACAGATCCGCTAAAAGAGAGGCCTGACAATGGGAAGTCGAATTTCTCAGGTCCGGTCGGATGCAATAGCCGACAGACATATAGTGACGACTTTTTTTTTTAAATAAAGAAACTAAAGGGCCACTTGATAACAAGTGTAAACGTGGTTTATTATAATATGATTAATAAATACACAGGGTCTCCTCGAACGTACAAGCGATTTTCCGTGAATAAGCACTTACGTCAATCACCTGTGCTATCGCAATAGTAAAGTAATAATCTAAGTCATAAAAACACACTTCTATGACATATGTTAACATAATTAGGACGAAAACAATATTATAATATAAATATAATACATATAATGAAATGAAATTGTTTTAAGCTGCTTGTATATTTATTGCCAGTGATGTCATTGGCTCTGGTTAGACGAGCTGATGAAGCGTAAGATCTTGCCTCTCTTGCAGTATTCGATGGCAGCAGTAAATGTGGAGAAGGAAAAACAAGTTCACGTTTCTTTTATATTGTTCATCCGGAATTCACCAATGTCCTTATCTCTTACAGGGAAACTCAATATGTACGTACAGTTTAACAAGAAAATGTCCTTATCTCTTACAGGGAAACTCAATATGTACGTACAGTTTAACAAGAAAATGTCCTTATCTCTTACAGGGAAACTCAATATGTACGTACAGTTTAACAAGGAAATGTCCTTATCTCTTACAGGGAAACTCAATATGTACGTACAGTTTAACAAGAAAATGTCCTTATCTCTTACAGGGAAACTCAATATGTACGTACAGTTTAACAAGGAAATGTCCTTATCTCTTACAGGGAAACTCAATATGTACGTACAGTTTAACAAGAAAATGTCCTTATCTCTTACAGGGAAACTCAATATGTACGTACAGTTTAACAAGAAAATGTCCTTATCTCTTACAGGGAAACTCAATATGTACGTACAGTTTAACAAGAAAATGTCCTTATCTCTTACAGGGAAACTCAATATGTACGTACAGTTTAACAAGGAAATGTCCTTATCTCTTACAGGGAAACTCAATATGTACGTACAGTTTAACAAGAAAATGTCCTTATCTCTTACAGGGAAACTCAATATGTACGTACAGTTTAACAAGGAAATGTCCTTATCTCTTACAGGGAAACTCAATATGTACGTACAGTTTAACAAGAAAATGTCCTTATCTCTTACAGGGAAACTCAATATGTACGTACAGTTTAACAAGGAAATGTCCTTATCTCTTACAGGGAAACTCAATATGTACGTACAGTTTAACAAGAAAATGTCCTTATCTCTTACAGGGAAACTCAATATGTACGTACATATGTCCATGTTTTAAGGCGCATAAAACACAGCAAACAAAGTTCAGTGGTAAAGAACATGCGTATGTATATTGTTGTATGTACGACGCAAACCAGATTGACGGAGATTTCATCGTAACTACGAATCGTTGTAGGTCGGTATTGTCGTAACCAGGAGACTTACTGTATATATAAAACATAAAATAAAATATCATATTCCTAAATGTAAATGAGCAGTTGGGAGAATAAGACCGATAGGCGACCATATTTATGGTTAATGTTCAAGAAATCGTTGGGCAAACAAGAATAGCTTAACAGGGAAGAATGGTTTCTGAACTTTGATTGATTGTGGTCGGCACCACTGAATCTCCTAGATGCAAGACGTATTCAGTCTTCATTCTAGCGGCGACTGACACATACAACGCCTTTTTCAAGGATTCCGGCAATTTCATTTCTCCCTCAAATCGAGTAATTCGCTTTTTACACGACCTCTCCTCGAGATGTAATTAGAAACATTTATTTTACATAAAATAATATCTTTTCCTCCTTGGACCAAATTTTTATCACCAGTCAACCTTCGAAACTACATTACGCGTAGTGCCACGAATTAATCCTATTCCATCACTAAAAGAAGATAAGGTTATAAACAAATACATCAAGAGAGAAATCAACACTGTGAAATGCTGCCTAATCTTAAAAGATGGGTTGACAGAAGCTGATCAAAATGTAAGAGTAGTCATTTGTACTTCTCCGCATTCTGTGTGCTTTGATGGCTACTAGTGTGTGTTACTATCATAACAAGTTCCTATTATAAGATTGCTTGGTTTGTTTGTTTAACGGAACATGGGTCATTTAATGCACAAATTTTATTTTCTTGGGAGCTTTGAAGTAATTAATATATGATATATGTTATTCTGCTTTCACAATTGAATACATGGTCGATAATACTCAACTTTTGTTCATATATATGTTTGTGTGGACATGATTACTAGAGGCGTTGACGTGTGTTTTATGCTGTAGTTTTGTTGAAGTTATATTTTAGAATACAGTTTGATTTAAGAAATTGTAAGATATTATATGAATTAATGTCAAGAAAGAGTATTCCATGTTGGTTGCGGCATATCAAACTCTATGGGTTATTTAATGCCGAAATCTAAATATTTTGAACACAATTTTATGGCTTCAAGTAAATATATTTTGAACACAATTGCATGTCTTCAACTACAGATAAAATGTATTGTTGGTCATTTTGCTATAAACTGTATTGTCGGTAATTCTGTTATAAAATGTATTACTGATCATTTTACTATGAATATGTATTGTTGGTAATTTTACTATAAGTATACATTTTTACACTTTCATAATGTTTTGTTTGGGGGTTCACTATTTGTCTATAGCTGTGACCATAACAAGTGCTACCACCCCGGGTTAGAGTGGACCTTGGAACAACAGCAAATAAAAAGTCGTTCCACACTCCTAAAAAATCTCCAATCTCCTTAGCAGAGGCCTTGTTGCTGAATGTAGTTTATCGGCATATCTATTGGCCCGCATGTAGAGCGTTTAAACAGTGGTTTGAAAGGTAAAGCTGGTTTGCTACATTGCAATGGTGTGACGGTTCCATCATGATAATCCGTAGCTCGATATAACAAAGATCTCATATGAAAAGATTGAAGATCTCAACTGAGTAAAAAAAATAATTCCACACCCTCTTTATTCTCCAGGTCTTGCTTAATCTGATTAGCATCCTTTTCCTCCAAGCCAAATCACTTCGACAAAAACAATATTATGAAAACCAGAAGGAAGATATATTGATGATAGGGGAACCCGTGTGAATAAATAAATTCGACTTAAATACGGTTTTATTATGGTCATAAATTCGGACATTATTTATGAGACGACCTGTCATAACCACTCAGAATATAGAGATAGACTTTTGTTCAAAAGTTATTGGCCCGAATTAGTTCTTCAAATAAATTGTTTGTTTTTTTTAATTCTTTCTTTCTTTTTATGCGTCATGTCCTTTTAGGACGTAGGCGATCAAGGCTCTCCACCTCCTCCCTCTATACCTTGCAGCTCTCAACAAGTTCCTTCCCTCTGCTTCCTCCCCCCCCCCCGGACCACGTTTTGTCATCCACTCTCTTAGTCCAGCCAGGTATATCACGTGTTGTTTTCCCTTGTCTCTCCTTTCTTCTATTCGAACCGTGAGTATCAGATTCCTCTCCAAGGCCCCCTTTCCTCATTATGTGTCCCAGAAACTTCAGCTGCCTCTTCCAGATGTTAAGTATAAGCCTCCTCCTTGTTTGCATCCTCTCCAAGACCTCGTCGTTGCTCACACGCTTGGTCCATGATATCCTTAGTATCCTTCTGTAGAACCACATCTCTGTCGCCTCGAGTCTCTTCTTCATCGTCGCTGGCGTAAAGGAGGACAGATGTCACGTAACAGCTCAGTATTTTTTCTTTGTTACCACTGAATGTAAATCCTCCTGTCCCGCAATACTCTGCTTCCATGGCCATCCCAATATGTCCTCGGATTTCAGTGTCGCACTTACTGCCCTCTATTCCCGACCTGCATTTCGGGCTCATCCTTTTACTGAAGACCATGCATTCCGTCTTCTTGTAGTTTATGCTTGATTTAATCTTCTCTATTTAACATTACATTTTATTCAAGTGGAATGTGGTAAGCCTCTCACTGCTCTGTTGCTACTTCCATGGAATGTGCTCAGACGAAAAAAATACTTTGGTTTCGCCAGTTCTAATCTTCACGGCCAGGATCCGCCATACCACTATGTTTTCAAATTCAAATGTATTTTTTGAAAGTGGAAACAAAGTTGATTTCTCCATAAATGTTTAAACCGCTCCAGCAAGTAGCTGTATCCTCCTGATATTCTCTACTTTTACAAGAGCCAGATCAGGCCCCAAAACGTGTAGTGTCTCATATTTGGACGGGAGCTGTCCAGACCTCATTCTCCAGCCTTGATAGAGTTCAAAAGCGTCTCCATGTCCTTGTGGTTTCCACCCTTCAGCCTCTGCCCACAAGTGGGATGTGGCAAACCTCTCACTGCTTTATCACTACATTCACGAAATGTGCTCGGACGAACTACATTCCCTGGCGCCGCCAATTCAAACTTTCACGGCAAGAACACGCCACGCCCCTTACATAGTAGCAAACGATCCGCCTTCCCTCCATATTCCATTGGTGAGAAGTCAGTACCACTCGAACAGCTTCTACCCGGGAAGCACTGCTCTGTGGAATCGACTTCCAAGAGGATGTTTCCCCGATCACTGTAATCTTAACCTGTCCAAGTCTAGGGTTAACCGTTATCTTCCTCTTCTATACCCATAAACTGACTCTTAATATAACCCTCTATCTCGAGTGGATCCCGGGTCTTGTACAGTAAAAAACAAAAGAAACTTCTAAATTTGTCAAATGAACTTGACCAGTGTAGGTGTGGCTGACAACGGGCTCCTCAACTGAAATGCAGACCTCACATTCTCGTCGAAAATATCTAAGAGACTGCCCTTCTCTTCGATGGGATGGGTGTTTATGTACCTGTTGCACGGCTCTTACCTACGCGTGCATTCTTGCCTCTGAGGTCGGGGAAGGCAGTTCTCAGATTAACCCTGTGCCTATTTTCTCTTAAGCATACTGAGTGCAAAATCTATTCTGGAAAGACCTGCGGGGAGACACCTACTACATTTAATCGGACCAGTAACTTTTCAGCATCCTCTCATAATCTCACTTAAAATCAGTCCTATTAATAATTATTTACAAATATTAATGCTTGTAAAACCTACAATTCCTATTGTCTATGTCTTTGAAAAGATTCATTAGCATTTAAAACTGTTTCATTTGTTGGAGGTGTTAAAATCACATTTCGGAAGTTCTATTCTACAGCCTTCTTCAGAAATGACAGGCGTAATAAAAGAAGCTTTAAAAGAGGCAGGTTGCTTATCCTAGTTGGCTAAATGCGAATATCAGGTGAGTATAAATTTCAGTACAATGTAGTTTTCTTTGCTAAGCAAGGAATAAGATGTGGGTGCATTTCAGTGATTCCTTGGTATGACGATAAACTACATCTGGCAGCAAGGGCTCTGATCAGGATATTAGAGGATTTGAGGAGCGTGAAACCACCTCTTAATTACTATTGTTTTCAGGTCCTTCATGACCTATGATAGCAGCACCTGGTAGGCTCCCAGTTATGGGCAAATAGTGAATCCCCCCCCAAAAAAAACACTATAAAAGCATAAAATACAATTTTATAGTAAAATATCAGCAATGCATTTTATGTAAAAAAAGGGTCAACAATGCATATTTATAGTAAAATGAACAACAGTACATTTTATCTCTAGTTAATGTTTATTGTTATTCGCACAACGTTTCGATTGCTGTGCCCTCCTGCCTTCTTCAGCTCTCTGTTGATCCGGGTAACCATTAGAGAATTTCGAACTGAAACCTTTATTTAATTTACGAGGTTAGCGCTGGCCGTGTCTACAGATTACTCATCCTGTATATTTTCGTAATGCTCAGTCATTGCACACCTTGTTCCCGCTGAGTCTAAGTCTGTCCTATCGGTGCCAGGGATTGAACTCACAATTATTTTGATTTAAATCCGCGAGCACTGCACGCGCACTAGTTAATGATATCGCCTGTCTACTTAATGTGATTGAAACGAACCGATGCGTTCGGCACATTAGCTACGTTTTCCCCTGTGGCTATTTTGCCGCAAACAAGAAAACTTTCTGTTTATTCTTTACTAGATTTCTTGTTCCTGGCAAGCCAAAATCCCAGCAATTCCTCACTCTTGCATTGAGGCGTTATACTTATTTGATATTCCCTGACGTCTGCGGCAATATGTTACAGGAAATTAACAATTTTTGCATCTAACCAATAAGTAAATATATGTCAGTTCCCACGTTTAATAAAGATATTTGTCGCATTTCATTTCTGTGAAAAGGACAAATGAAACTTGAATGATTGTTCATCTGAAGAAGGTCGTAGAAAAGATCGACCTAAATTTTCTGGTAACGACAGCAACATCTGAGAGAAGGAGTTAGGTTGTCCGATCAATGGTACTATATAAATAGTAAATAAATGTAATTACTTCTGCTTTGTAGGTCTTATACATTTTGAATCTCTTTTCACCCAATGACCCTAATCTAGAAGGTTTAGTTGCATTAGCAGGTTCTTTGACGAGAAAAACAACATACAAACTTATGCACATCAATGAACAAGGCCTAGAACTATGCCATCTACTTATTTAAAAATGAATAAATAAATAATCCGACCCAAAAATTGCCCCTTTCTAAGAAGCCAGTGTATTGCTAAACAAACGCGCTGTTTAATATTACCAAGTGGCGGGAAACCTCAACGATGGTAAGGCTCCTTTCTTTAGTATTCACGAAGCGATCAGTGCTTCCAAGTACATGTCACCGTGTCTTCAAAACTAAAAGAACGATTCAAAAACACTTGATAATATGTAAAAGGAGCGTTTTACTTCTGTTTACAGCAACAAACAGTTGTAGATTGTGCTCAAACTGCATGTAGAACATGTTGTCGATTATCTAGCAGAATTAAGTGGCCTCATTAAAGTAATCTAAACGATTTGTCCGTCCGGCTGCCTCCCGTAAAACACTTGTAGGACGGACATTTTTGTTAGTGCTGTTTGTTCGCACATCGGCGGTGGACTCATTATTCTGTTTTTTTGTTTTTTGTTTTTTTTTGTTGCTAGATTTAAGCTACAGTTAAAAATAATTAGGTCATCTGTGTTGAGGAGTAGAACTTACCAAGTTGGTCTTGCTGACACTGCGTCCTGGGTATGACGATAAACTAAATCCGACAGCAAAGCTTCTGATCGGGAGGTTTTGAGGAAAGTGGAACCACGAATTAATTGCAGGTGTTTCCAGGTCCACCCTGCCATATGGTGGTAGCACTTGTTTGGGTCCCAACTATGGGCAAACAGTTAACCACCAATTTGGTGTCAAAACGTCATGAAAGTATAAAAATACATTTTTGTAAAAAGAAAAAAATATTACCAGTAATACCTTTGACTCTCGACACAAATCCTCTTTACAAAAATACGGCAATGAAACCTGGCTACAAACTGAGTTCTTACAAAGAATACATATCCTATTCATACGAACTTATCCTAATGATCTTGTTGGCATTAAATAATCCATTTAGTTTATATGCCGTAAAACAAAATAAACCAAACTAAACTTGCAGTCATTACTAGTGAGTCATGACTTCAATTCTCTATGAGATGTGATGTCTTCAGCAAAACTAAGCTAAGATAGAAAATATATAGGGAACCTAGCCTTTGGATAATGTTTATCAAACTGGTCTCGTAGACGTTACTATTGAATAGTACATTCGAACCTGATTGATTGTCCCATATTTAGCATGAAACTTACTAAGCTGGATTTTCAGGTTATTACTATTGAATAATAAGTTCGACACTCATTAGATGCTCCACACTTTTGACCTTATATCACCCTAAGCTATGGTAGAGAAACTTTGTTTTTCAGTCATAGTTATTAACCTTGTCTTGTAGATCATTTTTCCACTCAGAACGCATCGGATCATGGCTCTCCACAACTTCATTCCATTTTATCATCTGAGAATTGTAACGCTGTCTTGGAGGAAAAAGTGGAGTATTTTCCCGTTGTCACCGTTTGGAATTCAGGTGTTTCTCTTCTCTCTGGTTGCTGCCCAGCACCAGAGGTCTCAGTCTAACATATTATTTAAACAATAGCTAGGAGGAAAATAAATTGCTTTGTACCTTCCCCAGAGTATTCGTTCGAAAGTGAATGCAACAGACGAGGCAGGTTTTTTAAACTCTTTTCGCATCGATAACCTTTATTTTACCCGCACATTCTTGAGTAATATGGTCGATCCTCATTGGGTACTCCATACGTGTAGCCTACGAAGTATACAAAGTTATGGTTAAATAACTAAACCCCCTGAAGTAGATTCACCGTGTCGAAGCAGTAACTCGTTGGCTATTTTTTCTAGTGCCGTGCTTACTTTCAGAATGGTGTGTGGGTGTTTAGAAGGATCGCTTCTGAAACCGGAATCTTTAAACACAGGCTATAGTGTGTCACTTTCCGTAGTTTTCCTGTTCGTTTATTTAAAGACCTACATAAACTGATTCTCGCCTCTAAGTAACCGGCGAAGACGTGATGAAAGTTGGTGACCTCTTGTACAAGTATCTGATTATGAAGAGAGCGATCTTGCTAAACGAATCATTATGTTGAAGGTTACGTATACACTGAGTGCAAAGCTTTTCGGGAAAATTAATAACTCTTAACGAGTAAACAGTACCAGCATAGATTCAAATGAATCAATTTCCTTGCACCTCGAGATTTTAGGAGTAGACGCTTGCTAAAGCGTGGCTCTGAACACTATTAATGACTAGCGTAGTAACTGTAAAAAAAATGACGGATTTGTAATTTTAAACTAACGCTTAGGGTAATAGTCAGACGAGCTGTTTCTATAAAGGAAAAATTAGGCACTTATTAAACAAACAGCGTTACTGTCGATTTAAGTTTATAAAAAAATTCTCTTAAAACAGTTTTTCGGGAAGATAGGTTTCTTAGTCCATTATTATCTCCCTTTCTAATACTGATGAGAGTTTCTTTCTCACCCTTTTGTTTAATTCGTAAGTCAGCATCTTGATCCCCCCTTCCTTTCTACTTACATGTGTTACCTATTTAACTTGTTCCTGTTGTTGGAAGTCGTCAAGTGATGTGGTTTTATTTCTTTGGTAAAAACCCTTTGTTTGTGATTCAGTAGTGCCAAAGATCATCCACTACAAGGTTCAAGAGATACTCAGGGTAGAAGGTAGTCATAATGAATTAGGTGTGTGGCATGAATGAAAAAGGAGGTGGTAGGGAGATAAGGATTATGAGGATAAAAATTGACCCTTGACGTGAAGAGGTCAAGATTGAAGTGTTCAGGAAAGCATCTATGCAGGAGTCTGTTCCACAAGGTGTTTTACGTTTAGACCAGAGCAGTTTCTGAAAATCTGAGTATCTGTGTGATCTACCGAAGAGATGATACTCACTGCCAGGTGCATCTCTCTCGTATCAGAGAGTCGTATCTTTGTTCTCAATTGCATGCAAACATCTACATCAATATACCAAAGTCTCTCTCTCTTTCTCTCTCACTTTCTCTCTGTATGTGTGTGTGTGTGTGTGTTTACATATCACGGCAAAACAGGAAATCTCAGAAGCTCAGTGATTTCTTTTTTAAAAATAGATAATCAAATTACTTAAAAAGGGCTGAGTTCGATCTCGGACATCATTCGAGGTCACCAGCGCCCAGCACAACACACAGCATGATATTCCTAACCAACAAGAATTTTTTTAGTAAAATGGGCTGAGGTGTTGAGTTTTCTATATTGATATGAAGATTCAAAAGACATTCAGTGGTGACTTTGAAAATCACCCGAGACCATCATGAATCATCAAAGAGCAAAGAATGCCATTTCTACAAAATTAAGCATTTTCTGACAAAATGAAATGCAGTATTGAATTTATTGTGATTTTTTGATATTTCAAGCAAAATGAACCAAATTCTAGCAAAATTATGTAGTTTCAGCTAACGAGTTATTAAATTTGTTACAGTTATATATTTCTAACCAAATGAAACAATTTTTAAGAAAATGAAGTAATTTCGAACAACGTGTAAAGAAATAGTGAATTTGTTACGAATCTATTATATTACAAGCTAAGTGAACCAGTTTCTAGCAATGTTAAATAATTTCGAGCAACGTATTGAATTATAAGTTTTAAAAAAATAAACCAATTTCTAGCAAAATCAAATAATATGTAATGAGATATTAAATTTGTTCCGATTTTATATTTTAGGAAAATGAACCAACATCTAGCAAAATAAAGTAATTTCGAGCAATATGTAATGAGTCATTGAATTTGTTCAGATTTTATATTTTTAGGAAAATGAACAAATATCTAGCAAAATGAAGTAATTTCAAGCAATATGTAATGAGTCATTGAATTTGTTCCGATTTTATATTTTTCAGGAAAATGAACAAATATCTAGCAAAATAAAGTAATTTCGAGCAATATGTAATGAGTCATTGAATTTGTTCCGATTTTATATTTTTAGGAAAATGAACAAATATCTAGCAAAATGAAGTAATTTCGAGCAATATGTAATGAGTCATTGAATTTGTTCCGATTTTATATTTTTTTAGAGAAATGAACGAATATCTAGCAAAATAAAGTAATTTCGAGCAATATGTAATGAGTCATTGAATTTGTTCCGATTTTATATTTTTAGGAAAATGTAACAATTTCTAGTAAAATGATATGAGATTGAATTTACTTTAACTACAAAAATATATCGAGTTCACAAGTGATAGAAAACCCATGACACCGATAGATCAATTAATATGAGACTTTGATTTATCTGTATTGTAGACAAACAAATAAAAACATTTAGTTTAACTGGTAATTGGGCGTAACTTGGGTAACTGTTATTCATATTGTTTGAGTTGTCCGTTTTATTGTTGAGATTTTTCTGATTTTTCTGTGGATTGTTCTGCAACCTCCAAGATATATTTAAACAAAACTTCTAAAATTCTCATTCTTATTCTTTATTTTTGCTGTTTTAAACGTAAAATGTGTTTGAAATATAAAAAGTGTTTTAAATGTAAAAAATGTTTTAAAAGTGTCAAAGCTGCAGATATTACCGGGAGCGAGATATTCTAAAACCAAAGAACTAGTCATTAAAACAATAACCTCAACGCTATTGCAACAGAGTCTTTGGAGAAATTCAGTTCTGGCACAGTCTTCAGAATCTGTTCAGAACTCAAATTATTTCCATAACTCTCTTGAACTGACTAGTGTCACAGGCTTCAATTAAAAAGTTGGGTTGATCATCATGATTTTAAGAAATGTTGGCCTTTCTAAAGCCGCGCAATGCAATATTTTCCTACATGTCATTGAGACAACAATCCTAAAAAAGGGAGGGTATCTTCATTCCCAGCATCCACAAAATTCCATCGGATGAAAAATCTTTGGACATCTTAATGTATAATAATGGAAAACCATTTAATATCAAATTCATTTCCGATGATCACATATAGAGCTTTGCATTTTTTTAGTGTTTGGGCAAACATAATGTTGATCTTTTCACAAGTTTAATATAAATTTAAAATGAAATACGTTTAATGTAAATTTGAAACACTGATAAGAGACATTTCGAGCAGATACAGATTTTTCCAAGTAAGAAAATTCCAACCGGTCTTAAACTGAAAAAAATGATTCCAATTCGATTCTAAATTTCTGAAGAATTCTCGAAATACAAACAGAAAATAGAAAATGATGCCTACTGAATAATTAATTGTATGTCTGTCGAAATGACTGAAAAAATGTATATGGATTTCATTTTATTGACGGTGATGGCCATATTGCATCACTTAAGATGACAGCGATTATTTTAGATAAACTACTTATGCTGAATGGTAGAATCTCTGCTTGCTTTCTGTTCGACTGAATATAGAAGATTGTTTCTTTACTTTTATTAGGGTGTTTGAAAACGTGTTAGGGGGTTTCATCATATCATCTGTGCAAGGCCATGAAGCCACTAAGACACAAGCAGTTACTGAATGTGGAAGAACAAGAAAACAAAGAGAAACATTAGGGAGCAAGAAGAATGGAAGACTAATAGAAGACTTATCAAGACATTAGATAGCCAATGATATTGCATTTAAGTATTTGGAGATCAAACTTAATACAGGAAACCGGAAGAGAATTCTGCAAAGGAAAAATGCAAGACCTTCTGTTACATCCAGTCATTTCAACTGTGACATAATAAGACCTTGCCGCTAATTTAGTACTGCGCTTAAATTAATAGTCTAGGTATCATAGCGAAGAGTTAATCCGAACAATTACGATGAAGGTATTTATAGAATAGGTACAGACAAGATACATTACGGCAGTGGGAAGGCGACCGGGGAGAGATACCAGGTCAGGACGAATAATATTGCTGATTCTTCTTTGAATTTTATCAAGAATCTCTAAATATACAGCGGGAGCACCAGAGCAAATGTGGCAGTAATATTCAAAGCATGGACGAATGGTAGACTTATAAATATGTAAGATAGATTCTGGGTATAAAGATTGTCTATCACGACACAATGGCCCGATATTCTTAGCAGCAAATGTAACAATGGATTCAATATGATCTTTCCACTTCATGTCAGCAGAGAATGTTAAACCGAGAAGGCGCAACGAGTCACTCTCATGTATAGGTTATCGTCAGCCATGTTGATGGGATGGAACGGGCCTTTCAGGTGATTAATAGAGAGAAGCTTCATTTTGGAGGCGTCAAAATTAACAGGCTACTTCTTTCCCATGTTAACAACAAAGTGGAGGTCATTTTTCAGTCGCCAATTTGATCTTATCGAGCTGATCAGATTAATATCGATACAGGAAAAAGAGGTTCTATCATCATCATAGATACCAAGTTGAGAATTGATGTCAACGGGAAGGTCGATAATGAAAGAAGGTCCAGCTCTGGGGGATACCTGCATTAGTTCAAAAAGATCTAGAGGAGTGGACATTATGGGCAACATTCATTTCTCGATTAGATAAGCTTGAACTGGATCTCAAATTCGTCCGGAAATACCGTAGCCTTTCAACGTGTGGAGAAGACCGATATGAGAAAACCTGTCAAAAGATTTCAAGATGCCCAGAGCAACAGCCCGAGCTCCACCAGGCAGAAAGGATATAAAAATAAAAGTTGAGGTTATTTAAACCTTATTTATCGAAAACATAATCAACTTCCTTTTCAACGACTGCGGTCGACGGACAATGCACAATTTTGATCTGTTTAATGAAATATGTTTTTTTCCCTGAAAAACATTCGAAAAATTATTGTCAACTTCATTGTTTCTGCCTGTTTTGCTACTTACAAAATGTTCTAGTGACTGAAACAAATGAAAGTTTGTAGGTGCTAAATCTGAAATGATAGTCCTTCTATGCTTCATAGCTAATAACGGACGACACCTTTCGTATTCCTCTAGACACAAAGCAAATATTTAAAATGGAGGAGATGAAAAATGGGTTTTGCATATCATCAAAGATAAACGTTTGGAATTCCTGTTTGAAAAACTACTACAAATGGAGGAACGTTGTTTTCGGTCCTCAAGCGATACCTCGCGATGAAACTAAATTGTTGTATATTTTCCCAATTAACTCCAGATATTCATGAACAGTTGTACATGACACATCTAAAAGTCCATTTCAAAAGTTCTTCAATTATATAGGATCATCTTCTAGATGGAGGTTTATGTCACTATCGCCTTTTAAAACACAGCTGACTTGTACGAGTCTTTACACTGCACAAATCTTTTAAATGCCTTTGTAGCAGTACCAACTTTTCGGAATTCATGCATTAAGGTATGACGAATATGTTGCCTTATGTTATAATCCTCTATTGTGTCTATCACTGAATTTTTTTATTTCTCCCCAAGAAAAGCAATAAAGCTACTAGGACGCAAGGGGTTACTGAGTGTTAGAGAATATGAGGAGAAAAAACTACTGTTAAGGAGAGAGGACAATAAAAGAACAAGAATTAAGAAAACAGAAGATAACGATTGACATTGCATTTACATCTTTGAAGATCAAAGTTGATTGGGAAGCAATAAGCCGGAAAAGACTTCCAATAGGCAAAAAGTGCGAGAGAAGAAACTGTTTGCAAAGAATTTACGATTACATCGAGCCATTTCCATGTGTAAAATGATGAGACCTTGTTGTCAAAATAGTAATGCGTTTAAATTCATAAAGCAGCTACCATAGAGACAAGTTCATCAGAAAAATTGCCATGAAAGCATTTAGAGAAAAGGCACAGCGAAGCAATGTTACGACTGTGTGAAAGGCATTTAAGCTGAGATGCCAGGTCAGGGCCAATAATATTGCAGATTCTTCTTTAGATTTTATCAAGTATCTCTAAATCTATCGTAGGAGCACCAGACCACACATTGCACTACACACATACATGTAATTTCATTATTATACACAGGTAATTATTTCTGGAGGGATTCAAAATTAATACATTTTTAGGTCAACGGCCAATTTAGCACAATGGGTAGAGTCTACCCATTCAGTGCGATGATATCGCTGGGTGGAGGGCTTTCTAGATGTTTTAACGCCCAGGGCGTTCGTCCGTGATCAAAACTAGTATTCATGTTGATGTACATCGGTTGTGGTTTGACTCGGAGACGGATGGACTGCACCAGATCAATTCGCTCAAGAGGTGCTGCGCATGAAGGAATAACTCTCTCTATATATGAATAACTCTCTGAATATAACGCAGATATATGGTGAAAGTGATTGGCTGCGCAGCGTCCCGACAATCACAACATGTCATCTGGCATGATGATGATGATGATGATGATGATGATGATGATGATGATGATGATGATGATGATTGTTTCTAAAAGGCAGGGATACTTGAAATTAAATCTCACGAATTAGATGTTCAACAAGATTTACTTAATTGTTGTATTTTAATTTATCATTTTATTATTTTTTTTTTTTTAGTTGCCCTTGCTATATTCGATTATTATGTTTTAAATCTGCAATGTTCACTACTCCTACTGATTATTATTGTAGGGCTCCTTTAATTTAAAACTACAATGCATAAGATGACAAATATAACTCCATTCACTTATGAAAATTCAGGAAAATGTAAGTCTCAAGTGTCAATGAGTGCAGATCACAAGAAAACATATTTGTGCTTGATTCTTAACGAGCCTGGAGCGGTTTGAAGGGATCGTCGCTTTTCTTCCCGTTCGATCAAAGAGATGTCAGCTTCGGCGTTCACAAAGAGTTGTCAGTTGCTGAAGATTAGCCACTTTCTGATAGAAAAGAAGCGATCAGTAGGCAGAAGTGTCCATCCCTTCATTCCGACATTGACTCACGCTGTGAGCAACGCGTAACACTCACCTATCGAATTCACACTTGATTGTGATGTTGAGTTGTTAGAACTCGTTGCGCAAATAGCGGAGAGATTTTGTTTGTTGTCCGATAAACTTTGGCCGATCTTCGCGAATTTAAAATTGCGTCTTTTTTTTTCCACACACAATGCGCAATATTGACAAATTGGGCACATTTCAAATCGCGTATTATTTCTATCGAGACTTCCCAGTTCTAGGATGGACTGCCGAGGCCCAAAGAGAAATTTCAATGCACTAGCAATACCCGTAGAAATCCGTGAAAATTTTATGGTTTTCCTATGTTTTGAATTTTCTGATAAGTCATAAGTCATAACCATAAATTTAATGAGTGAATTCGGTTCTTGCTATTTCTACGACTATTTTATAGACTATCTAGGAACGTATTTAGTCATTAAATTCAACTACTGCATTATTAAATATTTGAGCTTAATAACTTAAACAAAATATTTCCAATTATGAACGCCGGTCATTATTTCAAGAAGTAAAAGGGTACAAATTAAAATTTCAAAATTAACAAGTTTTTTTTTACTTTATATTTACATATATTTATAAGACATTGTAAATAACAAAAGCATTAGCCCCAAAATGTGGCTTTCACAAGATAAAATATAAATGCCTCTGTTCTTTTTAATTTACATTATTGTCCTCATCTTTACCGCCATAATCATTACAGCGTTTCGGCCGTTGTATGCTCCGGCCTTCAGGTGGTTGAAATTTCTACTGGGGTAGACTGTTCTAGTTCCACATGACTTGTTTTAACTCTCCCTCTGAAAGTTCTCCACTGCCTTAACCGGGTACTCTTTGGGTCCTGTCACTGGATCTAACGCCTTTATCCACTGTGCTTTATCCATGTGTCCTTGAGGACATAAGTGTATGGATTTCTGGGTATTATAAACCTAATGTCTTCAGCAAACATTTTTACCAGTGCTCATATTGCAATTTTTGTGCTGTTATCAATTCATGATTTTTTCCAGAACTCATATTGCAACTGTGTTGTTATTATCGCTTTTCTCTGGCTCTCCTTATTACTGATTCCCATATTGTATTTATTTCTATGCTGGTCGGCTCAGGAGATTTTTGTGGCCTAGCATATGTGCTGATTCCTTAAGTTTACGAATTTTCCAATGGTGTTCCTTGTCTATGATCTCAACCTGATCCCACTTCTCTCGGTGATCTCTCTTCTCTCTCCATATGTGGTCAGCCACACCTGATTTTTCCACTTCCCCTCGTGTTACAGCTTTCTGATGTTCTTGAGGACTTACCTTGAGGGGGCGGCCTGTCTCTCCTTTATATTTCTTTCCGCAGCTGCACGGGATAGCGTACACACAGTCTTTAGTCATGTTCTCCTCTATGGGGGGGGGGTCTTACTCGGGAGAGATATCTGCGAAGTGTCGTCAAGCTTTTGAAGGTTGTCCTGATGTTATATGGATCGCAGATCCTTTGTATTTGTTATAGTGGAAGACACCTTGTCTAGATAATAGACTCTCCCATCTATTATAAGTAGGAGTCAGTAGGTAGTCGAGGGAGGAGTAAGTGTTCAGCGACCACAACTCGATTACTCTGCGTAACACTTTATTACAAGTTCCTAACGTGACTGTACGTTTACCCCATTTAGGACGCATTTAGTCCGACTACAAGTTCTATTGTGGAAATAACTCCGCAACAACTTTTGGCGACGAAGATTCGAACTCATACGGGGGAGAAAAAAAATCGTTGGCCAAAACAACTTTTGGCGACGAAGATGAGATTGTAAAGGCTCTTCATCCTAGTGCTGCCTGGATGACCAGTATGGAAATCTTTTAATATTTGTTTTTGAAGTGTGTATGGAATCACCACACGTTCTCTATATAACAGTATTTTCTCTGATAACCCGAATAATGTAAATAATGTACATAATACCTCATCTCAGAAATATAGACAGATATTAAAGTAAACTACATCAAATATCCAATCGAATTTACTTCGAAAACAGGAATAAATAATACGTTCCTCGATATCATGTTAAACCCTATTGATTAATTTGTACTTTTTACGGTTTATCAACTCCTTGCAGGTTATTTAAAGCCAGAAAATATTTTCTTAGATTGTAATAATTTTCGAGGGGATAATAATGGTTTAGCGATACAATATTACTAATTAACCCATAGCAGGGGAAGTAGAGGTGGATTCATACTTTTCCAATTGTATTTGCGCGTAAGTGAATATAACTAACCCAACGGGAATTGGAATTCGGCTTTCCGTTTAACAATTCCGTGCCATTATCCACTAAACCACCGGCAGATCCAAGCTTACAGCACTTGGTATTCTCAAATGGTCACCCATCTAGGTACTGACAAGATTCGACATTGCTTAACTTTGGTGATCGTACGGGAACCGATGTGTTATTGGTTCTCCTGCTTGTGTGGCATGGCGCAGTGTCCTGTTTCCAGACATAGGGTCCTTCAGCAGCCACTCTCTTGACCCAGGACAGCATTACCTCCTCGAAGCACTCACTGTAGGCCTCCATGTTCAGTTTAAGGCCCTCTCGGAAGATGAATGGAGGCATAACATCGCCATCACTAGTGATCACTCCAAACACCTTCGTAATCACCATTAGACTCATCCAACTCTTTCCGAAAACCCTGCACTGTCCTCTGAAATGTTCGTATTGGGGCTTCCAACCGGAATGTCAAGCAGTACATCATGTCGTTTCCAAATTTTTGGCGGAATGAATTGCGTGATGCTGCTCTTTTTCTCACAGACGGTGCCCAACTGACCGTACTATACTGTGCAGTCGCCAAAATCAAAAAGAATCAACGCGCATCTACGAAATTAAACATATAAAATGGCGACAATTTACCCATCGCACGCCGTACACACACACACACACACACACACACACAGATATATATATTATTTAATTGACAAAAACATCATTGAATCTGAAGAAGTACTTTCAATGGACGAAACGCTTCACATAGTGTTTTTCACCATTTTATCCTTCAGTTAACCACATAAAGTAAAATTAAATATATACAAATTAATACCACTCTAAATTCATTAACACATTCTTTTATACAATATAACAGTTTTTCCTCTTCTTCTCCCTTGTGTGTTGGTACCCAGTACTTTAACATTGAGATCAGATAATTTGTTAGCTCTTGAGAATGTAGCTCAGAGCTTTCTGTAGCTTAAAACAAGTTCTGGAGGAAATAAGTCAACTTATTTACTGTTATCGCATTAGACAAACGAAATGGGAATTGATTTCTGTCTAAATGAAATGGCAAGTAAGTGTTTCTTGGAGCAAATTTTATTCTGGGGATGAGAGCAAAATTGTCATTTGAAGCACAACTTATTAATGAAGCTTCGAGTTACTGTGGGCAAAACGTTAATCGTCACTTTTTTTTCAACAGGAGTTTATGTTCTTTATAAAAAATTATTATTTTTTTTTTATTATTCTATATCATACCGCTTTCAGTTCCTCTTTTTTTATACAACCTTATGTATACTTAATTAGTGAGGGATAATTGTCAATGATATTTGAATAATACTGAAGAAGATACAGTCGATACATGAGAAGAAAAATTATGGAAGATAATACTATAAAATGTCTATTTAATCGTTACAAACATTTTCTTATTATGTATGCTTTTATCACTCAATAAAAACAGATGGCCTCACTGATATATATTTTTTCTTCCATCTTTCCTTGACATCAAAACAGAATGGTTCATGTTGTGACCAAGTAAATGGTTAAAGAAAGAAGTCTTACAGATATATCATATATTAAACCGTAAGTACAACCGAAGAGTATTACACGACTAGTGAGTGTGTGGCGGTTGACCCAGCGTTCAATCTATTCGACTGTTGATATTTAGCAGCCTACCCACAAGGTAGGATGTGGCATAAGGCCGAGTTTAATGTGGGGCAATCCGGGACCGTAGGATCGGCCAAAAACTTCCCATAGACCACGTATAAAACGGGGTCGAGTAGCTGTTTCCCGAGACGAGATTCTGCCCTTCGACATAGCCTCGTCTGGGGATTCTCTCTGTCTGGAGACAGATAGTTTGACTACCACTGCTGGAACAGATCTATTCGACTGTATATGTATTGTATAAAAAATACAATTATGGCACAAGGCCGAAAGGGGGAAAGGTGTTGAGGCTGGTCCACACTGACTATCCTATAACTAGCTAATCCGATTTACGACCCATTCACTCGTTACAATTTGTGCATTCACCACATAAACTCGTCCGTCACCAATCAATCCTCCATATACCATAATACCGCATTCTCTCAGGGGACCTACAAAAACACACACTGTGACATAAACATTTAATGATAATAAAATTTATACATAAAAATTTATGGATGTATGAAAATGAAAGGGGAGGGGGATGAACCCATAAACAAACAAAATATCAAACAATGCAAACATAAATATAACTGATGCTAGTAGGACCCGTCCAACCCTAAAAAAAAGAGGCCGCTATATTCTACCCTACGACAGAATCAAGACGATCTCTCGCTAAGGGAGAGGGAAAGGAGAAAATATAGACGGACATGCGGAATCAATAAACTGACCCAGTCGAGATGAAAGTGGGCCATAACAAACTGGGGAGGTTGGGAATCTCATCTTGGATCATAACCAAATATGTGACCGGGAACAGGCCGGGAACCACACTTACTCACATTAACTAGATACACAAAGCTTGTCTAGCCTAAACCAGGGGAGGGCTCCACAGGAAGCCACACCCGATGTAACATATGTAGATCTAAAAAAGAAAATCAAGGCTAGCCCCTTTCAAACGAACCAATCTCATAGACACACGTGTATGCACGATCAATGGGCACGAGCTTCTCGGGAGCGATACGAGCCGTCAACTCGCCGACATGGTCCCATAGGGGGCGGACTCGAGGACAATTGTAAAGCCAAATAAGCCAAGCCCCATATGAAGGCCTTGTCATTGAGAGATAGCCTATTCCGAGTCGCCAGGTAAGCGAAAACTCAGGATTGCTGAGGTAATCCGCAGCTGGCGCCCAGGACCAGAAGGAGCGAAACTCCTCCTCCGACATGTCGAGCCGCTCAGGTATAAAATCCTTCGCACCACCCTCGATAGAACGATAGAAGACCTTCCTAGGCCATGAAAGGTTACTGTACCGAGGAATGATTGTCAAGGCGTACCGACACTCGCGAAAGAAATCCGATTGATCCCGGGGTTTACGACAGCGCTCAACCAGCGAGATGGGAGGATTGATAGTAAGGAAACGCGTCCCTTACAATCCCCGCCATCATCGAATCTCCTGTTCATGCGCGGTGTAGGAGCGCCAACCTTGAGGCTAGTTTGTGGCTCGCCAAGTGCGGTGTTCCCAGCACCCTATGGCACGGACGTTGTGCACAGACTTCTCTATCGACCTGATGCTTGCGTCTCCTTCATAAAATGGAGGATAGCGAGCGCTCGAGAGGCTTTTATCATTTTTACAGAGAGGAAGTACGGACAGGTGATAAAGGACAACAGGTAAAAAGTAAGTCGCACACGCCTCCACCAAGCCCTCCATGGACAACCTCCGTTGGCGCCAAGTCTCACAGGCTGCGTCGACCTTTACCCGTACTTCTGACCAATTTTTCTCCAGCTGGAGGTCGGGTCCAAACCACACTCCAAGAATGCGGAAAGGACCATCCGTCCAACAAAAGGGCCCCGGAAGATCGAACCCCTTCCAGGCACCTAACCGCAAGCCGGAACACTTGTCGCGGTTAATCTTTGCAACCTGTTACCTTTTCGTACCGGTAAAGCGCCTTCTGTACCCCTCAGTGTCGCTGCGGGACGACACGAAAGTAGTTACGTCATCGGCTTGCACAGAAACCTTGGCTGGAGCCCCTCCAGGGACAGAAATACCATGTAGGTCCGGACTGCACAACTAGTCCCTTAGCCGACAAAGCGGAAAGTAGGGGCAACAGTGGGCAACCCTGACGAACCGACCTAGACAACGCAAACTCGCCCAACAACTTCCCGTTCACCTGTACCACAGCACTGGGGGAGCGA
Organism: Acanthosepion esculentum; assembly: GCA_964036315.1. NCBI lineage: Eukaryota > Metazoa > Mollusca > Cephalopoda > Sepiida > Sepiidae > Acanthosepion > Acanthosepion esculentum. The sequence goes on along the minus strand of OZ038478.1, from coordinate 41,046,117 downwards.
TACAGGAGGCTAATCCAGAAGTCGGTTGCGAAACCGTCGGCCTGCAGGACAGCCGCAAGGTATCAATGGTCAACCCTATCAAATGCCTTGGACTGATTTAAAGTGATCAGCGCGGCCTCATCGTCGTCTTTTACACCCTGTATGATCGTGCGGATCAGATGCAGGTTGCTCTGAATTGTTTGGCACCTCGCAGAACAAGTCTGCTCCGGACGCAACAGAGACTTGGCAACTGACTGCAAACGCTCCTACAGAATCTTGGTCAAAATATTTAACTCTGTGTTTAGCAGAGTTATGGGCCTGTAATCATCTTGTTTCCTCCCAACACCCTTGCCCTTTTTCAGCGTGATCACACCCCTGGAGAACCAGTAGGGGAGGGACCCCTATCGGAACCAGTTGGTGAACACCACAGTCAAAATCGGGGCAAATATGTGCGACAGCCTCAAGTACAATTCATAGGGCAAAGCATCCAGACCGGGCGACTTGCCTCTGGCGACCTTCTTCAATGACGCGTAGACGTCGCCGTCAGTGATCTCTCCCTTGCAGCTAGCCGCTTCAGTCGGCGAAAGCCGAGAAAAGTCAGCCAAATAGCTGCGAAACTCGTCCTCACGAACACCAGGCTCCCTGATAAACCGGCTCTCGAAATGCCGTCGAAACGCCTCACACATATCGTCAGTGGCCCAAAAAGTATGCTCCTCCGGGGTTTTGACTTCACGAATGTAACAACCGGAACCTCGGCGGATCTCTTCCTTGCGGAATTCTGCGCCGATGTTCACAGCTCGGAAGACATCTTGCTTAATCTATGTCTAATTAGCTGGCCCATGTAGTTTTACACATGTTCACCGTAGTCTGAATGTAGAATCCAACGTACTAAGTAATTTGTTCAATGAAACAACACCAATATCTAGAAGCAGCTGTTCAATAATTCTTAAGGTCTTCGATATAAGAGGTCGGCAATGGATATTCGGAGAGAAAACAAAATTGTCGCTTTTATACACGTCGGATTGAATATTTTAAGTCTTCTGATTGGTAAATCTTCTATTGGCGAACTATAAAATGAGTCAGCTCATTTTGGTTGGCTCACTAGTATAAAGGATATCTAAAAAACTGTAACATGTAGCGCTCGCTTTTCGAACGCTCCAGGGTCTCCCTAGCTAAGGGTATCTCACCGCCCGGGAAAAACTATCTTTAAGAGCCTTCACCTTGTTAGCTCTATCTAATGCGAGTCTTTTTCTAAACTCTGTGGTGAAGGACCTAAACCTATTCTTAAGTCGCTCCCACCACCTATTCCTGATAACCGCCCCCACTAGCTCCCGCTGCACTAGGCTAGTTAGCTGTTCCTGTAAGTCCCGCCTGTCCAGTAAAGACAGATTGAACTTCCAGGTGTCAGCCATTCTAAGCCTACAATCTAACGCCATCCGGGCACAAACGAGTTTGCGGACCGAATAGCCTACTCAGTGGAACGTGGGACAATCTAACAAGACAGTTCTATTCGACTGTTCCCCCAAGCCCTTCCACCTACTATATCATGTAGTAGGAAGAGTCCAACATAGACTCTTTAGATGGAGGGCACCACAACCGTTCATTGTTCATTTCAAGTTCTTTTTATCAATTAAACCAGATAGAGTCTCTTGTATCCGTTTTTCTTCCGTATTTCCTCGCAATCCAAAAAGAATAGTCCATTATTTATCTGTGTTAATGGAAGGAGATACGGACCTTCCAATAGCGGAATGTTGGAGTTATAGGAGAATCAACCTATTAATGAACGAAAATTTCAAAGTTTCCTGAAAACCTGATAAACAATGATAACAGAGTCAGTACTATAAAGCCGAAGCGTGCAAATCGATAGCTGCAGTCGGCGTAGGGTAGAATCAAGGAAAATTATATTATTAAAGAATAGAAGCTCGAGGGTGTATCTCAAGACTGGGATGGTTTTGCATTTCCCACTGGTGCCAGAGATCGGAGTTCGAACACAAATAAGAAGTCAGAATTTCGAATAGATATTTTCGAAGCAGGCGGCCAGGTAGGTAATCAAGCAGGCCTTCCCCATTTAAAAGATCAACGCTGTACAATCTCCCTATCAGTGTCATTAGGTTAAGCTAGCTAATCATGAGGAAAAGAAATCATTCTAATATTAAATTATATTAGATATTATATTAAATATAATATGTTATTATATATATTATTATTATATATATTATATTAAATGATATTAAATCTAATCAATACTAAAACGGATACACCTCCAGTTGGATAATGAGCTCTATACAATCTTCCTAAGAAATATAGTTTTTTATTTGGTATAGTGCCGGACTACGCGAAGCATTGTAAAATATATTAACATGGTTTTAAACTTTGAGGTTCTGCTGACTTGGAATTAACCTTAGTCGTCCCAACTGTTTATGGGCGGATTAAGCCGGATTAAGCCGCGTCGATCAATTTTTAAAGAAAGGAAGCAACATTTTAGACGAGAGTCTAAATATTAAGCCTGAATATTAAAACGTTTGTAGTATCCTGTCGGCATTCATATTTTTTAAAACAAAAACAACTCGACTGGGATTCAAACTCGGTTCTCCGAGTTTTCACCCCCGAACCGATATCCATTATTAAGCAGCAACTTTTTATGCAATAAACTGTCTGTATGAGGACAACGCTTTTCAGCATCTACAAAACTGTCCTTTTCAGGACAACGCTCTTCTCACCCTCTACATGAACATGCAGTGATATTTTTTGCTTAGTGCACTGCAACCTTAGTTTTGTTGACGTATTTTCTTTAACAAAAATAAACTTGGTAATATATACATTTTTTTATTCACGTCTTCGTTTTGTTTGTTGTTTTTTTCTGTCATTCAATATCTGTTTGTGTGCCAACATACCGCCCGGAGAGAAACATTAATAATGAGTGGAAAGTGTAATCAGGGGGACAATAGAAAGCGATTGACATTGTATTTTATTTTTTGCGGATTAAAGTTGGCTGGAAAACATGGAACCGGAAGTGCGAGAAAAGAAACTGTTAGCTTAGAACTTACGGCAAACATCTAGCCAGCTCAACTCTAAATTTATGAGATCTCGACGCCAGTCTAGAACTGCGCTAAAATAAAAATAAAAAAGTTTAGGTATCATAGCGAAGAGTGCGTCAGAACAATTAACATGAAAGTTTTTATAGAGAAATTTTTAAATAACAACACGGAAAGAATTGTATGTAACGCCTTTCGCCGTTTGAAATGATTTCTTTAATCTTTTTTTTTTCTAATCGGTATCACCCTACAAAGGCTGCACATCCACTAAGACACAAGGGTTACAGGGTGGGAATAATTAGGAACAGAAACATTAATAATGAGTGAAAACAGCAAAGAGTAATAAGGACAGGAGATAGCGATTGACATTGCATTTAAATTTTAGCAGATTAAATTTGGCTGGAAAACATGGAACCGGAAAGAAGTTCCACAAGCGAGGACTGCGCGAAAAGAAGCTGTTACCATATATATATAGGTGACTGCATTGTGTGTGGATATCATTTTGAATATACGCGCCTGCTCACTTCGCCATGATTTCTTTCAATTTCCTGTTAGCGAAACTATTAAAAAAAATTACGGTTACATTTAGGCATGTCAATTGTAAAATGATGAGACCTTGTTGCCAATCTAGTACTGCTCTTAAATTCTTAAAGTCACAAGGCATTACTGGGGATGGAAGTCAGAGAAACAGAAAAAAATTGCTAAGAAGAGAGATGAAGAGCAATTAGCAGCAGATAGACATTGACATATCATTTAAAAAGTTTTTAAAGTTGGGTGGAAAGCATGGAGCCGGAAGGAAGTTCCACAAGCGAGAAGTATAGGAAAAGGAACTGTTAGCATAGGATTTACGGTTACGTCTAATCAGCTCAACTGTAAATTGATGAGATCTTGACGCCCGTCTAGTACAGTGCTTACATTCATAAAGTCTATGCACCATAGCGAAGAGCTCATCCAAAAAAAATTCCTAGTTAAGAGCGAAAACCGAACTCAAAATAACAAGATTGTTCAGCCAATACGCTAACTACATATATTTCTAATCTTGTTAAATGTTATCGAATGAAGCGAAATATGGCTGATTGTTGCAAGGAAAATAAAAGATTTACAAAAAAAAAGCAAGTCATTTGATGTCTGTACATTAAGGCTACCGAATATAATAACTGAATTTACTTCTTTTTTTTTTCCTTTTTCAACTTTCTTTGAAGGTTTTGTTGACTTACGAATAGATTAAAAAAAAATAAATGGAAGGTTTGCAAAATAAGCAGGAAGCAGGAGTTTACATTGAAGTCATTTTAAAGAATTTGCGCTGTCATCGCTTGTCCAGGTGGTGCGGAATAGCTGCAGAAACAGAAATGGAAGTTACAACATACGCAAATACAGAATGAATTAGTTATTAAACATTTATAAATAAACTCAGTCTGTCGATTTCTTATTCCTTTCAGTGGGCCTCTCTCAATAAATAAATGTATAAATATGCATATATGTCCCAAATAACAACATATTTAAAAAGACGAGTGTTCGTATATACGCAGCAAGTTACATGAGAGTAGACAAAGCAAAAAAGAAAGAAAAAAGATTTCTGTGCATATTTGTCGATTAGCACGATTGTCAGTGCTTATTTGAATCTATTGAATGTGAGCACAAGTTTATTAATACAGTCTCAGGCATATATATATATATATATATATGTATGTATGTATATATATATATATAGAGAGAGAGAGAGAGGGAGAGAGAGAGAGGGAGGGAGGGAGAGAGGGAATTAATATGAGTAAAAAGTTTGCCACTTATATGAATGATGTTACCTACAGCATCACGACTCCAGAGTTTAATAAACGGACCCTTTCACCCACTCGGCAGGGGGTATCAGCAATTGATTGCTTATATTTCTTGATTTTTCTTTTTTTATATCCACTTATCACTGGTGCAAGTACACACACACACAAACACACACACACACACACACACATATATATATATATATATATATATATATATATTCAATCGGTTATGTACCATGCGTGATACACGCTTTGGCCATCATGTATCTTTTGTTACATGAATGAGGAGGCAGGTTTTTTTTCCCCGCAATAGTTTGCCATTTCTTTCTGCGGTAGACCAGTTGCCACTCAAGGTTATAGAACTCGGCCTGTTCTGCTACTGGGGGAGAAGAAGAGGATTCATACCTTATTGGTTGGAGAAGAAAAGGATTCATACCTTTCCCAAGGTTATTAGCACGTAATTGAATGTAATGGATTTGACTGTAATTCGAACTCGGAAAATGGATTAAATCCGACCGATTTGTAATTCATTTCTTTAAACTTTATTTTTTAAATGGATACTCATATGTGAGTAGATGCTCGGTTAATTTATTTATTAAACAGTATATTTATTGATTTACTTCTACTGGCAATTATATTTGAGAAACATTGTTGGGAGGAGGACGCTTATTTTTCGAACATGATCACTTGGATATTCAGTATATGTGCAAATATACATGAGTACGCATGGATATATATATACACGTGTGTACAAGTATACATAGATAGTCTTTAATAAATGTGTGTGCTTAATTGGATGTGTATATATACACACCCGCCAATGTATACGTACGTACATGTACATAAATAACAAGAAGGCTCTCAAACTTCGATGGACATTTAAAATCCAACAGACGGCCAAAAACATTAATATATATATATATATATATATATATATATATATATATATATATATATAGATAGATAGATAGATAGATAGATAGATAGAGAGAGAGAGAGAGAGAGAGAGAGAGTAGCGAGCATAAAGATCAGAAAGATGTTATGAAAAAGTATAAATGTGAAATAACTTTTTATTTTAAAGCTTCATAGAACATTTTATCAAGAAAGAATAAGGATATAAAGGTAAATTATATAATTCCAAAATATAAAGCTTAATAAACTTATTTTCATAAAGTTATGACATTCGAAGAAAATGGATGATCAAAAACATCAGAACGATTAAATAAATCCATAAGATTTAATAATTATTTTGCATTATTGAAAAAATTTTAGTGTAAGAATATAAAATCGGGTATTTTACTAAATTACACCGGCTCTTTATTGGCTCTTGTACTGCCAACATGGCGAAAAAATATGTGACGTCATTGGAACTTAGAAAACTGATAGTCAAGTTACGTAATGAAGACAAACTCTCGATTGGGGATATTTCAATGCGTGTGGGGAAATCTAAGTTTTATTCATAGCATTTTAAGAAAACTTGAAGAAACTGGATCAGGTGAAGCCAAGAAACTACCTGGCAGGCCTAGGGAAACTACTGCAAGGGAAGACAGATGGATTGGTAATGAATCAAAAAAGGATGATTTGCGACAGCAACCGCTATCTCTAAAAGAGCTAATGCTAACCTCGGCATTAAAATATCAAGGCACACTATTTCCCGAAAACTTGATGAAATAAATCTGAACAGTCGAGTAGCCTCTACGAAGCCTTACATTTCTAAAAAGAATCAAATGAGCCGATTGAAATTTGCAACTGAACATGTCATATGGACAGAAGAACAGTGGGATTGTGTTCATTTCAGCGATGAGTCAAAGTTTAACCTGTTCGATTGTGGCGTGAGAAGTCCTAAGCAACGATATTTGCCTCAGTGCACTAAAAGCAGAGTTAAATTTGGAGGAGGAAGTGTGATAGTGTTTGGCATGATTTCACTCGCTGGTACAGGACCTCTTGTTAGGCTACACGGTAAAATTAATGCAACTGTATACAAAGAGATATTGAAGAAACATGTTGTACCTAATTTGAGAACTGCAATTAATCAACCAGCTGTATTTATGCAAGATAACGCGCCGTGTCACACAGCGAAGTCTGTTAAGACATTTCTTTCTGAGGAGGATGTTACTGTCATGGAGTGGCCTGCTCAAAGCCCAGACATGAATCCTATTGAGACTGTTTGGAAGTTACTAAATGAAAGAGCTAAGGAAAAGAATCCAACAAACGTCGAAGAACTATGGACGAATTTGAAAGGAGAATGGGTGAAAATATCCGTTAATGAATGCAAGACATTAATTCGCTGATGTAGCAAAAGATGTCAAGCTGTTATTGAAAGTAATGGTTTACACATCAAGTACTTATGAATTATGAACCCTATTTTTCATTTGGATATGATGTATCCATTATAATAGCATGATTTTGTTAATCGTTCTGATATATATATATATATATATATGTGTGTGTGTGTGTGCGGGTGTGTGTATGTGTGTGTGTATTTATTTATGCCTGTATGTGTACATGCATTCATACATATATATATATATATATATATATATATATATATGCGCATACACGAACATTTATGTATATATGTAAGTATATATTTTTTTCGGAAACAGAGAAGTGATCCCTGTATAGGTGACATTGTCTGTGGATATCATTTGAATATATGCGCCTGCGCATTTCGCCATCTTTTTTTAAATTTCCTGTTAGCGAAACTTTATAAAAAAAATTACGCTGAAAATAATCCAATAAGAACCATAAAAAAATAAAAGAATGCATAAAAAATACGTAAAGCTTCACTGATTTTGTAAGGCTTTCTCATGAATAAATTAAACACAACGAAAAAAAAACAAAATTTGGATGATGATGATTGAACAGGAAAGTTGCTCCAAGCTGGGGATACACAAGTTCACTAACTTTTTCAACTCATATGTAAAGATCGTGAATGAACAGCTGTAAGATTTAGAGACATGTCAAATCAGTTGTTCATTTTTGTTTTTTTTTAAATATGCTTGCTAAATTCTTCATTTTTTGGGAGGTTGTATTTAGCATTCCGTTATTGTTCCTAATGCTCTCCCCACCTGTGAAATTTTTTTTATTGTTGTCCAACTCAATATAACAAGGAAGGTGTTATTGTTCACAATCAAAATATATATCTCCGATCAAATTTAAAAAGGCAGTGTTTAACGAATTATATGTCTTAATTAATATTATATTTTTGATACTATATCTTCCAAAATATAAAATAAAATTGAAACCTTTGTATCTATAAAAGTAACTTAATTTTTTACATACGAAAAATATTGAACGTTTTCAAGTTAAATGCTTTTCTGTTTTTCTCGAAATTAATAATTCTATAAAGAAGATGTCGAAATATAAGCGTAATAGTCTTATTGGTCCTATGGTTTTCTGTCAATATGAGCATATATATATATATATATATATATATATATATATATATATATATATATATATATATATACTTGTTTAGTTAAAGACAACTGAAAAGGTACTACGACAGGTAAGCTTTTTATTTAATTTTTCATGTATTCGTACAATGCAGAACTATTGGGCCGTTTTTACACACTCTGTGCCCAGAAAAGAAAACACTTGTACCAACACAAGAAAAATTAAATAAAAAAAACTTAACCGCAGTATCTTGTCAGTCCTCTTTAATGAAACTTGTATTCATATATATATATATATATATATATATATATATATATATATATATATATATATATATATATGCAGAAATATAGTCTTAAAGTGTGCTATGTTTATGGGCTAAAGTGCTCAATATCAGAGATAGAGCGTGTGTAAATATAAAAGTGGACATGGAAGTCAGCACAAACCACACGAACAAATTAAACCCACGTGCAACTGCAGAATAAAAAACGAATGTCCCTTAAACGGTAATTGTTTACAAAACAACGTAATCTACCAAGCCACGACAAAATCAGCAGATAATGAAGAAAAAGTATACATAGGAGTAACCGAAGGACCATGGAAACAAAGAAATTATGTACACAAAATGTCTTTCACAAATAGTAAATATGCGAACAGCACAATGCTTTCTAAGTATATCTGGGAAATAAAAAACAAAACACACACCACACCAAAAATATCTTGGAAAATAAGGAAAAAATCATCAGCCTACAACAACCTATCAAAAACTTGCAAACTTTGCTTGGAGGAAAAAATAGCTATCATTACCTTCCCAGATCAAAATAAATTATTAAATAAAAGATCCGAGCTAATCTCAAAATGTAGACATGAAAACAAATTTTTACTACGTAACTTAAAATAGAAAAATAAATAAATATATAAACAAACAACAATAAAATAAGCAAAATAAACTACTCCAAACAAATCACAAAACCACACCTGTTAGAATATGCGAAATAAAATCAAAACAAAAGAACGGACGAAAGTTATAACTGTTATACAAATAAAAATAAAAATAATAAGCAAAACAATTTGACCCAAATAAATAAGCGAACAAGCGATTTCCGGTAAATGGCGGCCATTATAGACTACCAACAATAAGCTATATAAACAAATTTTTACTACGTTAACCAAAAACACCGATCAAAATAAAAGAACAAATAAATAAATATATAAGATAAAAAATAAAAATAAAAATAAAAAAACAAACAAAAAAACAAGCAAAATAATTTGACATAAATAAATAGACAAATAAGCGACTTCCGGTAAAAGTAACCGCCAAAATATACTACCCATAATGCACCACTGACCCTTATATAAACAGCCGAGAAAAATAACAGCACTAGTCGGCTGACGATTGCACTAGCATGAAACAGACTGTCGCCTCTAAGTGCTGACTTCCATGTCCACTTTTATATATATATATATATATATATATATATATATATATATATATATATATACGAAAAACTTTCTTAGAGACCCCGTTCTGCCTCATATCAGCTTAGCTGATGCTAACTTCTAAAAGAATGACTCACTGCTCCTTCTCGGAGTAACATTTCCGCTATCATGAAATGAAAAGGTTATATTGAGTCAATTACTAGGCCTCTTGCTAGGAAAGTTGGTTCATTGTATCGTGCGCGATAATTGTTTTTCTCCAGATTCTATCTTACATATTTATAAGTCTCTCACTCGTGCATGCTTTGAATATTGCTGCCACATATGGCCTGGTGTTCCTGCTATACGTTTAGAAATTCTTGATAAAATCTAAAGAAGGCTCTGAAACGTTATTGGTCTTGACTTGGTATCTCGCCTTCAGCTACTTTCCCACTGCCCACGATGTAGTTTCCCTCTGCCCACGATGTAGATTCCCTCTGCCTTTGCATTTCTCGCTTATGGAATTTTCTGTCGGCTCCTTGTTTCACAGCCAACTTTGATCTTCAAATATTTTATTGCAATGTCAATCGTTATGTTCTGTCTTCTTATTTTTTGTTATTTTATTGTTCTCTCTCCTTAATAGTATTTTCTTATGTTCTCCAACACTCAGTAAACCATTGCGTCACAGTGGCTTTATTGCCTTGCTTGGGGTGAAATGATTAAAACTATCTTTCATAGGCTCATTTAATGAAGTTTAACGCTGACACATCAAAAATTCTCAATAGTTATTCATTTTGTATAACTAATCAAAGTAAATTTAATTTAACTAAACATTTAAAATCCTTAACGTTTTTTTAGTAACCACAGGGTGCTCCACAAAAAACAGGAAATTTTAGGTTGACTATATTATGAAAAATAATTAACTAACATATAAAAAAATCAAAATTAGTTTGAACACCAGATGTAACATTTATTTTTTTTTGTTCTTTTCATTCTACTAAATTTCTATCCTTTGCTTTTGTTTCAAATGACTGTAAAAAATTCCAGCAATTAAATTAACTGTACCAAATTCCAAGTTTTTTTTTTATTTCTGTGGATGAACTTTCTAGATATGAATAGACTAGCTTAAACTCTGCGAAACAATATATGACCGTTAGCAAAAGGCACCTACATTGATGCGAGCTACGAATAAGAGACGTCAAAATCAAATAAGTATAGATACCTGGACAGTGCTATAATAGATGGCCCATGAAATCCGAAGTAAAATCCACGAATTATTTTATAAGTGTTTTTCGGTTAACATAACATGAACTAAGTAGATAGTTCAATTAATATAGTGATATGTCTTAGTTGTTTTTTCTCAGGAATTCTTTACTGCAGATCAATTATTTTTCATGAACATAATAAAATAGGCAGCATATAATTTTATATTACGAAGAGTTAATCATACCTTGAATCAATTAGCAATATTAATGCAATTATTGGCGAAATCCCTTCGCTAGTAGACATAGTTATAAGCACTATACTACTAATAATCCACTTATGTATAAAATGGATATGGTGTTGTTATTTTTTTAATTCAGCTAGGACTTTCGAATGCATCATGCATTCATCATCGGGCTGTATTTTTTCCTTTAGAATCAAAACTGAAAGACGAAATAAATGTTTTAACATATATATATATATATATATATATATATATATATATATATATATATATATATATATATATTGGCTCCTGAAAAATTAATTTCGGTTGAGCTCTGTGGGTGTGAGGTGTGCGTTTGTAAACAGTGATTATTAAAGCTAATATACCAAGACTCTTCGGCAGAATTGAGTCACTATCAGTCACTGTGTGTTTATCTAAATCTAAAAATAAACACGCTAAAATTCACCTTCATCCCTGCCGTGCGCCGACGGCTTAGTGGTAGAAGTTCTTACTGACGCCAATTCAGTAGGGTTTCAATCCTAGCCGGACGTCTAGCCACACTGATGAGCTGTGAAACAGTCTGTCTGTGGATGGCAAAAATATATATATATATGTATGTATATATATATTCTTTATTAAGATTTTTACATATATATTTTTCTTTATTTTGATTTTCTTGAATACACAGATTGATGGACGTAATGCATACTGTTTAAAACTAAAATAAAAATCTATCAATTTTTTTTTATTCAATTTTAAATTTTTTATGTTTTTCGGTAAATTTGCCAAGATTTCGTATTTTTTTTTATTTTATACTGTTTTCCCCGAGTACTTTCAAATGTTGCCACATTCATTTACAAAGACTGAGTTTTGTGTATAATTACGCGTTTGGATTATCGCATAAAATCAGAATGAATAAGCAGCGAAATCAAGCAAAGTTTGGGTTTTGCCTTTTTCGATGTTGCGCACTAATATTGGAGTCACGGTGGAGTAATGGCTAGCCTTGGATGGCAACTGGTCTATCGCAGAAAGAAATAGCAACCTACTGCGGGAAAAAAAATGTGCCTCGTCAGTCATGTATCGAAAGATACATGATCGTCTAAGCGTGTATCACGTATGGCACATAACTAACTGACACTAATATATAGACATTTCACACAGAATATACGCCTATATTGCACAATCAATCAATATAATTAGTCGGTTACCATTCTTTAAAAATCAAGAACTAGAAAAATCCGTTTTACAAGAGTTGAAGGAAGCTTATACCAGTCAACGTTTAAACATTGGTCTCTGTTCTTGCTCTACATAACATGTTGCAGCAATGACCCTTTTTTGTCACGAGGTGTCGGGCATTTTTCAGGAAGCATTTAACGGCTCCTGGTACATTTATCCCGCAAACAATATTTGGCTGACTCATGTGAGTCCGAATAAAAATAAAAATAAAAATAAAACGAGAATTAAATCACGTATTGACAAAGAAAAATTACATAAATGTTACACAGCTGAAAAGAAAGGAAAATTCATTAAAAACTTCGCTATTAAGAATGTGCTTCTTTGTGTGTGTGTGTTTGTGTGTGTTTGTGTGTGTGATGCACACGTGTGTGTATGTGCGTTTGTATGAGTGTTCAGTCGTCAGTGGACAAGGGAAATGAAAGTGATCCAGCGGGGACGTCCTCATCTACACCTGATACATCTTGGAGCAAGAAGTAGAAAGAGAAAAAGGAAAACAATGTTTGTCATTTTATAGACTTTAAAAGCGCCACCTTATAGTCGTTTAGCAAATCCAGGTGGGAGTAATCCACAAAGTTTTAACAAAATGATCACTGGCCATGAAAATGGATTTATTAGAATCCAAGACGAAGTAAATTGTCTTGGTTTTAAAAAAACAGGTTTCTCAATGCTGGTGGTCATATCAGGCACATGCTACTTGAAAGATTGGCGTAACACAAGTTTTTACCGTCTCTGTACCGTACAAGGCTAATCTTGTTTGTAAATATCGTCTCTACTTAGATCTTCATACATAATGTAATCTGATCGACGCACACGGAATATTTAATTAACTTGAGGCAAAAAGAACTTGCATTTTTACGATAAAATCTTTTATTCAAATATATTCAACGGATAATTATTCTGGCATCAAAGTTTTTCAACTCTTACTTTGTCAAGACGCCATCTTTCAGTTAAATTTATTATTCCAACTTAAACAAACGATTCCGGTGAAACAGCCCTGAATATACCCCCACCACAGACACCTGTACATTTTTCGTGGGGAGGGGTGCTTAAGATTTATGCAAAAATAATTTCAGGGTTCGCACTATGCGTGAATTCGATTTATACACAAGTACACGTTAGTCTATACGATTTTATGTTACTTTTCGGTTTCTTCCACGTAACTAGATTATGACTTTTCGTAATACCCGGTGCAGGGATTGAACTCATAACTACCAAGAAACCAGATATGTTTTAACCAAGCCTTCTGTTAATAAGGTTTCTTGGACAATCCAATGATGCAATTTTACAGATTTAAACCTAATGTATGTACTCGGGTGATGAAAATTTTGCATGTTGTTCTTTCTTAGAGGTTCACAAATTGTATTTATCTGTATACTAAGTCTACTGAATGAGTTTGTCAGTGTTTTAACATGTGCGCTGATTCTTTCATTCGCCTTATCGCCGTGATTTGTCTGCTATCTTGAATTAATTCCACAAGTGTTGATAACTACTCTTTTCAACTTCATACATGATTACTATACGGTTAGAGAATACAACGGCCGAAAATTTGTGAATATAACAACGACGATGAGCATCTTGGTATTATATAGAAAGTCATATAAGAAAGATAATTCCTCATGTAATTAATACTGGCAGGTGTTCGTTTATGTAGTTTGATGTGGATCGCATTCTCCCAGTTTCTGATTTTTTTCCAAAAAGTTTTTTAAAAAAATTCGTGCCACAGTAGAATCAAGCACTGACAATTAAAAATACATTTCTAAACATTTCTTAATTTTCTGAAATGATAGCGCAGGTAACTTTTCTATCAATATATATTTCGGAGAAAGATATAATTATGATCTGTAGTATAGAAATCAAAACCGCGTCAACTGACTAAAACAGAATATTATTCTGTTCTAGGATAATTTTGTTATAATTAAATGTTTGTTTTTGTCAAAATAAAAGAAAAATCCCCTGTAGTTACAGATAATTTATCTTTTACTTTACAAAGTACAAAAATACCCTATTTTAAGAAATGCTAGGTGGACTCAAACGTTTTGCTTGCAACGTATATATGAAATTTTGCACAGATTTGTAATTTTAAAAAAAAATGTTTATTTTAGATTGAGTTCCTACACTACATTGATAAGTTATTTTTTTTAATAAATGAAGTAAGGTACGTGTAGTAAAAACAGAACCAGTAAATAAACTTATACCAAAGCTTTATTACACTTTACTCTGACTACTCGTCTACTGACGGATTAAAACAGGGTGCTTTAAAAAAAAATGTGAATCTTAAAGGGGAGGTAACTGATGATTTATCAGTACAGTACGTTTAGATTTATTTTAAATCCGAATTTAATTTCATACCGTTTGATTTCTTTATGTCCGCAAAATTGGTTGATGTCGCGTTTATTTTAGTTCCTACGTGTGCGCAGATGAGCCTTACTGGATATTTTTGGTATTGTTCCCACAGAGGAAGTAAGGAAATCGAGGCGATCAGCGCAGGCTGGCTTGCAGACTGTGTGTCGATTTTTATGTACAAAAAAATCGGTAAAGGCCTCTGAGATATGCAGAAGATGGCGAAGTGTGTGAAATCTGCTAAGCAGTTGAGACTGATCGAACATCTGCGTTTTTGCTTGTGTCTGTGTGCGTCTGCGCGCGTGGGAACAGTCGCCACGGGATTATAGGCGATGATATGAAACAGGAGAGAGATTGAGAGCGGGGGAGCAGAGCGCACGAGAGCAGTGTTCCTATAAACTTAAAAAGAAACGAAGAAAAGGATCAAGTATGTGAACATAAAGGCTTATCAAACAAAGTGTAACACCAATAAGTAACTATATATTAATTAATCACCTCCTTTTCCTGGTCATCTGAAGATTTTCAAAACAGGAGTTTTGCCTTCAATTCATTTAATTACTACAGCAAACGGAAAGATTGTTTGCGAATTTAGAGAAGAAAGGTGAGAAAAAAAAATTTTTAAATACAAAAAATGAATCTAGCGAAAAGATTAAGAGATTCACAAAGCAAATCCAAGTAAAAAAAAAACCCTAAAAATCAGAAGAAAAGTAAGAAGCGTGTGGTTCTGTGTTTGCAAAGAGGACGGGGCTTGTCGATTGGTTGTTACGAGGTTCGGTTTCATCGCAACGAGCTATTCGACTGTTTCCCCTTTCACCGCGCCGACACATGCTCCTGTTTGTTCGGCTTGCTTTTATTTCACAAACACGTTTTCTTTCTTATGTCAATTTACTCATTTTCGCTGATTTCTCGATGTTCGTTTTCCACGCCAAAATTGCAGTCCCGGATAGTTTATATTTCTTCACTCATTTTATTTTTCGTGCTTCTTACGATAGCCACCAACAACTTTCAATTTTATTTTTTTTTAAAACATCTTTCTTCATTTTTCTCCGTGACGGTCTTCGAATTATCTTTTAATGTCTTCATTTAATTTACCATTGTTTATTTTTTTTTTAATCTAAAATAAACCGCACTGTCCGAGAAGTAAAAACAAAAATCGTTAAACTTAATTATATCATTTAATTGAAAGGTTTAATATTCTTATTCAGGTGATAAAATTGCATTGTTGCATGTGCTTTAAATATTATAATATGTCTTTGCTTCTTCTCAGATGGCATTAGAAGCATTTAGTTTTGTAAGGAAGTTGTTACGCCGACTGATGTTAACATGTACATTACAGTTCAAAAGTTTGAAGCCACCTCCAGAATTAACATCGGATGAACTTCTATCCAAAAAATGGAAAAGAGCTCTTAAAGTAATTGAAAAAAAAATTGAACCAATCATCAAACTTATACATTCAGAAACTTTTGCAACTAATGCCAAAAATTTGTGCTGCATTAATAAAGGCGAAAGAAGGATATTTTGACGGGAGCAAAATTTAATATGAAATGCTTTTTCTTTTTTTCATCATAAAATTTCGAATAAAAATCATGTTCCACATTTTTTTTTTTTTTTTTTTTTTTCGGTGTATAATAATTTTATCTTATTTTAAAGCACAAAACAACCACTTTTGGGGCCAATTTAAAAATTACCAGTTGTGAACTAAAACATTTCAACTGTAGTGTATATTTTAATAATTCGAACTTATACTATTGCATTTTGTTGCTGTTGTTTATTTAACGGTATATCAAAAATTTATGGGTGATTTAATGCCGAAATTTAGACTAGAGTTTTGAAGTCATAAAAATATATGCTATTCTGCTTTCACAATTGAGTACATGGTAGATAATACTCAGCTTTTGCTCATATACATGTTTGTGTGGACATAATTACAAGGCAGTAATGTTATGTGTGTTTTATATTTTGTTGAAGTTATATTGTGAAATGCAGTATGATTTTTAAAAAATGTAGGATATTATAGGGCTTAATGTCATAAAAGAGTTATTTCATGTTGGGTGTTTGGTTGGTTGATTTTGTTTAGCGACATATCAACCTCCATCCATGGTTCATTCAATGGCGAAATCTAAATAATTTGAACAATTTTATGGCTCGAACTAAATATATTTTGAACGTAATTGTATGGCTTCAGTTACAGAGGAAATTTATTGCTGGTCATTTTGTTTTAAACTGTACTGATGCTAATTTTACTATAAATAAGTATTGTCGCTATATATATATATATATATATATATATATATATATATATATATATATATATTTTACATAAAAATATATTGCTTGTAATTTTTATACTTTCATAGTGTTTTTTTTTGGGGGGGGTGATTATTTGCTCATAGCTGGAACTCTAACCGGTGCTACCACCTCGGGTCGGGGTAGACCTGGGAACAACGTCAATTAACAGGTGATTCCACACTCCCCAAAACCCCCAATCAGAAGATGTAGTTTATCGTCATACCGAGGTTCCTGTTACATTTTATTCACTCTGGTCACTCATCAATTTCTGTCAGTCAATGCGTGTGAGCCGGACCCTTGAAAAGTGAACCTTACTGCACCCTCAACGCTAGAGTTGGCATTTATATACCTACCTCTGTCACGTCTCTGATTTCTACGTTTGCAACCCAGGTACAGCTACTCCGACTACATAATACTGTAATCAGCAACTGGGAAGTTACCTCAGATCAACATCTTACCTGATTCCCTTAGTCGTCTGGTTTTACTCTGAGCGCAAAGTCTATTTTGGGGCGTGACAGTTTTAAAAGATCACTTTTGTTTGTGCCTTAGCAGTTATTGTATAAAAGCTCGCTTTTAAAATATACCAAAATTTATGTATTTTTGTTTATTGATCCGATTTATGAAGATGAGAGAAAAATAGGTGACATTTTAGGAATATTAGGCTTTCTTTGTTCTAAATGAGAGAAAATATGACGCACACACGGAAATTAAATGTTGTAATCGAAAATTAAATGTTATAGTCGAACGTTTCAAAAATGGTATGCGATGTTTCATCTCGGACATATCCCGGTAAACGATGCTCTAGTGTTGTGTAAATGGTTGTATTTGAAAGCAATCTGATGGAGGCATTACCTGAAAATAGCGAAAAGTATACGATGCGGAAGATAGCCAACATACTCAAATTCTACAAAACAAGATCATTACACAAATTTTGTTATGTTAATGTCTTCGGTATGTGGCTTCCAGTTGCAAATCGCTTCCTAAGGGTGACGCAAATCTTAAGTTTGTTTTACTTAAATTGTGAGAGGTGATACAAACAGGTACTTTACAACATTGTCTACAAAACATATCGCTGAATAAACGTAATGAAGTATTTCTGATCTACTAAAAGGCCGTTTTCAACAAAATAAGGTTATATTGTTTTATTTAG
>OZ038478.1:41000566-41023066 GCA_964036315.1 Acanthosepion esculentum | reverse complement strand
ATTATTAGGAATTTGCTCAAAATTTCCTTAACCGTACTCACTTCCAAAATTTAACCAACTCTACAAACATCAGAATATTTTGAAACGCATCTTGGTTCACGTCCCTCCGCCAATTTTATTTTCACATTACAGACATTATCGCCACTTTTAAGCGTACCGATTTAAAGCTTCGTATACAAACGGATTGTATCGGAAGCAGCGATACACACAGCGATCATCTCCAAGGAGAAGCACTCGCATGAATAGATCGGCACTCACCTGAAAGTGATCAACGCGTAGTCGCTACACGTGTGCATCTGGCTTTAATCAAAGTGCGCAGAGACTCAGTGTATGTACGCCAAGTAATTAACAACAGTGGATACAGAGTTTACACGAAGAAAACATTGCAAAGAAATCAATTCAATTATGCCGCTGATAAATTTGGAAATATGTGCTATCTGTGGAACAATTCCGTATCAGCCTTCTCGCGGGACACAAAAGAAACCAATTTAAGTCGACAGTAATGAACTCTCGTCCGCAATAAAAAGGCGGAAAAGACATTCTCACGTGTCTTATCTATGATTATGATTCGATTGAATTTGCATTGGCAGCTTCGTTACTTTTGATTCCCATATATATATATATATATATATATATATATATATATATATATATATATATATATATATATATATATATATATATATATGAGAAAAAGAAAGACAGCAGGGAAAGACAGAAAATATATAATTTTTAATTATTCTTGACAGGAAAAGTTGATCATAAAAACTTCCTCAGTGATCATTCATATCCAAGTTATCTTTGAATTTGTGATAAAATCTGTTCCCTTAATGACGGTAAACAAAAGTTGTCATAAGTTACCTACACACACACACACACACACACATATCTATATCTATATATATATATATATATATATATATATATATATATATGCATTTCCATTTTGATATATTTATATTGCAGATTATTCATTTCCTCATTTACAAACGTAACTTTCTATAGTTGTATATATATATATATATACGTATATATATATATATGAACTTGTATATGCATATACACAGATATATCTATATCTCTCTCTCTATATATATATATATATATATATATATATATATATATATATGTATGTATATATATATGTATATATATATATATAACCTATAGAACTATGCAAGTTTTGTATATATAAATACTCGTAATTGCCGACAAATAGGCAATTAAAAAAATGGGTGTATACATGAGTACGTTATAATCCAGTAATATATATATATATGTATGTATGTATGTATGTATGTATATATATATGTGTGTGTGCGTGTCTGTAATAATAATTCAGACGTCTTTAATATATATATATATATATATATATATATATATATATATATATATATATATATATATTGCATGAGACATCTTTATTATATATATACCTTTATCTGTATATACATATATATGCGTATTGTTTATCTTTATCATACACACACAGACACATACACACACATATATATACATATATATATATATATATATATATATATATATATATATATATATATATATATATATATATATATATATTGCATGAGACATATGTATTCGAATATATTAAATATGAAATATCTTCATAATTTCTATTCAATCAAAGAAAAAAACTAACATATTTTATCTGGATTGTAGAGCCTATTAAAAAGTATTTAAAATAAAGCATTCTATACGTAAGAATAGGAACATACAATATATATATATATATATATATATATATATATATACATATATATATATATATATATATATATATATATACAAATATGTATGTGTATGTGCGTCTCTGTCTGTGTGTATGTCTGTGTGCTTGTGATAATTCTTTATAATCATTTAGCATATTTAAAGAGATAACAGTATGCCTTCCCTCATGAAACACATATGTAAACGATTTGTAAATATATCGATAATGTTTTATTTACTGGAATCTATAGATGGCATTTGACCATGTATTCCCTATACATCTTTTAAATGAATAAAGATGAACATTTGTATTTTGCTTACACACTGTGTGTGTATATGTTTGAATAGTTCATTTCCACATGCGATTCAGTTTGTAAAATATCCACACACCTAGCCTGTCAACTGTGCTGTTTCCAGAATATCTACGAAACTCGCCTCTCTTTTGTTCAACATCTTCGTGTGTGCTCGTCTCAATCTTAATATATTCATGCTGACACGTCGTTGTTCTCGTCGAGTGTAAACGTAAAATTGTCAGCTTTAACTGTCAAATCAAACATCGATGACAAATGCACTAAGGTTATCAATAATTGTTTCGAAAATATATCATCATATTTGAGTAGATAAATAAATAAACAACAATTCCCAATCGTCCGTCAGTGTTTGAATGGGGAAGATGGGAAATTTTTCATCTTATATAATAGTAGGTACAAAAATATTTTGTACTTGCAAAACAGAAATCCACTCCGATATGTCTTTGCGTTATCTCCATAGAGATTGGTTAAAGATGTGTACCGTTGCAGATTATTCCTTTTTATCTTTTTTTCCGAAAGCATATGACACAACAGCTTACATGACGGTTCGTTTTATATGCAGATATTACACACCAGAATGCTTCCTCAGTGATGTCTATTCTATGTCATATAAAGTTACAGACCTTCTTCCCACCCCAAATGACATCGAACTTTCTCTGTCATGGGCCCAGCCGAGAGCGATCATTTTGGGATTAGCATT
Source organism: Acanthosepion esculentum (assembly GCA_964036315.1). Classification (NCBI taxonomy): domain Eukaryota; kingdom Metazoa; phylum Mollusca; class Cephalopoda; order Sepiida; family Sepiidae; genus Acanthosepion; species Acanthosepion esculentum. The sequence goes on along the minus strand of OZ038478.1, from coordinate 41,020,324 downwards.
CTGGCATGGCTTCCACATGATTGCAAGAATTCTAAATATTTGTTCCTACGCAGATGAGATCAAATTTAATCAAATTGGAATGGATATAGCATAAAAGATGTTAAAATTTAGAGATATTTTTTATTTAAGGCCATATATTTCTTTAAATACATGAGTGCATCACTATAGTTACCAAACTATCCGCACGTTCTGTTTCAACTATAGTGAGTTCGATCGTCACTGGCGTCCTACTATTGCGTTTTTACGTCTTACTAAACCTAAATAACCTAAGTAAAAATGTGAAGCTATAAAACAATGTGGTTAACAATTTAGCATCCCCATTGTACCAGACCATGATAACCTTACAATTACCTTTGTAAAACACATCACAATGTATCTATTAAAACATTTGGAGTTCTGTTAATGAGTTACCGGAGTTACAAATAAATACCTGTGGTGAGTGTCCATGTAGGCAAAAATTTACTGATCGCCTGAGATTTAATTCCAGAATAAATAATTTTCATTAAAAAAAATATATATTTATAAGTTCTATTTTCTTTTCACACGTGAGAAATTTTCAATTTCCTATTCTTAAAAATATATATATTTATAAGTTCTATTTTCTTTTCACACGTGAGAAATTTTCAATTTTCTATTCATTCGTTTCTTAATATAAATCATGAACAAGCGATATTAGCAGAGTCGTGTAAGCAGAGAAGGCGCCTGCTTCAGTATACTGCTAATGCACAAGTTCAGTTTTCAGGAACAAAGAACGTGTGAGATTGAGTTTGAGAGAGTGAGAAAACAAACAGAAAAAAACGGTGGAGTTATCTGTTTCTTCATTTCAAAGTCACACTCCACCACTGATAGATAAATAAATATTGACTATTATTCGCTATTTTCTACGCCATGCCCCTTCGCGATGTGGGCGATCAAGGATAGCCATAGCATAATCTTCTTTGATATGTGTAAATTGACAAGATAGTTTAGGAAAAATAAAGGTGTGTTTCCCCGCCACATTCTTGTAGGGTTTGAATTCAGAGTTGACCTCCTCCTTAACTGGCCGCTAAAAGCGAGAGTCCAGTCCTATTCTACTATTTCTTCCCAGTGGATGTGAGGAGCGATAGGGATGCATGCGTTTTACAAGATAAGTGCGACAGAATCGACGGGAATTTGAACTCAGTTTGCCGATTCTACTTTCAGCGTAAATAAACGTTACGCCACCTGCCCATTTCAAAATAGAATATTTTTATTTTAAAAATAATCTAGGCTGTTTTATTTGTTATTAAAAAAATTGGTGAGGTTAATATTGGTATTTAAACGTGGAAATAACCTCTTCCAAACTAATTATTATAAAAAGAAATGTTTTTATATTTTTTAAATAAAAATTGAATCTTCACAAGGTCAAATCAGAGACTTTTATCTACGGGGTGATTGAAAAGTAACGCCCCAGTTGAAGATACTTATAATTTATTTATTTACTATAATTTTTAAAAGAAATGTATATGAGAGGAAAGCGTTTGGCATGGGGTTTTATCTAAAATTCGGTATAGGCACCAAATTTTGCTACCAGCATCTCGAGCCGCCTAGTCTGGCCACTCAGTCATAAAATAGGGAGTTAATTTTCAATTACCCTGGATATGCGACTTTGTGTGGGGAAGTTTCCCGTTGCCTACAATCTTTTCCTACTTTCTAACTTTCCAGTTTACTTTACTATTTAACCCACATAATGGAGGAGAAATGGATTCATAGCAAAAGAAATAATGCGAAAATGAACGTAACGGAGACTGTTTGCCAAAGCAGGACACATTCAACGTAATGCTTCGTTTAATGTTGTTGTCAATAATCGTCTGCAGTGATGTTCCTTCCATATTCCAGTAGCTCGCAACGGACAACCTGTTTTATATTCCACCATACGCAAAGCGCTAATCACTGAATTCTTCTGAGGACGAAGTCCTACTTTCAATGTTTGATATTGATTTCTCATTTTGTGATAATCACTCGCTTTTTCGTCACCTGTAACGATGCGATGTAAAAATGAAAGGTTGAAATGTCTGGTTAAAAGGGCGCTGCAGATGGTCGAACATTGTTTTCAAGTGAAATTTCAAAATAAACTCTATTTCCCAACTGTTTACTGGGCCAGCTGCATATGCGTAGGAAGGAAAAAGGCAGAGTGCGACAGCTGTATGAAAACACATCATATAAAGGAAGTGGACAGTCTCTGAAACTTCTCAGAGAGAATGTTAATTTCACGTTTCGTATAAGATACACGTTTCGTACAAGATACACGTTTCGTACAATATTTCTTACAAGTTGCGATGGATAAATTGATCCATCACAACGTGTATATATATATATATATATATATATATATATATATATATATATATATATATATATATATATGTGTATATATATATATATATATGAAAAATTAATTTCGGTTGAGCTCTTTGGTTTGAGGTGTGAGTTCGTAAACAGTGACTATTTAAGCTAATATTGCACGACTCTTCGGCAGAATTGAGTCACTGTCAGTCACTGTGCATTTATCTAAATCTAAAAATAAACACGCTAAAATTCACCTTCATCCCTGCCGACGGCTTACTGGTAGAAGTTTCGACTGACGCAAATTCAGTCGGGTTTCGATCCTAGCTAGAGGATGATGAGCTGATGAGCTGTGAAACAGCGAAACAATCTGTCTGTGGATGACAAATATATATATATATATATATATATATATATATATATATATATATATATATATATAAAACTGGATATTGAGGTTTAAACCGACTGGCGACAGTATGTATCATGCTTGAATGTGATCTTCGGGCCATTTATACATATATACAATTCATGCATTACAAATTCAATGTGAGAGAAGTCAGGATATTGAGGCAGATAAGTCATAACAATTTCCAACATTTTCTTCTTTTTTAACTCGAGATAATTTTGACATAATTATGAAGAGTATTCTGTATCGTTGTCTCCTTGAAAGGTGAATTTTTTTTTCCAATTATGCATAAACGAAATGATATAGCATGAAATTTTAATTTTACTTTAATTTTATATTTTCCTTTAATATCTCATTTTAAGATGTTTTTAATTAAATGCAGGGGGTCCCAACTTTTTACCTAGAGTGTATATATACATCATTCATATACATATATATATATATATATATATATATATATATATATATATATATATATATATATATATATATATATACTAGCTCCTGAAAAATTAATTTCGGTTGAACTCTGTGGGAGTGAAGCGTGTGTTTGTAAACAGTCACTATTAAAGCTAATATAGCAAGACTCTTCGGCAGAATTGAGTCACTTTCGATCCTAGCTAAATGCAACCAGACGTCTAGCCACACTGATGAGCTGTGATACAGCGAAACAGTCTGTTTGTGGATGACAATAATTTTATATATATATATATATATATTTATATATATATATATATGATAGACTCTCCCGTCGTTTTCGACGTATGAGTGTCTTTCAGTTCAGTTTTTAATCGTGTACATGTCCCCGTCGCCTTATCTCTCTAGCCAAAGGACTTGTTGCTCAGGTGGAATAGCAAAGAAGGAACACAAAACTGAACTGCAGACTGTCCACTCAAAAGATTTGTTTAGAGTGATGAAGGCTTGCGTAGAACCAGCCACACTTATTGGAAGTGCTGATAACAAGGAGTTGGTGCAAATATTTGCCACGGACACAGTGAACAACACTCCTCAGCTTTTATCATCGCAGAGTTATATCTCTCCAGTACTACCAGTGCATAAAAAAGTGCAATGCCTTTCGATGGTAATTTCATGTGATTTAGCCCGCCTGCTTGAAGCGGTTTACAGGGTTTTGCGCGTGGAGATTTAAGAGATGGGTGAAGACCAGTGTTGCCCGTCCGTCTTAATAATAAGCGCAGCAGCCGAGTAACAAAAGTACTACTTCTACCCACAACCACCTACACACATAGAACATAAACTCGATGTCGGAGTAAACAGTTCGTCATCAATGTGTAATATATTGCTACAAGGTATATATAATTAAAAAGTGTAAGAGAAAATTTTACACACATACATACATACATATATATATATATATAAGAAAGACGTACATTGAAATCAAAATTGTGAATAACTATCCAAAGACTAAGTTCGTTCGACCATCTCAGTACAAGAATTGGATGTCGTCAGTATGGTGTACAAGATGCTTACCACATATTCGAAAATTAGGTAAGTATAAAATATATCAATTTGAAAATGTGTGTGCCTATGCAATGTATATGTGTTATGTCTTGATTTTTTTAGTACCATTTAATGTACACAGAAGCTCACATGCACATGGCCGAGTTTGAAATAAGACATTCGAATAATACCTCCCCTTCCCACTCTGTCTTGACAATCCGTACCATAGTATTGGAGACAAGAAAAAAAGTTATTTTTTTTAACTCTAAAATATCAGATAATTATAAGATCTTATTGAACTTTAAGGGAATTGTGCGAAAATAAACAGAATTAATTAATAATTAAAAAAAATGTAGATACATTTTTAGTTGAAAATATACCTAAGTACACGCAAACGTAAATACGCACACAATTAGAATGAACCTGAAAATCACATCTGTGTCACGAGAGGTTAATTTCATTTCCTGTCTGGCAACAACACTTGTGTAACAGGAAACGAGTATAAACGGAAATCTATAAAGAGAAAAGAAGATAAGCCGAGAATGTGTAGCGGTTTGAAGTCATATTTATAGTTTCTGTATTTAAACTGAATACAAAATTAATTTATAATAAATAACTTAATTTATTTAAATGGACAAACAATTTAGATTTCAAATTTGATCATCTGACCGTCAGCGAAGCGATTGGTGCCGAATTAGTAATTTTTACATTTGAATCTGAAATATGGATTAGTACAGATAATAACGTAATTCCTTTTCTTTATATTGTGGAGAAATTGACTGTTGGTCAGGCAGGGAAGGAGCAGTGTACTTACCTTGTGTTGTTGAAATGTTTACTAAACAAAAGCATGTTATTTTCTGTAGAAACCCTTTATAGTTACAGTGGTCACTTGACAGGGTTACCATGTGATCCGTGAAGTTGCAAAAAAGGAGAAAAAAATCTATTACTTTTTTTATTAGTATATTTACCCCCCATGTTATCAGATGGTTATATGCCGTGGAAAAGTGGTAATATATTTCGCAATTCAAGGTAAGTGCTATTGCTTTTTTCCTCGACCTGACCAGTCTCTGTTCGTTTGGGAGATCAAGAGCATTTTCTCGACAATATGTGAAGTAGTTTTATATCGAATTTAAAATAGGGATATACTTGATAACCAAATCATGATAGCGAATTTTTCAATACGAGTTTCCAGATTATCATCAAAAATGTATATGATTAAAAGCAAATAGATTATTTTTTTACGTATTCGTTTAACAAATGCTCCCCATGAGATGGCGGCTAACAAGTAACCATTATTCATAATACAAGAAAACTAATGAAGGTAAAATGCCAGTAAAATAATAAAATCAATACACGATGACAAAAAAACTCCCCAGAAAGTCAAAGCCGCTTTATCCGCAATCGGTTTTTAATAAGAAAGATTATCTCGAAGATTAACTAGGCAAAGTATTACGTGATCTTTTAAAAATCCACGAACGTGTTATGGGTATTAAAAAGCAGAATTCGCGTGGGGCAAAGCAGGTGGATATTTCGAATTTCTGTCCAGAGAGACGAAGAGTCTGTGAAGATAAAACTGGTGTCATTTGAATTTTTTTTCGGTAAATCCCCTGCTAACTCGAAAGGAGCTCTTTGATGAGATGCTTAATAATTACTGTTCGCTATTATTCAATTCCTGTTGTTTAAACTTTTCTATTTCATGACGGCCATGTTGATTCGGTAAACAGCCTCCGTCGACTCACACCGATATTTCAGTGACACAACGTGACAGTGAGACGAGATTCAGCGTTATGTTCAGAGTTGAACTAATTTACACAACGCGATGAGAGTTCGGGGGTCCGTTAATATTATGCGCGTGTGACAACGAGTGATCCTTAAACACAGAAGAACTACACACTTGATAACTATAAAGACGTATCAAGAATGATACTTATTGATTAAAGACTAATCGGGGATGAGAGGTAATTGAAGGAGGCTTTAGTATACAAGTATAAAAGATATTTCATGACTTTAATAGAAGTCTCTAGAGGTACAGGTCCAAGGTACAGGTTTTCGTTTTATTACTACAGGTTCAGTAAAAAAATATAATAATAAATAAAATAAAAAAATAGGACTAAACAAACATTAAAACAACATATTTTAACCCGTTTTATTGGTCCTGGTTTTTATCACAATAAAAAGATTGATACATTTTTCGACGCCAAGAGCAAAGAAGTAAAATCAAGAAAAAACAATTAACTCCCGACGAGACATAAAGCAATGCAAAACAGGCGAGTCCGTACATTGCCGACGTTGTTTTTGCGACTTCGATAATAAATCGAGTTATTCCGCTACACCGTTCTCTCTAGTATATTTAAGATGTACTGCCTTTGCTATTGCGAAATATTTGGTGGGGCCTAGTACAAGAGGGAGGGTTGAAATAATCAGAGTCCGAATTTTCTGCATTATGCAATTAATAGGGGAGTCTTAATATAAGGGGGCTGGGAAATCATTTGAATGCATATAAAGATGAGCATTGACATATATATATATATATATATATATATATATATATATATATATATATATATATATATATATATATATATACAAGTATAGGATTGGTGTATACGGAATAAATTCCGATAACCAACAAATACTATTCTTAAAAGAGTGCTCAATACAGAGTAGAGCAAATATAATTATTTATTCGAAAATAATAACATAAATATGTTATAAAATCACTACAAAAATAGCCATTTTGTTTCAACACTTCTGGTGTCTTATCAAGTGATGGTGGTGAGTGTTATATATTTAAACCATCACTTGATTATATACATATATATATATATATATATATATATATATATATATATATATATTCAACATCAATCACCAATATGCACTAAACCCCATCACTTGTATTATATATATATATATATATATATATATATATATATATATATATATATGTATGTATTTACATATATATATATATATATATATATATATATATATATATATATATAATATATATATATATTGAGACATGTATTGAATAATTTACATCATCAGGGCGTTGTTTTTGGGGGTTATTTTCAAGTCAAATATTGCAGTGTTCATCTTTTCCAAAGAAGAAATATTTGTCTTGAAAAAGCAACACCCTTATGATGACACTGTGCTAAGGTCGTAAGTACTCGGAATAGACAATATAAGTTTATCCGTGAATATGACAACATCCAATTGAAAATAAGTAGACGAAACTTATCTAAATTATTCAAGGAAACATGTCTCAATGAAAACATGCTGTAAAATGCTGCAAAGATATACGCAATATCTATCTATCTATCTATCTACATAAAGAAACAGAGAGAAAGAAGTCATGAGAGAAAGTGTCAAAGTTAGTGACACTTTCTCTCATGACTTCTTTCTCTCTTTTTCTCTTTATGTCTTTTTTCTCCTTTCCTCCTCTATATCAATATATAACTTCCGTTAAGTTAACCGATTTAATGTGTCAATGTCTGGATTTCCTCAAACAATTTAAATTTAAGAGAATAGAAATTTTACATCTAACTCAATTATGTCTCTCTCCCCCCTCACTTCCTCACTTCGTTAATTTACAAATGCTTAGTACATCCCGTTAAAAATGTGTAAATTTCTTTTCATTTTTCGTTTCAACATTTGGAAGTAAAGTCTGATGATCCGCTGTTCTTTAAAAGAGCTGTGGTGAAATAATTTATTACATGGAACCTTAAAGTGGTCTGTTTTTATTTTTATTTAAAATTTATATATATATATATATATATATATATATATATATATATATATGTATTCTGCGGGGGGGGGGTATTTAGGCAGGATATCTTCATTCAAACATGTTTCATTGAATAATATAGGCATATTGTTTCTATGTATTTTGATAGTGAGCGTTTCCAGTTGTTTCTTGATGTTAAGATAAAATTCATGAAGGACTTAAAAAACGTTCGTTTTGCAAAACATTCCATAACTACAACAAATAAATTTTAAAATTTTAAATAATTACAGAACCCATTCTCGCGTGGTTTTACAACTCATCATCACAATGGAAGGCAGATTTTATCACAGTTACAATAAGTTTGTCTTTGTAATTTTCCCCTGAAGCTAATCTTTAAAAAGATCAAAAATATTTGGGTGAACAAAAACTAAGTCGCCTTCACCGATGAATTTCATCTTAACATCAAGAAACTGATAAGTCCGTTGTTAGACTATTGGAAAGGATCAGTATAAAAGTAAGTAGACGCAATATCTCTATATTATTCAATGAAACATATATATATATATATATATATATATATATATATATATATATATATATATATATATATATATAGGGTGTCCATAAAGTTCGTGTGCACTTTAAAGTTATAATTTTTTTAAAGTGCACACTAACTTTATGAACACCCTGTTTATATATATATATATATATATATATATATATATATATATATATATATATGTATATATATATATCTGTGTGTGTGTGCTTGACCTTATCTAAATTAACAGAAACTTTTTAATTATTGCCGTTCTGTGTTGCTTCTTTTAAATGAGGATGTTGACGACCATAGTTCTCCACAATTTTCTGTCACTTGTAGCTCAATAAATTTTGTCTTTTTTGCCATCTCTCCTAAACCTTCTTCAGACATCCACTAACTCGATCTCACTAGGTATGTTATATCTTGTTTTTCTCTATCCCTGTTGCCGTCAGTATTTCCTATGAGTATCAAATTTTCCAAGCACTCTTTCCTCATTATGTACCCTAGAAATTTCAAGTGTCTCTTTAAGATGTTAAGTATAAGTGTCCTTTTTCTTTACATTTTCTCTAAAACTTCGCCATTGCTCACACGTTCACCTATACAATTCTCAATATTCTTCTGTACAACCAAATTTCTGTTGCTTCAAGTTTCTTCTTCATCTATGAGAAGATTATCAAGCATTCTCTGCCATATAGGATATATATATATATTGATGTGGACCCGAAGTAGGGGCCACGGAAGGAAAACACGGAACACTGGTTAGAGGAAAGAAAGATATATTAAACAGAAAAGTTACAAAGAATAGTGTAAGAGTAAGCAGAGCTTACTATCCAGTGGTGTCCGATATTGGTATCGTACGCAGCTGCGCATTACTGGTGCTACGATATTTAACACCCCCCCCCACACACACACGGGTCGAATGTGGCACAAGGCCGGTTTAACGTGGGCTCGGCCAAAAATATGCCCATTTACAACCCGTTTACACGAGTTTAGGGACTGTCTACCTCCCCGGACGAAAGTTTGCCCTGCGGCAAAGCCTCGTCCGAGTTCCTCTCTGCCAAACAGACAGTTCGACAGCAGAGCACCATTACTGGTGCGACTCCCATGATACTACCATTCACATAATAATATAGTACTGGGAGAGTCCATGATGTAGGAAAGTATCGGTCTCACAACATATATATATATATATATATATATATATATATATATATATATATATATATATATATATATATATATATATGAAGAAATATAGTCTTAAAGTGTGCTATATTTATGGGATAAAGTGGTTAATATTAGAGATAGAGCATGTGTAAATATAAAAATATAAAAGTGGACATGGAAGTCAGCACTTACAGGCGACAGTCTGTTTCATGCTAGTGCAATCGTCAGAAGTTGCCTGACGATTGCCCTAGCATGAAACTTCCATGTCCACTTTTATATTTTTATATATATATATATATATATATATATATATATATATATATATATATATATATATATATATATATGGTTCAATACTCTTTTCTTTGTTTCTAACGAATTTTTCTTGTTCCTTAATACTTTGCTTTGTTTTTGGATGGCTTCTATCGCTATCACAAAGCACATTTCCATCCTCACTTAAAACGCTTACCAGATATTTAAATTGTTGTACTTGTTAGATTTCGGTCTATCCAATTTGTAATTTGCATATTTCTACCAGTTCATAAATGATAGTTTGACCCAGCAGACATGTCTTTCAGTCGACCAATTACCAGTTCAGTACTCTTTCCCTTTTTTTCTAACGAATTTTCCCATTTTTCCTTAGCTTGTGAAAATCATATTTCGCTATTCCAGTGCACCTTTGGATTCCAATATCGCGTTTTCCGCCCTCCCTTAAATTGTCTTGTTATCTGCAATTTGTAGTTGGGCTACTTCATTCCTTTTTGCAGCGTTTGTTGCGTTAACATTCGCATTGAGAAAGGTATGAATCCATCTCTTCTCACCGCCAGCAGTGAGTTGAATCGCAGAGTAAACAGTGCTTTGTAACCTTCGTTACCACTAAGTCTACGAGAGTCCTAACTCTGAATGCTGAATTACTCACCAGTAATGTCTAGTATGGTGAAGGAGATGGGGTTTGGTTTGGTTTGGCTTGGTTTACTTGTTCATACGACATATCAACGTTTTCTATGTTATTTAATGTCGATTTATGCCATGCAATAGATACGTAGATCTAGGTTCGATTTTCAAATGAGTCAAATCGGTAGACTCAATTATGATGTGTACAAGAGACAAAGTTTTATTTTGCACAAGAGATAAAAAGGTAAACATAAGATCAGTAAACAGGTACACCATATTTTTTTAATCCTTTGCACAGTGATACAATCGTCGTATTCCTGGCCTCAACTGACAGTGTGAAGGAAGAGCAGGCTGAGACGTCCAGAGCAAATAAATCTGTATAATTAAATTTGAGCTTCTGTAAAAGTTGCAGCTTTAATGGCATATATTCAAGATAATAATCTTCTAGACCTACAAACAAAAATGTGTAGGTCTTGAAGAATAATAGTTGCTTTTTTAGAGCACTCATGAAATAAAAATTATTACCTTTGGGATTTTAAGTGTTTGATATTCTTTAATATATATATATATATATATATATATATATATATATATATATATATTATTTCATATATTATTAAACCTTATTTTGGTGGATATCCGTGTTTTAAACAGACGCCCTGAGTTTATATATATATATATATATATATATATATATATATATATTACTTCAAACGTTATTTTAGTGGATACACATGTGTTAAAAAACGCACCGTTAATGTTTGAAGTGTATATTACATCTATCAACCTGCACAATATATGTACTCATGTGCGTACGTAAATAGATATATACATAGATATTTCAAAAATACGCTTTTAAGTAGGCGCCCGAGGGGGTCGTCAGCGATGTTTTGACTTGGTTCATCAGAGAGTTTCGGGTCTTTCAACATCATACTCCCCATCACCAAATCGACCCAATCAGGGGAGATCAATCCCTGATTCCCCCTCACAGTGAAACGCTGACAACTACTCTGGCGTTTTTAAAGAATTAGATGAAGAAAGATCACGTATTCCGCACATCAGATTGGATGTTTGTACAACTGTGTACACTGTGCGAACTATCTTTTAAATACATAGTATTGTTATAAGAATTCTTATAACATTACTATGCACAGCACGATCATTTTCAGTTTCAGAACTGAAGTCCAAGTGCCCCTATACTAGGTATGTCCAATATTTCGCTAAAAAGTGGTATACCTTGACGAAAAAAGGTCCCCAAATTGATAAAACAATTTTTAACGTTTAAATATTTATGTTGTTATTAAAGAGGAGAGACCAAAGTATTTTCTGAATATTTTTTAATCCTTCCTATAAATGTTAAAAATTTTATTAAAAAATCTTGTTTTTTTTTCGAGTCAAAAATTTCGTAAAATCGAACTTATCGGCATTTCTGTCGGAAAGATCATAGTTTGTTAGTAAAAAAATCATGAAAAATCAATTACACCTTTTTCTTTTGTTATCTTAGGAAATTTAGAATGATTAAAGTATACTTAATGTAATTTGAAAGAAACATTACTTACATTTTTAGCAGAAAATTTTTTAAGAGAGATATTTCCGACCGAGGTGGTCTATTTTGACAGGCGTTAATTGATGTACGTCAATATATTCACAACTTACGGCACGGAAATTTATTGGACGGTAGCGCAGAAGTGATATAATTCGTTCTAATTTTAAGTGAATCTGGTTAGTAGATTTTTTAAAAAAATTCACTTTCAAATTTTTTTTTTTTTTTACCTTACGTTTGAGGAAGAATTCTGCACTGAAAATAACATTTAAATTATGAAAGAAAATCAAATTTTACAAGTAAAAATAAAACAGTAAAAAAAATACATTTTTTTAAATTGAGGTTTATTATTTCAGTCATGAAATATTTTTCTGAGAATATAAGAATTACATGAAACACCATTAATTGAAACGGGTTAACTTAATGAAATGAGATTTTATTTCTTTTTTATTAAGGCAGATTTTTTTCTATTTATTAATAATTAATTATGATATGGCAGTAATATGAGTTTTTTTTTATTTATTAATAAAATTAACATGCTATGTTGGTTTTGTTTTTTGACTCAACAAGTATTTAGTAGTAGCGAGCTAACTCCAGAAAATTTAAACTCCAAAAATCGTTTTAATTGATAATTTGTCGTGTGGATAATAATTCCAAAGTAATGTACAATGAATTTATGCATTCGATTTCAAACTTGAAAATTTGGGTGGACTTCCAAGGGCGTTTTTTTTTTTTTTTGTAATTGTAATAGTCGATATTTTCTTTTATTCCACTATTCGATTATATTTGAATAGAAAAAGAAAAAAATTGAAAATAATACGACGATATTCAGAAAACTTGACAAGCGTTGTTTTGTTGTTACTGAACGAATCAAAGCCATTTCTGAAGTAAAAAAAAACTTGCTTCTATCAAAAGAAACTACTCACGTGACATTATTTCAAGGTGTGCATCCATACTTTGGTTGGAGACGATTTAAATACAATTTTGGAATATTAAAAATTATTTTAAAAATAATTATGGTTGTCAGATTTTAATAAGCTTTCAAATTTATGAACTTTAAAATGTAGAGAACATAATATATCATTTCCATAAGGTTGCAGAAAGAACTTAATGTATAAATATATAACAACCTTTTGTCATATTGTGTATTTAAAATTTTAAAAAAAAAAAATTAATGTAAAAATTCATTGTTCATCAAAAAAATTTTTTTCTTTCAGATAATAATTACCTTCGTATATATTATTCAAAAAAGCCATTAAAAACTTTCTTAATTAAATATTGTCTTAGTTTTATTGGGTTTTGTATTTTTACAATTGAGGTAAAAGTTTGGACAATTTCGGACATTTTTTTAACAAAAAATCGATGATTTAGTTTTTTCAGAGTTTTTTAATTAAAAAAAAAAATCCAGGTTGCAAATAAAATTTTTTTGAGTTTTCATAAAATTAAGTTCGAGGGGGGTAACAGATATAAAAAAAAATATTTATACCATGACTTTCAAAGAGACAAACATTTCTAAAATAAGTTCATTCATTTCTGAATAAGTTCTGAAGTTTTCATTAAAATCCAACAAGTAGTTAATTTTTACAAGAATTTCGAAATTAATGTGTCTTTCAACTGACAAAAAACAACTAAAAAAAAACGCTAAAATGGCCTAAATTGGACATACCTACCCTATACTATTGACGAGCTACAGGTATAAGAAATTTGGCGACTATATACGTGGGGAAAATGGAGAAAGAGAAAAATAACTCTTTCCAGTTCATAAGTTTAGGACTAATGCTCAGGGACATTTGTGCTCATGACATCTAGATGCTTTTTTATTTATATACTTATGAGTTTTAATTTATTTGTTTAAACGTTATTTATAATGGATACTCATATTTGAGTAGATGCTCTGTTTTTATTATCAAACAGTATATTTACTTATTTATATCTACCGGCCTGACTATTCGAGAAATCTTGTTAGAAAAATTTGCATCCTAAAGCAGGATACGAACTTGAAACACCTAGAGGAAACAGTCATTAGATCTGACGAGCCTGAGACCAACTCGGCCACGTAAGACGTCCTCATCAAACAAAGCCCGAATAGTGCTTTTGAACACATTCTAGTCGATTCTCGAAATATACACGTCTACTCTGTTTTGTATCCTAACTTAAGCAAAGATAATTTTTAAGAAATGGATTAAATCCGACATATTTATAATTTATTTGTTTAAACTTTATTTTTAAATAGATACTCATATTTGAGTAGATGTTTATTATTAAACATTATATTTATTTAATTACATCTACCGGCTTGAATATTCAAGAAATCTTGTTAGAAATATGAGGCGAATCTGCGTCCCCCTGGGGAAACCGTGATTAGCTCTGACGTGCCCTGATTTCTCGTCAACGTACAACATCAAGATCAAACAAACTACGCATATTTTTCTAACAAGATTTCTCGAATATTCAGGCTGGTAGATGTAAATAAATAAATATAATGTTTAATAATAAAAACAGATCATCTACTCAAATATGAGTATCCATTATAAATGACGCTTAAACAAATAAATTAAAATTCTGCCGGATTTTCTCCATTTCCGAAAAATATTTATGATTATTTTACTCATTTGTTATATTTTTCTAACGTTCTAAGTTATTTCGTTTGAAATAAAGTTTATCTACATATGCGTTATGGAATGTTATTTAGTTTTTTGCTCATTATATGTTTGTATGTATCGTGTTAGGAATTTGCTTTCGTGTCCCCATTTGAAACCCAGATCTGAACTTTTTATTTAGGTTCTGTGTGTGTATGAGTGTCTGTACATCAATTGATGAAAAGGCATTGATTACACCGGCAGTACACACACACACACACACACACACACACACACACACACACACATATATATATATATATATATATATATATATATATATATATAGTGTTATGTATATAGCATTATATATATATATATATATTTATTTAGGCATTATGTGTGTATGAATATATGTACATCAAGTGATAAAAAAGCATTGATTACACCCGCAGTACATATATATATATATATATATATATATATATATATATATATATAACCCCTTAACATATATATATATATACATATACATATATATATATATATATATATATATATATATATATATATATATATATATATATGTGTGTGTGTTAAGGGCTCTCCCCTTTTCACACAAATGGACTCACCCAAGGTATACATATACTACTACCAGTGAATACCCGAACAGTCAAGGAGTCGAGACGGAACGACAGAAGAGTAGTAGAGTTCAGTAGTAGTAGAGTAAGTCACACACAGAGACGGCGGCAAGCGTCACAGTTAGCGAACACGTAGACTCAGTAAGGAGTCATACCGCGATACTTTAATACCAAGACTGTATATATATTATTGCTATAACCTGCATTCCTGAATCTACTAACCCGTATTACCAGTTTGTATTATTACGTTAATACATTTATTTTCCTTATCCATTCCTGGCGTTTGTTATTCATTGATATAGGATTCATCCCGGAATCCACAACAAATTGGCGACGAGTATATCGAACTCATACAGCAAAGAAAGAAAAAAAAAATTCCCCTCGTCGACAACAAATTGGCGACGAGGAATTCGAACTCACACGGAAATGAAATCGAAACAAAATCCTCCCTCGTTGTCCACAACAAATTGACGACGAGGTATTCGAACTCACACAGAAAAAAAAACAAAAGTCTCCTTTGCCGTTTTTTGCCAGTTTCCAGAGCAACTTGGCGACAAAAGATTTACGAGGACTTAAATACGGAAAAGCGAGTTTTTCGTAAGACTTTTATCATGGAGGATTTTAAAAATATTTTAGTAGAACTTGTAAAATACCAAAATGAAAAACAATTACAACTCCAGGAAAGAATAGAAGAAAAATGGCAAAAACAATTACTACAAACGCAGGAAGTAATATTAAAGGTAGCGGGTAACAAACAACAAAATATCGAAAAAGTTGCGACTTTTTCCCAAGACGCAGTGTGGAATACGATAGAAACTTTCAAATACTCTCTAGAAGAGGATAAAAATTTCGGAGATTATTTTAGACGCCACGAAGACATCTTTAACATCGATTGTCAAAACTGGACAGAAGCAAAGAAGCTACGTCTGTTGCTCAGAAAATTAGGAACTGAGGAATACACAAAATTTGTGGATTACATTTTGCCAAAAAAGACGAATGAATTAACGTTTGACGAAGCAGTTACGTGTCTTACAGAGCTTTTCAGTCCAAAAACGTCACTCTTTCACAAGAGGTGGAAATGTCTTAACCTGGTAAAGGGCGAAAATGAGGACTATTCCACGTTTGCCGCAATCGTGAATAAACATTGCGACGACTTCAAGTTGGCTGAATTAACACCGGACAATTTCAAGTGTCTCATCTTTGTTCAAGGGTTAGTCTCAGCAAAAGATAGTGAAATGCGCAAAAGAATGCTTTCAAAACTACAAAATAAACCTGGACTAACACGACAATAATTATCAGAAGATTGCCAAAAATGCCTGAGTATAAAGAAAGACTCGAAGAACATTGAGGAGTCAGGAGTATCATATATACGTAAGTTAAACAAAAGTTTTCGTTCTTCACCCTCCCCGGAAAGAAAACAAAAATTCTATAATAAGGGAAAAAGTACAACATATAGGGCAAATTATGAAGAAAATCGAAGCAAATATATGCCCCCCATTGCATGTTATCCATGTGGAGGACTACACTGGATTAAGGATTGCCGTTTTAAATATAAAAACTGTCTTATTTGTGGAAAAATGGAGCACAAGGCATCCCAATGTAGGAAGAGAAAAGCTACTAGTAGGATAAGAGCTACTAGGATGCATGACGAAGACAATACCAACATAAGGAAATATGTGGAACTTGAAATCTTAAATAAAAAGATAAAATTGCAACTAGACTCGGGTTCCGATCTAACCATAATTAACCTACAGACATGGAAAAAGCTTAACAGACCAACCATGTTACACACACAAAAAATTGCTAAGTCGGTGACAGGAAAGCGTATAAAATTCGAAGGAGAAATAATCGTAAATGTTAAATTTCACGGGAAAATAAAAAAAAACTCAAGATATACGTAATGAAAGATACAGAAAATCTAGTGGGTACAGACTGGATGCAAAAATACGACGTTTGGGACCTACCTATCAGCTCATTTTGCAAAACGTTAGTCGGTGAAACATCAGATGCGACAAGGTTAAAGGAAGAATTACATAATCAATTTCCCGAGGTATTTGCGAGCGGGTTGGGACGACATAACAAATTTACAGCTAGCATTGAATTAAAAAAAAACGTCCGACCAGTTTTTAAAAAAAAGCAAAACGTACCGTTTGCAACTATAGAAAAAATCGACAAAGAATTAGAGAGACTTGAACATACTGGGGTCCTTTCAAAAATAGAGTTTAGTGAATGGGCAGCACCGGTAGTCTATGTAAAAAAGAAATCAGGAGAAATCCGTGTATGCGCAGATTTTTCGACGGGGCTAAATAAGGCTATAAAAGACCATCAATAACCATTACCGAGCCCAGAGGAAATATTTACAAAGCTCAACGGCGGTAAGATATTTTCCAAAATAGATCTAAGTGAGGCTTATCTGCAAATCCCTATACAAGAAGAGAGTACGAAAAGTCTATGTATTAATACGCACAAAGGGTTGTACAAATACAACAGACTACCGTTCGGGGTAAAAGTTGCACCAGCAATTTTTCAGCAGACGATGGACACAATGCTCACGTGCCATAATTTTGCGACCGCATATATGGATGACATTCTAATTAAGAGCAACAATGTTGAAGAGCACACAACGCACATAAAGGAGGTTTTCAGAAAACTTCAGGACTTTGGGTTTTAAACCCAAAGTCCTGAAGTCTTCTGAAAACCTAAAAGGAAAAAAGTGTGATTTTTTTCCTAAATGAAATTAAATACTTAGGCCAGATAATTAATGAAAGTGACAGGAAACCAGACCCAGAGAGGGCTTCGGCAATTAAAAACATGCCTGAACCAAAAAACGTGGCAGAATTACAAAGTTTCCTGGGCCTAGCTAAGTACTATGACGAATTTATAGATAATATACATAAATTGAGGGCCCCACTAAATAAGTTATTAAAAAGGAGAATAATTGGAATTGGACAGAAGACTGTAAAAAAGCGTTTAAGGAAATAATACAAAAATTAACTTCTGAGTTAGCACTGACACATTTCGATCCCGAATTAGAAATCATTATTGCAAGTGACGCGAGCTCACATGGGGTAGGTGCATGTATTCTACACAAGATGCGGGACGATACAAAGAAACCCGTTGCGCACGCATCTAGATCATTATTACCGACGGAGAGAAACTATTCACAGATCGAAAAGGAGGCATTAGGCATAATATTTATAATGACTCGTTTTCACAGATATATTTATGGGAGAGAGTTCACGTTCCAAACGGACCACAAACCCCTTCTTACGATTTTCGGTTCAAAAAAGATGTACCAGTCTATACAGCGAACAGACTTTTAAGATTGGGAACTGTGTTACTAAACTACAATTTCAAACTTGAGTTCATACCATCAAAGAAAATTGGGCACGCTGATGGACTATCGCGATTAATACCGACGAAAAGCGAACCGTTGGAAGACTCGGTAATAGCGGCATTACAAGCTGAAGATGAAATCAGTAAAGTGTTATACAATACAATAAAGGAACTACCTGTGACTTTGCTAGAGATAAGAAGAGAATCGGAAAAGGATGAATTTATTCAGAATACCAAGAAAAAATAGAAGAGAAGGAAAGGAATTTAGCAGACAGCTTCTCAATCTGTGACTACATATTATTGTATAACGAGAGAGTGGTAATACCGAAGTCGCTACGAAGGCAAATCTTGAAAGATTTTCATTTAGGACATCCAGGAAAAAACCGGATGAAAGCACTTATAAGAAGTTTTGTCTACTGGACTAACATGGACGATGATATTACGCAAATGGTGGAAAGTGGTAAAGGCTGTGCGGCTGCGGCGAAAGCACCACCGTCTATACAAAAGCCTAAAGTTGACAGACCGTGGTCCAGAATCCACGTGGATTACGCAGGACCCATAGAGGGTTACTACTAATTTAATAACAGTAGATAGTTTCAGTAAATGGCCTGAGGTTTCCAGATTCAAACACCCGACGACAGAAAATACCATAAACCGTATACACGAATTATTCGACAGATTCGGCGTCGTGGATTGCTTGGTAACTGATAACGGTACACAATTTACCTCCAGTGACTTCAAAGAATTTTGTGAGACATACCAAGTAAAGCATATCAAGATAGCTCTGTACCACCCGAGGTCGGACGGACAAGCCGACAGATTCGGAGGCACACTAAAAAGAGCTTTAAAAAAGCCGAAGATGTTCCGAGGGGAAAAGCGATACAGCAGTTCCTCCAAGTATACAGAATAACACCTAATGGGAACACACCATCTGCTCTTTCACCAGCGGAATTGATGTTTGCCCGGAGAATACGGTCTGTGGTTGATAAATTATTGCCAAACAAGAACAAAAACCAGTATACACCTATTTTACCAAAGAGATCATTTAAACCAGGAGAACGAGTTTACTTTAGAATGTTCAGAAACAATATGGCTTACTGGGAGCCCGGCACAATAATTAACAGACTGGGAAATGTCATGTACGCAGTACAAGGCG
>OZ038478.1:40993066-40998066 GCA_964036315.1 Acanthosepion esculentum | reverse complement strand
CAATTAATTTCTGAGGAAGGGCCGAGGTGGTCTGAAATATTAAATATATATATAAAAACATATAAATAAATACTTTCGCAAAAAAACACCCAATTTTTTTTCAGTTATTTTATCCATATATATATATATATATATATATATATATATATATATATATATTAATACAGTCTCTTGTCACTGCACTTCATGCATGTTCTTAATCTTAACTCCTTTGTCTTAGTCTTGTACCTTACTAGGTGCTAAGTTCAAGTTGTATATATTGTGTCATGATGATAAGACGCCATCTTATAAAAAGTCTTGAATGATATATGAAGAATACTTGTCGAATCTGAACAAGTCGTGTTTGGGAATCAGCCCCAACAGCTGAGACAAAACGTGATTTATTTATTACACTTCTTTCATTCATTTCTCTCAGCTGATTTCTCTCTCAATTAATCTCTGCCTCGTTCACTTTACACGTTCTCTCTCTCTCTCTATCCCCCCTCTCTCTCTTTCTCACTCTCTCTCACTCTCTCCCCCTCTCTCTCTCTCACATACACACACGCACACACACACATACATACACACTTACTCTAGATGATTTCGTATATTTCTTTTCATTTCTTTTACGTTTACATTTTTTTTTTAATTTTTCTGCCAGCGCGTTTTTCTTTTTGTCTCTTTAACTTCCTCCGCATGGTATTTCTTCATTTCTTCTTCTTTTTTTAAGCCTTTTCTATCCTTCTTTCTTTCTTTCTTTTAATTTCATCTCTCGCTTCCTCTCTCTTTCTCAGAACTTCACGTTGTATTCCTTATTATTTTCATTACCTTTTTTTTCTTTTTTCTTGACATTATATTTCTATTCACGTCTTCTCTGTCACTGTCTCGCTAACTCATGCTCTTTCGTTCTTTCTTTCTTTTTCTTTATTATTCCTTTTTCTTTCTTTCCTTTTTCTTTAATTCTCGTCTTTTAACAATCTCATTTTTTCACTTTTTCTCTTCCTGTCGATTTTATCACGCTTATTCTTTCATTCTTTTCTTTCTTTCTTTCTTTCTTTCTTTCTTTCTTTCTTTCTTTCTTTCTAATTGTTTGTTTGTTTTTCTTTCTATTCACAGTACTTTTTCTTTCTTTCTATTTTTTCGATCACCTTCACTTCCTTCCTTTTTTCGTTCCCTCGCTCCTGTTTCACCAATGTCGCCTAAAAAAACAGCTGTGCACGACGTTTACTGGCAAATAAACTGGCCAATAGTTTCGCTGGCATTTTTGTGGTTCATTCTCTGATTGGAGTGAAATAAATCAGATAAGGTGACGTAAAACAGAATACTGAATCGGGTGAAAGGACTGAGATGAAATGAAACAGGCGCAGATTGATCTTTTTTCTTTCAAACATTGACGGCTGGATTCACTGATCGAAAGATAGGCAGACCTGCTTAGAAAGGACGAGACAAAATCGAAAGGAATCTGGGAACACAACCCACTCGAACGAAATCAACTCTGGTTGAATTGTCATTATTACAAATACCTTTGTTAGCAGCTTTTTTTTTTATAGAAACGGAATGGTGCCTGAAATATTCGAGTCTCTCAATGACAATTCCTCGTTGATCGAGACGCGGAAGGATGAGTTTCGCCTGAAGTAGAGGCCGGTTTCGAACACAATTAAGAGATAGAAATTTCAATACTGGATTTCTAAGAAAATGAGACGACCATCACCCGTTAAAACATAACACCTGACTTATTTCCTTTTATTTGGCTTTTTGTTGATTAAAATTATCAGTGAAATTAAATTCTCTTGTAGTCAGTAGGAATATCAATTTCTCACCAAATATTACGATTTCACATTCAAGCCTCACTTTAATTAACCTCAGAGACTGATATATTATAGAAAATACAACGGAAGCTATACCAATATATCTTAGCTCACATATTAAAGGCAGTACATCACAAAGAACTGCTGGAACAGCAAAATAACTTTGGAATATTTGATGATACAGTGTTTATATACAGATGATACAGTGTTTATTATAACATATACAGATGATACAGTGTTTATATACAGATGCTACAGTGTTTATTATAAGATATACAGAAGATACAGTGTTTATATACAGATGATACAGTGTTATTATAAGATATACAGATGTTACAGTGTTTATATACAGATGATACAGTGTTTATTATAAGATATACAGATGATACAGTGTTTATATACAGATGATACAGTGTTTATATACAGATGGTACAGTGTTTATTATAAGATATGCAGATGATACAGTATTTATATACAGATGATACACTGTTTATTATAAGATATACAGATGATACAGTGTTTATATACAGATGATACAGTGTTTATTATAAGATATACAGATGATACAGTGTTTATATACAGACGATACAGTGTTTATATACATATGATACAGTGTTTATTATCAGATATACAGATGATATAGTGTTTATATACAGATGATACAGTGTTTATATACAGATGATACAGTGTTTATTATAAGATATACAGATGATACAGTGTTTATATACAGATGATACAGTGTTTATATACAGATGATACAATGTTTATTATAAGATATACAGATGATATAGTGTTTATATACAGATGATACAGTGTTTATTATAAGATATACAGATGATACAGTGTTTATATACAGATGATACAGTGTTTATTATAAGATATACAGAAGATACAGTGTTTATATACAGATGATACAGTGTTATTATAAGATATACAGATGTTACAGTGTTTATATACAGCTGATACAGTGTTTATTATAAGATACACAGATGGTACAGTGTTTATATACAGATGATACAGCGTTTATATACAGATGATACAGTGTTATTATAAGATATACTGATGTTACAGTGTTTATATACAGATGATACAGTGTTATTATAAGATATACAGATGATACAGGGTTTATATACAGATGATACAGTGTTTATATACAGATGATACAGTGTTTATTAAAAGATATACAGATGATTCAGTGTTTATATGCAGATGATACAGTATTTATTATAAGATATACAGATGATATAGTGTTTATATACAGATGATACAGTGTTATTATAAGATATACAGATGTTACAGTGTTTATATACAGATGATACAGTGTTTATTATAAGATATACAGATGATACAGTGTTTATATACAGATGCTACAGTGTTTATTATAAGATATACAGAAGATACAGTGTTTATATACAGATGATACAGTGTTTATTATAAGATATACAGATGATACAGTGTTTATATACAGATGATACAGTGTTTATATACAGATGGTACAGTGTTTATTATAAGATATGCAGATGATACATTGTTTATATACAGATGATACAGTGTTTATTATAAGATATACAGATGATACAGTGTTTATATACAGATGATACAGTGTTTATTATAAGATATACAGATGATACAGTGTTTATATACAGATGATACAGTGTTTATATACATATGATACAGTGTTTATTATCAGATATACAGATGATATAGTGTTTATATACAGATGATACAGTGTTTATTATAAGATATACAGATGATATAGTGTTTATATACAGATGATACAGTGTTTATATACAGATGATACAGTGTTATTATAAGATATACAGATGATACAGCGTTTATATACAGATGATACAGTGTTATTATAAGATATACAGATGTTACAGTGTTTATATACAGATGATACAGTGTTATTATAAGATATACAGATGATACAGGGTTTATATACAGATGATACAGTGTTTATATACAGATGATACAGTGTTTATTAAAAGATATACAGATGATTCAGTGTTTATATACAGATGATACAGTATTTATTATAAGATATACAGATGATATAGTGTTTATATACAGATGATACAGTGTTATTATAAGATATACAGATGTTACAGTGTTTATATACAGATGATACAGTGTTTATTATAAGATATACAGATGATACAGTGTTTATTAAAAGATATACAGATGATACAGTGTTTATAGCACTCACAGTAAAGAAGATACAAGAACGCCTACAAAATGTAGTGAAGGAAAGTGTGAAGAAACGACTAACCGCATAAATTGCAAGAAGACAGAATAGCCGAACATGCAAAATACAAATTGGAGATACTGAAATCAAACAAGTAAAAAAATTGAAATATCTGATAGGTGTTTTAACAGAGGACGGAAAATACAACACTGAAATACAAAAGTGCATTGGGAAAGCCAAGAAGTATTTAAAAAACTCAGCAGAGTATTAAGAAACATGACTATGTTGTTGAAAACAAAGGAAAAGTTCTGGACTCTTACGTAATATCAATTCTTCTATACGACATTGAATGCAGGACAATCTCCTCACAGATGAAGAAGAAACTTGAAGCAACAGAAATGTGGTTCTACGGAATGGATGCTGAGAATAGCATATACCGAACACCTGAGCAAGCATCAAGTTTTAGAGGAAATAGAAACAGAAAGTACCTTTATACTTAATATCATAAAGAGACAGTTGACATTTCTAGGGCACATAATAAGGAAAGAGGGCTTGGAAAATCTGATACTCATAAGACAGATTTAAGGCAAGTGGGACAGAGGAAATTTAGCTAGTGTAAATGGATGTCAGAACAGGGATTAGGAGAGATAACAAAAAGACAGAATTTATTAAGAGTTACAAAGGAGAGGAAATTGTGAGAGCCACAATCGTCATCGACCTGAATGGAAAAGACACGTAGAAAAAGAAGTTGATTAAAAAACTAACAGCAAAATTAACTCCTATCTTAGTCATTAGAAAAATCAATGTTTCTTTAAATATTAGGAATTTACTTCCATACCTCCCTTTTTAACTGCGACCCGCCTATAAAAGCTAATGGCACCTGCTATTCTCAAGCGGTCAGCCATATCGTTACTGATCAGAATAAACGTTGCTTAACTT
The DNA here is from genome assembly GCA_964036315.1 of Acanthosepion esculentum. Taxonomy (NCBI): domain Eukaryota; kingdom Metazoa; phylum Mollusca; class Cephalopoda; order Sepiida; family Sepiidae; genus Acanthosepion; species Acanthosepion esculentum. The sequence continues at coordinate 40,993,152 of OZ038478.1, read as the reverse complement.
TGGTGGTTCAACACGATGTGGCCGTAAGCCAACTGTATCAGAGAATGATATTTTATAGAAAACGAATGTAATAGCAATATTTCTGA
>OZ038478.1:40875566-40988066 GCA_964036315.1 Acanthosepion esculentum | reverse complement strand
AACGTAACTAATAACTGATACAAGTGAGTTAACTGAGATATTAAAAATGAACACGCTACCACCCTTTCTCTGAATGATTGGATTTCTCTGTATCCCTGGAAACAGCGAATTATGAATTTTTGTGTGCGTTTAAAACTCAGTAAAATTTAAAAATAAGTTATTGAAATATTCGCTTGAAGTTGAAATGGAACTAATGTTTTTAATTTAATTTCAAAATTAAATTTGAAGTTTTTAGCTTCCATTTTTGAAACATGGTTATTACTGTGTAGCGAATTTATATCAGTTAATTTATAATATATTGTTATGGGAACCTACCCATAATAGTAGTGGACTAGTCCGTACTCCATAAATACTGCGCCTCAAGAGGAAGCAGCGGACAGAGAGAGAGAGAGAGACAGAGATAGTGAGTGAGTCAGAGAGAAAGAGAGAGAGAGAGAGAGGCAGGCAGGCAGGCAGGCAGGCAGTGGGCTAGACGATTACTGTAAGACATTGGAATAGTGATACTGGTCGAGACAACATAGTTCTCTCTAACCTAACCTGATTGTTATTACTAACACTTCTACTTCTTTTGTACATATTCTGTTTGTAATATATTTGTGTTATTCCATACCTGTGTTCGAGTTATTCTTCATTGGTTCTACCTTGGACCATCACCGTGGTACAAGGACCTGGACCATAACATATATATATATTTATATATATGGTTCCTCGACTTAACTATGATATATATATATATATATATATATATATGTGTGTGTGTGTGTGTGTGTGTGTGTGTGTGTGTGTGTGTGTGTGCGTGTGTGCGTGAGATCCAGTTGGATTTTGAAAATATTTTATTTTAATCCTTTTTATTTTATTTTAATTTTAAGATCCTATACGTTTCCACAATTTCATTTTTAAATACTTTTTTCAGATATTTCACATTAACCATTTAATTATGTATTTGTATCGTTTTTTGGTGAACATTTTGCCCTTCATTAGGACTCGTGTAATGTAGACTCGTGGGTGCTGATGTAAGTGAGTTCCACTCTACTTCGAAAATCAGGTTACGTCGCGCCGCAGGAAAGGATTTCATAGTTAAGTTGAGGAACCATATATATATATATATATATATATATATATATATATATATATATATATATATATATATGTATGTATGTATGTATATATGATGAAATATAGTTTTAACGTATGCTATATTTATCGGATAAAAGGCTCAATATCAGGTATAGAACGTATGTAAATATAAAATTGGACATTGAATCAACACCCAGCGGCTACAGTCTGCTTCATGCTAAACGCAATCGTCGAGCCATATATATATATACATACATATATATATATATATATATATATATATATATATATATATATATATATATATATACACATATATATATATATAATTGGATTAATGTCAGTTTGTGACCCTGGGTTTCACGCTCTTCCGATCCTCAAACAAACTATATAAACAGACTTTTCATATATATATATTTCATATATATATATATATATATATATATATATGCACATACTTTCCATATATATATATATATATATATAGTAATTCAAGTTACTTATCGTCCGACCGAGTTTCCCGAACACATCCCTCATCAGGATAAGCTAAATCAACAGAATTAATAACAACAGATATCATATTTACACTTTACATAAGAAACGTTAATCATAGACCTAATGATTGAGTTTAACATGAAACAGACTGTCGTTTGTGGGCGTTGACTTCAAGAACCAAAAGTAATCCTTTCAAAAATGACTGTTTCTTACGTTTCAGGTCCGTAATTGATTCAGAGAAGTCCCAACGAAAGATGTGCGTTCTTTATATACAGTCAACGACTAAATTATTCATACACCCATTAATTTTGAATATTTTCATCCATTTCTTATTATCTAATGCCATTATGATACCAGGTTTTCTATATGTTAATAAACACAACAGAAGTAATATAAAATTCAATTTTCAAAACAATAGGTTAAATACATCAATTTGACAGGCGAATTATGGAAAAGACAAATGTATTCGTCCAGTTGAAAATATCGTTTTAAATTGGTTGATTCGTGTAAGTATAAGTAATTAACATAATTATTTTATTGGTGAAGCCTTCTAGACTATTTATTCAGTAGAATATTTGCAATTATTCTAGAAAATTCCACATCACGTTGTGCATAGAGTGTCACAATTGTTAACAACACGATGGAGAAGACAAAGTAGCTTAGCGTTGATTTGAGACAGAGAATTAACTTCCACGATTCTGGAAATAGTACGGCGCTATTGCAAACGGGTTAGCTATCCTTACAGTCCGTTATAAAGAAGTTTAAACAGTTTAGCATGACAGGGAATTTGTCTGGGCATGGGAAAAAAACAAATTGTCACCGAGAACTGCACGAAAACTGTGTCACGTTGTTAATATAAACCCAAGTATTGTTTTGAAAGACATCGCCAAAATTTTGGATACGATGGGTATCAGCGTAAATACTCGCACAACACAAAGTTGTTTAAATAGAAACAGTTTGTATGGAAACCGACCACGACAAACCAATCTTTCCAATCATGTCACATTTTTGCTCGATTTAATTTTTCCAAAACGTTCTTGAACAAAGAAAATTGCTTTTGAGAACAAGTACTATGGAATGATGAAAAAAAAATGTGTTTTTTGGACGTAATGATGTACAGAACATTTGACGCAAGAAAGGTGAGGCTTTCCTCCTATAGAACACATTGGCAACATTAAAAAAATGGAAGCGGCTCGTTCATGTTTTGGGGCTGTTTTAGCTCAAGGAGTACTGGGCAATTAATTGCAATAAGATGAATACTGAAATCTGCAGATTATATCAAAATTCTGAAAGAAAATCTACAGCTATTCTCGCAAAATCTTCATCTAGGTCGGCGATTTACTTTCCAGCAAAGTAATGATGGAAGACTTGTTAAAATCTCATCAAAAACTTTAGAAAACGATTGCAGTAAGTTATGAGAGGCCATGATATTGACTATTAATATTGTGAAAAATGTTCAATTTTTTTTCTATTTTTTATACTGGACGAATAATTTTGCATAATTCGCCTGTCAAATTGCATTAAACATATTGTTCTGAAAATCGACTTTTATACTCCTTTTGTTGTGCTTATTGACATATAAAAAACTGACATCATATGGGCATTGCATTCTGAGAAATGGATAAAAATATTCCAAATTGATGGGTGTACGAATAATTTTGTCGTTGACAGTGGATAGGTCAAGCTTCGCTCTGTCAATCTGGTATCAGTGGCCAATCTGATAGCACCGCGCTTATGCGATAAAGCGGTTTTCCTGATGGAGAAAATGTGAAGAAAAGTGTACAGGTTCGTTTTCTGTCGGAGTCACAATTTTTCCTTTAGTATGACTTCTCAATCTAGCTAATTTTGTATTAATTTAACTTATTACTATTATTTCTTATTACTATAATTTTTACTTTTATTTGTTTGAGTTGCAATCCCCGATTTGATTTTCTTAAACAGTGAAATTATTCACTAAATATATTAAATGGATTAAGTGCAAAAATGACGATTTTGATGTTCCTATGGGAGCATATGATTCGGCCCATATTGCTGATCTAGTTTGCTTTTATATTCTACATATATTTAGTAGAAATGTAGATCCTAATCTAGTAGGCCTATATGAAGAAGATGGACTCATTTTTGTTCCCAATAGAAATGGTCGGCTTACTGTTAAGTTACAGAAGAAAATTGTTAGAGCCTTTAAGTTATTGGGGTTTAAGATTGAGATTGCTTCTAAGCTCAGAATTGTAGATTATCTGGATATCACGTTTAACCTTAATAGTAATACATATAACCCTTATCATAATGAACATAAAACCCCCAACTATAATGTTGATTCTAAGTATCCCTATGCAATTGGGAAATAGATACTCATTACTGTCGGATCCAGAACTAGTAAACGTTCTTCTAGCAGAAATATCTTTAATAAAAATAAAGACTTGTATGCAAATGGTCTCCACAAAAGTGGCCTTAAAAATAAACTATCCTATTTAAACAGTACAATAAATGGAAGAATTGCCAAACAGATTATCTCTGCAGTTAAAAATTGTTATTTTTCGGTTAATGTACGTGTTTTCTTTACTACCAAGTCTGCATGGATGTCTACTGGAAAGGATGTTATACCTCACCACCTTATTAACAATGTGATTAACCAGTTCAGATGTAGTTGCGGAGCTGACTACGTAGGTAGAACTACCCTACGAGTAGACACGAGAGTACATCTGCACATACCTAAGAAAATTAGAAATGGTACATTCCAATTCGGTAACGTGGTCAACGACACATATTCTTCTGTCACGCAGTATGTTATAAATAGTCCAAATTGTGCCACCAATTTCAGCACGAGCTCTTTCACCATCCTGAGTCGTGCTCACTCATTTTTACATTTAAAGGCATTAGAAACAATCTATGTCAGGTCCAGACAACAGCGAGAATGTCCGCTAGAACTGATCGTTATTTCAATCTGATTGTTCCGTCTTTAATACATTCCATTTCATTCATATTTTATATTGTGACATTTATTCCCTCGATTTTAGTTCTGTTGAGTGAGGGCAAAACAGGTCCGCTGGTTCTTTTTTTATTCATGAAGGGGAAAATTGGTCTGACCTTTTTTATTTCCATAATAAAGTTCTATACCATAAGAAAATTATGAAATATATATATATATATATATATATATATATATATATATATATATATGATAAAAAAAAACATACATATACACATGTATACGTATCTTCTCATTCCCCATCCATGTCTTCAATAATATAAATCTCCAGGAACATGATTTCCTAGGTCAAACGTCTAGACTTCATGTTATCTAGTTTTTTAAATATTGTTTGGATAAATTTAAACCATTTTGTAAATTTAAACCATTTGTAATTTCGGTCTGTTGAGACAAGTATTAAAAATTCCTTGTTGAAATAAATTATAATTTATAATCGAGTTTTCGATGAGACGCTAAGTTTTTCCTTGAATACACACACACACACACACACACACACATATATATATATATATATATATATATATATATATATATATATACATATATATATATATATATATATATATATATATATATATATATATATATATATATATACATACATATATATATATATATATATATATATATATATATATATTTATATACGCTCTATCTCTGATATTGAGCACTTTATTCCATTTATATATTTATATATATATATATCTATTTCCCTGAATTTTTTCATATCTGCACAGTTTCGTATCCAAACGTAAACAAAGAGAATTATCCAATGATTGTAATGGATTATTATTATTATTATTATTATTTACTTTATAATGTATAATTTCTAGTAGTCTATTACGTTAGAAGTTTCGCTTAAAGATACAATTCCAGGCTCGCCTGACTGTTGTTCAGCTTGTAACGGATTTACCGGTATCTCCTTCTTCCAGAGGTACCCATGTTCGAATCCTGCTAAAGAGGGTATATTTTTCTTTAATAAAATTCAGGTCGGTATACGAAAATAAGTATACTGTTTAATAAATAAGCTGACCGTCTACTCAAATACGACTAAAAATAACGTTTACAGTGATATTATTATTATATATATAGTGAGAGAGAGAGAGAGAAAGAGAGAGAGAGAGAGATGGGGAGACTCATATTCTGACCTGTTTCTCAGTATAAATGTTTTGTGTACGAACCATTACACGAGGAATAGATCATTGTTCTGATAATAACCTACACAGCATCTTTCTCATTGTGAACCGTAATTCCGCCATCCACCTTGCTGCCCACTTTCATATCAACCTGCGCCTGCCTCTCCGGGTAGGCAGACGAACAGCGACAGCGAAGAAAAGAGACAGCGAACAACTGGTGTAAAGGGCATTTACTATCTTTTGACACTTCCCCGGGCTTACTGCAACCATATCACTTTTATCTGAGTGTTTGTGCGACAATGTAAAACCTATATCTGCATGAGACTTAAACTTTACAGGAAATAAGATGAATGTCAGAATACGGAGAGATTGTTGATGCCGTGTGGACATTTCTGTACAAAACTGTTCTTCTGCCGCAAGCACTGGAAGACTAAATAAAAGTTCATACACTTTGATGATAGATTACCGCTCCAACAAGGCTTTATCATTGTATATCTTATTTTTCTAAGCAATGAAATAGCTATAAAAACACATGAAGTTATTTTCAAGGTGTTTTACGAAGCAATATTTTTTTCTAAAATATGTTCTATCAAAATATTACTTTCCTGCAAAATTTCCACCGTTACATTTTTCCCAATATCACTACAAAATATATTCAGCTGTTTATGACTTTTGCATTCTGCGAAGAATCTCACAGTTTATAGGTTTATGGTGCATCACGTTGAAACACCAGTTCCAGTACGTTCACCGAAGTTAAGCAATGTCGCGCCAGTACCTCGATGGGTGACCGCTTATTAGCTCGGATGTTCGCGTGGTGTAGTGAAGAATGGCTCGGAATTACTAAGCCGAGTTCCAATTCCCGTGCGTTTTCGTTATATTCACTTACGTCCAAATGTCCTTGGGAAAGGTATAAATCCGCTTCTTCCCCCCCTCCGGTTATGGGTTGATTAGTACTATTGGAGTCTTTAAATCATTATTATCTAAAAAAGATTCTTACAATTAAAGTTTTTGGCTTTAAATAGGCTGCGAAGTGTTGTTGAGCTGTAGTAAACGAACCAATTAATAGTACCATTTATGACTGAAATAATACAGGGTGCGGCAGAAATATCTCCCACATTTAAACTTGTCACCTGTTTGGTGCGAGTGAATTTAAACAAGTGGCAATGGTGTTTTCATCTATTTAATGTCTTACCATTATGTAGGATGCATTTCTGCGACAGCCTGTAGCTGTCTTACCATTATGTGGGAGGTATATATATGAGAGGCGTTTCTGTCGTATCCTTTATGAGTAATTAAGAAGTGACTTGAAGCATCAGAAATATTGTTCTACAGAAGGATACTGAGAATACCATGGATCGAACATGTGAGCAACGACGAAGATTTTTTGAAAATGGAAACAAAAACGACACTTATACGTAACACCAGGAAGAGACGTTAGAAATTTCTAGGGCACATAATGAGGAAAAACATCTTGGAAAATCTGATACTCACAGGACAGATTGAAGACAACGGGGAACAGATAAAACCAAGATATAACCCACCTACCGAGCTTGAGCAAATGGATGGCAGAGCAAGATTTAGGAGAGATAACAGAAAAACAAAATTTATTAAGAGCTACAAAGGACAGGAAACTGTGGATCGCTATGATCGCCGATAGCAAGCAACCACTCTTTAAATATAGGTATATATTTCTAAACGCACAACGGGTCGAATCTTCCAGTAGGCGGGCTACAGAAGTAAAAAAAAACAATAGGAATTCTGCTACAAGTCGCTAAGAATCATATAATTAGGATAATTAAAAATTGGAAAAACGTTGCTGAGGAGGACGAGTGGTCTAAACTAGGAGTCAGTAGCATGAAAATAAGGACCAATCTTGTCTTGTATCAACAGTTCAGACCGGTATCAGTGGTGCAAAGGTATGAGAAATATTTTTCTACAATGTGACCATTGTTACCAATAAAAGGTCTTTGAAATGCCGCAACCTATTGAGGTCTTTTCTCTCAAAATTTCTCGGATGAGGAATTAACATTATTTACACTATTTACATGCCATTGTGGAATCATATCTTGTCTGTACCGATTCAATGATTTCTGTTAGAATTTCAGAGTTATCATTATTTTTTTTATCAATTCACCCCAATCAAGGCAATAATGCCACGAAGACACAATGAGGTACTGGGAGTGAAAAAGAATAAAAAGTCTTTATAAGGAACCGAAAACCCGATCCTAAACACAGAACAAAGGATAAACCGCCACTCCTGTTCAAAAGACCCGGGAGTTTATGAACCGGGCGATACTGTATTTACATCTATTTCTCTATAGGTATTGTGGCTTATCATTTGTCTCAATTTATAATCACGGCGTACCCTGTACCCTGTACTCTGGTTGTCGCTTCCATTGGTATAACGCACAGGGTCGCAACTCAAAAATAGCAGTAGATTCGTTAATGGAATTAAACTTTGAGTTTTCTTTGTTAAAATTGGCTCCACAGTCAACGGGTTTCAGTCCTATAGAGCACCTACTGGATGTGGTGGAAAGTGGAGACGAACCCACTGAGCGTGTCTCCTTATTCGCAAGACATAGATTTCAAGAACCCATGTCGAGGGGTAACTTCACTTGTTGACACCTACCACCAGTGCGAAATATATCTATCTTATGCAGCAAATTAACTGTAACAATGAAATTAATTCTTCTTCTGAATGAAGTCGGCTAGATTATGTATTTGGATACATCGGATCTCGAAAACTTAACAAATTTAAATTTAAAGTCGTATGTCCCTGTATCTTCAGGATTTATAGACTTATAACTTGTATTTGTTGCATTTCACCCCAGCGGTTCTGTATAACACTCCATCAATAAAATTATTATCAGTCTGATGAAGTCCTTTCGAAGAACGAAACGCGTGATTTATGAGATATTTTGTCATTCAATTACCTACATATATACGTCACATTCTTTGGATAATAACCGGCAGCTGGTATCGTTAGTAGTGGCTTATCGCCCTTTCCCTAGGTTTTGTGCGTTTCACGTTGTTATAAAGTTTCCACTTCGCCCATTAAAATGTGGTAATAAGAATTTAACATTTAATTTATGGCGCGATAGGTTTTATCTATTAAGTTTTTCTAGAAGTCACAACGTAAAATGTTTTTCTTTGAATATTTTAACGATGTAAGTCTTCGAATCTTATGACATTGTTAACCTGAACTGGTCTTCTCGCCTGTGGGGTTTCGTTCAATAAGAATTCTCCTACTCTAACCTTCGAAAACATCTTTTGATACGTTTGGTCATTTACGTATTTTTTTTTCTGTAAAAGTCAGTAGATAGTAGAAAGGACAAAATTATCATTTTAGAAAGTAGACAATAGAAACGATAAATTTATGAATTCAATTAAATTGATAATTTTGAGTTTGCCTCTATGTGTTCGAAGGGCATCAGTAAATCTGTAGGTTGGCAGTTATCTCAATTTTGATCTGAAATTTTCCCTGTATAATATTTGATATATGTAAATCAGTGATGTATTGAGTTAAATAATTTGACAATGATTGGGATTATATTGAAAAATAAATATTTGTTGCATAAAATAAATGATTTTTATGATTAGTCTATGGACTCATTAATTTACCGACATAATGTGTAGATATAGCAGGTATAAAGTAACGAAAAAAGCCTAATTGACAAACATCTTTAACTACAGCGTCTGTATTTCATTAACGATTCATCAAAATCGAATCCATGATTTTTAATAGTAAATTACATTTGTTATTCTTCCACGTAGTATCGAGTCTTTTAATAAAATTGCTTGCTATCTGCAGATGTTTATCCATGCAGCAGAGAAGAAAAGAACGCTTGGCGTTATTAGTAGCGATGTCAATGTGAACGCAGTTGAATTCCTTGAATGGAAGACTAAGCTGTAGTCCAGTCCTAATCGCATTATTTCCTGTGGTAATCTGTCTTGAGCTAGTTTTGCATCAAACCGCACATATATGGCATAGCCACCACAGACTTTGTATGGTTGTGAACACGGCGAATGGCGCCAGTTTGTCCCGGTTTGGGGAGGTCGCGTTTCTTTTGACGCTTGTTCAGCGAAAATTAGCGGCAATTCTTTACGTGGCTCGGCCGCAACGAAAATCAAGTTGGTGTTCACGTAAATGCAGACATTTTTTTTTCTCAGTTGCCAGAAGCCATGCTGAATGAGGAACAATGTCGCGGAGTCGAGAAAGGAGGAAAAGGGTTTAGAATTACACGATTTAAATGTCTTGAGAATCTGTGACTTTTCGATATTCTGACTCCGAAATTATACATATGTTATAGGTAGGGACACGCAAAACGAACCCTAATCTAGTGAAATATAGGTTAATAAATTTGAAAATATTTATCTGAAGAATAATAAGCTACGTTACAAAAATCTATTTGAACTGTTAAAAAAATTGAGCTTACGATCATATCACGTTCGTTAAAACACCTGTTCTCGCATGAACACCGAAGCAACGTCGAGCCTGTTTAGTTCCTAGATGGGTGACTGCTTGGGGAATACCAGGTGCTGTAAGCTTGCATGCGCAGGTGGTGTAATGGATAATGACTCGGAATTGTTAATCAAAGAGCCGATTCCAGTTGGGTTTGTTATACTCACTTACGTGCAAATATCCTTGATAAAGGTATGAATCCACCGCTCCACCCTCATCTATGGGTTAATTAGTAAGACATATATCACTAAATTATTATTATCTCCAAAAGTATTCTTACAATCTAAAAATAAATCAAATAACCTGCAAAAGTTTGAAAGCCGTAGAGAACGAATCAGTGAACCAATTAAAACAACTTGAATTATTCGGGGAACAATGCAGCTGCATTTTTTTTAATAAATTCAACCGAAACATTGGATTAGATGTGGCAGCAGTAGTCAAAGCATGGACAAATGGTAGACTTATAAAAATGCAAGATAGATTCTGGAAAGAAAAATTGTCTATCACGACACATTGGCCCGATTTTCCTAGCAGCAGAACTAGCAATGGATACAATATAATCTTTCCACTTCATATCAACTGAGAATGTTAGACCGAGATGGCGCAACAATGCACTCTGATGGAGGTTAGCGTCAGGCATGCTGATGGGAGGCAGGAAGGGACATTTCAGGTGATTAATTGAGAGAAGTTTCGTTTTGGAGATTAATAAGATTAATAAGCCACTCCTGTCTCCAGTTAACAACAGACTGAAGGTCATTTGTTTTAGAATAACCTGCCAATTTCCTTTATCGAACAGATCAGACATTATCGAGACAAGAGTAAGTGGTTGCGTCATCAGCATAGATACCGAGTTGAGAATACACACATACATGCGCACACACTCTCACACACATACACGCAGAAAATATATAACAAATTTCTGTCTGGGCGCTTTTGTAAATGAAATCCAGCAGTGGATTTAATAACAGGGCAAAGTGGATCTTCTAGCCTTGGTTAGTAACCAGTCTAAGAGAAGGAAAATTCTGGATTTCAAACCGTGGAGAATACGACGGGAAATGACCTCATTATCCTTCGCAAGAATTCATGGCATTTCAAAAATAATAAAAGTAATCTCTGGATATTCATGACTGTTTACATCCTGAAGGGACATGGCGCTTAAACAAAATTATTTTCTGTAATGAGCTTTCTCGAATATCGAGACCGGTAGACGAAAATCAATAAATATGTTTAATAAGTAAACGGAGCGTCTATTCAAATATGGACATCCACTAAAAATAACGTTTAAAGGGATAATATAAACGATTAATTAAGTCATTCATCCTTCATCCCATATTTATTCATTCCTTTGGTTTCATTCATTCATTACCTTTCATTTTTTTTCCTGAATTATTTCATTCAACTTCCAGTGAATCATTCATCATTCAAAGAAGCATTGACCTTTAGGTATAACGAAAACCCTCTTCAAATTCCAAATATCTATACTTGATGCAAGCGAAAAAAGAACAGCCGTTGTTTTTGCCTTCAAGGTTGTCTTTTTTTATTTCTTTTAAGATAGTAAAAAAAAATTACAAACCATAACTTGTTATTTTTTTTTCCATTTTAGAAAGTCTTTTCTTTTTATTTTATAGACTCTCTTATCTTTTAGGAATAACTGTATACGAACATCATGTATTTAAAATATCAAACAAATATCTTTGTTTTATCATCGTTTGTATTACTTCCATCTGCTTTGGTGAGGCGGGGTAAAGTTGTTTTTTTTAATATTTCGAGAAAAGTGTTACTGTATTCTCGATCGAGAAGTCGCTCGTTGACACTGATCTTTGTCAAAGGGAAAAGAAGATCAATTCTAGTATGTTGCATCTTGTCCTTAGGCTAAACAGATAGCGACTTGTATATTTTGCAGATATAAACTTCATGTTTCTGATAACTATTTTTACTTCAGTACACCTGAAAAAATAAACTCTCGCTTGCGTTCGTATCAATAAGCGCATCTGCCTCGCTATATATTCGCTATCATAAACCCAGAAGAATTTAATTTGTACATGTTACATAAATATTTATACAAGTTTGGTTAAAGACCAAAAAATGTTGACTTTTAAGGATGTTTTTGATTTGATTTCTTTCCATACTTTGGACCATTTTCCTGGTTACCTGTACAGATTTAACTATACATTTTCCAGTAACTGAGAACTTTTAACTTTAAAAATATTTTGTGTCTGTCTGTGTGTGTGTGTGTGTGTGTGCGTGCGTGCGTGCGTGTGTGTGTGTGTGTGTGTGTGTGTGTGTATGTTTGTGCTATATCAGTTTCATCAATTTTCAAATATGGTGTCATGACGGGTTTTTATTTATATATATCGCATTTTCACGAAACATTACGTGTTTTCAATCCGTGTGTGTGTGTGTGTGTGTGTGTGTGTGTGTTTTTTAAATATATGTAAAATATTTATTAATAAATCTTGTAACATTTTTATTGATGATGCTTTTTTTTTGTTTGATTTTTTGGGTCTAAATGATTTTCGTTTTTTTTTTTTTTCGTTTTTTTGCAATTCATAACATCCTGGTATTTAAAATATATAACGCATAAATTAATCGCAAACAAAAATAATTAAAACTCTAATTTGCATAAAATAAATTCAATAACATCACTTACTTACTTTCATTTGCTGAGACATTTAATTGTGTCACTTCGCATCCTCCATAGCATGCCTGACTTTTCCGATAACCCGATGAATATTAATAAGCGTTCTTAAATTTCAAATATTTGTAAAAGCAATAACATTTTTGCTATTGTATATAAATACTTGTTACAAAAGGAAGCCCTTCTATTTATCTTAATAAAGCGCTTCAGAGGACGATACGCGTCGGTTAAGATAAGTATTTCCTTTTCTTCAGAAAAGTCTAGGTAAGTTACAGAGGGCGCTAAGCGACATAATTTAATGTCTAATAAACAAATGGGAGCAAAAGATGTTCGTGAGATTTTGTACGTTACTTTTTTTTAATTTAAATTAGCGTTCGCCATACCTAAGATAATGTGTATGTAAATATAAAAGTGAACAATGAGGTTAAAACCAAACGGCGACAGTCTGTTTCACGCTTCAACGCAATCTTCGGGCCATGTGTGTTGGGTTTTAACTGGACTGTTTATATATGCTGGTCAGAGGCGCATTATGTGTAGTAAGGTCTATTGTAATATCCTAACGGTTATTGGGTGGGTGGTAATTTATACAAACAAAATGTGAGTTATCGCATTAATAACTATTGAATATTTATTATATATTCCTATTCCTGAACGTACAAGGATATAATTATATCTACCACTTCGCCGTTGTTATCAAAAGTGATGGCGTATATGAAATTACTTCTTTTTTAAGTAGGATTGAACGTGTGAAATTTAAAAAAATAGACACTACTATATGGTGTCGCCAATCTAATTGAGATATCTAGATTACAACAAAAAAGTTACGCGTATAACAGAGAAAAACTACTTGCCGTATTTTACTTTTACCTGATTCAAGGACCGTGTACAGTCTGTTGGCAGACGAGATTCTGGTGGTCACATCCTGGTTTTCTTTAGAAAAGGAAAGTATAAAATAGTATAAAGAAATCACATTAATTAAAATATATTTCACCAAAATTGACGGTATCTTGAAATGTATAAAAATATTTAATATAGGCATATATAGAATAAAAAATAATGATTAAAATAAAAAAAATTAAAAACGCATTTTTTTTATGATCTTGCTTCGCTGAACTGTTACACATGACATCTCTCTCTCTTTCTCTCTCTCTCTCTCTCTCTCTCTCTCTCTATATATATATATATATATATATATATATATATATATATATATATATATATATATATATATATATACATATATATGTATATATATATATATATCCGATACGATGAGAACGAAAGTAATATATAAGTTCCAACGTTCGCAGCGTTAATTCAAAAAAGAGCTCGATACAGGTAGTAGAGCGATAATTATTTATTTATTATAATTTTATCATATAGACAAAACCATTTTACTCACAACAAAGGTAACCATTTTCGACCCTCACCCGTAGATGTGCAGTTAAAATGCACTGAAACCAAGTTGCATCTTTGTTGTGAGTAAAATGGTTTTGTCTATATGATAAAATTATAATAAATAAATATATATATATATATATATATACATTGTTGAAACTTGACTAATGCATGGAATAATAATGCAACACAAAATGTACTTAGAACAAAATGTATTGAAACAAGAAAGTGTACACAATATTTACATATAGTCTTTTGTATATTCCTGGGAAGACCGTTCCTGGAGAATGTGTTGACTGAGTCGCAGTTGGGCAGAGTCTCTGGTTGAATCACTTGATTCGTTCCCCTCTCTTCCCGGTACCAACCATATTTATATGGTCGGTACTCCACTATGCAAATTAGGTGGATCCTACCACAACATACATACATACATATATATATATATATATATATATATATATATATATATATATATATATATATATATATAATTTCAGCCAAGCAAGACAATAAAGTCTCTATGACGCAAGTGGCTACTGTCAGAGAATATGACAAAAACCATTAAGGAGAGCGGACACTAAAAGAATAATAGGAGATAGAAGATAACAATTGACATTGAATTTAAGTTTTAAATTTGTCAGGAGGTCAGGAAGGTGACTTCTTGATGTTATTGTTCTGGTCAGGCGATCACAACATGCGACGTCTTTGGAAAGTACATGAAAACCATACGACGGGTTGAACCAAGCCTCGTGAATGAAAACGTTTGTGAGACCACAAAGTCACAAGCTATCGTGACCGAATGTTTGAGTATACTGGCGGTTTTCAAAGTGCTGATCACGAGAGATTGTACGTCCTCTCACAGAAACTGTAACTAAAGGCTGTCAATTATAGCTACAGTATAAACCACAGGTAGAGTCTCTTGGTACTAAACAAACCCAAATATGATTGAGCAGATCTCTGCCACAGAGATTGGTTAGCCGCTCTGATTGTTATATGAAACAGTGAATGGTAGAGGAATACAAATATCAAATCTGTCGCTTAGCTGATTGATATTATATACAGCACATCTACTACAGACTACCGTAGAGGAGCCATTGGGTAATTGTTCGTCAGGAGATTATCAGCGAATGTCTGTCAATTTTCTCGTTATTTTTATATTAATTTAAAAAATAATTTATGCGTTTTCCTACAGGTGTTGGATAGATTTTTCTTCTTTTTGTGCGTGCGTTTGTGTGGAGTGTGTGTGTGTGTGTGTGTGTGTGTGTGTGCTTTTGCGCGTGTATGTGTACGCATGTGTGTGTACGGCTGTACGAGTACGTATGTGCACCTATGTAGGATGTCGTGGTTATTTCTTCGTTACATAATTCTCTTGGCTCCTTTTACTCTCTCATTATTCCTATTCTTTCTTTTCTTAATCTTTCGGCTCTGAGTGTGTCAAAAGATAATATAACAATGTAATATCCACCGACACAGACAGGGCCGCAATTTTCCCGATGTTCTATGGTTTCCTAAAGGGCTGGAAAATATATGGGCATTCCGTATTTTTATTTTACGTTTAAATAAATATTTTGTTTATTTATTTCTTGTTTAAATATTTTTTAATTGTTAAGTGGTGTTCGCTTTTCACACAAATGGACTCAGCCAAAGTATAGATATACTACTGCCAGTGAAGCAGTCGAGATGGAACCACAGAAGAGTAGTAGTAGAGTAAGTCACACACAGAGACGGCGGCAAGCGTCACAGTTAGCGAGCACGTAGACTCAGTAAGGATACTTCAATACCAAACTGTATATATATTAGTGCTACTAACCCCTATTTCTGGATCTACTAACCCGTATTACAAGTTTGTATTATTACGTTAATACATTTATTTTCCTTATCCGTTCCTGGCGTTTATTATTCATTGATATCGGATTTCATCCCGGAATCCACAACATTAATTAATGCTTATATATATATATATATATATATATATATATATATATAGATAGATAGATAGATAGATATATATATAGATATATATAGATATATATATATATATATATATATATATATATATATATATATATATCATCGATTCTCCCGTCGAATTCGCCATATGAGAGTCAAGCAGATCAGCTGCTAGAAACTGAGAGCCCGACGCCGGCACATGAGATTTGATCATAGTGGTGAAGGTTTCGTGGAGGACCATCCACACTTTTTGAAGTGTATATATATATATATATATATATATATATATATATATATATATATATATATATATATATATCCGAAAGTAAAAGAATGAAGAGTAAAATTTCAACGTTCAAGGCATTAATTTAAAACAGAGTTCAATACTGTTATGGTCCAAGGTTAGGACCAAGGAGGAACAACACGAACACAAGAGTAGAAATAACAAAAATATATTACACAGAATAATAATACAAGATGTGGAAGGTGTTAATATGACTGTCAGTCTGCTTTGGAGTGAACTACTATTGGCTCGACTCAATTCCGTCTCGATATTTAACAAACCTCCCACGTAGGTCGAATGTGGCACAAGGCCGGTTTAATGTGAACACCCCGAGCCCGTAGGCTCAGCCAAAAATATGCCCATTACAACCCGTATAATTGGGTTCAGGGACTGTCTACCTCCACGGACGAAACTTTGCCCTTCGGCAAAGCCTCGTCCGGGCTCCTCTCTGCCAAAGCAGAGAGTTCGACAGAAGTCGCAAACAGTCAGAGACTGTTCATGACTCGATTCCGTCTCGTCCCTCTCTCTTGAGAGGCGCAGTATTCATAGTGTCAGGAAGAGTTCACTCTGCCGTTATAGGTAAGGTCCCATGACAAATACAAAAGTAGAGCAATAAATATTTATTTATTATCCACTGATACACTAGAACATGAACATAACCACAACAAGACTGTACATCTTCTTTCAACGTTAACATGGTTTCCCACATGAAGAGACGTTAATTTAACGTTGAAACAAGATGTAGAGTTTTGTAGTGGGTATGTACATGTTTTAATGTAATATATATATATATATATATATATATATATATATATATATATATGTTCTAATGTAATATATATATACATATATATATATATATATATATGTTCTAATGTAATATATATATACATATATATATATATATATGTTCTAATGTAATATATATATACATATATATATATATGTTCTAATGTAATATATATATACATATATATATATATATATGTTCTAATGTAATATATATATACACATATATATATATATATGTTCTAATGTTATATATATGTTCTAATGTAATATATATATATATGTATATATATATGTATATATATATATATATATATATATATATATATATAGGGTGCGATGATTTTATTTTTTATTTTCGCGCATGCGCGTTGTTTGGATTTTCTCGACTGCACATTATAATAGTGTCAGTTGAGTATCGTCTGTGAGTAAAAAAGTCCCATGATGCAATTCATTGCGGCAGAAGTTTCGAAATGGCATGATATACTGCTTAGCATTTGCACCGGAAGCTCTAATACAAGCACTTTAGAGTGTTTAGGTGTCAATCTGAGGGCAGTGCAGCGGATTTAAAAGGCGGTGGATGAGTCTAATGGTGATTACGAAGGAACGGCATCTAGGAAAACTCGAAAAAAGAGGCCTTGTTTGTTATGTGTGCCGCAGTTGAGCGAGAAACCAATAAAACTCTTTGTATCACCAAAGATGAAGGATTATAGCAGCATTCATCAACTTAAACAAGTAGGCCATCCAGAAGAGTTGCAGGAGATTACGAAGTCTTCTAGAGGCTGTGGTTAAAGTCAGTGACGATTTTATTGAATAAATTTACTCTTTAATATTTCAAGATATTTTTGTGTAATTTTGGTAAATATACGCAACAGTTCAAAAGTCTGAATCCACCCCAGAATTAGCACCGAATGAGATTAACAGAAGAGCGATAAAAATGGAAAAGATTGTTTAGAGTCATTGAAAGAGGAATGGAATCAATTATCAAACTTATATTTGAGAAGATTTTGCAACGAATGCCAAAAAATTGTGCTGCAGTAATCAAGGAGGATATTTTGACGAGAGCAAAATTTAATCATAAAATGCTCTTTTGCCTGTTTCTCATAATAAAATTTCTAATAAAAAAATGTCTCGTTTTTTTAACCATGTATAATAATTTTCTCTTATTTAAAGTAAGAAGCAACTACTTTTTGAGCCAATTTAAAAAATTACCAAGGATTACCTCAAATTTTGAACTGTAGTGTATTTCTTTAAAAGCGATGTCAGTGTTATTTTCATTTTTCCGTAATTTAGACAATTTACCCATCGCACCCCATATATATATATTTGTGTATTTAGGCAGCAATCCTTCTTTCATGCACATCTCATTAAAAACGACAGACAAGGTGTTTTTATTTAGTTTTTTATATAATTTCTCGTGCGATCTAATAATGTTTTTCTTTTCAGATGATAAATTTTCGGAACATACTTGTCGACAACACTAATATAATAGCAACATCCACATGCAAAAAAAGGCTAAAAATAATGGAAGCCTTATTAATAAAAACAAACAAACCAACACTTAATAATATTAACTTTGAACATGGACATCATATCTTGACTGTGTTTTGAAACAAAAAAAATGAAACATTTTATAAAACATACATATAACAAACTATTTCTAATTCTAACAGTTGAAATATAATCCTTGAAAATGGCTAAATGTATAGCCGAAAGCGCTCGGATAAAAAAAAATACATTCGGACAGTTTTTATATAATTTATCATCTGAAAAGAAAAAACATTATTAGATCGCACGTGAAATTATATAAAGAAAACTAAATAAAAGCACCTTGTCAGTCGTTTTTAATGAAATGTGCATATATATATATATATATATATATATATATATATATATATATATATATATATATATGTGTGTGTGTGTGTGTGTGTGTGTGTGTGTGGCTGCTCGGTTTCGAGTACACATGTCTGCTAGTGTGGCTTGCTAATCCTTTTTGAAAACGCCTAGCTCATGTATATTTATGTTTGTTCAAACCTACAAAGTCAGCCTCTGTTTTATATTCAAAATAACTGAGGGCAAAACCGTATCATCAATATCAGAACAAGGCAAATGGGCTAAAACCCTCAGTCACGATGACTTGTTCCGTCGTCTTAACACAAGCATCAACGCTCAACCGTATACAAAGCATTCTTATAACCGTAATAATATTCAGGCACTTGCCAATATAGTTCGATTCATAAACACACATACTTAAGTACTCACCAATAAACTTGAGTAAGTGTATGTTTTGTATAATGACAACGTGACCGAATGGATCATTCACCAGGCCAATACTATAAAAAAAAGTCGTCTCATTGACAAATCAAACATGGAACCAGTGTTTTCATCGTTTTCACTAATTGGCTACTTGCCTAATATACGCACATTCACAATATATATGACTGAAAAGTGCGTTTAGAAGTATTTCTTTTACATAGGCATTAATTTCGATACACGTTCTAGTATATTTAGATATGTGGGGCGGGGATTTCAGTGTCTATGGCTGGGTGTCTCTGTGTTGTGTTTCTGTCTGTATGTCTTTCTTGTATCTAGAATCTTTGTTCAAGTGCCTATTTTATGGCGATGTGCGTATGAAAATTACTTTTCTCTATGTTTTGACAGATTTTCGGATTATTCCGCGTTATCTGAGATGTTTTATATTTTCAGTAGCATTTTGACGCGCTATTGGCTAGAGATATTATTGCATTGGTGTTTATCAACAATCATCCCCATCCCAAGAAGCGATCGCCTCCAGCTAAACAATGGCTGCTACTCATTTTTTTCTTAAGTCACAAACATATGCAATATACAAACTAAAGTGCAAAACCCATACGCACTCATAATGGAAAATAACAATAGGCATATAAAGAACACTCACTCACGCACATATATATGTGAGTGTGTGTGTGTTTGTGCGTGTGTGCGTAAATGTAAATATATAGTGTATGTAAATGCAACCTAGAGAAAATGAACATAGACTTACAAGCATACAACCATACACATATATAGTTCAGCCCCACATATATATATATATATATATATATATATATACATACATACACGCACGCACACGCACACACACATATATATATATATGTATGTATGTATATTTGTATATATATGTATATATTATTTATTCAAAAATTATAAAATAATCATGTTATAACATCACTACAAAATAACCATTTTGTTTCAGTACTTCCGGTGTCTTATTAAGGGATGGTGTTCAATGTAGAATAAAGAGTTTTATAAACTTGACAATGAACCTTGGTTATAATTATTAATACCTAGAATAAAATATAAATCATTCTGATTAATTTTAAATTTTACTATAAAATTAAAAATAAAAATTACCAATTTTAAATTTAACCTGTATTAAGTTTAACATATAAAATTATCCGTTGTCAAGTTTTTTTGAATTTTCATATACTTGTATTTTGATTGGTCATTGTTGGTTGATTTGAACCTTTTACTCAAAGCCTTGTGAGTGAAAATTGGGGGAAACTGTTTGGAAGGTTGTTCTAGCAAGAAGTAACAAGTCATTAGAGAGAGAGAGAGGGGAGATAGACTCACATACACACACGCACAGACACACAAACAAATATCTGTTTTATAGATATAGATTACATATGAATAGAAATTGTAGGTTTATATTATATGTCTAGGATCTGTGATTGCTTTCATCTTGTGACTGGGTTTCGTCAGGTTTGGCAAGCTCGTCTCTACAAGTTGATCTTTTAAGTGCTAAGACCTAGGATGATTTCTTAGGGCAATTTTCAGGGAAAAATGGATCTCAGCCTTCGGGTAATACGGCATTCGTTTAAAGTAAAATTATAGTAAAAACGTGCAAGTAATCAGATCCAGTATGTATTTAATAATAAACTTACTTCACCTTGACAAATGTGCTAATTTGGTTTGCAATCAAAATACAAATCTCTGATATTTCTACAATCTTACGCAAACGCAGACGTCGCTTTGCAGGACACTGTTGGCGAGCAAAACAAGAACTCGCGAGTGATCTACACTTCTGGACATCGAGCCATGGAGCAAAACGAGTTGGTCGCACAGAGACCACCGAGATTAACCAGCGATGTTATGAAAGAATGCCACCCTAATGACCTTCCGACTTTGATGCAGGCCTGTGATAGTCTGAGAGATAGACTCATGAATGTCCGAGTGGGTGGGAGCATTAGTGTGTGCCAACGTCCGAGAGTGGTTCTATTTTCATTAACCTGATGTGATAATACGGCCTTGCCGAAGGATATATATTTTTGTTGTCTTTACAGTCAATGTCTGATGGTTTCAATATTTGGTTTTTATGGCGGGTGAAATAGCGCTTTTTGATAATGTGGCATTTCATTATGAAATGAGGAATTGTCAATATATTTTCAGTTATTCACACTTTTTTCACATCATATGTTTCGAAAAGCTCATATTTTGATTGATAATTTTATTATATTTTAAATATTTTCTGGCTTTAAATAACCTACTTATCAACCAATTGAGGTCATTTAAAGTCAGAAAATAATTTTATATTTTCAGAATTATTTTATTTCTTTAAAGATAATAACGGTTTAGTGATACAAGTCTTACTTATTAACCCATAGCTGGGAGGGAAGAGGTGGATTCTTCCCAACGGTATTTACGCCTAAGTGAATATAACGAATCCAACCGGAATTGGAACTCAGCTCTCCGATTAACAATTACGAGCCATAATCGAGTGTACCACCTGCACACCCAAGCTTACTGCACCTGACATTCCCTAGAGATTGTCTAGGTACTGACCAGGCTCAACTTTACTTTATTTCGGTGTGTCGTACGAGGATCGGTGCCTTGACGTGATATCGCCGTAAGCCACGTTCTCATTTTCTTTGCCTTTCTGTTACAATCCAGGTAGTAATTTCTTATATCTCCCCTAAGAAATTGGTTAGAAAAGAATTTAATTTTTACGTACAGTCGAAAATATTAACTCTACCTCTTCACATTTAACGAATATATCCATTAAAATGATCTTTTACTGCCAAATTTTACCACGTTTGAATTGAAAGACATTAAGACCTCCGTTAAAAAAAAAAAATGACTGTAACTATGTTTCTGTATAACAAAATCGTCTAAAAATACCAAATACAAATTTAACAAACATTTTGCAGCTCACGTTTTCGACACTGAAATACGGCGCGATTGTTTTCACACAGCCATAACTTAACCCCTTCCCTGCCAATTATTTTGGGAAAAACGATTTTTTTATTTTAATATAGTAACTAAGAAACTGAGGCACCGTGAAGCAACCGAGCGGTGACTAACAACTCTACCAGACGTGTGAGTTGACATTGGAACTCGTTTCAAGTTCAGAAGGGCATAAAAGGGTCAATATCGACGCATAAACACGTCCGGAGCTGGGTTTTTTTTTTTTTTTTTTAACGGTATGTTTTGGACGTGTTTATTCGTCCATACCGAAAAAGACACTTTCGATATATACACGTCTACGCCTGGGAAGGGTGTTAAATAAGCTTATTTGTGTCATGTCCCAGGAAGTTGGCGATTATGGTTCTCCACAATTTCTTGTCCTTTGTAACTCTTAATAACTTCTGTCTTTTTGCCATCTCCCCTATACTCCGCTCCGCCATCAATTTACTCAAGCTCACCAGGTAGGTTGTGCTTTGCCTTTTTCTCGTCCTCTTACCTTTAATCTATCCTGTGAGTATCAAATTTGTCAAGCTTTCTTTCCTCATTATGTGCCCCAGAAATTTCTACTGTCTCTTTCTGATGTTAAACATTAGTATCCTTTTTATTGCCATTGTCTCTAGAACTTCGTCGTTGCCAACATGTTCGATCCATAATATACTCACAGAATACAGTGCTAATTATGAGAGAAAATAATTAAGCCGAAAGCGTATAGAAAGTGCTCTGATTTCTGAGTCTTACCCGGTAAATGTACGAGGTTCCTACAGCACATTACCTTTCTTAACAAAACACCGCTAAAACATCAGCGATAAAAGCAAAAGAAGTAGGAAGATAAATTATGTCAGCTAGGCTATATTGGACGCTAGAAATTCAAAATTTAAATTTATGTTTCTCTGAATTTTCATTCTTACTCTCCATATATAACTGTAACCGATGTTTATTTTGCATTTCGTTCCCTCCCCCTACATATTATATAATCTCACCAATAACGACATTGTTCAGTATCGAGAAGACATTTTGAAGGACGAAACGCGTCACATAGAAATGTTTCCACTTTGCCATTCTGTTACATTCTATTTTTCTTATAGAGTTTATACATTATATTCTCCCCTATCCAGATATTACCAGTCTATATTATTGATGACTTTGATAACTGATAGAGATAGCTATTTTTATTTTTTTTAAATGAAATCGTTTCTATATTTATTTTTAATTTCTCAGGTAAAGCATTGTCGTTATTAATAATAACTGACTTGCTTTTCTTTTTCTGAATGCATCGGCAGCAAATATGCGTCAATAGAACAAAATTCAACTTTAACAGAACAGAAACCTGAGGAAGACTCGAAGAATCGAACGTAAAGCAGCTGGAAGCATAGAAGAACAAGATATATGGTCGGCAAAAAGCGATACAATAAGTAGTATTTATTTCATTTTGATCTCAACAGTTGAATTAACGGATGAAGCGGGATAAGCATGACGGCCATGCTACGGAAGGCGCCACTCGAAATTATGACAGATTCGGCGTCATTCCGTTGCAGTTTCATAACTGGATTCTGTATGGGTAGGTCATCATATCATGGGTCACTTCCCTGGCAGGTTGAGGTCCAGCTTAAACACATTCACGTCATCGGCACCTTCTTCTACTCTGATTTTCTCTCACCTCCAACCAACTCTTGCAAAGCGAATGGATCACTGGAGCAGGTTTTGCTGAATCTGAAAGCTTGTGATTGTAGTAGGGATATTCAAAACTTGGCGTATAGTTCAAAGTATTGTCATGGATATTTATTTTAATTTCAGATATATTACATTGCTTTAGGCCGCAAGAAAAACAGGAGCTCAAAAGAGGAACAAAATATTATAATAAAGTTAATGAGTGAAGGAAATACAACGTTGGGAATTGAGGAAAAGTAGAGCATTGATAATGAAACAAGAAAAAAAACAATTTGAAAACGCTGACGACGGTGTTCAGAAAATAATGCTCGATTTTCGAATCAACATTTATTCGTGATTTAATGTATTTAAGCTGGTTTTTTAAGCCAGCCATAATAATTATGTGACACTATTTACTACGATATCCAGTGTAAAATATATACATGTCTGCTTATTTGTTTATGTTTCCATCTGCGTACCTCCTTGTAGTGGTGGAAGGGCTTGCGTAGTCCAATGACTCTCAGAGCGATGGAATCAAGTTCTAAACTCCTGGTAGGGCCACTCTTGGTGATAACCCCAAAGATCCCAACGGTGGAATAAGCGGATGATGATTACAATATCTCAACGGTTGAACAAGCGTATGAAGAGGGCTACGCGTCACGGACATACTACGGAATGCGCCACTCAAAACTATAACAGAGCACAGTCTGTTGCAGTTTCATAATTGGTTTCTGTCTGTCTCATATGTGCCGCAGAGGAAGGTCAGGAAATGAAGTCACTTCCTGGCAAGTTGACCCACACAAACAAATTCACGTCATCGGCATTTTCTTCTACTCTGATTTCCTTTCACCTCCGACAAAATCTTGCAAAGCCAAATGAGCAATAGGGAATGACAGATGGGGGTGTGTGGGAGGACATATTTTGATGAAACTGAAAGCTTGTAGTCCTGAACATTTGATGGCGAATTTAGTCATGAAAGCCATCAACATAAAGGAAGAAATTACATTCTTGGATACGAGATAAAGCCGATAACGATTTCATTTTACATTGCCTGCTCTTTTTTTTTCTTTCTTTTTTTTTTTGTCACAACTCTCAGGCCGTTATTCTAGGTTGTTTACCCAAGTGATTAGTCCTCTACATTTTCAATCATCATAGAATATTCATGATGATACTCTTTGTCAAAATATCCATTTATGAACGGGAAAGAAGAGAATAAATTTCCGATTAATATTGCTTACTTAACGATGATTTTCTAAGCGTAGTTCGAAAGTGAGGGTGCATCCACTAAGGATCGAACTCCCTATTCTGTCATAACTGAGCTAGCGAGAAAAACTTGTTAATCATTAGACCAGGTCGGTATTGCTTACTTAATAGGCGTAGACTAATTAACTGAGATTTGCAATAAAAAAAGCAACAATAAGATTAAATACTTCCTTCCAAAGTGCAATTTCCCTTTTTCATCCCAAGCAACGAGGTGGACGTCTTGGTTTGAGACTAATTTCCATTGTTAACCAAACAATGAAAGACGAGAAAATGCATCGATCTTGAATAAAACCTGGAATCTGTATCAGCGAAGATATACTCACACATTCACATATCGAACTGAGGGACATACATGCACCTGCAACCGTTTTATTCTAATTATATGAAAGAAAAGGTTTCTTGGGGTCACCTGTCAGTTGTCTACACCGACCAGCTGGAAACCCGTAGATCGTTTCGGAGCCCTTTGCAGAATGACATTGGCTTTCAACGCCACCTGGTGGACAACTTGATTGATAGGGTAAGCGTTAGAAAAACACCAAGATGTCAAAAATAACTATTCGCTCTTACTACTTTAACAGGTGAGCTAGTTATGGGTAAGTTGTTTACCCAAGTGATTACTCCTCTACATTTTCATCAACAGAGCATATCTATGAGGATGCACTTTGTCAAAATATCCGTTGATGAGAGAAATGTATGGAGAAGTAGATTCTAGGCGTGTTAGAGAGAAATGATCATTCGTAAGTAGAACTTCGTTCGGATTTTTCGTTTTCTGAGCAAAGAAGCTGTAATGGCAGTTACGTATACATACATGCATACATACATACACACACACACACACACACACACACACACACACACACACACACACACACACACACACACATATATATATATATATATATATATATATATATATATATATGTATGATTAAGTGGAAAACGTATTCTGGTGACATGTTTCACCATTTCGGGCTTCATCGGACGCGTCAAAATAAAACTTTTTACACTTTGTCATAGATTTTTCCCAATATTGTTCTTGTTGTATAGTAATATATATCGTCATCTCATATATATATATATATATATATATATATATATATATATATATATATATATATATCCTACGATCAATAGTACCCGTGTGTGTGCCTGTGTTGGTTGTATCCAACACCATGCTGAAAAGCAAGATAGACACGAATAGATAGAATTTATCTAATATAGTGAGTTTGATCCTCACAGAGTCTCACGACCGTGGTCGGGATGTAGACTAAAATTATTCAATAAATACGTGTATGAGAAAAAAAGGGAGAAAGAAATAAAGAAATAAATAAAGAAACAAACAAACAAACAAACAAAGGGAAAAGTGTAATGTAGTAAAAATGTAAATAAGAAAAGATATATAATTGAAAGCAATGAAGTAAAGTCAGAAATAAAAAAGTAGGAAAGAAATAACAAAAAAGTGAAGTAAGGAAGAAATAAGGTAAAAAGAAATCAGAGAAAGAAAGAAAGAAAGAAAGAAAGAAAGAAAGAAAAAAAGAAAGGAGGAAACAAACACAAAAAACAAACAAACAAACAAACAAAAAACAAAAAAACAAACAAACAAACAATGGAAGAAATTCAAATAAGCGAAACTAAATATGAAGAGAATATACCTTGATCGATATCGTTATATTTAATGCAATTTAAACCCTGTAAAATCAAGGAAGATTTATTTATGGAATTCTCTTCTTGCATATCAATTTTATTCGACCTGTATTTTGTAAAAGGCACATTTTCATAGAAGATAGTTTCCCTTGCGAACCTTTTCAAACTTTCACTCCTCGTAGTTTTCCTTTCTATATTAAACATCGTCTGTCCGTGTGAGCAAAATGTACATGCTGTTTGATTCCTTTGGCAACAGGCATTTAAATAACCACATCATACGACAGCACAGGCCTTTGTCGCATTAGAAAACCAACAGAAGCTCTCGAAATCTATAAATGTTTAATAGATAACCAATTATTTTTGTGCTAGACTGGCTTCTTAGCTTATAGTGGCAAACAGGTATTCAAGTTAAGCGTGCATACTAATGACAAATTACGATACATTGCCGAGAGTGATGTTAAGAAGGTCACAAATACAGAAGAGATGATGAGATATTCAGCTTTTCTCATTATCTTCGCTCGCTACAGTCACTTCTTTTAGGACAGGTGTGTTAAAGAAATACAGGCAATGTCGGATCATCAGACTAAGTACTGGAAGTACGCTTAACATAATACGTTTTAAAATGATTTTGTGATTAATATCTTGAGGCATTAAACCAATGTTTGTCATCATTTATAGATGGATGAGTGAGGTGGGTAGAAATAAATAAATCTCACGCCATCATAACTTTCTTCTACTTTAATTTTCTTTCATTTCCAACCAAATCTTGCAAAGCCAAACGACGATGGATTTACGGGAGAATGTTTTGGTGAAACCGGATGCCCGTAGTCGTGAATTTACACATTGGCAAAAACTTTAGTCATCAACGCCATCATCATAAATGAAGCGATCAGCAAAGAAGATATTAAATTCTTGAATACGAGATAAAGCCGAAGACGACGACGGTGATTTCATTTTAATTTGGCTATTTTTTTTTGTCACAATTCTCAGGTTGTTATTCTAAGTCGTTTACTCAAGTGTTTAGTCCTCTACATTTTCAATCATCATAGAATATTCATGATGATACACACACACACACACACACACACACACACACACACACATATATATATATATACACACATATATATATATATATATATATATATATATATATATATATATATATATATATTGACATTATACATGTTTCATTAAATAATTTAGACAAGTTTTGTCTGCTTATATTTAATAAGATCCTCTCATAATTACGGACGAGTTCTTTAGTACCCTTATTAATTGAAGAAAGAAAATTACCATGTTGATATATATTCATTTTATTCTGAGTACTTTCGACATTAGAACAATCTCGTCATCAATGTCTTGTTTTAAAAAATTGTTTTAAAAAGTTGTTGTGTCCATTATCTTCCTGAGACAAAATTGTTGTGTTCATCTGAAAATTAAATTTTTTCACACACACACACACACACACATATATATATATATATATATGTATGTATATATGAGATGACATCTTGAAGTGCGTATAATATATCTAATATGCGTATATATATATATATATATATATATATATATATATATGTGGGGGGGGTTCAGATAGACACGTAAATAATTTCTCTAATATGGTGAGTTCGATCCTAAGAGGGGCCTCACGACCGTGTTGCATACTAAAATTATCCAATAAATACGTGTGTGAAAAAGAAAGAAAGAATAAAGAAAGAAAGTGAAAAAGAAAGAAAACATCAAACTAAGATCTGAAAGCAGGCTTAACATTATACGTTTTGAAATAGGTTTGTGTTTAATACCTTGAAGCATTAAACCAATGTTTGTGATCATTTATAGATTGATGAATACGGTGAATAGAAACAAATCTCCTATTGTGCTTGTGTTAAAAGTCATTATTGACCTTAGACCTGTGTTTCTTAACTTTTTTCCTTGTTGGCACACCTTTCAAAGCACCAACCAGTTCCTCCACCCGCTTCCAGAATTGGTGAAAAACAATATTGATCTCGTGTGTAAATAACAAAACAATTGTGTTTTTTAAAATCTTTATTCACAAAACTGACTACAAAACAATGCATTACAAAAACCAAGATTACTTTCATATTAGCAAAACAATAAAATGACGTTAACATGTGTTTGTACTATGCATAGTGTGTTGTGAAAGATTCTGATTGAGCAACAAACTCAGTGACTTTCTTGCTGTTGTTTTCTGCTTATGGTGGCATCAAATAATGGTGTCTCGGCGCTGAGAGCTGCTAGCATGTCGTGGTGAGGATCCAGTCGATTTCTGCACTCTTGGTTTTGATTTGAAGCAGACTAGAAAATCTAGTTTCGCACAGGTATGTAGTCTCGAAAGGCACCAGCAAAGTGAGTACTTTTTGCCAGTACAGGATACGTTACCAAATAAGCTTAGAATTGCCTCCAGGCGACGATCGGTGACTCTCGTTTTTTTCCCTAAGTATTACATTTACGCTATTATGATGGTAACAGTTTGGTAAAATTTCTAGAGTGTAATTTTTTATGTCAGATTGCCAAACACTACACTAGATTTCCCTTAATAAATCGACCCTAATGAATAATTCAGTATCTTTGCACCCCTAGGAAATGATATCGCACCCCTGGTTAAGAACCATTTTGTTAGAAGATGCAAATTTTCCCGATATATTAGCAGGGATTAACACTTCGCCCAATATCATCAGGGATAACTGTTTCAATTTCTGTTAATCATTATTTACAGGGACATGGAAATGAGAACATTATACCCCATAGATTAAATAATGGGTTTAGTTGAAAATTCCCTGAAGGTTACTCGGTTCGACCGTCACCTGATGAAGGCCGGAGAGTACAACGAACAAAACGTTGGGATAACAACAAAAATATGAGGACAATAATCCGCGTGTAAATAATATAAATAATCCCTGGGTATAGTTTAAGCTAATCCAGACTAAATCCCGGGGTATGATAGAGGCTACACTACATTATACCTTGGAGTATAAAATAGAGAACACTGTAGTATCCAGTGAGGATCAAAATCACTAATCTGTTGTAACTGATCTTGCAGAGTAAACTTGCTAACCATTACAGAACGTTGAAGTGCCCAAATGATTTTCTAAGCGTAGCGGCGATGTGGCACAAGGCTGAAACTATGTGGGGATCGAACATACTACTCAGACAAGCTTACTAAACATTAAAACACGTCGGTGTGGACAGAATGATTTTCTAAGCGTAGCTTAGATGTGGCACAAGGCCGAGAATGTCGAGCACGCAATGAGAATCAAAGTCATTAATCAGTTGTAATTGATCTAGCGAGACAAGCTTAGTAAAAAAAATGGCTGATATGAAATCCTTTAACAACAGTCAATCGGCATCGAGAAATTAGTCCTACTAATGGGCCAACTAAGGAACTGGAATAAAATCGAGAGCTGTAGAAGCACCCAACACTCCTCTGCAAACGTTTGACATTCCTGGCATCACCGACATTCATCTCTGATTCAATAACTAAATATTACATATAGATTATATACACATTATTTTCTTGACAAATATATTCAGAGAGCTACTTGACTAAGCATGAAAATTTGACTTATCAATTGCTACACGTTGAGGATGCATGGCAGTTTGGGTCTAAAAAATAGTTTATTGCAACGTTATAGTAACGAGGCCACAACATCACATATATCCCCACCCCAACCAAAATAATAACATATCTGGGTAATATGACTCAGATTAAGGAATCGGAGAACCATGTTCGAATTCCAGTCGAGTTCATTACATTCAAACTCTTCTCTCCACCCCCAGCTATAGTTAAATAAGATAGACTGAGTTCTATAGCCTTGAGTGGCATCCGGTCTAGGAGAATGATAACTCTGAATTCAAAACTGCATGTCGCCATGGCAAAGCACATACTATGCAGCTAAAGGAAAGGAACGTTTTCATTGACTCAATGATCCGGAATACGGTCGACTCCTTTTAGAATTCACACAAGAAATATCAGCGGATATTACGGGAATCATCGTATCCGCTCTGGATGCAGTAATATGCTTCTTATTAGATGCGAACAGGAATGGGTGTATTCTGGTTAGTGGGGTATGTTCTAGATTAGCACGTTTTATACCCGAAGTATATAACGTTTACGTCTATGAAACAGCCTAACCTAGAATAACCGCAGTCATACTCTGGACTGCGGGTATACCCTGTGAACATCTGAAGTTGTAAAGAGAAATAAAAAGTGAATGAATGAATTTGTTTGATTGAGAATCTGGAAGCCAAAAGAAATCCATCAGTAGTTTTCTCTACATGGTCTTTGCATCATCCTCTGTAAAAGAAAAAAAAAAGGTTCTATTGAGAAGTTCGGTAATCTTAAGACGTGAAATGGTTTCTTCAAACAACAAATACTTACAGAAATTAAGCTTTTAGCTCCCGCTGAAATGATTTCGATAAATGGGTGAAATATTTGATGATAGACAATAAACGATGGGTAACTTAACAAATGTACAGACTGATTAATTTTTTTTCTTCAAATAATCTATATTTTTGATGAGACCTCGAATATCTCCTGTTAACCCTGCAGACTCCTCAGTAGATTTTTTCTAACAGAGGGGTTGAGCATAATTATTTTTCCCGATCAAGATGGTCTCCTAAATAAAAAAAATCTGAGCAGATCATGTACTTGAAAATAATCTATTTGTTAGCTGAGAACTAAAAAGTACGTGAAAATATTTATATTATATGGATATTGACTCTGACTAACACTGCATCCACTTACTGGGGAACAATGTAGTGGTCGTTGTCGACGACTTCAAGGTAATTATTGGGCCTACAGAATTTTTTCTCATATATAAGAACAAAGTTGGAAAGAAAGGGCTGACCCTTCTAATTACCGTCCTATCAATCTTCTACCCCTCTTTGGCATAGTCTACGAAGCCCTAATCAACGCCGAAGTGGTTAACCACTTTACATCCCATGATCGGCTCTCAGACAAGCAATATGGTTTCCGCTTTGGCCGATCTACAGCCGACGTGCTTACGGCCATCACCGAATTTGTCTACCAAGCTCTTCATAATAACGGAGAAGCTCGCGCCGTGGCCCTAGATATCTCCAAAGAGTTTTATAGGGTTTGGCATGCCGGTCTTCTTCGCAAGCTTCTGGGTTATGGTATTACAGGTCGACTGTTTGACCTAATACAATCATTCCTGTCAAACTGTGAATTGAAGGTCGTTCTCAACGGATTCTCCTATCCCACAAACGCAGGTGTTCCTCAAGGCTCCATCCTAGGCCATACCCTGTTCCTTAATTTCATAAATGATCTCCCTGATGCCATAGATTCCCAAGTTGGCATCTACGCGGACGACACCACAATTTACTCCTGCCTCAAAAACAAATCTAGTGTCGCTGACAAAATTAACCTGCCCGTTCGTCTCGAAAAGTACCTCCAATCGGTTGTGAACTGGGGCAGGAATTGGCTGGTTAACTTTAACGCCTAAAAAAACTGCTCTCTATTAATTACCACAGGGATCCTTCCCTGCATCCCATTAGAATGTCTGAAGCTCAACTTCCCGAGACCACCTCTGCGGCTGCTCGGTTTCACGTTGACTGATGACCTGAGATGGAGCAAATACATTGAGTCAATTGCTTCATCCACCGCAAGGAAACTTTGCTCCCTGTGCCGGACCATGGAATTTTTCTCCCCGGAGTCCATCCTTCAAATCTACAATCGCCCTTGCATAGAGTATTGCTGCCATATATGGCCTGGAGCCCCTTCTGTTTGCCTCGGGGTTCTTGATAAGATCCAAAGACGGATTTGCAACGTGGTTGGCCTTGATCTGGCATCTCGTCGGCAGTCGCTTTCTCAGAGGCGCGCCGTCACCTCTCTCTGTCTTTTTTATAAATACTTTCAAGGTAATTGCTCCGATGACATGTTTTCGATGGTTTCCAGACTTCATGAATTCAAGCGTCCTACGAGGCTGGTATCCCGCTCCCACCCTTTCACTGTTGAAACTGTTAAGTGTAGCCATCTCTTCTACTCCAATAGCTTCACGTCTAGACACACTGATGAGCTGTGAAACAGCGAAACAGTCTGTCTGTGGATGACAAATATATATATATATATATATATGTATATATATATATATGTATGTATGCATGTATGCATGTATATATATATATATATATATATATATATATATATATATATATATATATATATATATACTAGCAGCATGTCCCGACGTTGTCCGTGCTTGATTCAAAAATTGTACGACTCATACAGCTATCACTTGACTTAAAATATTTTTGCCCTTCCTTGCCTTTAAAGGAGAGCCCTTTGTCGTGCTGATGTTGCTACATGCCTTACTTCTTGCCTATCTCACACTGCGAATTTTTCTAAGTTCTATACTAAACATTAAATCTGTTAGGAAAAAAGAACTAAACAAAATGAACACAAAACGATCAGCTTTAAAAAAGGACTCGTAACTGGAAAAACCGAATGAAAAAAGAATGTTAACAACAAATATTTTTTCACACCCAACCCAGTTCTGCGGAATCAGAATCAACGTTGAGTTTAAGCAAGCGATATTTTTTTTGCATGCTAGCATGCTAGTTAACATTCCTGTCAGTCAGCTCTCACGCTGGCCAATAGAATCTTCCTGCCTATTCGTGGCAGCCAGCTATAGGCTCTCACTCTGGCCAGTAGAAAATGGCCGCAAACTACATGAAAACTACCGCAGAAGCATGAAAAACCACTATCGATGGTACTTGGGAAATGCAAAGTCGGTGTTGGCCTCCTCGCTAACTTGGAGCATGTGCATGTAAATTTTGATGCAAATCCGTCGAAAATTGTGGCCGTTCATTCGTTACACACACACACACACACACACACACACACACACACACACGCACACACACACACACACACACACACACACACATCCTGACTTTTATAGATAGAGATATATAACAAACTAATTACGATGAAGTTCTAAAGGACGAAAAGCTTCACAAGAACACTTTTCCATTTTGTCATACATTTTTCCCCAATATTGTCCTTGATATATAAAAATATATAGCGTCATCTTATATATATATATATATATATATATATATATATATATATATATATATATATATATATATATATATATAATTAATACAAATAAAATGTGTCACTTTGCTGATAGATGTTTTTCAGCACCTTAACTCCAGACTTTCGTAAGTGAACTTTTACTGCTTCCCGCGAATAAATTTAGCGAAATATCAAGAATGCTGATTTCTCATGTCTCAGCTCGCCTTGTTTTTCTCTTCATTCCCATCCAATTGCGAGCCAGTGTAATAGGATTTAGTCCCGGCACGGTTCGAGCTAAGCAAGACGTGATCCGTTTTGACTATGGGCCAGTGGAGCCAACCGGACGAGGCCAGGAAAACGTGAGGCAAACGCTAACGTGCCGGTCAAAGATGGCAGTGCCGAAATGGGTACGGGCGATCTTTATGGCAGAACAATGTTATCCTTGTCTACTGTAAAATTCTTTACCTCATCATGTATAATGACAGTAAGGATTGGATTTTAATATCACCCTCATTTCATTTCGCTCTCTTTACACACACACACACACACACACACATACACACACACACACATATATATATATGACGATTGCACTAGCATGAAACAGACTGTCGCCTCTAAGTGCTGACTTCCATGTCCACTTTTATATTTACACACGGTCTATTTCTGATATTGAGCACTTTATCCCATAAATATAGCGCACTTTAAGACTATATTTCTTCATATATATATATATATATATATATATATATATATATATATATATATATATATATATATATATATATATATGAGTAATTTTCGTGGATGCTCATATTTGATCGGACATCCTAGTTTTATTTTTAAATCATTGAAATTAATGTCCACTAGGCCAGATATAGAAAATACCGTTAATGAAATTGTATCGGCAGTATATATATATATATATATATATATATATATATATATATATATATATATATATATATATATATATATATAAAAGGATATTGAAGTCAATACGCAGCCGCTGGGTGTTGACTTCAACGTCCATTTTATATTTACATACACTCTATTCCTGGTATTGAGCACTAATACATGAATAAAGCATAACTTAAAAGTATATTTTTATCTTATTATATATCTATATATATATATATATATATATATATATATATGTGTGTGTGTGTGTGTGTGTGTGTGTGTGTGTGTGTGTGTGCGTGTGTGTGTGTGTACGAATACCTCCAAAAATTCGTTAGAAAATGAGCATATTATGATGCAAATAGCAGCAAACCTTATAAAAACGAAGTTTTATTGTCAAAATCTTTATGTTATTATTAAGAGGAATGACCAAATTATTTTTTAATGATGAAATTATGTTTTTTCATCCTTTAAGAACATTCAAAATTTTGGTTAAAAATCTTGTTCTTTTTTTTTCATCAAAGATTAGAATAGGAAATTTTCGCTATTTTTCAGTGAAAATTCAAATTCTTGCGAAAAACAAATAATTCTTGCATTTTAATGCAACTTTCAGGATATGTTCACAAATTATGGAAATTATTTTAATTTTTTTAGAAAACCTTGGTTAAAACATTTTTACATTTATTATTCCCCACTTATTTAATTTTATGATATTTCGAGAAATTAATTTTTGTACGCCTCAATGTTTATATTAGTTATACGCAGAACGACTTGGAGAATTTTAATCATCAATGAATAAGATATATTATGGACACTATTGTCTTAAGAAAATCTTCTTTCTTTTTTCAATGAATAATTTAATTTTACAAGAATTTTTTTTTTTTTTTAAATTTGAATTATAATAATTTATAAATTTTTAAATCTTTTAAATTTCTGTATTAATTTGTACCGGTTAGATAATATAAATGACACAAGCAGACAGCATATTACATCCGATGCTTGCGTCTATCAGATACCTTGCAGAGACTGCAACTTGAGTTATGTAGGCGAGACAGGTAGGTCTATAAAATCCCGTATTTCCGAACATAAACGAGATATTCGCTTCGCTAATTTAAGTAGTGTTTTGTTTGTACACCTAGCCAAATCTGATCACAATTTTGATTTCGACTCTGTGAAGATTTAAAATATATCCACAATAAAAACCTTAGACAGATTTACGAGGCAGGCATGATATCCACTTCACGTACGGTAAACACTAGACCGGGGTTCTTTAACATATCAACTTTCCTAGCAAGGTTAATGCTTGACAAACGTACCGATAAGCTATAGTTTTAAATAGGATTCCCCCCTCTTTCCACTTAAGATAAAATCTCCTTCCTGGGAGCACGTTTTCGCAGCACCGCCCACGCGGCGCCAGCGTAACCGAATCCAAGAAAGAGAACTCCGACTTTAGAATTTCAGTTTTTCTGTTTCTGACTAGTCCTGTATATATCGTCTCTTCATTTAACTTAAATTTAATATAAATATGTCTCCATTAACCATTTCCTGAAGATGGTCTATTAGACCGAAACGTCTGACGTTGACAGAAGAAAAAAAACACAAAACAAAATAAAAAACAGTAAACTCACATATTCGGATTTTGCTTTGTCTTTTCCACATTTTCATCATACCGTCGGATCTACATCCACATATTTTACATAATATAATCTGTAAGTAAAAATTATATTTACTAAACGTAAAGGGAAAAGATTGCTACAATTAAGTGAACCCAAATATTTTAAAATAATTTAGAAGTCTTTTAATTGTGTGTATAAACGTGCCGATTTTTGTAGATACGTACGGCCATACACGACATTATCAGAAAATAAGAGCGACAACTCTTTAAAGTTAAATTTAAAGCCAAAGTACCTACAATTCAATAAAATATTAGATTATGGTGAATATTTTTTAGATTACTGGGTAGTTAAATATTATATAAAAACGGTGCTTACATTATATTCCTCAAGTAATTTTTACAAATATGTCCACCGTAGAGGAAATTAGATAAACTGTCAGTCAGTCAAGCTGTCACCCTGTCAACATCTAAAATAAACATCTAAAGCCGTGTAAAAAATGCATTTTTGCGATCTTTAAAGTAATATTAGTTCAAAATCAGAATAATCAAACTTTAAATCAGCTAATATTCCACAAATAAATTTTTTTTAAAGTATATTGTATTTTTGAAAGATTTTTTTAATGAAGAGATTTACATTGTGATGACATGTCTAAAAACGGTGCTAACATATGCGATTTTCTCAATACCAAAACAAAACAGTTATTCACAGTCAATTTAAATTAGTTTTGAAATACAGCAAAATATTTTGCTTATTTGAAATATTAAATTTAATCAATTAGCTTGAAATTTAATGAAAATAAAAGCTTCACGAAAGATTTTTCATTTTTAAAAAAAGTCACTTTAAATCTTAGGTAATAGAGAGAGAGAAAGATTTAATAGGCCGTTTAATGAAATTTGAGGAATAAAAAGCCAACAAAATGATAACAATATCTGATGATGTTTATTATATATTAGACTTTTAACTAAATTGAAGCACAAAGAGAAAGTCGGAATTTTCGTCTACGCTAGTGTCTTTTTTCAACGAGACGAGGAATAAACAAAGATGTGGGACTCAATATTCGGAGGAATGTTGTTGTTGGTTAGAGGGCTCCTCGTGGAAACTATATTCTCTGAGTAAACCCAAATCCCTGTTTAATCCTTTAATATATGATTTTATTTTGAAAATATATTTTAACTCAGATCTGCGTCATTCTTGTCGGCTGTTAAATGAAGATACTAAAAGCACGCATTTGATGTCATCAATGCTATGGAACGTTTGATTGAAGTGTGCAGCGACAAGTAATTATTGTTGTTCTCTTCAAAGGTATTTTATAGTTATTGAACCGAAGACGGAATTCCGTGCCTGTTTCTACAACATAATTCTCTTTTCTGCATTTGTGGCAGAAAAGTAACTATATAAAATTCGAACTGTTTCAAGTCAGAGCCGATGGTTTGAATATTGTGTGAGTACTGGGGTGTGTCAAATTGCTATTAGTGATAAGATGTTTACAGACTTGGCATCAGAGTTTATTGCAGGATATATTCCCTTCGTGAGGTGGTGAATTATGTATTTATGTCTGTCTTAATAAAGTTGCCGCCTAAACCCGTGAACCAATATTGATGAAACTTTGCACACACTTTAAACTAACATCCAGTTTGTTATTAGGTTAATTGATTGTTTTATAAAAATCTATAATATGGCCTTAGATAGCAGTTCGCCCTCTGGTCTTGGAAATTAAGATACACTTGTTACGAAATCATAATAACTCTTACCAAACTTTAAATTCAGGACAGATATCGATCTTTGTTCGATTTTTAAAATTTAAGAGAGAACATCTAAGCGAATCTCGTGTTATTTTCTAAATAAAAACTTTATTTACCACATTAATTCAGCATAATCTTTCTTTGATTACGATCTCCGTGGTCTGCTTACATTACAAAATAATTATTCGTTTACACTGCAAAAAAATTAATTCGTTTCAAATTTTGCCACGTTCATCATTAAATTTGCCAGGGTCGAATTCGTTAAATACAAAGAAATTGCGTCTATCCACTCGGTCCTTTAAACGTAAAATAACATTTAAATTGAGCTTATTTGTGAATAGAAACATGACCTAAGCTCATATTTCAATCTACTCTAAGAAGGCAAATCGTGGTTGTGGTTATTGTTGTTGTCTGTGAATAAAAATCTATTTGATGAACATGTTTGTGCTATATACTGTATATGCAAAAAAATCTAGCTGTGGAAATAGACATCCTTCTTATAAAAATCCAAACACCTTAATCGGCATAAGCCACATACCCTTCCCCGTTAAGTTTTACTTTTTAATTACGGCGGTTTAATTAGACGATATCAATTCGAATCGCGAAAAAATGTGAAACTGAAATCAAAAAAATTAATAATGAATTGTTGTTTAAACCTTACCATCCATTCAGTATTGGAATGTATCTCAACTAATTAGCCGTAAAAAACGGCATAACATGATTAAAAAAGGCTTAATAAAAATGAAGTTTTATAGTCAAAATGTTTATGTTATTATTAAGAGGAAAGACCAAGGTACTTTTTGATCATTTTGTTAATTTTTTTCATCCTTTCTAGCACGTTCGAAATTTTGATTAAAAGTCTTTCCTTTTTTTTTTACATCAGCGGTCTACGTAATATTTACCATTAGTGTTTTAGCGCCTTTTTTCGGGTAAAAAAACACATTGATTTGGAATTTTTTGTAAAAAACAAATAATTTGTCTAATTTTAATGAAACTTTCAGAACTTATTCACAAATGAATGAAATTATTTTAAACATCTTTAAAAAGTCATGGTAAAAATATTTTTTTACATCTGTTATCCATCTTACTTAATTTTATGAAAACTTGAGAAATTCGAATACAAAATAAGTATAAAACCATTGAGAAGGATATGCTTACTGGCAATAACAAACAGGGGCTTACAGTACTCTCAAATCCCTCACTAGGATCAGCCAACAGAGAGCAACGATCGTAGAGGATGAGAATGGTAAAACAGCTGACGGAGAATGGGTTGATCCTCTATAGATGGACAATACTGTGATGGTTTATACAGTTACCAGCTCTATCCAGATGTCTCCATATTGCAAAGTGACCAGAACTTAACAGAAAAAGAAGAAACAAGTCGATCAAGACTGAAAGAAGAGGTTGATTTGGCAACAAAGAGATTGAAAGCTGGCAAGTCACCGGGGGTGGATAATAATCCCTCTGAGCTGATAAAACATGGGGGTGAAGAAACCATCAATCATAACAGCACTATATCAGAAGATATGGGAACAAGAAAAGTGGCCTAATGAGCGGATAATACAACCTGCCAATGAAAGGAAGCCCCAGGTAGTGTCAAAAGTATAGAACAATAAGCTTGATCAGTCACCATATTAAAGTCCTGCTCCGTATCATGTTGAATAGTTTGAAATCCAAGTCTGAAGAACTCTGCTGTCAGAGAAACAAGCAGGTTTTAGAGCCGTACTAAGTACAATGGAACACGTCTTCAGTTGTAGAGAAACATCTGCAACATCAGAAGGACGCGTTCCACAACTTCAAGAAAGCATTTGATCGTGTATGGCAGTGGTTCCCAACCACTGTGCCGCGACACGTTAGTGTGCCGCGGAATGATTACTGGTGTGCCGCGAAGAGATAATACCTAGAAGCCATTTAATTTCATTTTGTTTAATAAAGACATTCAATTTCTTAATCATGATGACACCGCTCAATTCAAAATCGCCAAATTTCTGGAATCTAAACGTTTCGCGCATACTAATTGGTAAGCGTTAGTATGGTTTATATTAGTCATGGGACGATTAATCGGAATATCAGGAGTTTTTCAAAGTATCGGGAATCGACATCGAAGCTGAATAATTCTGACCCGATTTCGATGCCAAAACGATTCCTAAATACACAGGTTGTAAGACAAAAAGTTCTAACACAGAACTGTACTATGTGAGGTTTTACATAATGTTCCTAAATACCAAACATTTTTTTACCTTTTCCTAACCATTTTGAATCTTTTCAATTTCAGGCTAATCTAACTTAATTCAACATGTGTTGAATACACTGATTGACTTTGTTCATCATCGTTGCATTTTCAAAAGTTATACTTTTAGCCATCAGACAGCTAATTTTAAAATTAATTAAAAATAGATGTACAAATAGAGGGAATTATAGTTTCAAAACATGCCTGTCTATAGTCTATTTGTACGTCTATTGTAAATTTATTTTAACACTAGCTCTCCTAAGGCCTATATTCTCTGTGAACGCACAAAAGCTCATTTCAGGGCTACCTACTTTGAATTGTTACTTTCAGATGACCAATTTGCCTGTTATTACTTAAGACCCTTTACGATTTTGATATTCATAATTTATTGGCATTTCCTCCAAGAATCCTGATGACGGCGATCGGGTATTCTCTTGGAACGCACAAAAGTTCAGGGGTACTTAATTTGAATTCTTACTTGCGGATGACTGATTTGCCTGTTATTACTTAAGTCGCTTTACGAATTTGTTGTTCAATATTTATTGGCATTTTCTCCCCAAAATCCTAAGGACGGCGATTGTGTATTCTCTCTGGACGCACAAATGCTCTTTTCAGGGCTACTTATTTGAATTACCAATTTCGGATGACCGATTTGCCTGTTAAAACTTAAGTTGCTTTAGGATTTGGGTATTCATAATTTATTGGTATTTCCTCCAAGAATCCTAAATACGGAGGTTGGCTATTCTCTGTGAATACAGAAAAACCTTTTTCAATGAGATTTATTTTGAATTGTCATTTCGGATATCCAAAGAAACTATATGATAACATTAACTTTGAATAACATCCGCTATCCCTGTCTTTAACGGTTCTGCTAGTGTAATACATACATACATACATACATACATACATACATATATATATATATATATATGTATATATATATATATATATATATATATATATATATATATATATATAAGGCATTCAGTATAATCAGGATCGGAAATGTCCTCATTATGTAATAATTGGTGAAGGTAGTTAAAGGAATTGACGGGTCAAATTTTTAGATTAATAAACTGGTCATAGTAATTCCTGTAGGTATATTATATACACTGGGGCACATATATTCGTACACATACACTTTTTTTAATTTAATGCATTTCCAACTAATGAATAAACATGCTTTTCATATAACTAACTGTACACAGATGCATAATAACTAAATATGCATAGAAAACAGAAAAATATATTTAATAGAAATAAATCCCATTTATCCATTTTAATGTGTGAAAATGTATTTGTACAATAGAAAAAAGAATACATTATCTTCATTTAATACTTTGTAGAATCGCCATTAT
Source organism: Acanthosepion esculentum (assembly GCA_964036315.1). Taxonomy (NCBI): domain Eukaryota; kingdom Metazoa; phylum Mollusca; class Cephalopoda; order Sepiida; family Sepiidae; genus Acanthosepion; species Acanthosepion esculentum. Next base: position 40,946,157 of record OZ038478.1, on the reverse strand, counting down.
TCACTTCTACAGCAACCAACCTTTTCTTGTAGTTCTCAATTAAAGATTTGCAAATTTTAGTTTGTATTTCGTTCCATTCTTCTTCGCATATGGCCTTCAGATCCGGGATGTTTGTTGGAGTTCTCTATTGGATTTGAATTTTCAAATAACGCAAAAGATGCTGGATTGGGCTTAGAATTGACTTGGCCATTTCACGATATTTACATCATTTTCAGCATGCCATTTCTTTGTAGATTTTGCAGTTTGCTTAGGATCATTATCTTGTTAGAAGATCCAATCAGGACAAAGTTCAAGATTTTCAACCGAGATCATTAAAGTTGTTTCCACATTATTTTATATACAGCGGCATTCATTTCATTATTGCTGATATGTTACCAGTACCTTTTGCAGAAAAACATCTACGAACCATGATGTTGCCACCACCAAATTCCACTCTTTGTATGGTGCTCTTTTGTTTGAAGGCAACGCCATCCAACCCCCATACATGATTATTAGGATTACGTCCAAAAAATTCGGTTTTGGATTCGTCTGGCTATAATACTCTTTCCTAATACGATTGTTCCTTATTCTTATGTTCACGAAAGAATTTCAACCTCAGATCTCAGTGTCAATAGCAGTGGAGTTTTCCGAGTGGAGCGTGACTTCAGATTGTTCCTATGAATTTCATTGCATATTGTCCTTTTACTGGCACAGATTTCTGATTAAATGAAATTATCCTGCAACACTTGCCGAGTAACCATTGGATTTTGTTTAGTTTGAAACATTCTAGAATATTCCACTTGAATAATCTAGAGTATTAAAGCAATTTAAAATCCTAAATTCTGAAATTTGTATTGTACGAATACTTTTTTCACCCATTAAAATGGATAAATGGGATTTATTTCTATTAAATTAAAATGTGTTTCTATTTTCTATACATATTTAGTTATTATGCATCAGTGTACAGTTAATTATAGGAGAAGTTATGTTTATTCCTTAATTGGAAATATAATAAATTAAAAATTTGTATGTGTACGAATATTTGTCTCCCCCACTGTATATACAGAGTGCGATGGATAAATTGTCTAAATTACACAAAAAATGAACATAACTCAGACATCTCATATTAATCGATATATTTACGAAAATTATACAAAAATATCTTGAAATACTTGTAAATCTATTCAATAAAATCACCATTGGCTTCAACCACGGCCTTCAGACTATTTCGGTAACTCCTGCAACTCTTCTGGACGGTCTACTTGTTTAAGTTGGTGAATGCTGCCATAATCCTTGCCATCAGTTCATCTTTGGCGTTACAAGGAGTTCAAGGGTTGCAGTCTGGGGAGTTAGGTGGCTAATGTAAGGGATGATGCTGTAGCAGAAATTGTCTGAGTGTCATGGCTGGTTTCTCCAGCTTGCGTGGCATAGTGAAGAACCCTGTTGCCATACACAGGGACTTCCAATATCCACCTTCTTTCTCAAGACACTTGATGTAGGCCTCCGCGTTGAGTCTGATGCCCTCACCAACAAATTCGGGAGTTCTTATCTTATCAGAACGATCAGAGGGACTTTTCCGAGCTGCCGTACCTTCGTAATCACTATTAGACTCATCCAACTCTTTCCAAACCCGCTGCACTGTCCTTAGTTTGACATTAAGAAATGTTCGTATTGGAGCTTCCGGTGCCAGTGCCAAACAGTACAGCATGCTGTTTCCCAATTTCTAGCGGAGTGAATTGTGTCATGGTGCTCTTATTCTCACAGAGGTGCCCAACTGACTCTACTAAACTGTGCAGTCAACAAACAAACAACGCGCATGTGCAAAATTAGAAAAAAATAAATAAAACGGCGACAATTTACCCATCGCACCTTATGTGTGTGTGTGGGGGGGGTATTTGTGTGTGTGTATATGTCTAACAAAATCTTATTTTTTATTGATTGATTCGTTTTCTACGTTTTATCAACGCTTTGCGGGTTACTTAAAGCTAGAAAACGTTTTTAGATATGTAAGACTTTTTATTGGCGGGGGAAAAAGCCCTTGGGACAATGAAAATTATGAAAAATTTATGTACCCACTTACTCCTACAAAACGGAAAAACGTGTGGATGTTTGTAAAATAAACAAAAAATTGATTAAATCTTCTTTGTCTGATATAATCAAGTATATATATATATATATATATATATATATATATATATATATATATATATATATATATTGTGTGTATTTAGGCAGCATTTTTTCATTAATACATGTCTCATTAAATAATATAAAACTTACATAAAATATATAGACAACGCTTATCTATATTATTTAATGAGACATGTATTAATATATATATATATATATGTGTGTGTGTGTGTGTGTGTGTGTGTGTATTTATATATATATATTTATATATATATGTGTGTGTGTGTGTTTGTGTGTGTGTGATTTTCATGTGATCTTAAGATCAATTGAAATACCAGTCATCTTTCCAAGTGTTTTAATCAAAGACACAATAAAACTCGCTTTCCTTAGAATATTTCAAACAAAAATAAAGTGTTCGTCTTCATCTATCAAAGCATGTCTAAGTTCATTCGTATCAAATATTAAAGCCAACCTGATATATATTGATATGTGTGCGTGTATGTGAGTGTGTCTGTATGTGCGTGTGGTTAATTTCCTTGGAATATTATTGTTGACTGAATGAATAAAATAAAATGACATTAATTTAAAATCGTTTGATATCCATCTCCTTCGACAGCCAAAAACATTTTTTGTAAAAATCAGGCAAGTATTTAAATCGAGAAAGACTAGCTTATCTGTTTCAGCCTATGAACTAATCTATTGCTGGACTCGTACTTATCTTTTGTCGTAAGCATGCTATGATTTTTTTTATTATTATTTGAATAAACCGAAAATATTTTCTGATTAACTTTTTCGACGACGCTATTTTTAAGCATTCGCTATTAACAGAAGAAATGATCACTGTTGTTTTTTGTTGGTTTTTTGTTGTTTTTTTTTTTCTTTTTAATTCTCTTTTCCGCGGAGAAAAATGGAAAATACGGCATTAGCGACGCTGTCGTTGTAGAATCAAAACCAAACGCAAAGGTTATGTGTATAAATTCGATGTAACGGTTATTTGCAGAGATCGACTTGTTCTGAATACTTGTGGAAATACCCTTTTAACTCTTAATGGAAAATGTAATGAATACGATAGTCAACAAAAAGATAGAATTCAGAATCACCAATAACCAAAAAAAATAAATCGAAAATAGCAAAAGGACTTGTAAGTTGGGAGGCTAGAAATAAATAATAATAATAATAATAATAATAATAATAATAATAATAATAATAATAATAATAATAATAATAAAGAATGGAATGAACTATAGAATCGACACCAGAGATAGCAAGTTAAGATTTCTTGTGATTTCCCAGGGCCGAAACTACTTCTGCTGTCGTTCCTTTTGCTTTAACCAAAGCAGCCGGGCCGCGATCGATGAAGACACAATGTAGAATAACCAGCCGAATCCTATCTTCCATTTTGGTCATCAATAAACAGAATGAGCGAACGGGTGTTAGTTGGTGGGAGTGGAGGTGGGAGACGATGTGTGTGGGCGGTGATTAGGCCAACGATGTGGGCAGGAGCAGATTGGGTCGCTCAACCCAAGCACACGTTCCGCCTACCGACCCAAAACGCGATTATCATACATTCAGTCTATTATTCCGCTGACAACAGACGCCGCACAATGAAGGAAATCCGCAAGTCTTTTGACACGATGAAAATTCTGCGAGAACTCTATTCAGACTAATGCTTCTTTGACAACGGACACGAGGCACCATGTGAATTTTTACCTAATATAATCTCGCTTCTTCGGGATTTTTTTTTCTTTGGACATTTAAGATCTACAATAGCACGCATGGAGATTCTTTTGTGAGATTGTGCACTTAAGCGTACAGACATGTATTCTAATCTTTGCTGTAATGCGTTTATTATTAGAGAAAATTGTTATGATCCTATGGTTAGGTATGGCACAGAGAGACTTGAGAATTATTTTCATCAAATAAAAATGGGAAGAGAGTTCATTTATGAAACTCAGCAATATTTCCCTCTTTAATCAAACGTACTGTGTGGATTAAACAAAGTTATCCAATTAGATATTTCCATTAACACAAGGAAATTAATTTCTGGGTCTAAGTCTTCTGGACATATTTACATATATTTCTTCTTCTTCTTCTTCTTCTTCTTCTTCTTCTTCTTCTTCTTCTTCTTCTTCTTCTTCTTCTTCCACTTCTTCTTCTTCTATGCTCCGTGTCCCTTCAGAACATGGGCGAACATGGCTCTCCACAACTCCCTGTCCTTAGTAAAGTTTGTCATTTTCCTATATCTCTTATTCTCTTGTAGTAATCGAGGAAACATCCTGTTCGGAATGGCTTCCAGAAAGTAGCGGTTAGTGGGAAGATGCTGTTGCTAATGGAATACGAAGGGTGTTTCGCTTTAATGTGTGTGGTCCGGCGGGTGTGAGCTGTAAAGTCTAGAGTTAACCGTTGTCTTCCCTACATATTCCCATAAACTGTGCTTCTTACATCTTACACTGTAACCATCGACTTCGGGCGATTCTTAGGCCTTTGCAGGATGAATATTATTGTAAAAAATAAACGAATCGACAGAAATGTCTACAGAGAGACATAACTTGATCAATCTATTCGGCAGGTAATGTACTCTTCTCTCAAACAATTATTTGCATTAACATTTTTAAGCAAACTGTAAACAAAACTGTCATATTTTAACCATTAATATTTAATACTGTTTTAATTTTGGGTTGATTTTTCTTGCAACTTTTACTCAGACTATCGATCGACGTCAATGAACCTTTGGTGCCATTCGAAATTAGATTAAATTTACCTCAGTGAAGCATAGTTGAACAACGCACCAGCTACTTTACTATTAAAACACGCGAACATTATTTTATTCGGTCGAGCCGTCTCGGACATTCACGAGTCTCTCACCACCAATCTTCACGTTCTTGCATCAAGGTTGGAAAGTAGTTAGGATGGTATTCTGTCATAACATAGCTGAGACAAAGCAAAGGGTTGCCAGCTCATCTTTCGCCAAGGTTAGTTGCCCGGAGCAGTAGATTACTCGCATGTTCTTGTTTTGCTTGCCGGCAGTGTCCTGCAAAGTACATTCTCTTAAGATTGTAGAAATATCAGGGGTGGGTTCATAGATCGGTGATTTAATTAGATGTTGTCTCCAAGAGATGTTAAGTATAGATCCCAGCATCTGAGTGTAGGTTCCATCAAGCTCAGACTGAATGATTTTGGTTAATGTCCAAGCAGTGGCACCATATATTAAAACTGCCCCTACAGTGGCTCAAAAGAATCTCCGTTTGAGGTTGTCTGATAACTGGAAGTCTGATCTACGGGAACATTACTGATGTCCAAATGATGAAAGTTATTCTATAAAGCCGTTATTTTATTTCATTCCACATTCTTTATCGTTGCCATATATATATATATATATATATATATATATATATATATATATATATATATATATATTGTTTACTTTTGTAAACACAATACGTTAGATTTAGTTGTGTAACTCTACCGAGTGAAGATAGCTCTGGCTGACACCAAATTAGTTGTGTTTCAATCCTGGCTTGAGGCATTCGGAAGTCTAGTCGCACTGAGGAGCTGTGATACAGCGAAACAGTACTGTCTGTGAATGACATCTATATATATATATATATATATATATATATATATATATATATATATATATATATATATATATATATGTTTATACACTAGTAGTATTACTTGCAGCAACAGTAAGTTTAGGAAGTTCTCTCATTTCCTTGCAGATTTTCGAAAACCATTTTCTCTTAATGGGTCTTTTTAGTCCTTACATCTAAACATACCTATCTCGGTGATTAGGCGCCACACTTAGGCATGATGTTTATAACTTAAGAATTTCCGCTTCATTGGTTTCGAGTTAGGCGATTGTTAATCAGTATTCTTTTCTCAAGTGCAAACAGATATATTTTCTCTTTCTCTCTTGATTTTTTTGTTTCTGGGATAACGTCATTCACTTGATAATACACGGATCCGAATTTTAGAGTATTTCTTAAGGAGTCTATTCTATCAGTCGGTCTATAACATCGGGGCTACAATACTGTTATTTTTTTAATGGGATCTAAAAGATGCTGTAGTTTCCGCTTATAATAGCCGATAACAAAATGTATATACTAACTATTCGGAACTTGAAACCGGAGAGCCGAGTTCGAATTATAGTAGACTTCAAGTCATGCACTTACGCATGAATCCATAATTTCTCCCCCAGTTACGGGTTAAATAGCAGGGCAAACTGTGCTCTTTAACCAATCTAGGAGGAGGACAACTCTGAATTCAAACTAAGCAGGAAACCACATCATTCGTATGAATGGTAATTCACACGAAACAAAGTATATGAATCTCCGGAGATCCAAGATAGCTTACATCCTAAAGGGACAAGGTATTTTCTTTGAAAAATCAGTACCGTTTGGGCATGGGCCTACAATTTTATTCCATAAAACCTACTACATCTTATGGAAATCACAGTGCTGAGAGATCTGTGGACACCCATGATGAGCTGCTCTTTCGCTGCCATGTTTTAGATCATCTTTCATCCTTACTGAACTATGTCAATACCTAAAACGAACAGTCATTTCAAACCCACTTCTACCAAAGCTGATTCTTATTTTTCCTACTCTTATATCAATATAAAGATTCAAAGTACCAATTAGTCCTCGGTATAACGATAAACTACATCCGTCAGCAAGACCTTTGATCGGGAGATTGAAGTTTTTGAGGTCCGCGAACCCCCTCTTAATTGCTATTATTCCCATGTCTACCCTGATCCGGGGTAGTAGCACCTGTTAGGCTCCCAGCTGTGGGCAAATATTTAACCCATAAACAAAAAGAAAACTCTATGAAAGTATAACAGTACATTTTTATAGTAAAGATACCAGCAATACCTATCTATATAAAAAAATAGAAGCAATACCTTTTTATATTAAAAAAAAATTAGAAAAAAATACTTATTTATAATAAAATTAGCAATAATAACTGTTTATAGTAACATGACCAGCAAAACATTTTATAACAAAATGACCAACAAAACATTTTATAGCAAAATAACCAACAAAACATTTTATAGTAAAATGACCAACAAAACATTTATTAGCAAAATGACCAACAAAACATTTTATAGTAAAATGACCAACAAAACATTTTATAGTAAAATGACCAACAAAACATTTTATAGTAAAATGACCAACAAAACATTTATTAGCAAAATGACCAACGATACATTTTATTGCAAAATGACCAACAATACATTTTATAGCAAAATGACCAACAATACATTTTATAGCAAAATGACCAGCAAAACATTTTATCTGTAGTTGAAGGCATACAATCATGTTCAAAATATATTTAGTTGAGACCATAAAACTGTTCAAATTATTTAGATTTCGGCATTAAATAACCCATAGAGATTGATATGCTGCTAGACAAAATCAACTAATTTACCAATTCTCCTGAAGTTGAACCTCACATTTAAGATGTCAGAAATGTTTCTTGTCTTCATGTTTCTTGCTGAAACGAGTTCCAAATTATTTCTATTATCATTATTCATTTTTTGATTACCGTTTATTTTCCTTTTCATTTGTTCTTGATTTTTATCGCATGTCAGACCGAAGTAAAAATCGTGATAAAAAAGTAACGAAAAATTAAGATGAAAGAAAATACAAGTAAAACATTTATGACAGTGTTCATCAGTGCTTCATATAATAATAATAATAATAATAATAATAATAATAATAATAATAATTTTCAACTCCTACGGGAAGGAAACTGAAAGAAACTGGTACGAACACCACCCTGACCCGATTACGGAGATAGGACCTGTTACAATTCTATGGAACTACACAATACACACTGACAGAACAATCAAAGCCAACCGCCCAGACTTTGTTATTAAAGACCACAAACAAAATAAGCACCTCCTTATTGATATGGCAGTCCGTGCAGACCTTGAAATAGAAATCTCAAAAATGTGGTACATGGGAACATCAACAATCCCTGTTGTAGTTGGAGCCCTTGGACTGGTTGGAAAAGATTCCATTAGGCTGATTGAAGGGATCCCTGGAAGTCCATGCCTCAAAGAGATACAAAAAATTGTTCTGACAAGTACAGCCCACACTTTACGAAGGTCTTTATCTATGTAATTATTTTTTATTTTTTATTTCTTTGCAGTGGAAAATGTCATGATGCCATTTCTAACCTTAGGTCCCTGGGCGGGACGCGGAAAGAAATGTGTAAACGCCCGATATCAAAGAAAATAAAAATAATAAGAAGAAGAATAACAATAATAATAAACAGAATAAAAAATAATAGTGCTCTTTTTATTTTTCATTATAGATATGGTGTGTAGTATTGTTATATTTGACAGTAATACGCTAGATTTTATCGATTATAGAATTGATATTCTGTTAATGGTTTCCTAAAATGTGTCCCACAATAAAAAGAAAAAAAAGAAAAAGTGATTGATTTTTTAGCAAGATGATTCACTCTGAATGTATCGTACTTATTGCTTTTAAAAGATCCTGACACGGTATTGATAATTTCTTGTATTCTTCTCGTTCGTTTAAAATTAAGATTGTCTTTCTTAATGTTTCTGTGAGAAATCAGTTTAAAACCTATTGATCATTCGTTGATTTGATAGTACTCGCCAAAAACATTGCGTTTAGAAGTTCCACGTAGACCCCTTATTTTATCAAGAACTGCCACTTTGCAGAATAAACTCCCGAATGGATATTTCCCAAAGTATTTTAATTGTCACCTCGTCCAATCAAGGTTCAATCCTTTTCAATCCTCCTTATCTTCATAATCGCTGTTTCCTGTCATATTCTTTTCCATTCATACTATGCACTTCATTCGTCATTACCATTTCGAATGTAAACGTGTACGTGGAGTGGCTCTCAAGCCTTGCATTGGTTGTTAATTTATTTTAAAAAACAATCACTTCGAGATGTAACAGTCCTATATTTATTTTCTTCATTATTTGCGGATTTTCATCGATTGTTCGAAAAAAAATAGAGGTGTGTTTTCCAGGTTCCTTTTCCACTGTTTAAAATTCAGTCTTTTACTTGCTATCCACGTCTACTCTACTATTTAACCCGTAGTCGAGGGGAGTGATGGATTCCTACCTTTCGCATATGCGTCTTTGCAAAAGCGAACATAACAGCATCGGCCGGAGTTTGAAGTCGGCTTTTCGATCCAACTTTCCGCTACTCTACACAAACATTATCGTAGTTTCTTCGTGTTATTTAATGGCCTAAATCTTTTTTGACTGCTCAGTTTTGTGGCTCTTGAGGCTTGTACATGGTGATCACCATTGTTAAAAAAAAAATTACAACCAGTGGTGGCATCGTACCGGTTTGCACAAACCTCTTGTTAAAATTATAAAAGCTAAAAGAACCAGTGGTTGGATTATCCGAAAATAATCTTATATATTAATAGCTGATAGCAAAATATTAAAATATTAGTTACGCTAGGCTGGTGCGCGTGCCTAGTGGAAGTCTAATAGATACACGCCCTTTACCACGACAATAAACAACAATCAGCAGGGAAGAACAAATTTAAAAGTAGATAGATAAAGTTAACTGTGTAAAAAAAAAATAGCCAAAAATCTATGGGACTGCCGCGATTCAATTCGAATGTGGCTAAGAAACCATAACACGGTTGATGACACTAGAGTCAAAAAGCATCATACTACTGAACAGAAATATGATGAGAACAGAATTTCAATCTGGAAATATCTTAATAAATAAATGTTTTTTTGTTAAAGTATCAAAATAGTTTAATTCTTTTTGTTACTATATAGTGCTTTATTTCCATTCTTCAATTGAAAAGATAATAAGCAAAATAGGTTCCTAAAGATTACCCGCCTTTATAAAACCGGTTCCTGAATATTGGCTACAACCTATCGTTTCACCGGTTGTCTCTTTTCAGATAACAGAATACACCGTTTGCAGAACTAACAAATCGAAAACTGAAGGATCAAAAGCTATCCCTAAAGGCCTAGTCGTTTCAGTGAATGGTTGAAGTTTGACGACAACGACTTCAACAAAGATTATCATTTTTCAATTCGGCGTCGACGAGCGAAATTCAGTACAAAGTCATAAATGAATGCTTCAAAAGACGTGAATATTGTCGATAAAATTAAACATCTGGTTATTTTCCGATGCTAAATGAATTTCTAAAATCAAACCTCGTAATTGCCTGTTTTTGGATTCGCTTGATAAATCAGCTTATTTCTTTATATTTGTCTACTTGTGTCTCTCACTGGGAACTAACCTGATGCTTTGTCAATATTAATTATTGCTGATCAAGAGTCGTTTATAAGATATTTTATCCCACAATTGCCTCATTTTTTTATAACAAATATGCATTATTTTAAGCATACAATGATATCGGCTTACCGTCATATCAAGTTGAAACACCTGTTCTCGTACGATCCAGGAAGTTAAACAACATCGAGACTGGTTAATATCTAGATGGGTGATCGCTTGGGAATACCAGGTGCTGTAATCTTTGACGTGGAAGTGGTGTAATGGATAACGACTCGAAATTGAAAATCGGAAAGTCAAGTTTCAATTTTAGTCGCATTTGTTATATTACGCAGACTGGGAAAAGGTATGAATCGCCTCCCCCGAATATGGATTAATTAGTAGGACTTGTATCAGTCAATTATTAATATCTGTCTAAACATTCTTACAAACTAAAAATATTTTCTGGCTTTAAAGGAAAAAATTATAATGAGGTCTTTCTTTCTACTTATTAATTTTAGACGAGATATTCTTATTCCTATTTTTATTATTTTTTATAGCAACTTTCTGACTGTTTTACATACGACGATAGTTCAATAAACAGCACAGGTCGAGAGCGAAGTATAACCTGGGGAGATCGGAACTCATCCCGCTTACATTGGCGGGGCTTTGTGCGCCTTATCTGTTAGGCTACGAAACCTACTCGGCAGTCGTAATTTAGACTAATAAAAATAGATATATTCTTCTGTACCAGAGTAAAGTAACCAAAATGCTATGAATTAAAAACTGGTAAATAAAATTGATGATCAATAACTCTATATGTACCATGTTTCAAGCGGCAATTTTTAATAAATTTCAATAGAAAAAGGTTGATAAGCCGTAAAAACAAATCAATCAATCAATTAATACAATACCTTCATTGCTAAGAAATGTGTTTTCTTATTATTGTGTATTCTAAAGAATTACTGGGATATAATGGTGGATTTGATGAAAAAATATGTTTGCCTCGGATTTAAAATTATGCACACTTTGTATTTATTCCCTTAGAAAAGACATGTACCATTTTCATCTGTGCTCTTTTCCCTCCCCAAACATCTTAAAATATTTAGCGACTGAGATGATATAATGTTTGATGGTGAACAGTGCGTGTAAGCAAAGGCTTTACCCGATAAGCATTTCCCGATATATCCAGGACATATCAGCCAGATACTGTTTCAGGCTGTAGTCAAACTTAACAGCAGTTTAGGATAGTATATTATATACAGGAGGGAGAAAAGACACTTTCTAATTCTATAGCCCATTTGTTCTTAATTTTTTCTAGATGTCGCCCCATTCGCTCCAAGTTCACATAACAAGCGTGTCCCTTCCACTCACATACGAAGACACTTCTTAGGTATACTGCAGTTTCGAAAAAAAACACCAATCTAACCCTGTAAACACGCATATGCATTCGGCTTTTCTTAGATGCCATTAAATATGATGTCGCCAGACGAACATCCATAGCTATATCGCTGCATTTACAACCCTAGAGCTTTGTCCCTTGCAGATGTCGGCTGTCAAGATTTGTCTGGTGTGTGGCACATCCTGTTCAAATAACGTCAAAAGATTTGAATAAACATTCAAATTTTTATATTAATTTTATTCATTATTTCGCAAATGTCTTCCTTAAGTATAAGTGAATCAAATTTGGTCATGTAGATTTATTGATCATCAATTTTATTTACTAGTTTTTAATTCAGAGCATTTTGGTTACTTTTCTCTGATACAGAAGAATATATCTATTTTCATTAGTCTAAATTACGACTGCCGAGTAGGTTTCGTAGCCTAACAGATAAGACGCACAAAGCCCCGCCAATGTAAGCGGGGTGAGTTCCGATCTCCCCAGGTTATACTTTGCTCTCGACCTGTGCTGTTTATTGAACTATCGTCGTATGTAAAACAGTCAGAAAGTTGCTATAAAAAAATAATAAAAATAGGAATAAGAATATCTCGTCTAAAATTAATAAGCAGAAAGAAAGACCTCTCTGTCGTTGGTCTCTTTCACTAACCTGTCAGCTACTCCTACATATTTGTATTTATAGACAGGAAGCAAAATAGCATTAAGTTGATCGATATTTCTTGAAGAACAGCAAGTCAGAAACCCGGAAATATTTCAGAGATAGCAAGCGGGTTATGTCTCGATTCCAACCATTGAATGGACAGAAGACGAAAAAAGAAACCAAAACAGGGTGTAAAGAGTTGTCGATAGGAGGAGACATTATCTGATCAGAGTATTTATCTGCAAATAAAAGGCCTACACAAACATATGCCACCCGTACACGCACACGCGCACATTCACGCTTGCACGGGGAGAAAACATGCGATAAAATCATACAAAAATAATATTATTGGGAAGAAGAAAAAAAAGAATAGAAGGAAGGGAGAAACGGTTTCTATTTCATATGGGAAAGATTGAAAAGAAAAGAAATTGCTTCGATATAATAAGCCAAAGATAAGGTTTGTCCTCTTTTCCTGTTCCTCAGACATAGCAATTCCTCTTTCGTGCCTGTCTCTTATGTACTATGTCTCAAGCGGCAAATAATCTTTACTTGATTTTTTAAAATCTTATTTTCTTAAATCAAACTTAGTTCGTCATATGAATTCGGTTAATTTCTTTCTCTCCTTTCTCTCTTGACAGAAATTATTATTATTATTATTATTATTATTTCGTTTGTCGACATTGTTCGCTTGATTTTCACTTTCATTCGTCTTTAATCAGGTGTCTTTCTCGAATGCATGTTAAGGGGAAATAAAGAGGTAGGTAGGGGGAAAGAGTGCGTTGTGCAAAGAGGGTGCTTGTGTAATCAGACAGGAAGTACGAAGGACGATAGGAAAGGGGAGATAATAAAAAAAAAGGAACGTGAAGCGCCAGTCAAGGAAAATAAAAATAAGATAAACTGAAAGGGGGAAAATATCGAAGAATAAAAAAAAAATAGTTTATAATTCCGGATCACTTTTTTCTCTCTCCCCTTTCTAGAGGATTTCAGAATTATTCCGAAATATTAAAAAAAGATATTATTTATGTTGCTTTGGTTTACAAGGAGTAGATTAATCATCAATATATATATATTTATTATGAACTGCTTCATTCGAATTTGTTTTGTCAAATTTTCAGTCGTTCGACACTCTTTCGATGGCTGCGGTATCGACAACTCTGAAGAATGCTGAAATAGACTCAACTCACATGTTAGGCCATGATGACCTCCTCAGCCTGTCTAGAATAGAACTAAGTACAAACAGGAAACTTTGATCAGGACAGAAAAAAATACCAAAATAGCAGAATTTTATTGTACTTGTAAAGTGAATGCAGTTTACATACTACTTCAATTTAATACCTAGGTCAAGCAGTAAAATCCATATATAGTGATGTTCGATAAAAGTGACTCACCTGATTTTTTTTACTTAAAAATTTTTTCGCCGATTGTTTTTGGGGTCAAACTAGTTTTTAATCTTACTAATATAAAGACCCCTTCCCGACCACCTAGTAAAAAAAGTTTACTCAACCTAAGCTATTCTATTGATAATTATAATTTTGGATATAAATGAGATTTAGGGAAAAACTTCGTGCAAAAAAAGTGACTCACTTATTTCCTACAACTAGTAATCAATAGAAACATAACCGAACAGCTTTAAATAAAGAATAATAGAGGTATAATTTATTTATAATAGGTAATATAGTTCGAAATATTTAATAATCTATGGGTCCTCCTTTATTTTGAATAACCTTTTTCAACCCTTTTTGGCATTGACTTGATCAGGTTCTGGCAAATCTCATCTCCAAGCATTGAATTCCATTCGGAAATAAAATTCACAATCAAATCCTCTTTGTTGCCCAACTGCTTTCTCGAGAGCCTGTACTTTATAATGCTCCATAAGTTTTCTATGGGGTTGAGGTCAGGAGATTGGGGTGGCCATGTCATCATAACATTCACCTGCTTCTCATCAAAGTATTCCTTCATTAATTTTGATTTGTGACAGGGAGCATTATCCTGCATAAAAATGAGCTTGGTGGGGTCGATTTGCACCCTTTCAGCAGAAGGGAGCAGACAAGACTCTAAAATTCTCTTGTACTGCTCGCTCCTGAGGGTCTTTTCAATAGGTTTTAAGAAACCAGTTCCATGAAAAGAAAAGCATCCCCAGAACATTATACTGAACGGATTCTTGACAGTACTTACTGCTAAATTCAAAGAGCTTTCAAAGCTTCTTCTTCGGATTTTAGATCGCTTATCCTTTGAATTTAGCTCAACTTTCGTTTCATCGGAGGAGAGAACATTTAGTAAAAAAATCAGGTGAGTCACTTTTATCGAACAGCACTGTACAATAAAATTGGCAGGAGCAGGAGCAAAACGAATTAAGAATTTACTAATAATACATGATTATTCCCTCATATAAACAGCGGAATGAAGGCAGTTTTTTTTTTCGTAAAGGACTAGGTTCGAAATTCCGAGATCGTTACCAAATACTATAGAGACCAGAAAAAGGTTGGAAGGTTAAAATTATCTATAATGTATTTTAACGTTTTTTGCATTATTTACATTACTCGGATTGTTATCCCCATCCTCATTGCCATATTCACAACGTTTCGGTCGTTTTAAGCTCCGGCCTTCGTCAGGTGATTTAACGTTTTATTCGAGTCACATTTTTTAGATATCTTCTCACTGACTGTATCGACTAATCGGGTCCCATAATACGTAGCTCTGTGCGAATGGTGATTTTGTGTTCTTGCTACCGTTTCATTTTTATGCGACAGAAATGATGGCAAAACAAAAATTGTTCTAGTAATCATAAAGCAAAAGCATCAGAAATAACAAACTTACTTGCAAGAGATCATCGCACGTTCAAGACATTTCTAAGACGTTCGATCGCATACAGTCTGCGATTTAACAAAAGGAGGAAATATGTTTGACTTTAACTGGACGCATTGACATCCGATTGGAAATTGAGATACGCAAAAACCCACTTAGTAGTTGCAAAAAGTTATTCGAAGCAGCAGAAATTCAAAACATGCCTGAAACGTTCTAATGTTCCATAGTGAAACATTTAAGATGAGCACTAAACCAATAGTTCGCCATCCTTAATAGTAAACTCATCTTAATTAAGTATATCAGCTGGGCTATACAGAATATGAAACTGGATTTCCAGAAAGTGTTCATCGCGAACAAGAGTCAGTGATGCTGGATTGTCACAAGTTTTTAAGAAAACAAACACAGTTTGCGAAATGCATGGTGTTTAAAAGAGAAACTTCATCCCTTTTTGTTAGGGCCGATGACCTCTTGAAATGACATTTTCTGTTTAATTTGAATCGCAAAAGGCTAACCTTTAGGCATGATTTAAAAAGTCTACCGTGGCATTCAAATAAATTTTCATGATCGAACATTCTCCATCTCACGTGTCTCGTGCAAATAATGAATAATAGGAAAATTACAGTTCAGCAGCAATAGATTTATGGTGTGGCTGCCATGTTCCTCGGATTCAAAACCCGGTGAGAATCTTTTTGTGAATTCCCAAAATGCATGTGGATTGGCGAAGAAATTGTCCCTGTTTACGAAACCATTAATACTGAAGAAAGTATCAAATTAACATTTTCTGTAGATTGAGATTTGTTTTCGGACATAAAAGAGAATGGAAATTATTTGTAAATAATATAGCTTTTCTTTTTCGTTGCATCCTGCTTGAGATAAACAGTAAATGTTTAACCTTCGTGCCCGGAAAAAAAAAATCAAAAACGGCGTCAAAAGGACGGTTTTTCCCTTGACACCTCTATTATTGTAATGTTTATTGTTTTTAAAAGCGTCGATTAGAATTTTAATAAAACCTAAGCATATGAAAAGGGATCTGTACATTTGCTTTGTTCTTGAGCCTTAACAAGATAAATAATAAAAAATTATTTATTAGATTGCTTATTTACGCTATTTAGTTATTAGAATGTTTATTGGATTGCTTAGTAAAACATTGGCTAATTTCCAATCAATTCGAATATTTTTAAAAATTGTAAATGACAAGGATTTCATTATAGTTTAATAATTTAAATTCATTAATTTAATAATTTAGTAAATATTTATAAATTTATGAATAAAAATTGCTTTCATATTTGTATCTTTATACATTAGTAAATGATAAATATTGTATTTTATTAGTTATTAACAGTATTAGTTTTTAGAATGTTTTAAATATAAAATTGTTCTTGAAAATAAACAATCTAATATATATTTATTATGTTTAATATTTTTGTTGTAAATTCTCAAGAACAAAAAATGTATGAATTCACTTTCCTCGTGTGTTTTTGTTTTATTACAATTCTAATCATCCCTTTTTAATTAAAACAAACATTGCTAATGAGTGAAGGTAATTAAAAAAATAATGGTGTCAATGAAAAAACTATCCTTTTGACTCACCGATTTTGCTCAGGTTTTTTATTTTATTTATTTGAATAAATTATTGTTGTGTTGGTCATTGGCTTTCAATTTTTATCCTTACATGCTTTTGCACTATTGTTTTTTTTTTTTTTTTTAAAAAAAAGGTGATTATATGTAATGTGGAACGGTAACAAAATAATTCTCATGTCGATTTCATACTTTCGACTTAAAATTTCGTAATATTCAATGTACACTGAAGTCTTATATTTGACTAAAATTTCGTGAATTTTTAACCATTAGTTATGCAATTATTGCAAGTTGTCTTATTTTCATAAAATGATGAAACACAATGTATAACAACCAAGAACATGACAATATCTTAAACCATTGTAATTTTTTAATTATTTTTTTTTTAAATTCGGCATAATTTATTACTACGATAAACTTTATTTATAATGGCTACAAGTGTATGAATGGGTATTTCAGATTTTTATTGTCTTAAACTGTAATTTAGCCAATCGGCCTAAAGAAATATGTCTCTCGATACAGGCTGATACCGCCAGGCTTGTATCATTAGTCTATATAGTTTCATTGGAGTACAATTAGTCAGTAGGAATGGTTTCCGTGCTGTATAAAGTCTACAGGTTTGATTCCTTCGGGTGCCAGAATTTTTCTTTAGTAGGACTTCATGATCTAGGCCGGTTGACATAAATTTCATTGTTAAAAATAAATCAGGGTTGTCAAATTAAAATAAGGTTTATAGTAATAGATCAATTTATAGTTAGAATGCGCGGATTTTTAAATAACAGTTGGATATTCAAGAAGCAAAAGTAAGAAAACTTTTTATACATGCGTCTTTTAATGTTATTACTTGCTAAATGTTATAATGTGGAGAAGGTTGTAGTGAACTGACATCAGCGTAGGCTAGACATCACTTGTTTGCCGTGAATATAGTTTATCTGTTTGATATTTTAATCAAGAAATTTTTGATTATTTGAAACGTATCACCAGTCTTCATCTTGATGCATGGTCTTCAACTTTACTCATCAAATTCAACTGTAAACCCAGTCGAACAGAAGTGGCAGGTGATGACACTAGAGATACTGTGAGAATTTAGCTATCCAACAGAACTGTAAATGGAAGAAGAGAAGCGTTGGGAAGAAAATGGAGAGCAATTTGAGTGAGATGATTAGAAGAAAGAATAAAGTTAAAAAATAAGGAAAAGGGGAAAAAAAGGAAAACAGGGAGGACAACGAATATACCAAAGGGAATCATGTTTGCAAAATATTAAAATCTGGCCGTGTTCAACTGAAAGATACAGATAAAGAATAAAGAGAAAATAACTTCTTTGTAATTAAAAAGAAAAAAAAAGTAAACAGCCGACATATTGAAAAATTTCTTGGCTCGGTGAAAGACTGATCGCCATTGTCGATACGTCACTTCCGCCCGGCCTCAGCGTTCGCGCTTTATTGACCACATTTAATCTTTGTTTTTAGCTTCGTTGGGTGATATAAACCAGAACGGCTCCTTGCAGCCCCGATTCACCGGAAATATCCTTGATCCTGCTGTCAGGGATGACTTAGTCACCTCCGATTACTGATCCCCTCAATATCTGTTTCCCGCCTTCTTTGCCTAAGGGAAAACAACCAAGATAAATCATGGAAGAAAAGAGTCACTTGAGATGGAATTGTTCTGCTTCATCTATTTGCTAATCAACCATTTTATTTCGTTATGATTTTTGGTCCGAATGACTATATAAAAAAAAATAATAGCATTGCTGAAAAGTTCTCGGCCCTCCCCATTTCTCGAAAATCAACCGAATGACCATTTTTTTCTTTAAGAGCTTCTTGGTTGAGTTGATAAATATTCACTATTCGGTATTTTTCTTTCTTTTATTACTGAGTAAAAAGAATGGTGCGAAAATAATAATAATAATAATAATAATAATAATAATAATAATAATAATAATAATAATAATAATGTTAAACGCTAAAGCCGAAGGTTTTATTCTTGCTGCGCAGGGTCAATGCTTGCTAAATAGAAATTACCGAGCACACATACTGAAAAATTGAGTTGACCTCAACTGCAGATATTTACATTGTTCGGATGGTTGTCCTCAACTTTGTTGTCATAGTCACGATGTTTCAGCCATCGTAATGGACCCTTTATTTCGTCCACGGGTTAGATTGTTCAAGTTCCACGTATCATGCCTCTTCCGGATATCACAGTTTCATTTATTCCCCTTTAATAACCCAACTCTCCAAGTTGTTGTCCACATCTGCAGCGGCCAGATACTGAACTCAAAAAACTTTGGGTCAAGTTACTGGATTACTTCAACCAACGCTTTTATGCCGTGTGTCCTTGAAGATCTGTGGTTAATATCCAGAAACAGTTGACCATCTTGTATCCGGTTGCATAGTTTTAGCACACACTGAATATAAATCTCGTCATGATAGATTGAGCCAATATCTGCACTGGAAAATATGCAACTTTTACATGAATGAAAGTGCAAGAAACTGGTTTGAACTTCATCCAGACCCAGTTACAGAGATAGGAACTGTAACAATTTTATGGTGCTTTTAAAATACAGACAGACAGGACAATCAAAGCTAATCGCCCAGATATTGTGATCAAACACCACAAAAACAATATGATTTCTTACTGACATGACAGTCCCTGCAGATTTATCTTTGAAGATCTTCAAAAACTATCAAGATAAAAGGATCTTGAAGAGGAAATCTAAAAAATGTGGCCCATGAGGACATCAATAATTTCAGTTGTAGATGGAGCCCCTGGACTGATTGGAAAATGTTCCGATACACTCATTGAAGTCAACACTTAGAGGCGACAGTCTGTTTCATGCTAGCATGAAACAGACTGTCGCCTCTAAGTGTTGACTTCTATGTTTACTTTTATATTTACACACGCTCTATCTCTGATATTGAGCACTTTATCCCATAAATATAGCACATTTTAAGACTATATTTCTTCATATATATATATATATATATATATATATATATATATATATATATATATATATATATATATATATATATAAGTGTCTTTGTGTGTAGATTAATACAAATATAAAATTTGTCACTTAGCTGATTGATTTTATATTCAGCAGCGCGACTCCAGAGACACCCGAAGCAAGGAAATAAAGCCACTAAAACGCAAGTGGTTATTGAGTGTGAGAGGAAAAAAATATTAAGGAGAGAGAACAGGCTGTGAAAAATAAAATGAACTATCGCTAACCTGTCTCAATGCTGGTTTTCCCCCGAAGAAGGTGATACTGTGCGTGTATCTGGTTGGATTGGAAGTGTTTTGTGCATTACATGATACTTCCGCAAAATCGAACGCTGTATTCACTTAGTGCTTTTACTAATTGGGCCAGATAAGGGCAATAAGTCGCCTGGAATCGGGCAGTCGGAAGGATTTCGTCTTCCATCAGGACAACTCTAGACTTCGTTACTTTGCAGACTCAGGAGAAATTGGTATATCTTCGCTGGGATATTCTACGACATCCACCCTACTTACCTGACCTTGCATCTTCAGATTAGAAAAAAAATGAATTACCGGTCAACCATTACATTGTGAGGATGATTAGGAAAAAGAAGAGTGAAACAAAAAACGTACTTCTAGAAGGATGCAATTCTGAATCTGTCTCAAAGACGCCGAATGTCAGCGGCGATAAACAGCACAAATGTAGAAATATCTAAATATTATTTGTGAAATTAAACTTGTAATCTTTTGTTCCAATCCTATTTTCTGCCGCCACCTATTGAAAAACGCCTCGAGCTTTTATTCCAGATCAATATATTATTCGTCTATTTTCGTATTTATTTAAACTGTTTTCTTTGTCTTACTGACGATATTTTAACTGCACTATCTTCCTTCCCAGCATTTCTTTAAGCACCTGCTTTTTGAGTTAACATTATGCGAAAAACATTTAGAAGTTAGAGAATGATACCAGATTAGCTTAATTCTACTGATTTCTATCGTTCTGGTGAAAAATACTTTTATCCATTCTGAAGCTTGAACTCACAATCCCCTGGCAAGTGCATCTACAATGTAAATATCTAGTATATGGCGAAGTTTTGGAGCTTTAAAATTAATGGCTTTTCTTACCCAATCAAAATATAGTTTTCCAACATCACTACGCTCCTTCATACGAAACAAAGGACAAATATAATGTACGTCTACTTAGGAGAGCACCAGTGCCTAGCATTTGCGCTAGTTTCTTGGGGAGAGAAATATTGTTAGACTTCAAAATTACGTTGTTGCTTTTGAGACATCATTCGCGAAAGGGAATCAATAAGTCCATAACCTGACACGTTTTCGCAGAAATCTGACCATACTAATTCTAACTTTACTAATTTTGACCCTACTAATCATATAGCAATTCGCCATGCGCTTTGCAAGATAGACTTACTAAAAGATACTACAGTCCGACCTCTTTAGTCCGGCACTCTTGGGACCAGGCCACTGCCGGACCACAGAAATCACTCTGAAAAAAATCTTATATGCACATGGTCTTTCTAGGTCATTATATATATATATATATATATATATATATATATATATATATATATATATATATATATATATATATTGCTGTGTTATGAAAGATAGAAAAAATCACAAAACAGGAAATAAAGTAACCATTAATACTTCCACAAAAGGTTTTTATTGTTTCCGCCATATATACTTACTATAATAAATGGACAAATATGCAGCTATATATAAGAAATGAACAAGACATTAACCCCAAACCCTCAGCAGCTGTCAGTTGCTGCCGAAAATATACAGAGTAATCGATTACATAGGTCGAACTGTATGGTAATTACAGACTATAAGTAAAGGGTCTTCCAATAACTTGGACTGATTTTAAATGTGAATAAAGTTTAACCATCTAATGATTTTTTTCCCTTTTTCTTTCAGATTTGGCGGATATTTAGGCGATATTATTTTTCACACATAATTGCCATGACTTAAATAACATGATTCAATAGAGAAATAAATAAATTTTCACCAGAAACACGGATTTATTTACTGCTGACATTTATCCGTCTTAATAAAACACCCTTATATATAATCCGTCTTAATGAAACACCCTTTACAAGCGAAATTTTTAAAAAAATGTGTGTTTAAAATCAAAATCAAAAAAATTTCCAGTAGAATTATTGATCTAAATATATATTTATTTTTTATAAAAGGATCAGATAAAAGAAAAGATATAGAAACTGGTTATATATATATATATATATATATATATATATATATATATATATATATATATATATATATATATATATATACATATGTAAGCAAATGTGTGGATGTAGATCCGACGGTATGATGAAAATGTGGAAAAGACAAAGCAAAATCCGAATATGTGAGTTTACTGTTTTTTTATTTTGTTTTTGTTTTTGTTATTCTGTCGACGTCAGATGTTTCTGTCAAATAGACCTTCTTCAGGACATGGTTAATGGAGACATATTTATATTAGATTTAAGTTAGATGAAGAGACGATATATACAGGACTAGTCAGAAACAGAAAAACTGAAATTCTACAGTCAGAGTATTCTTTCTTGGAGTCGGATACGCTGGTTTCACGTGGGCGGCGCTACGAAAACCTGCTCCCAGGGAAGAGATTTTATCCTAAGTGGAAAGTTGGGGGGGGCTATGTAAAATTATAGCTTATCGGTACGTTTGTCAAGCATTAATCTTGCTAGAAAACTTGATATGTTAAAGAAACCTTGTCGGGTGTTTATTGTGTGTGAGGTGGCTATCATGCCAACCTCGTAAATCTGCCTAAGGTTTTTATTGTGGATATATTTTAAAATCTTCACAGAGTCGAAATCAAAATTGTGATCAGATTTGGCTATGTGTACAAACATATATATATATATATATATATATATATATATATATATATAGGCTAGAACTTGACATCCGACATTTAACATCTGATTTAACCGCCGATCACTTTTAACATGCGATTTCGCCTCCCAGACATTTTTTTATTTTATTTTGTGGCACTGTGCGCCTTTTTACCGCTAAAAAGAAACGCCTATTTATTGAATCCTGGTTTTGTTTTATCGAAGCACCGAGGAATAATGGATAGCAGCTCGGAGGGAAGAATCGGAGAGCCAAGTTCGAATTTCAGTCGAATTTATTTGCATTCACTTACGTGCCGCTAAAACGCATGAGCTTAGTGGGTGTGAGAGAATATGAGAAAAAAAAACTTTAAGGACAATAAAAGAACAGGGTGGAGAAAACGAAATGAACCACTCCCAGTGCCGGTCTGCATCCGAAGAAGCTGATGCTGTCTGTGTATCTGGTGGGATTGGAAGTGTATTGGAAAAGGTATGAATCGATCTCTTCCTATATGTAAATAACAGTACAGACTGGTCTCTATAGACTTCGTTGGCAAAGGGAAACTCTGAATTCAAACCCCCTGCTACCTGTAGATTTTGCCTCTTCACCTTCTAAGAAGATGGACTGGGTAACCTCAACAACCCCGGCGTGAATTCTGCTCTGAAATTCACCACGAACCACAACTGTGTGATGGCGGAGAGTGGTGATCACAGCGGTGTAAATTACGCTAACTGAATCAATGATGACGAATGACACTTATCGCACGTAAAAAAGATTTTGTTTTAAATTAAAAGTAAAATATCTAAAGAAAACTAACACGGCCCATATTCTCAAGAAATTTATGTAATTTTACAATTACACAGTTTGTAACGAGCTATTTTCACTGGTTCCCAAACTGCATGAATTTAAGCGTGCTACTAGGTTGGCATATCGGTCCCACCCTTTTACTGTCGAAACGACTAAATTTAGCTATCTCTTTTACTCCAACAGCTTCTGATCTCGCACCCCCTGTCAGTGGAACTCGCTTCCTATCACTTGCTTCCCTGATAACTATAATCTTAAAATATTCAAATGTGATGTCAATCGACATCTTCTGACGCCTTGGCCTTGATCCATGTCCTTCTATTTATCCTTTTCCCAAACACTGCTCTTTACTCTTACTCTCACTCTCTGTAACCCCTTGCGTGCTAGTGGCACTCCCGCCTTGCTTGGGGTGATTTGCTTAAAAAAATCATTAATAATAATAAAAACATGAAACAAAAATAAAACGGTATTAGCGGATTGAATTTTTTTAATTACTAATGATTTATTTCTTGAGGCATGTTTTCTTATTACCATTGAGTAGTACCTCCTGTTGACATTAGTACAGTATTACTAAAATGAGCAGCCCAAGCTGTGGAACTGATAATTAAATAACTTCTATTGCTTCAAAAAGAACTAATTATTTTTTTATCAGAGATATTAGCAAGGATTGTTTTTTAAATTATTACACTTTTCTGTTTCATCTTTGATTTATCAGCTTCTTGTTTTGGGACACCATTATGTTGGATAATTTAATCTATGTTAATTGTCTAGCGTGACCACGTATTACTGAAACCGCGGAAAGCGAACCATTGGCTAAGAATGGACCACTCTAATTTGAATATAATTATTTGTTTATATTCATTGCATGTTATAATATAGCATTTTTAGGAAGTATTTAAAAAGTATCCTCAAAAAAAAATTAAACAACCAGCTCATTCCAACCGACTCGGCAAGAGTTCTATTTTTTCCGAAATGCAAAATACATGTTTTAATCATTCAAATCCAGATAATAATAGCTCCAATTCTCAAAACAAAACTTCCTCCAGGTTCTTTTTTTAGTTTACCAACATAATTTTATTACGAACAGAAAGAGAACAAAGGCAGACAGAGGAATCTTCCCACCACACATAATGTTTTCAGTGGCTGTGACACAGGAAATTTGTCATGTATTAAAGTTTGGTGTGGCACGCAAGACTTTTTTCCACCATAAACGGACGGTTGAATCAGGTGCCGCTATTGCAGTGTGCAGTTCACACGAGAACAGCATTAATAAAAGGTAATAAATGCAAAACAACATTAATAAGACGCTAGCCTCATTTTCAACCAATCAGTACATCAAGTCAACATTGAAGAACAACTAATGTCTTATGAGAAATGACATGCGGGAAAAGAATAGCCGGTGACGCAACATTGTAAGACAGTGTAAAGAAATCACTGATGCTTTACTTTCAACTGTAAGGAAGTAAAAATTTTCGCAAGACAGCATCGTTGTTGTTGTTGTTGTTTTTATTATTATTATTATTATTATTATTATTATTATTATTATTATTCATTTATTGTTTTTATTTATTAAACTGTCTCCATATACAGACATTTTCTTTGTTATTAGACAAGGCGTGAAATATTTTCTCAGTTTAGAAAGATTTGCTTTCAAATAAATCGTTTACAAAGAGTGTATTACATAATCCCTAAACAACTGTTTACCAGATAATCTAAATTTGTGTGAAATCATCCTTTTTGATCGTTTATTATTTTATTTCCGTTTTTCTTTTCTTTTCTTTTCTTTTTTTTTTTTTGCAACGTTATCTTTTTTCAAAGCAAATATATTCACCGTAATTTCTGCTAGTGTCTGTTACGTACGGTTGACGCGATGAAAAGTGCCGTAGATATAAACAGGTAAAACTAATGTTCGTGACTGTGTAAGAAAATTGAATATTATTTACTTGCCTTAATTCTTGACTCCTAACAAATGTAGATTTCTATAACAAATCCGTAAACAATGCATTCTATAGTATAGGGTTATGTATAATTCATATAATATCTATAGTCCATCAGGAAGACCTTAATTCATGTCAGTTGAAAATCCATTATATAAATTTCGTGTTCGGAGATTGGCATTCTGAGTGTATAAGATAATTGAATATGACTTAAATTCCTGACTACTAAAAATACATTTCTATAGTAAAAATCATGATAGATTCATATTTATTGTAAAAGGATATAATAATGCAGAGAATGAACATATTGTGCCAATGCCTGGGAATGCCTGTATGCCAGAATTTCTTTTCTTTTTCATTTTTGATTCACAAAGGAGCACTTAAATTTTCTCAAATAAAATTTAGGTCTAAGTTTGGAAATTTCGGTATTTCATCATCAACTGTATTTTTTTAATTTTACCATATCAAGCAAATTTACTGTGTAATTATATAAAAGACTTGTAGACATTAATACAAATGTTGCTGAGAGAACACGCAACTTCTTCTGTTCTTGTTCTTCTTCTTCTTCTTCTTGTTCTTCTTCTTCTTCTTGTTCTTCTTCTTGTTCTTCTTCTTCTTCTTCTTCTTCTCATTATTATTATTATTATTATTATTATTATTATTATTATTATTATTTCCTTTTATTTCTGTTATAGGGACATTTCATTCTGGATCTCAACCAGAGACCTAAGGTTAGAAATGGCTTCATACCATTTTCCAGTGATCATTTTTGTAACAACGACAAAATCTCTAACATCACACACATTTTACATAGATATAGGGCTACGTAATGTGTGAATTGTACTTGTGAGTACATTTTTTGTATTTCTTTAAGGTATGGGGTACCAGGGGTCCCTTCAGTGAATCTATCGGAAACTTTTCTAATCAATTCGGCGACTCAACTGGAATTATTGATGTCCTCATGTGGCACATTTTTGAGATTTACACTTTGTATTTTGATAATTTTTTTTTTTTGAAGATCTTCAAAGATACATTACAATTTGCAGGAACTGCCATGCAAATAAGAAAGCACATTCTGCTTTTGTGGTCTTTCATCACGATGTCTGGGTGATTAGATTTGATTGTTTTGTTTGTGTCTAGTGTAAAGTTCCATAAAATTGTTACAGATCCTATCTCTGTAACCGGGTTTGGGTCAAGTTCATACCAGTTTTTGTAGTTTCCTTAGCGTAGACGTTGCATATTTTCCAGTGCAGATATTGGCCACTCTATCATGCCTAGATTTATATTAGAGTTGGTGCTAAAACTGTGAAACCTGAAACAAGATTGTTTCTTAATATTTATAACAGAATCTGCATTAGGGTTTAACACAATTTTTCAATATGTGTGCTTGGTAATTTCTATTTAGCAAGCATCATTATTATTATTATTATTGTTATTATTATTATTATTATTATTATTTGTAGTTCGTAACATTTGAGTGATTGGTTTGTTTGTTTAATGGCATATCAACTCCATAATTTAATGCCAAAATTTAATTTTCTTGGGGGCTTTGAATTAATAATAATATAATATGTTATTTGCTTTTACAATTGAAATCATGATATGATGACTCTCAGCTTTTGTGCATATATATGTTTGTATGGACATGATTACAAGAGACGGTCATATGTGTGTTTTATATTGTAGTTTTTGTTTGGAATACTGTTTGGTTTAAGAAATTTTAGGATATTATATGAACTGATATCATGAAATAGTTCTTTCATGTTGATTGTTTGGTTTTGTTTGGCGTTGTATCAATCTCTATTGGTTATTTAATGCCGAAATATAAATATTTTGTACGTAATTTTATGCTTTCAAGGCAAAGCTATGTTTTTAGATTTTTTAAAAATCATTTCACCCCCAAGCAAGGCGGAAATGCCACTAGTACGCAAGGGCTACAAAGAGTGAAAGTGAGAAAAATACTGGATATATGGGGAGTAAAGGATAAAGGATGAACAGGGTTCAAAACGACAGAAGATGACGACTGACGTTGCATTTAAAATTTTGAGGATAGTAGTTTTCAGGGAAGCAAGTAAACGGAAGGGAGTTCTACTGTCGGGAAGTGCGAGAAAAAAGACTGTTGGAGTAGAAGTGGTGATTACGCTTAACTATTTCAACAGTAAAAGGGTTGGATCTAGATGCCTGGCAAGTAGCACGCTTAAAGTCATGTTGTCGGGGTACCAGGGAAAAGGCTTTTCAGAGCAGTTGCCATGAAAATATTTGTAGTAAAGACAGAGAGTAGACATATCACGTCTGTGAGAAAGTGACTGAAGTCGAGATGTCAACTCATTGCAGAAACTTCTTTGGATTTTGACAAGAACTTAGAGATGAATAGCAGGAGCACCAGACCAGATATGACTAGTATTCGATGAACGACCGAATGGTAGATTTGTAAATGTTCAAGATGGACTCTGACGAAAAAAACCTTCTGGCACGACACAATGAACCAAAATTCTTTGCAATAGATACAGCTATTGATTCAATGTAGTTGTTCCCCTTCAAGTCAGTTGAAAACGTGAGACCAAGAAGGTGCTTTGATTCCTGGAGTGGAGCATCAGCGGACTGATGACGGACAGAGAGGCTTCTCTATGGTGGTTAAATGAGAAGAGTTTAGTTTTGAATGAATTAACATTTACGAGCCATTTCCTGCCAGAGTTAATCACTGATTGGATGTCCTTTTCAAAAGCAGCAGCCAGGTTAACTTTGTCATCTCTAACGGATTTCCTATTGAGGCACCGTTAAATGGTAATGTCATCTGCATAAATGCCTATTTGGGAAGTGTTGACATCAGGAAGATCATTGATGAAGGCCCAAAAAGGCGTAGGATAGAGTCTTGGGGGACACCCGAGTTTGTGTGAAATAATCTGGAAGCGAACCTGTTCAGAACGACCTTTATTTCATGATTTGATAGGAATGATTGCATTAAATCAAACAATCGTCCTGTAATACCGTAGCCCTGACACTTACGTAGAATACTAGCATGTTAAAACCCTGTCAAACCCCTTTGAGATATATAGAGACACAGATCGAGCCTCGCCGTTATTATCAAGAGTTCGACATACATATTCATCGATAGACCAAGGCAAAATTGAAGTCACATTGTAGGTCGTGAGAGGAAAGATCCTTAACCAATTCAGTATTGATTAAAGCCTCGAATAATTTGTCTAAAAACGGTAGGAGACTAATAAGGCGATAGTTATAGGGGTCAAAATGTTCTGCAGAGTTATTAAAAACAGGAACTACAGAGGAAGACTTCCAACAAGCTGGAAATCAGGTAGCAGAGAGACAATAGTTGTAGAATTTGGAGAGAAGTGGAACTAGCTCGGAAGCATATATCTTTAGGACGACGTTTGGGATCCCGTCACCTCCACTTTCCTTATGAGAGTCTAATTTAGAAGTACTGATCGAGACCAGTGACGGGGTTATGGGCATATCACTTAGTAGATCGTCAGTTCAAGAGGAAATCAGGTGTGTGTACTCCAAATAAGTCGAGTGTTGAGCTGGAAGAGAATTTCTGAGCCAAACATTCAACCTTATATGCAGTAGATGTCATGACTTTGAATTGATTGAATAGAGGAAAGATTGAGGATTTGTTATTGTTCAGCTCGCTTTTTTAGTGCCACCAATAATCTCTAGAACCTAACTTGTGAGATGCTATTGGCTGTTTTATTCAGCAAAGAGTAACTTCGCTTCAGTGAGATTACGTTTGCTCTCGTTGGCAGCAGAGACAAAAAGACGTTCGTTGCAATCAGATTTGTTGCTCTGCCTATAGCGGTTGAGCATGCAGGTGAGAACCAGGGAGACGAACGCAGTTTAACTTGGTATTTCCTTGCTGGAAAGAAAGCATCGATGCTGGCTTTCACCCAGATGGAAACCTCTGTCGTGCATTCTTTTCACAGGATGATTAAAAACTTCATTCTAAAGGACGTCACGAAGGAAATCACGGAACGAGTTCCAATCTGCTCGTTGATAACAGAAAGAGTTTCTGTTGGTAGGAGGTTCTTGGTTGGTGAGCGAGCAGAAGGAGATGTTTACAGACACTACCGCATGGTCAGGGTTGCACAGGAAGACAGAGCTGCGTAGTATGATAAGAGTCAGGGATAGAGGTAAAAAAACAGAACGAGAATAGAAACATGTCCGACAATGTTACTGGAGAAACGCGTAAGGAAGTCAACCACTTGCGTGAGAGATTTAATGATTGAGAAGTTAAGACTATGGATGCCAGTGACAGTGTGTTTAAGCCACCTGATACGGTAAGCATTAAAGTCACCGAACACAAATATATTTTCAAACGGGTGTAGGGAGATGGCCTTGTCTATATTATCGGACATACTATCTATCACGCAACAATAATAAGAAGTTGTTGAACAGTAAAGAAAGAAGTGATAGCTGACTGTGTTAAGTAGAGAGATATGTAGAAAGATGTAAGAATGGACTGGATATTCAAGATGAGTTCCCTAGCCATCGGGACATGTTCGTGGACATAAACTGCCAGGCCATGCATGTGGACATTAGAGTACTTTCAAGGAGAGGAAGGTAGCCAGGAATCGAGAAATCAGAGGAGGGGATTGAAGAGTTAAGATTAGTTTCGCAGAGAGTTAGGATGTCAGGAAACTTTTCGAGGAGGAAAAAACAATTTTCGACGGATTTGCACCAAAATTTACATGCACATGCTTAGCAGGAAGAGACTTTGCATTTCCCAACTCCCATCGATAGTGGAAATAATCGATTTTTTCATGCTTTTACGGTAGTTTTCATGTAGTTTGCGGCCATTTTCTACTGGCCAGAGTGAGAGCCTATAGCTGGCTGCCACGAATAGGCAGGAAGATTCTATTGGCCAACGTGAGAGCCAACAGCTGACTGACACGAATGTTAACTAGCATGCTAGCATGCAAAAAAATCGATAGCTGCATTCGTCACAAGTGGGAAAAATTTAAATCTGCATGGCACTTTACTCCAATTGGCTCATTTGCTTGCTGAAACTCAACGTTGATTCTGATTCCGCAGAACTGGGTTGGGTGTGAAAAGTAATTGTTGTTAACATTCTCTTTTCATTCGTTTTTTCCAGTTACGAGTCCTTTTTTAAAGCTGATCGTTTTGTGTTCATTTTGTTTGGTTCTTTTTTCGTAACAGATTTAATGATTAGTATAGAGCTTAGAAAAAATTCGCAGTGTGAGATAGGCAAGAAGTAAGGTATGTAGCAACATCAGCACGGCAAAGGGCAATCCTTTAAAGGCAATGAAGGGCAAAAATATTTTAAGTCAAGTGATAGCGATTGCTGTATGTATACGCCGGGCCATGCTGCTAGTCATAAATATATAAATGGATACGGGAATACTTAGAAAGTGTTGGGTCCCTTACGGCGTAACAAAGAAATTTTCATTTGCGATTATCTGCTCAAACGCAGGAAAACTTAGCATTGTTTTAAAAGAACGATGAAAAATTAATTGTTTGCGACAATGTGGAGAGAAAAAGGTCCTGGAGAAAAGGAATGTGGCCTCTGTTACCCATTCGAAATGCCTTTATACATACGAAGGCGATGCTGATTATCTGCTAGCATTGTAATTATTGTTCACAGTTGGACCAATTAAAGGCATTAATCGAGGAAAAGTCTCCCGAATTGTCCAATAAGAAGGATGACGTCTCCCATCAGAACACTGTAAATCTTCACACCTGGTCGAAGGCATGACAAAAGTTGGTACAGCTTCTCTAGGATATCCTACTACAACTGCCGTGCTCATCTAATCTTGGGCCTTTAGATTACAAGGAATCGACCGTCGTCGGGATCATTGAGTCAATGCGAACAATACTTTCCTTTAGCTGCATAGTATTGTACATGGCTACATATTTTTGAATTCACATTTTTCTTTCTCCTACACCGATTTCCACCCAAGACTATAAAACTAAGTCTATCCTACTATTTACCCATAGATGGGCTAGAAAGTTGGGAAAATACCTCTCACAGTGGTATTAACGCGTAAGTGAATGTAATGATGTCGACTGGAATTCAAACTCGGCTCTCCGATATCTCAATCCATTACTCTAGCGTGATATTTCAATCCATAGAAATTTCCCTGAGCAGGGAGAACTTCAACTGTCTAGAAGCTTGGAGAAAAATCTTGGGCATATTTATCACCGAGAACGATGCAACGTTCTACGAGGCTGGGGCCATGAATCTGTCTCACATACGGCGAAAGCGAGTGGAAGAAAATGAGACGGAATTAGTTGAATAAATCGATGTAGAAATATCTAAATATTGTCTTTGAAATTCACTTAAAAATCGTTACGAACATTTGCTCCGACCCACTATGAAGAACCAAGGAAATTTCGTTAGAGAAATTAAAGGAAAAAAAATTATTGAACTATATATATATATATATATATATATATATATATATATATATATATATATATATATATATATATATATGCAGAAATATAGTCTTAAAGTGTGCTATATTTATGGGGTAAAGTGCTCAATATCAGAGATAGAGCGTGTGTAAATATAAAAGTGGACATGGAAGTCAGCACTTAGAGGCGACAGTCTGTTTCATGCTAGTGAAATCGTCAGGCGATTGCACTAGCATGAAACAGACTGTCGCCTCTAAGTGCTGACTTCCATGTCCACTTTTATATTTATATATATATATATATATATATATATATATATATATATATAATATATTATTTTTAACGCAGTTCTAGACTGGCGTCAAGATGTAAATTTAAATTATTAGCTCTGGATTTACATTGAGATCTCAGGATTTCATCCTTTTTGGGACTACCTATACGGATTACCAAATTCTTCTTAGCCTATATATATATATATATATATATATATATATATATATATATATATATATATATATATATATATAAATATATATATAAATATATATATAAATATATATATATATATATATATATATATATATATATATATATATATATATATATATTTTGAAAGCTGAATCTCTAATTGAACACTCGACAAAAAGTATCAACGGTAATCGATGTAAATGCAGACAAAACAGAATCAACGTGTTTTAATCAACAAAGCACCATCGATTCCTTGTCAGGCAAGGCATTAAAAATTGTCGATCAGTTTAACTACCTTAGAAGTAACATCTCTTCCTCTAAACATTTCCATGAGCAAACTTTGGGCAGCCATAGACAATCTATCTAGAAATCTGCTTCACTAGATGAAATGATATAAAGTTACTTTCGAGTCGCAGCCTTATATGTCTTGTTCAATGATTGCACGGCATGTACATTTAGAAAAACGACTGAGAAAGAAGCTAGATGGTACGTATACTAGGATGTTACATATTGCATTGAATCTATCCTGGGTACATAACCTTGATAAAACAGCTCTTATGCCATCTACCCCTCATCGCTCAAGTCCTTCGTGAGGGAACAGGATCTTCGAAGAAGAAAGGTTTGCTTATTAGCTTATCCGTGGCGTTAGGTTGTGAACCATGGATACACGAACCTCAGTCGCCGATTCAAAACATATATTCAGCAAATAGATATGTGAAGAAGACCCAGCATGCTAACTTGGTAGATAATCATGTAGGGATATGGTCGTGAGGATCCGTGCAATCGATATGCCGTGCTGCTGCTGCTGCTGCTGCTGCTGCTGATGATGATGATGATGATGATGATGATGATGATGATGATGATGATGATGATTAATAAAATTATCTTATTCAATAAATTGATACCTATAAATAGTACCGTTCGATAGACACCCGGAAATACATCAGTCAAACAATTGTGACCCAGAACGAGAAAACTAATTCAAAAGATTCAACGTATGTAAATGAAACAGGTCTTCTAATATAATGTTTGTTGTGGTAAGAGCCGGTAAACCTCCTTACTATCATGAATGAACTGATACATTCAAGATAAGTAGTCCTGGGAAGGAAGATAATACTATTTCAGTGACATGTGTCTAGCTGAATGCTGAATACTACTATCACGACTGACTCTGTCGAGTTAAATGTTGTGTCTTGCCAGACCCCACATCACAACAAAACCGACACAAACTATAATATCACTCATTATGTGCCACACTGTATACTTCTCTGGTTGAACAACAGCTACATAACCAGAGTTTGATTTTTTTTTCTCGCAAAATGTTCTTTCAGTTAAATACGATTCGTTTGTCGACGTAAGACATCTGCTAGTTGTTCATTTATAATTCAGGGCGTCAAGTAATAAAAAAAAATTCGAGAAACAGCAAAAGCTGAAATATTAACGAGATTCTATGCTACATGTTCCTTGATGATTCCGAAATGTCTTGTTTCTTTGTTTGAGTTTTAAAGCTATGAATTTTCAAAGACGACGAATATATGATGTCGCTTCTAGTGCTTAGAACTTTTTTTTTATGGCTAACAAAAACAGTATACTTGTCACAATAGATTCTGCCACTGTCATGTAAGCACATGCGCATTCGTGTCTGTAAACCAATTCCTCTAAACAGTTGTGCCTGACGACTTTTTTTACATCATGCCACACGTCAAAAAGCTAAAAAATTCAATATGTAAATAGATCTGAAGATATTTAAAATAAAGCCATAACACAACTCTGTTCTCAGAATACTTTTCGCACATATCAAGGAAATTCTAAATTGCCTATCAAAATATTCAATTTGACACCCTACGGCGCATGCACCCCGTGTCTATCACTACCGCTTTGAAGCATATCAGATTTTATCAAAAGTCAATGTCTTATAAGAAAATTAGTACTAAGGAACCAATGTTGGCAAAATTTCCAGAATATATTTATATGAACAGTATATCCATCGACTTCCATGTTAAATACATGATAACTTATTTAGGTGGTGTCAAGTTTTGTTATACAAACAAATTGCAACATTAAGTTTTATTTATGATTAATTTCAACGAATACACGCCATGATATATATCTAACTGGTTAACACATTTTCCCATATACCAGTGCAAATTATTATTTTACATGTTAAAGTGTGTTCTTTCTTTTCTGCAACCTTAATCTTTCTTTCTTTCGTTAATAACTTTTACAAAGTTGACTTTAACATTACTTGTAGTCTTTTTATTGCTTTTCAGCAATATTGTTTATATCTTTTCCATTCTCATATACACTTTTAAGTGGCAGAGTAGACTGGTAGCAACCAGTATGAAAGAAGGACAATTCTAAATTAAATTCCGCGGTGAAGGCAGTGAGAAACCAGTCGACGATCTTTCCCAAGAATCTATAACAACTCACAGATAAAAAAGCAAATGAGTGTAGATCTATGGCCACCTACATACTGAAAAAAGATGGCATTATAAAAGAAACATGTAAGATGATGAACCAGAAGTACTTTTTCTTCTAGAAACTGGGTGGCAATTTATTGATTTTCCGCCTTTGAAACCTTTTTTGGCAAGGTGGGCAATAGTCAGTTGCACAGAAAAGAGCATTCTGCATGCAGTGTACAAGCAGTCTTATAATGATGTGACACATTTTAAATGCACATGTGCAATTCCTTCCGGAGTCCACATGATGTGACACATTTTAAATGCACTTGCATTTAAAATCTTGGATTATAAAAGTGACATAGAGTATCAAATATATTTATTACATAACTGACATATAAGAGCTCAATATATTATTTACGAGGTGAATATTATATCCATCAGATTGTCACCACCACAAAGAGAACATGCACATGTGCAATTCCTTCTGGGGTCCACGACAGTATGAGGGTCCAGGGTCAGCAATATTAGATCCATGTAGGACATAGCAAAACCTTAGATAATATGTTAAACTCTTGTATATCAGTTATGTTATAAAGATATTTGGTACTTTATATCAGTTGTAAAATCCAAGATACTTACATTTAAATTGTGTGTCTTCATTATGGGACGCCCTCTATATATTCTTTAACTTACAAATTGTTGATTATGTCCAACGTAAAAGAAAAGAACTTAAAATCCTCTGCATTTTTTCTTTTTATTGTCTTCAAATCCAAAGGACCTATAAATTTATTTCCTATAATACTATGCTCAAAATTGAACCACTATCCCATATTAATTGACTATTTCCAGAAAGAATCTAAATCAGTTTTCATTTACGTCTTCGACTAAATTAAATATTTATATATTGTAATGTTACTTAAAGGCAGTATTTAGTTGCTCTTTCGTCTTGAACCAATGTTCTCTATATGCCACTCTTACTTTCTCTCTTTGAATTCACAATGCCAGCCAATTAATATAAAATATTCATTTTCGTATTCCACACTATGATGGACCTTTTTGCTGAGTCAACGTTTATACGACAGAATGTATAAAGATGTAATAGCAACAAAGAAACAAAATTTGTAAATTTTTTGTGTGAATGAAACGCAACGTTGTTAAATGCAAAAAAAGTTGAACAGAAATCACAGAACAATAAAAAATAAAAAAAGTGAAATTGAAACTATCGGCAAAATAAGAAAAAGAAAAGATAAACTAAATTGGAGCATCTTTAAATATGTTTTCTGTTCTATCCACAAATCTTTATATTAACTGAGATCAAATATAGAAGAAATATGAATCATTTAGAATAAGATAAATAAGAAATAGGAAACGTTTATCAATCTAAGATGTTTCATTTTTATTATAGCTTCCTCAGAGACTAAGATATAGAGAAAAAAGAAATTCTGCTATTTTTACTTTTGTGTTGTTCGATTTTTATTGGTCAATTATGTTTCATGCGCATTCGACTTTTTTAAACCAACGTTAGTTTCATTTATATAATAATAGTATAAAAACTTTAATAAAAGTTGTTGAGGGATCTCCCCTTTTCGCACAAATGGACTCACCCAAGGTATACATATACTACTACCAGTGAATACCCGAACAGTCAGACAGTAGTGCTAGTATAACGTGGAGTCGGTCGGTAGAAGTTTTGGACAATCAGACAGTGCAAGAGTCACAGTAACGGCCATGTAGACTCAGTAAGAAGTCATACAGCGATACGTCGATACCAAAGACTGTATATATATATATATTGCTACTAACCCGCATTCCTGGAACTACTAACCTGTATTACCAGTTTGTATTATTGCGTTAATACATTTATTTTCCTATATTCATTCTTGGCATTTGTTATTATTTGATACCGGATTTCATCCCGGAATCCACAACAAATGTGAAACATGTTAGTTAATAAACCTTTCCAATTTCTTCTTCATCTTATCATGTATATAGACTATATTTATGTAGCATATTTTCGTTCAAAATTGTTTCATGGAATAATATAAACATATTATGCCTATTTATTTTTATAACCTTTTCTAGTTCTCTAATGATTTTCTTAATGTTAAAATGAAATTCATCAAATAAGGTACCGTAATCTTTTTTAACCCAAATACTTTCGATCTCGGGGTGAATTACAAAAGCAAACTTATTGTAACTGTAGTCCAACCAACACTGAACAAAAGTTATTACAAGTGTTGCACTCACGTGTTGAAGTGCATTTAATATAGGTGCCTCCAAGAGATCGCTAAAAAATAGCATGATGAAAAAGACGCCAAACTTGACGAAAACAAAATTTTATCGTCTAAATGTTTGTCATTTTTAAGAAGAAAGAACAAAGTTTTTTTAAATTATTTTTTAAAATTTTTCCTTCTTTTAGAACATTCTAAATTTTGATTAAAATATCTTGTTTCTCTTTGTAACACCCGAACTAGTAAAATAAAATTTACAATTTTTAGCACTTTTTTTATGACAAATATTAATTTGGAAAATCTTGCAAAAATAAAAAATAATTGTCGGATATTAATGAAACTTTCAGAAACTATTCACGGACGATGGAAATTATTATAAATATGATTTTTTTTATTAATGTCATGGCAGAAATATATTTTAATATTTATTACCCCACCCCCATAACTAATTTTATGAAGACTCTAGAAATTCAATCGCATTCAGTTTAGTGATTATATTAGTTAAAAGCACAAGGCTTTGAGGAAAGCAAAACTCAATAAAACAAAAATATTATTTAATTTCAAATGCTTTTATTTGCTTTTAGTTGTTTTTATGAATATGGACAATATTTTGTGAAAGAAAACATTTTTTCGATGAAAAATGAATTTTTAATGCAATTATTAGTTATTTCTTTAATTATTTTAGATTTTACATTTAAGTTGTTAAAATATTATGAAATTAGTTGAAAGCCGCATTCACTTTCGTAAATATCCTTATGAGATAGATAATTTTTTAACGCTTTCTAAATTGTATCGCTTCGTCCAATCAGAAGTCCGCAGTAATTAAGAAATGTAATTTTGTGTTCATAAAATATCGTTAAAAAGGCTGTAATTAATAAGTACGGAAGATCACAAGCAATAAAACGTCACATGGCTTGAGTGTAAGCGTTCTCCGCTGAACGTCCATCTCATTATTGCACATTCTTCGTGCGAAACACATTTTATTAATTAAAAAAATTGAACACCATCCTAAGCCATTTTCAGCAGCAACATTACTATATTTTTAAGTGTATCATTTATTTCATTTACATATTTCATTGCGATTTCAATTTAGTGAAGTTGTTTTACAGTTTTCAGTGAGTCGTCTTATTTCAATTTTTCCATTTCCATTATCAGGCTTCATTTTCATACTGAAATTAAAGTAAGTACCATTTGATTTGTTTTTTTATTTTTTTATATAGCTATTTTTCAATATATTTTATTAATTTAATGATTGTCTTCATTGAGATTTTAATTCATTTCATTTACATATTTTTCTTATAAATAAGAAATAGCAAAGAAAAAATTCCCCACAAAGTACTGTTTTTTTGTTGTTTTGTTTCATTTTCAATTTATTTAATAAAATACCACTATAATTTTTTGTGTATTCCTAAAGGAAATACGAATAACGCAGTAAAATGTAATAAATGTACATAAAATTATAGTATTTTATGTACACTTCTGATAAAATTTCATAAGAAAGGTACCTATAAATTAATTAGATAACTTTCTTATGAAATTTAATCTCACTCTCAACAGTCTTATTTTAATTTCTTTATAATATATTTTCCATAAAGCATCGTAAATGTTAAGGTAAAAGCTAAGTATAAAAAAATAGAGCGCTGAAGGTTTTCCTTAAAAATAACGAGGTACATAATTTGTTCACTTAAATCTAAATAATTTCACTTCTCTCCTTCCGTAGAAAAATTTATCCCCACGTAAGCTGTCAATACGGGATGAAATTGTCATTCGTCACCTGTCAAATGACAGGAAATGTTATGACCTGATTTGTTTTATTTTCAAACTACATCTTTTCGGTGCAGAAACTAAGTTAAGCTTGTTTCAAAATATTTTAAATAAACATTATAAGTTCTGATTTTTTTAAAATAAGTTTGGAAAAAATTATAATTGATTTTTAAAAGAATTTCAAACTGAGATTTTCATTTTTTTATAAAATAGAAAACATGGTTGACATGATTAATTATCGGTCAATTTTTCAAGATTTTTAACGAAAATGTTAGACGTGCTAGGAACGATAAAAAAATGTGAAAATATACCCCCAAAATACATTCATCTTTCCTCTTAATAATAACATAATCATTTAGACGATAAAGTTTTGTTTTCGCCAAATTTGGCGTTTTTTTCGTCTTGCGATGCTCTTTTTTAGCGATCTCATGGAGTTACCTAATTTAATGCTATTTGCATTTCTACCAATTTTTAGCATATATATATATATATATATATATATATATATGTGTGTGTGTGTGTGTGTGTGTGTGTGTGTGTGTGTGTGTGTGTGTGTGTGTTAGAGGGAAAAAATCTGGAAAAAATGTGTGTGTGTGTGTGTCTTAGAGGGAAAAAATCTGGAAAAAATG
This sequence comes from Acanthosepion esculentum, assembly GCA_964036315.1. NCBI lineage: Eukaryota > Metazoa > Mollusca > Cephalopoda > Sepiida > Sepiidae > Acanthosepion > Acanthosepion esculentum. The sequence continues at coordinate 40,906,914 of OZ038478.1, read as the reverse complement.
AGTGTGTGTGTGTGTGTGTGTCTTAGAGGGAAAAAATCTGGAAAAAAAGTGTGTGTGTGTGTGTGTGTGTGTGTGGCTTAGAGGGAAAAAATCTGGAAAAAATGCGTCCCATACAAGAATCATTAAGGTATAAATATCAATAAGTTTGTAGCTTAAGGATGGAAAACAGATTTATGCACTTTAAAAAATACTCAGTTTTTAGCATAATCTCTTTTCGTGTAGGCTTTGAATATATGTTTTCATCAATGCGATTGTCACGTGCTGGATACACTACGGAAAGAATTCTCGACTCGCGCCACTTCATAAAATCATGCTCAATTAGCGAATATCAGGATATTTCGGAATGGATCCTTTACTTGGCTGAGAACTTTTACCTGAAGTCAGCAAATTTCAGTATGACAACAACTACTCATACTACTACTAATGATAATGATGACGATGAAATATTTGGTAATAAAAAAGTGTATACAGGTTAAGTAACGAGGAGATATGGGCCGGTGGTCATGTCAACTGCAAACAAACACATCAGAGGGAGAGAGCAGGTTTTGTCTTTTTCTTTGCCATTTTTTTTCATCTCCTCAAACACGTATCATCTGCTTGTTAGCACTTGCAATTGAATTCGTGATTTCGTATATCTACGTGCGTGTCAAGAGAGACTTAGACGAATGCTTCAGAAGATTAACAAAAGCCAGAATTGACTATTCAAGACAGAAAAGCGAATTAAACAATACAATAAACACAAACACGTGTGTGTACTTTTATTACTTCAAACATTATTTTCAGTAGATACCCGTGTTTCGATAGATATCTCTTTCTGTTTTTTTAAAATAATCTCTATGAGGTCGACCAGCTTGCACACACCAAAAAACCTAATAAAGTAAATACTCTGATTTGCTATCTCTTCGTCACCGAGGCCCGTTGGAACAGTTGGTATGGTGTTTGCTTGACAACCTAACAGTCAGGGTTTCAATTCTCGGTAGTGGATGCACACTGATGAGTCCCAAATATAGGACGAAACGGCCGTCCAGTGCTTTCTGCATTCTGTTGAGGTTCCTTTCAGACTCAATGAATTACTTAAATATATATATATATATATATAATTTATTCGAAAATTATAACATAAATATGTTATAAAATCACTATAAATATAGCCATTTTGTTTCAACTCTTCTGGTTTCTTATCAAGTGATGGTGTTAAATGTAGAATAAAAAGTCGATCAAACACCCCTCGATAGGTGAAACGCTGTTACATAATATACAATGACCAATCAAAATACAAGTATATGAGAATTGAAAACATTTGACAACGAACCTTGGTTATAATTAATAATCAATCACTAATCCTATACTTGGATATTAGCTCCTAGTACACACCTATGCTATACTTGGACATATATATATATATATCAAATATGTGGTGCAGTTCAATTTATATTACAATGAATCATTCATAAAAGAAGTAAATTAGTAAAGTTAATGATATAAAATGGTGAAATCACTTCGCTAACAAAATTTTAAAGATGTACTAACCTACTAATCACTCGGTGAATGCTATGATACTTGTTTTTTTTTTTAATTATAAGCTGTATAAGGTCTTTCTGAAATACGCAAGTACTTTCGACTGTACATTCAGTCATCATCAGGCATGGAAATTATTTTGTTTCTAGTAAAATTCAGTTAGCATCCGAGTCGAACAAATATAATGCGGATCTAATTATGCTTTTTTTTTTAATGTCTTATTGATAACGGATGCAAACTTTTGGAGAGTGCAATAGCAACGCTATGGTTGTTTTTTTTTTTTTGTTTTTTTTTAAAATTTAAGTGAGTGCGTTTATTACTAATATGCCACTTTGAGAATTGTTTGTTGTAGAAGTTTATCAGTCAATGTGACATGAACTAAATAGTTCAATAAGTAGAGTAATGTCTCAGTTGTTAACAGAAATTTGCACGTCGGATCAGTTTTTTAAATCAAATAAATTTTCAAAAAATTCAGCCTTAGCGTTGCCACTGCACGCGCCAAATGTTTGTATTCGTTATGATCATAGCATTCATCCAGTGATTAGTAGGTTGATGCATCTTTAAAATTTTGTTAGCGAAGTGATTTCGCCATTTTATATTATTAACTTTACTAATTTACTTTTTGTATGAATGATTCATTGTAATATATATATATATATATAGTTTACGAAAAACTAGGTACTCCGTATGGGAAGACCCAATGAGGATAGAATCTAGAGAGCTCAATGTAAATCAGAGCTAATAATTTAAATAAAAACAGATTGCTTTAAGGTTCCATATAATAAATTATTTCACCACAGCCCTTTTAAAGGACAGTGGATCATCAGATTTATTTCCAAATGTTGAAGTGAAAAAATGAAAATAAATTTACACATTTATGACGGGCAATAATAAGGAAACTCACGAAGTGGGGGTAGTGTAGGGGGTAGAGAGACAGCATTGAGTTAGATGTAACATTTCTATATATATATATATATATATATACATATATATATATATATAAAGTCGACAATTGTATATCGATGTAAAATATATATATATATATATATATATATATATATATATATATATATATATATATATATTAATAAATATACATGTTAGCCCACACCGTTCATACGACTCGGAGTTTCACGCTAAACGCAATAATCAGTTACTGTGTACTAACGTTTACTTACATATAATTTGAAAATATATCAGTTTACCTCAATGCTGGCGTAGTTAAGCATTACGGTAAACTGATATATTTTCAAATTATATATAACAGTCAGTAACAACTCAGTACCTAAACATTGGATTTGTCATGAAAATCCGAGTCGTCCGAACGGATTAGGATGACATGTATATATATTACTATATATATCTATATATAGTTCTGGCTGACACCAAATCAGTGGTGTTTCAATCCTGGCTTGAGGCATTCGGATGTCTAGTCGCACTGAGGAGCTGTGATACAGCGAAACAGTACTGTCTGTGAATGACATAATTTAGCTCTTGAAAATACATTTCAATTGAGCACTGTTGAGTGATAAGCTAATTCTATAAACAACGGCCACCTGCACTAATGCAAAGCTCTTCAGTAAAATGAATGGAGCACTTTGGCTGATTGGCATTTGTTTATATGTGTAAAAACAAAACGCTAGATTTAGTTGTGTAACTCTACCGAGTGAAGATAGCTCTGGCTGACACCAAATCAGTGGTGTTTCAATCCTGGCTTGAGGCATTCGGATGTCTAGTCGCACTGAGGAGCTGTGATACAGCGAAACAGTACTGTCTGTGAATGTCATAATATATATATATATATATATATATATATATATATATATATACTTTTTAGCTCTTTTATATAACATTGAGCACTGTTTCAATAACGCCAGCACTTTACGTGCAATTCATCTATCCTGCTTAATTTAACCTTGCTATCCAAACGCTTCCCCTGTAGCTAAATAGTATAGCACGGCATGTTATATGACGGTTCCCTTTAGGATACAGGTTCAATTGCTGTTGGAGGACACATATTTTCTATGAGATTTCTTGGCTATTCAGGCCGTTAAACTTTGTTATTACTGTCTATTATAAACAGAGCATTTACTTAAATATTTTTATCTATAAAATTGCGTATAACCAGAATACATATATATATATATATATATATAGATAGATAGATAGATAGATAGATAGAGAGAGAGAGAGAGAGAGAGATTTCATTTATATCAAGAGGTTTACTGAGTAAGGTAAATAGTTTGTACGGTTTACTAAGTAAAAATAATAAACATTTATTTAAATGTTATATTAAAAACATGCATATACGTATATGTGTCTAGTTGCGGTGTAGATTAGCAGGATATATGAATTGAAAGAGGTGGAATCTTGAAAGGTGAATTAAGCCTGATAAAAGGATTCATATTGAAAGGATATAAGGGCGTCAATTGTCTACCTGCAATGATTCATAACAGCGAACGTTCAGGCATTTGCGTGCACTGAGTGTGCCGGCCCACGACCGAAAGTCCAAATGGGAAATACATGAAACTTAAAAAAAATGTCTAAATAGAAGAAAGATATCAAAGTGACATACGGAGAATAGTAACAACAAGTCAAAGCAAAAATATATGAAGCATTTGTCTTGTCTCCATGGACTATCGGTCGGTAAATAACGTTTGCAAATCCATTAATATTTGAGATAGGCATATGACAATTGAAAGTCTGTGATCATTTATGCATATGCTTTGCAGCCTTTCTGAATCTGTATACACGTAGTCATGAACGTGTAGCAATGATAAAGCTTTCTTTTACACGCGAAGCCGCACAATGCTATCCTTCCATTTGAATGGCAAAAAAAAAAACGCAAATGAAACACAAAAATGATACGAACAAAAAGTGTAATAAAGAAAGCTCAAAGTACTTCAGTAGTGATTTGTTTTAATCGGATAGAAGTCCTGTGTGGGTATCTATCCCGTGTTTATTGACTGGCGTAGCAGGTTATTTGCATCTGAAACCAGCCAAGGCATTATGAGCGAACAGAAGTCTCGGAGATTTGACAGGCTCACTCTTGTAAACAGCAAACACGCAGGTGTGAGCCAGCATCCTATAGAAATCCACGCGATCGGAAGACAGGAACAGTTAGCATAGGTGGATATGGCCAGAAAGGAGTTAAGTAAAGAAATCTAAAAAAAATAATGAATGTATCTTATTCCTTAAAAAAATAAAATCGGTAGGTTATATATATATATATATATATATATATATATATATATATATATATATATATATATATATATATATATATATATATATACGTAAAAACAATACTAAAATAAAAGGCAGGAAAATTTTGAGAAAGAATTGAAACCACCTAGGTCAACGTTTCTCAAACTCTGTTTAATTACCCAGAATTGTATAAACATGTTTTTTGAGCCGGACAATGAAAACTTCTGCAGGTAATCGACAACAGAATAACAAATGCAAGTGTATAAAAGTTAATTTTATTTTCCAAATAATGGAGATAATTCTATAAAATTAGTCTGCGTTCAATACAAATGGTGATATGTGTCCAAAGGAATTATAAAGGGCTCTGAATGGTCTGCTCGCATTTCCAAACACCTACTTATGTGGAGCAGGGTTTTCGAAAATATGAAACTTGAAAACCAAATAATGAGCCCACTTATACACGGCTGTAAGCTTACGGCAAAAATCCTTCAAAAAGATATCCAGCAGTAGGTTGCAAAATGAATTTATAATTCTTACTATGACATTAAAATTTTATATAAAATAAAATACATTCTTCCGCATTCATCAATCTTCACATCAGTAAAAGTATTGCCATTATCCATCGGTCTTGCAGAGAGCAAATCTAGATTCACCTACCATGGCTGTGTCATATACTGCGATTTCAAGCTGGACATAGAAAAGGATGAACTCGTAACTGCAAACAGTGCTTTTGACAGACTGCCCAAACTTGTCTGTAGAAGCAAGAACCTGAGCAAAGACAAAACAATGAGAGTTCACAAGTCATCATTCCGTCTACTCCTCCATATGGAGCTGATTCCTTAGTCATATACCATCCAGCGCCATGTACCCCTACGCGAAAACTTCCATCAATGTTGCCTCTGCATCATTCTCAAAGTACAAATTTTTAACGCAGAAAAAACTCAACCGCAATCACAGTGAATTTATATTGCAAAAGACTCGCCTTTGTTGGGCGGGCTATATAGCGATGATAGACTAGTGGAGAAGGCATGCGCATCGGAAAAAAATTCGTGATCATTATATAGGCACAATCGTCGAGGCCTTGATCAATGCCAAAGTGGTTAATCATCTCACCTCCCACGATATGCTCTCTAACAAGCAATATCGTTTCCGCTTTGCCCGGTCTACTACTGATGTGCATACAGCCATAACTGAATATATATATCAAGCTCTTGATAATAACGGCAAATCTCGAGCTGTGGCTCTAGATATCTTGAAAGCGTTTCATAGGGTTTGGCATGCCGGCCTTCTCCGTAAGCTTCAGAGATACGGTATTACAAGATGATTATATGATTTAATCTAATCATTCCTATCAAACCGTGAAATGAAGGTCGTCTTGAACGGGTTCTCTTCCAGTTCCTTTCATACGAACACAGATGTTCCCCAAGGCTCTATCCTGGGTCCGACACTGTTTCTGACATTCGCCAACGATCTTCCTGATGGCATCAAGTAGGCATCTATGCAGACGACACTGTCTCAATAGTAAATCAAGCATTGCTGAGAAAAATAACCTGGCCGTTGGTCTCGAAAAGGACGTTAAATCTGTGGTTGACTGGGAAGAAAATAGCTTGTAAATTTTTTAATGTCTCCAAAACGAAACTGCTCTCATTGAACCTCTCAAATTCACGAGAGCGTCTCATTGCGCCTTATTGGTTGCCCGTTTTCCACTGACCTGAGGTAGAACAACTTCATTGATATATAATATGTAATATGTAATTATACGTTATTTTATATAAAATATGCAATATGTATATGTAATTATACATTTTACCAGTTCGTTACTGGAAGGGATAATTCCTGAGAAGGATATAAATGCAGGGAGAGCTCAATGTAGACTACAGAGCATTATAATGATAATAAGAGGACGTAGATTTTAATTATCCATTTCGTTTATAATTTTTATTTTGTGAATACCGACATGTCGAACTTATCAGAACGAAATATCTTCCGCAAAAGGAGAAAGTACACCGGACGGACACTTTAGATTGGTAGTAGGGAGGAAAGGTAAGAGAGAAGAGATGGCTAAAGATAGGTCTAAGAGATTAGTGATTAGTAGAAACCGACTACTTACCGTGGAGATTTCGTTCTGAAGAGTTCGACATGTCGGTGTTCACGAAATAAAAATTATAAACGAAATAGATATTTAAAGTCTCCGTCTTCTTATTATTAATATATACATACATATATATATATATATATATATATATATATATATATATATATATATATATGTATGTATGTGTGCATGTGTATATATATATATGTGTATATGTATATATACACACACACACACACACACACATATATATATATATATATATATATATATATATATATATATATATATATATATATATATATATATATATACAAGGGTGATTCAATAAATAAGGTGAATTTTTCGGTATAAGGACTTCTAATACAGATAGAAGCTTACTTCTTTTTTTTTCAACCTAGTCTCCCAGCACTGTCACACCCTTTTCCCATCTGTGCACATGCTTCCGTATTCCCTCAGCGTAAAAATCTTTGGACTCATGTCTCAGCCAGTCGCTCACAACACTTTTGACTTCATCGTCACTTTTAAACTTCGTGCCTCTCGTGAACGCTTTCAAGGGACCAAACAGGTGAAAGTCTGAAGGGGCAAGGTCTGGGCTGTAAGGGGGTGAGGGAGCAGTTCCCAGCCCAGCTCTGTTGATGGTCTGCAACGTTTGGGCTGTTGTGTGAGGCCTTGCGTTGTCATGATGCAAGATGACTCCTTCTGACTGATGACCCCTGCGTTTGTCCCAACAGATAAGCTCAAAGTCCTTGCAATGTCATCCACTGTCACCCTTCTGTCAGACTGAATGAGGTCATTGACTGATTCGATCACCTCAGGAGACCTCACTTCTGTAGGCCTCCCAGGCCTGTCTTCATCCTCAACACTGCTCCGTCCTTCTTTAAACAATTTAACCCACTTGTAGACATTTTTTTGGCTGAAACATGTGGCACCATACACAGTTGATATTCTCCTAAGAATTTCAACTGGTTTGCACCCTTCAGCAACCAAAAACCTGATTACTGACCGCTGTTCAGTCCTGGAGCATGCTTCTTGGTCGGCCATCTTTGTTAATCGCCAAAACTCTCAAAGTTTTTTTAATCTGCAAAAGAAATTAAATCCATATGAAAAAGAAGTAAAACAAAAACAAAATATAAAATAGAGTAAGCTTCTATCTGTACTAGAAGTCCTTATACCGAAAGATTCAACTTATTTATTGAATGACCCTCGTATATTTCATAATTAATCGATTAATTTTTTGTTTATGCATAAGCATATAAATTACTAAAAATTACTTTCAGTTAAATACTGATTATCACTAAGTTTTAAATTTAGTACGTAATTTCCTATAGCAAGCGAGGCAAAATGATTGAAATACAATCAAAGATTTAGAAACAGTTTCAAAAAATCATATACCAAAAAATAAATATGATTTCAGAATTTATAATATTATTATGGATTACTTGTAATTGCAGGCATGAGTCACGTTATAAATAAGAACTTGTCCGATTTTATCATTGTGATAATTTTGCATAATTTCGAGTAATTAAGAATATAGGAGCTAGGCTCGGCAAATTGTTGGAGAAAGTTATCAATGATAATGTTCTAATTTCGCATCCGTGGTTATCTCTATCTAACGCTCACTCTGTTGTTTTGGGGGGGGTTTGGGTTTTTTTTTTTAATATACTTTTTATCACATAAAATTTGGTGAGTCGCCAGCATATTTTAATTCCCAAAATGCGGCTCAAAGGAAAAACTTTGGGAAGCACTGTCCTACGGATTGAACCACATATGGTGTCATATTAGTTTAGTAACGTGTACGCTCTTCTCGATTATTTAAAAAAAAATCTTTAAGCGTAATATATATATATAAGGAACGTCTGTAACTGTTATTATGGTGTACACTTTTTAATATTTTGAAATTTAATGTTTGCCGTTTGTGCTTGTTATGATGTCCAACACGGAGGCGACATATAAGTGAAAATCTGCATGTGAACATTTAAAATCTCGTTATCCCAAGACAAAAATATCTTATTGGGTTCTCATGATTCTAACATATAATAATTTTTGATAGAACTAGGGATAGGATTTTAAGCCTTTTGTTTACAATTAATACTATATATTATACACATATAGTTTATGAGTATTTGCCATATAATAGTAGTGAGATTTACGTACATTTTTTAGTGGATGTGCAGGTTGTTCATGGGAGAGAAATAATAAAAATGGATGTAACGGTTAGAGACGCAGGAAGTGTCATCGGCGAGCCGAGTTCAAATTCCAGTCTAGTCTGTGACATTGACTTTCGCATTAAAACACTTAAAACCCTCTTTAAAAAAAAAGCGTGATGACACATCTTTTCCGCACCCCAGCTATGCATTAAATAGCAGTTTAAACTAGACTCTTCAGGCGTTGTCTGGAAACAAGTCAAGTAAAAAATAATAACTCTGAATTCTAAACTGCGGGAAATTCAAAGGGAAATATCTAAGTTTTCTTTCTCAAGAAATCATTCCAGTTCGCAGATAATAAAAGAAAGGACACTGTGGAGAGCCATGATAGACTGCGTTTTGAACGACAAGACTTTAAATATTTATCATAAATATTGTATGAATGGCATTTTGTTAAGAAAATGTTTAGTTAAATATTAAGAAAATGGCAAGTTAAACATTGGGATAAGATAGCAGTGTTATCTGCAATGATTCGTAAACGTCCAGGCACTTGGATGAATAAATAGGTATGCGTTAGGAACTAGTCAGGTGCTCAGGTGCGCAGCGACCCAAACCCCACACTCAGTCACGGGAATGTATAGTAAAAAAATGTAATAAATGAGGGGAAACTGAAAGGTTCTGAGGAGATGTGCCCACATCATGATTTTAAGAGAAAAATGTTACAATTTATTAAACCTAAGCCGACTGACCCCCAGAAATGTACCGTCTACTGGCGTATACCGTGGATTGGTGATGTGAGGACATGGGTGCGAAATCTGTTATCTGCTTGCTAATACACTTTATTGTCCGACCAAATTTGAGGCTAATCTGAAATAATGCTCTACCTCCAAAATCATATTATTTTGGTAATTCATCCCTTGAAATATCTATGTGGTGGTGTATCCACCAGTAAATTGGGTCAAAGTTTGGAAACAAGGATAAATCAGTAGTCACCCGCCAATATTCACAAGGGTAATGGTGACAATTTGCTTAGGTGCGTAAACACAACTGGTTTAGCGATAGCTGGATATTTATTAAGCAGCCATCTATGTTCCCTATCTTATAATGAAGATATATTCTCAGTACTGATGAAGGCTAATTTGAAGTTGTTAGAATCTATATTAAGTCCTACCAGCCATCTTTCTGTAAACAGAAGAAATGATTGTTAAGCTTAAGTATAATTAGCCGTTGATATTTATATATGTATTATATAATATCCAGTCTTTGGAGTTTTTATTTTATTTTAGTCGCTGTGCATATTTGTTGCGATCAATGTAGATCCCACGTGAGAGATACCGGTTAAGCTGCTTTTGTTATTGTTGAACATTTATTAAACAGCAGTCAATGATCCTTCCTTAGTACTGAGATCGTACCCAAGATACGTTCTCAGTACTAAGGAAGGTAAAATCGAAATTTCGTTTAAAGTTGTTGGACTCTATATTAAGTCCCTCCAGCCTCCCCTCGATAAACAGGAGTGGTTGTTAAGTTTAATTATAATTAGTCTTTGATGTGTATGTGTTATATAACATCCAGTCTTTGGAGCTTTTCATTTTAGTCGCAGTGCACATTTCTTATCCTCGATTGATCTCGGATGAGAGAGGACCGATAAACCGGTTAAGCTGCTTTTTTGTTAACTGTTTTTTTTATATGACCATTTCACGATTATTTAAACATTTTTGATAATCCTATTTTTTGTTATTTTTCTTCTTGCGTTCACACTTTTTTTTATTGCTATTAATAAATGTTTAAGTTATTGAACATCCAGCAAGCGCCAATGCATGTCAGTGGGTGCCATTTTTCCCGCAGGGAGAAATTCAATTACAAACTTCTGCTTCGTACATCCTTTAAAGCTATGCCATTTTGTCAAACTGTCGCTCACCTGCTCTCTGCAAATATGGCAAATAAAAATGATGGGTTACTGGTGGGAAGTTCAGCTGAGATGGAAGGCCAACTTAATATAAATGAAGCATAAATTCAGAGCAACCCACGGGAACGTATGCGCAAGAAATAAAGAAAATCTGATAGAAATAAAACAAATAATACAATGTATATGTGATATAATAAACTATCAACCCCCACCACTACAGAATCTCTTGCAGTGGCTCAACGTAAATGAACGAATCATGCTCGGCATCACTTTATGTGTCAGTAAGAGCAACACATGGATTTGACAACAGAGTGAAGCGAAGGACATAATCGACAGCATCAAGGAGAGGAAATGTTGATAGGCTGGCCACGACTCTCGTCTCAATGACATTAGGTGGACTATGAGAATGGCAGAATGGAAACCAAGACAGTGAAAAAGAACTAGAGGGCAGCCAAAGAAATAATGGCACGGGATCTTTCTCGATAACTCGGCCCCACATAGCCCAGTATGTCCGGAGATAGAAAATCTTAGAGGTTAACCAAATAGTTGCCTCCCAACCAATAGGAATGAGAAGGCCCCTGGATTTGGATTTTGAAAATATGAATTAAAAAAGTCCCCTTAGTTTTATAAATTTCCAACAAATGCAAGAATGCAGATACAACGAACAATTAAACGATATCATAATTATTATTTTTCTGTGTTCGTACAAACCACAAAAATAATAATGTTCACGGTCTTATAACAAAGATATGTTCGCAGTATTTAGGTAGTCAAACTCGAAATTTCATTTGGAGTTGTAGAATCTATATTAAGTCCTATTAGCCATCTCTCTGTAAGCAGAACTAATGGCTGTTAAGCTTAACTATAATTAGCCTTTCATGCTTATATATGTACTATATAAAATCTAGTCTTTGGAGTTTTTCATTTTAGTCCCTGTGCACATTTCTTATCCGCTGCCATAATAGCACGGTTTTTATTTTAGTTTGAAAGTGTTGCTTCTTTTATTTTGATAACTGGGTTTCCCCTCCCCCACTTCATTTCATGTGTAAATTTTTATATATTTCTCTAATAAAATCAAATAAATACGCGAAAACGTATTTGTGCATATGAAGAAATTTTAAACATTATAGATGTTTTATTAGGACCCCTGCGAAAATGTGGTATTGTGGTACATGTTAGATTGGATGAAGAATGATTGGGTCTTGTGGTGATTGAGGAAATTCTTAGAGTGAATGGGTCTTGAGTCCGATTAGCTAGGTGTAGGATAGACAGAATTGACCAAACTTTTTCCCTTCGGCCTTGTGCCACAAATGAATATATCCGCATTAATTAAACATCATTAAAGCCGTGATGCAATCCTCGTAAGAACGAAATGATAATCAAGAACGAAATCAGGAAAAAAAGATTATCTGACGAAACAGTATAAAAGATGAGGTTAAAACGATCGCTTACAACGAAAAGAGGGAAAACAAACTTAGGATAATAGTTTTTTTACCAACGCTGTATCTGTAGCAAACCAGGGAATTGTAAGTTCAGTGGAAGAAATAAATGTTTTAAATAAGAACAATAAAACTGAATGTCCAGTTTATAAATATGCTTGTAGAGAATTACGTCTCTTTCTCATTTTTTATTCCTTTACGTTTCTCGTACTTGTCTTCGTCTAGCTGATGAGTTCATATCGTGTCCACAGCTCGTGAATGATGTGATAAAGTGCTATTTATCTCGCTAGTGATTACGTTCGCATCATTTGCTCGCAGGCTAAGATAATCGTGGGAATTAATTCCATAAGTTATCTGAGGAAAACAAGCGGGAACAAAACAAGAAAGAAAGCAAATACAATTATTATTATAATATAAAATTATAATGTCGCAAAATAATTGCAGTAACATGATAAAAATAAAAGATGCGAACAAAAAGTAGTGCTTAAAACATACAACAACAACAATAATAATAATAATAATAATAATAATAATAATAATAATAATAATAATAATCAAATATTCAAAAAGGGCATGCAGGCTGAGTAACGAGGAGATATGGGCCGGTGATCATGTCAACTGCAAACAAACACATCAGAGGGAGAGAGCCGTTTTTTCTTTTTCTTTGCCATTTTTGTTTTCATCTCCCCAAACACGTATCATCTGCTTGTTAGCACTTGCAATTGAATTCGTGATTTTGTATATCTATGTGCGTGTCAAGAGAGACTTAGACGAATGTTCCAGAAGATTAACAAGCCAGAATTGACTATTCAAGAGAGAAAAGCGAATTAAACGATACAATACACACACACATGCACACACATATATATATATATATATATATATATATATATATATATATATATATATATATATATATATATATATATATAAAACCGGCATCAGTATATCGATGTAATTGCAGACCGGTAAGGGTTAATTAATGCTTTTCTCAGAATTAATCTCCATCCATCAGGTACATTAATATTTCAACTCGTGCACGAAGAAGGCACAAAACAATCGAAACGTCATTTAGTTAAAAGTTTCATCAAGGAAGCTGTTGTCAAGGAAAATAGAATTGAATTGACACACGAAGAGACAGTTCTTCAGAGATAACTGCTTTTTCATTAATATAGTAGATAATTATTTCTGACAATTAGTAAGAGATAATGAGTTATAAATAGACGCTGAAATACCAATAGAAAGAATATCTTTTAAAGACATCATAGGCCTCAAATATTAGGAGAGAGCACTTCGGGGGGCCGTAACTGGTCACAGCAATTAGCGAGAGAAAAAATATGGGGGCTCATAATTAACACAATGTAGACGAGATGAAGATCAGTCCGTTATTTAAAGTTTATTTTGAATTTAAGTTTCCACTATAAAATATTAACCACTGAATTAAGGGCATTAGCAAAGAAAATTATGTGAAGGAGGATCAATAAGTTCGTAGCCTGATGTTCCTTTGCTGAATTTTGATTTGAAATTTGTGGTCTATGATATTCTATCGAATTAAGTGCATTAACAAATAAATAAAATACCATAAAAAATAAATCATACCAGTAAAATAAATTAATTTTTAATCATTTAGTTAAGGACTTACAGACTGATAATGTTATATACTTACCAAATTAAGTCGCCGGTAACTTATTTTTCTATGTGCTGTCTCTCTACAGGATGTTGGTGATCATGACGCTACAACTTCTAATCCTTTGTAGTTCTTAGGTTGTTTTGTTTTTTGGGGGGGTTTTTTGTCTATCCCGCCTAATCTTTATTCTACCAATCATTTATACTCTCGGTAGATCGGTTAAGCACTGTTTTCTTCTGTACCCACTTGCCTTTATTATGATGATTTTCGAAGTGTAACTTACATGTTGCACAAGGCCGAAAGTGTAGGGCACCCAATGGGTATCGAACTAACTACCCAGTTGAAATTTTTCTAGTGAGATAAGTTTGTACACCACCGGGAGAGTCTCCCTTCAATATGTACTATAGTTGTCAAATTTGCCAAGCTTTCTTTCCTCATTAAGTACTCTAGAATTTTCAAATGCTTCTTTCTGATTCTAAGTAGACGTGTCCTTATGTTTCCATTTTTCCTTAAGACTTCATCGTTACTCAGACGTTCGGCCCGAGGTATTCCCAGCATCCTTCTGTATAACAACATAAAGTTGCCCCAAGTCTCTCCATGATATGATTGTTCAGCTAGGAGGACCCATATTGCATAATAGTTCAGCACTCTTTAATCGTTTCTAACAAAATGTCCTGTTTTTTTTATACTTTGCTGGGCTTTTGAAAGTCGTCTATCGTTACTCCGATCTTCGGATTTCGTTGTCACTGTTGTGACCAAGCAAATGCTTAAGAAATAACAACACCAGGGTTTCAGATATATCATATATTAAACAGTAAGTACAACAGAAGAGTATTACACGACAAGCGAAAGTGGGTCGGTTGACCCAGCGTTCTATACGACAGTTAATATCTAACACTCCCCACCACCACCACGAGGGATGTATGTGGCACAAAGCCGATTTTACCGTGGGTTCTCCGAGCCCGTAGGCTCGGCCAAAAATATTCCCTTAGAACCCGCACGAACGGTTTTAGGGACAGTCTACCTACCCGAACGAAACTTTGCCCTTCGGCAAAGCCTCGTCCGGGTTCCTCTCTGTCGAGGCAGAGAGTTGGAGAGTATTGAACAAGGCCTTCTCTCCTACTAATCTTATAGTAGGCGGAAGAGTCCAACATAGACTCTTTAGAGGGGAGACACCACAACAGTCACATTTTCTGTTCTCTGTTAAAAACATTTTCTAGATATTTAAATGTTCGTAATTGCTAGATTTTGTTGTTTCCGATTCGTAGTTCACCTCTTTGGCTGTTTCCCTTTTGCTGTCAGTCATAAGTTCTGTCTTCTTACAATTGATGGTTAGTTTTTGGGTTTTTTTTAACATTTCTTGTCTTTGCTGCGTTCTCTACGGGTTTATGTAATTTAATTTCTGTGTCTGCTATCAAGAATGTGTCATCTTCATGACACATTCTTAAGATTATATCCGCCAGCCATGAATCATCGTAAGACTTCTAATTCCCTCAAGATCGCCTCACTATAAAGCTTGAATAGGTCTTTTGAAAAGATACATCCTTGATATACTTCCATTTCTGCGTATTTACTGAATTCCTTTCTTGTCCGTATGCAGGCAATTTACATCCAGTATAAATTCAAATGTATTCGAATATTTTTCACAAACAAATCAAGTACCTCAAACAGTTCGATTCAAACGCTTTTGCATAATCTATAAAACTTAATTATACATCCTTCTGCATTTGTATTGCTCTTTCTGGTATCAATCTGAGAATAAATATTACATTCCTTGTTTCAGTGTCTTTGACAAAATGTTCTTGTCCTATTTCCGGTTTAATTCTGTCACGCCCACTATTCATCAGTATTCAGATGGTATGTGGCTCCTTAGACCGGTTGCAGCTCACATTCATTCGCACCTACTTTCATCGGAGCGTGATCAGAATAGATCTAATAAGGTCTTCCAGTATATCACCACTGTCGTATATTTCATTTATTATTTCATTAATTTGGTCAATGCCGAAATCATCAAAAGCTGCTAGACTCTATTACAATGACACCTGATCCTGCTGCTTTGTTCCTGTTCATCTTGGCCAGTGCTGATCTCACCGTAGAAATTTCTATGGTTTTTTCTATATTTTCTGTATTGCAGGTTTACCACATTTATAACGGAAGAGTTCTCTGATACGTTCGCTCCATCTTTGAAGTATTTTTCTTTCTCTATTATCAGCGTTTCCTCTTTTGATTTCATACATTCTGCCAATACGTATGTTGTTTGTCCTGTTACTTCTCTTATTCTTTTAACTACTTTAAATATTATTTTCATTCTTTCTATTTCTGTACACTTTTCGTTGAGCCACTCCTATTTTGTTTGCTTGCGTTAGTTTCTAATTTCTTGATGTAATGTACTATATCTTGGCATTGTTTGCTGACTCCTTTTCCTCTTGTCGAGAATTTCATCTGTCGTTCAGTTCTTTTTCCTTGTATGGTTTGTCTTGAGATGATCCCGTTTGCTGATGTCACTAAAGCTTCTCTTATCATGCCACACTTTGAATTTCCATTCTTATTTACTTTATTGCATTTACTTTTAACACCGTCAGTGTACTCGCCTTTACATTTCACGTCATTCGGGAGTCTTTTGCATGCAATTTACGTGCTGTTTTGGCTTTCTTTAATTTCCATAGCTTTATTTTGAGATTACATTACTGAGATTAATACTGGTCGCTCCCTCAGTCAGCACTTGGATATGTCTGAGATTCTGAAATTGCCTTCCTGGATGCCTTATTGATCGTTATGTAGTCGATCTGGTTTTTCGTTTCTCCACTTGTGCTTCACATTGCCCATAAGCAACTTGGATGTTCTTGAAACTAGATTTTGACTACCAAACTCTATATAGGATCGTTATTATACACATTTTCTAACGTTACATATTTCAGTTTGACAGGAGAAAAGATGTTCTGTAGACTCCAGAAAGAATGTTATTGAAGACATGCAAATGAACACCATTTAAAGGAAACAACATTATTACTGAGCACTGCTAGCTTTAGGTTAACTTACTGGTACGTTAGCAGAAATTAGTTTTCCCAGAATGCTTTTAGATAAGGTTTTGTTGACATTGGTTCTTTACATTTGAAAATATGCAGTATATTCGATCAGCGAGCCATTTTATATACAAACTGCATGTAATAAAATTCATAATAAAATAAAATAATTGTCAATAATAAAGCTATAAAAAACAGACACATCAAAAGCAATACATACATACATACATACATACATATATATATATATATATATATATGTGTGTGTGTGTGTGTGTGTGTGTGTGTGTGTGTGTGTGTGTGTGTGTGTGAAAATGTGGAAGACAAAGCAAAATCCGAATATGTGAGTTTACTGTTTTTTATTTTGTTTTTTGACTCACATATTTGGATTTTGCTTTGTCTTTTCCACATTTTCACCATACCGTCGGATCTACATCCACATATTTGCTTACATATATATATATATATATATATATATATATATATATATATATATATATATATAACTGGGGAACGGAGAATAAGGAAAAGCCAAGGAAAATATTTACTCTAAAGCAATTAAAACAAAACGAGAAAAGGAACATTTAAAAAAAGATAATCAATTGGCGTTCTTCGCTCTTCAGTGCTCTTGTCGAGGAATAAAGGGATAGGCACAGAAATTAGATGATAGAGAATTAACGCAAAAGGGAATAGGAAAGAAATTTATTCCACATACACACGCCGCGACACGCCACACACATACGAGGTTTGTTCAAGGCCGGCGCGTACTAATCCCAAACCAGCCGACTGGAGGTAGGCAAAGATGATTGGGACCCCGAGCAGTGCTTTGTGACCATTGTGACAAATTTTCGGATGTTTGACCTCATCCGGAGGGTTATTTTTTTTATCCAAATCTATTATTTTGCTTTGCTCATGTTAAGTCTCGAAAAAACACTATACAAAATTCACTATTTTTCATCCATAATATGATACATTATTCAAATTTTTAACAAGGAAAATCTCAAGTTGATGCTAAAAATTTCCGCAGAAACATCTATTCTGACATGTCTCTAATTTGAACTTAGATACACTGTATTTATTTTCAATTTTTCTAGTTGAATTGTTCACCTCTATAACCTATGATCCATTATTTTACATAATTAGATTACAAT
The DNA here is from genome assembly GCA_964036315.1 of Acanthosepion esculentum. Taxonomy (NCBI): domain Eukaryota; kingdom Metazoa; phylum Mollusca; class Cephalopoda; order Sepiida; family Sepiidae; genus Acanthosepion; species Acanthosepion esculentum. The sequence goes on along the minus strand of OZ038478.1, from coordinate 40,888,801 downwards.
AGAATTTTGTATTTTATATGATTACTACCTTATGAAAATCGAGATGTAGTGGGGGATACTGTATCATAGATTCGGAAGAGGCACGAGACCCTTGCACCGGACTTGGATTGGTGGTATAAAAAGAAAACTACAACACGATATTTATTCAAAGCAGTACCTTCTTTTATGTATTATATATATATATATATATATATATATATATATATATATATATATATATATATATATATATATATATATATATATATATATATATATATATATATATACCTGTGTATATATATATATATATGTATGCGTGTGTATATATATATATATATGTATACGTGTGTATTTATATATATATATATATATATATATATATATATATATATATTTATATATATAGAGAGAGAGATGTTAATAATAATAATAATAATAATAATAATAATAATAATAATAATAATAATAATTTTTTTTTTTTTTTTTTGCAGTGGAAAGTGTTATGATGCCATTTCTAACCTTAGGTCCCTGGGCGGGACCCGGAAAGAAATGTGTAAACGCCAGATATCAAAGAAATTAATAATAATAATAATAATAATAATAATAATAATAATAATAATAATAATAATAATATGCCAAACATTATTTTGCGGATAGTGGATAGTCATGTTTGAGTAGATGTCCTATTATTCTATTTTTAAACAGTGAGAATTACATCTACCGGCCTATACATTCAAGGGACTTAATAAAGAAAATATGTTCTCTGGTAAGGGTCGAATATGTACGCCCCTTTGTAGAAAAGAACACATTATGATCCCGTTTGATTAAGTCTTCTCGGCCAGAGAGTGTCGCAAATATGACTTAAACTATTGTATACCGCTTCATTACCCATCACGTTCATCTTTAAGTTAACTAACCAGCCACTCTCGTGAATAGGTGTACTTGGAATAAAAATAATTGTCAACTCCTATTAATGATCAAACTTTTAGGCCCATATTTTGTTATATTTAAGAAGAATTGTTTAGTTTTAAGTTTAATGAAACACTCACTGATGATCGTACTCATCCTATTAATTAAAGACGTGACGAATTTGCTCCCCACTTGGCGGTGATAGTCAGTAAGTTATTCGCAAAGCTTGATATAAGCTGAGTGACGTGCACCGTGCGCAACAGTGTCTACGTTAAAATCAAATTCAACATTGAGATGTGATCGGCGTTGGTGCGTGAAAACATGCGACAATGAATAAGTATTTGTTTCCGTGCCTGAATCAATGCATCTCACAATACGCTCTCCGTATTTTTATATTTTCTTCTTTTATTACAGGGCGATTAGGAAAAAAAAGGAATCGGGCAGATTTTCTTTTTAATACAGCGTCACCGTTTGCTTAATTACTGGCTATGATTTTGATATCTATGTATGTTTATATATATCGACAATATATAGATTCATTAAGAAAAAATAATCACTTAAGCGTTATAATTTTTTTCCTGAGAAATAGCATTATTGGGTTATTTACATTATTTACACTTGGACTATTGTCCTCATCTTTGTTGTTTATATATATCGACAATATATAGATTCATTAAGAAAAAATAATCACTTAAGCGTTATAATTTTTTTCCTGAGAAATAGCATTATTGGGTTATTTACATTATTTACACTTGGACTATTGTCCTCATCTTTGTTGTTTATATATATCGACAATATATAGATTCATTAAGAAAAAATAATCACTTAAGCGTTATAATTTTTTTCCTGAGAAATAGCATTATTGGGTTATTTACATTATTTACACTTGGACTATTGTCCTCATCTTTGTTGTTTATATATATCGACAATATATAGATTCATTAAGAAAAAATAATCACTTAAGCGTTATAATTTTTTTCCTGAGAAATAGCATTATTGGGTTATTTACATTATTTACACTTGGACTATTGTCCTCATCTTTGTTGTTTATATATATCGACAATATATAGATTCATTAAGGAAAAATAATCACTTAAGCGTTATAATTTTTTCCTGAGAAATAGCATTATTGGGTTATTTACATTATTTACACTTGGACTATTGTCCTCATCTTTGTTGTTATTATCCATCGTTTCAGCCATCGGGGCTTTATCAAGTGTTCATCGATTCGGGTAACCTTCAGCGAATTACCAAATTAACCCTTTATTTAATCTACGGGGGTAGGTTATTCTAGTTCCGCTAATCGGTGGATGAAAACGTTGGTTCGTGTATTTGATGACATAGTAACTGTGAGTTCAATCCCAGGTTCTGGTAGTACAGACGCAGTTAATTGGGAAAAGGACTACAAACAAGTAAGTAGTACCAAAATTTCTAAAAAAAAATCGTGAAAGTTAATATCATCTTTCTTTTTTTTCTGTATTTTATTTTCTATTTTTTTATCTTGAAGAATTTACATATGAATTGAGTTTTATTGTATTCTCCTGTCAGTTTTATTTAGATATGAATTCAGTTTTATTGTATTCGTCTGTCTAATTCCTGTTGTAGACGTCTGATCAGGCACATCATTGAAGCAAAATTGTAGATGAGCAGGCGTCAACCTGTGGATTATACTGCAGCTATCCGGATCAGACCTTACAGATTCTGGGAGATATGCACATAATCTGATATGATCAATAGTTTTAACAACGCCAGATATTCAAACCCTCGTTCAAGATGCTAGCATAGACATCAACAGTTTCGGCACAGTTTCATTTACCCAATTTATTTCCTCATACTTGGAGCCAACCCGTATTATGGCTTTTGGGAATTTTCCCAAACGGTGCTATACTCTGAGATAATAATATTCGTCTAAGTAACAAAATCTTAAGTTCGTTAGTTATTCATAAAATTGGCATTAGTATTTAACGGCAAAGTTTTATTGCATTTTAATGATTTTTTTTTATGACGTTCGCAAAAGTTTCCCTAAATGGAGAATAGAAACACGAGAGAAAATAACAGAAAAAAATAAATAAGCAATTCACTAATTTTCCCGAAAATACATGAGAGGTTAAGATCATATTTAATAAACAAAACAAAGTGTCCCCTTTAAAAGTCGAGTTAACAAACACAGCACGAAGTATACGGCACCACCTTGTAGCAATCAAACCTTAATGTTGAACGCAAATCCACACTTGCATATCTTTACGTACTTGGAACGATTTTACAAATACATACCATGTTGTCAATTTAAGTAATCTCTCATAGATATAGATATATATTTTTATCAACCCACTTATCAACGTCTGTTCCAACTGGCTGGCTTATCCGCTGAGAGAATTAATCTTGGAATTTTAAAAGGTTTCGATATGGATTAAAAAAAAAAGATGGATAAAAAGTTTGTTGCAGCTGGTCTTGAGTCATTTCCTGGTTTTCAAGTATGTTGTTTCGTCTAATCAAAGTTTCCTCACTTGAGAGTTTTTCAGTTATACACTTGTTGGGTGTAAGAAACTCGAGAAGAGGTTAATATGGTTTTAATTAATCCTACTTACTCAACGGAATAAGTCGACAACAGGGTTTTTTTCGAATGGAATGAACGACGGAGATTAAGGCGAAAATGTAGAGTTTTTAACTGATTGATTATCAAGATTCCAGAATAAAACTGGCTTAGTGTTTACTACTATGAGAAAATAGTGGATGGTTCTAAAGACAACTTTCCTCCTTACTCCAAGTTTTGTAAAAGATATGTACACTTATCTTTTCTTTTATCATGTAATTTTTTACGATATATTACATTCAAGATAAAGTGTAAGTAGTTTGTTTTTTTATGCTGTTTCCAGCGTGATGATAAGATGAAATAATTTTATACCATTAAATATAAATAAGCATTTAATCTTACAACAACGTGAATAGCTTTTATTTTAGGTTCAAGTAAATACTTATTTTATGCCATATTGAACACTTAACAAATGTACGGTGTGATTGTGACTTCCCTACTGAAAACTAAAACGACAAGAAATGTTTACTCCAGCCCCGACCACAAGTTAACTCCTATGCCAGGGAAGTAGCCTCACCATGCCAGATGTTGCTGCCATAGTTTTCATGGTAAGTAGGGATGGAATCGCTAGTACCACGCCAAACCGGTTTAGAATTCAGAGTCGTCTTTCTCCTAGACTGGTTGTCAGACAAAGCCAAAAACCCCGATTCTGTTATTAACACGTAGATGTGATGAATTCATAGATTTTCCAATGGTATTGGCGCAAGGCAAACGCAAAGCCTCATCTAAAAACTGAACTCGTTCTGTCAGACCCACATTCTTTACATTACGAGCACGTTCAAATCCTGTTATTGTGATGATAGATTCTGTCATATTGTCGGAATACCTCGTATACTACAACAATAGTAGCGATTGGTGTGCCTAAGGCAAGATAGCCTGACGGAGCCGATCCTCTTAAGACTGGTTTTCTGCGTTTTCCTTCTCCTAGACATGTTGCTACCTCAAGACAAGAGAGACCAGTGTGTCCATAGCTGCAGGCTTCAAGCTTTTATCAACGGAATTTGCGGGAAGCGACCGAAACAGAATCGACCGGAAATTGAACTCGGACCACCGATTTCACTTTCTGCACCGTTAACTGTGACACTACCCGCACCACCTAAGATAGATTTATGGGTGTGTAAATGAAAGAAAAATTGTTTTTTATTATATTTTGACAATTCTTATATAAGTGAATATTTTCAAAGTGTCACAGCTCGCTTATATTTTTTTTTATTGAGTTTAATATTGAAATGGGCATAAAATAAAGATTTTTGGAATATTATGTTTATTTATTTTAAGAAAAACAAAATGTTTGTCAAATGTAACAAAAATAAGTTTGGTAACGTTTATGTAATAAATGATGTAAATATCGCAAGAGTGTATTGTGAAACATATTGCATGAGATTTCTTTCACAGTGATACTCCACGATGGGATAAACTAGTTGCCACTGATAACAAGTCATTAATCGCGAATAGTAAAAAGTATACGATGCGGTGGATCGGCAGTATATTCAAAATTAGCACTGAAAATCATTGGCACTAGCATGTCTATGTTAGTCACTTTGATGAGTGGCTTCCAAACACGTTTAGAAAAATATGTTTTAAATAACATTTTTCTAGTAGATCGTATTTTTGTGTTCGATTCGTTATTTAGACTTAACGAAAATATCCCGACCTTTAGAGAAAACGTTGACGAACGAGGACACGTTGTTGCTTTAGAACTGAAAAGAAAAGAAGCAATGTTGTACCATTTCATACCAAGAAATATGATAAAAACCAGTAAGGGGTTACTGAGATTGAAATAAAGTGAAAGGACAAGTGTGGAGTGAGTCACCACGGTCAGATGCAAAAATGAATAACAGAATTGTCCAACAAACAAAACTGACAAAGTTTGCAATAAGCAATAACAAGACAAAGAAAGGAAATGAAGAGGGCAAAAAGAATATAAAACAAGTTAACAATATATGCAAAATCAATCAATTGTAATATGTCAAAAAGTTCACAAACTAAAAATCAGGGTTGACACAGAAAAGCAAGTTTGGACAAGCGAACGAAGCGTTCTGACTTCAAGACAAGACAGATCGGGACTGAGTCAGATGAAACTGCAAACCGGCATATGTTATTGGCTAAGAAAAAAAAATACCAGCATGAACTTGTGTGCTTCTGCCTATGAAAGAGGTGGGCAGTGTTTTGCTGTCATTCCCCAGAATTGAAACCAAGAACAATAAAAGAACAAGATTCAAGGAGACAGAAGAGGAGGATTGACGTTACATTTAAATGTTTGAAGATCGTAGTTCAGAGCAAGACAAAAAACTGGAAGATGATTCCACAAGCGAGAAAAGGGAGAGGAAAAAAAATGAACGTAGAGCTTACGGTTATATCTAGCAATCTCAACAGTAAAATTATGAAATGTAGTTGTCAATCTAATATTTTTTTACGGTTTTATCAACTTGTGCAGGTTATTTAAAATAGGCGGCCGGTGTTTGTGGAATTAGGCTGTCTCCCAACAGTGCTTAATTGAAATATATTTTCAAGGGCTTAATTATATATATATATTGTGTAAATCAACATATAAATATATTGTGTAAATCAACATCATTATCTTTATGAATTATAAATAAAAGGACGATTGTAAAATTGGCACTATCACAAGAATGATATCACAAGAATGATATCACAAGAATGATATCACAAGAATGATTTTTGCAATGAAATCTTTTCGTGGCCACCTAATTGAATTTCGACATTTTTATCCACTGAAGGCACACTCAGCAGAAAGATAGGAATTCCTCTTCCTTAACTTTTCCCTCACTTGATATTCGGAATCTATTTTGTTCCTAATTATCATCAACAACAACCCCCCCACGCCACACTGTTTTCAGTTCTCGACTTGGTATCTATGTCGATGACACAAATATCTACATCTGTTTTAATATCTGATCAGTTTGATAAGGCCAGGGTGTACAACTGGTCTAACGGATATCAGCTCGAAGTAAGAAACGGGCGGGCCGTGTTCAAATACTAGTCAGATTTGTTACATTCCCTTGCGTACAAATTATATTGGGAAAGGTTATGAATCCCACCTGTGGGCTAAATAGTAGGATTATATCTGGAAAAATAGTTGTTATCCTTTTTTTAAAAAAAAAAAGTGATCATGCAATATTCACTTGCAAAAAAAGAATTGGTTTGGTTTGTTTTGTTTTACGGCATATCAACCTCATTGGGTTATTTAATGCCGACAACTTTTTTTCCTGGTAATATAAGGTGACCCAAAAAAACGGGAATTTTTGAAGTGCGTATTGCCAGACATGAGCAAGTGGCAACACTGCGAGACAGTGACCTTGAGCAAATAAACATTTCGCCATTTTAGTAACTAGAATGAAATTCACAGTATTCCAGCTGAGATGTTGCAGCAGTCAATGAGGAATCTCAACAGCAGATTTCAAGAATGCATTCGTACAGGAGGACGCCATCTACAGGACGTAATTTAAAAAAAATAAAAATTCCATCATTGTTTCTTAAATGGCATGTTTTACGGTTTCAATTACTATGAATTAAATATTTTTCTTCCATCATTCTTGGTTTTATTGGATTGTTAAAAAGTTCCCGTTTTTTGGGGTCACCCTGTATTTTGTTTTGTCAAAAATATATTTCTGGTAATATTTTTTCCGCAAAAATGTATAGCTGGTAATATTATTTTAAAACATGTATTGCTGGTAATATTTTTTTTCAAAACGTATTGCTGGTAATAGTTATTTTTTCTTCAAAAATTTATTTCTGGTAACAATTCTTTTACAAAGTATCTCTGGTATTAAAACCCATTTTTACACTTTTATAATACTTTTTACGTCAGTTTCGTTTTTAACTATTTGCCCATAGCTGGGACCCTAACAGGTGCTACCACCCCGAGTCAGGAAGGACCTGGGAACACCAGAAATTAAGAGGTGGTTCCACGCTTCTCAAAAACCCCTGATCAGAGGCCTTGATGTTGGACGTAGTTTATCGTCTTACCCAGGACGCGGATGTAGTTTATCTTCATACCCAGGACGGACAAAAAGAATTATTCTTACAATCCAAATAGGTTTCTTCCAAAACTTCTTCATTCAGAATGGTTTTTTCTTCCAGATTGAGACACATCTGAACATGTTAGAATCGTCAATTTAATACATTTTAAACCACAGCTAATAAAAATCAAGTAGTGAACGGACGGTTACGTACTGGACATTTTCGTCCCGAGATAACTGCGTACCTCTGATAATTTTTAAAGTTACCATTTTTTTTTTAAGTTGCTTAATAGAGAAATTTGCACAACAATACCTTTAATTACCCTAAACAAGCAGAAAGTTAGTTACCATAAAAAAAAGGCAGAAAAATTTATTTTTTAAAGCAAAAGAAAATTAAGCTATCAGTTCCCTTCAGCAGTGCGTACCACAAACATCTAATAGATTCTGGATTTTATAGATTATATTTTTATTTGGAACCCATGGCTAAGTTCCGAAAATCAAACACTGGTGGAAAAATATTTGGGGGTGAGGAAAATTACAGCTACCACTATCATAAGAAAAACGCCAATGAAATAAGAACATCGTGTAGAGCGATCTTCCAACACTGTTAATCTGTCATTGCATTTGAAACAAAAATAAACTGTTAATTTTTTTATTTTTTTTATTCCTTTTTTAAAAAAATTATGATTTTTTTTTAAATTTATGGTAATTGTCTTTAAAAGCTTCAAAAGATTATCAGAGGTACGCAATTATCCAGGGACGGATTTGTTTAGAGACGAAAGTATCCAGTGAGGCAATTGCCTGATACGCCATTGTCCGGGGCGCAAATGTTCAGTGCACAACTGTCATAGAAACATATACAAGGATTTTCCGCATATGAATACACTGCACAAATGTTTTTAAATGCCTTTGTAGCAGTGATATACTTTTTGAATTTATACAGTAAGCAATGACGAATATGTTGCTTTTTTAAAGCATCATATTCTACATGATGCTCCATGATGCTAAACTTTAAAATGCAGTAGACACAACGATACACTGCCGGGTAGAAGAGATGATGAACTAATTCGAGACACAGTTTCTAACCATTCAACCTTGATTCAGCCTTGGTTCGTTGACTCGTATTTCATAGCGATGAAATGACTAATTATCTCCCGAACAACGTAATATTTACTGCTCGCCATCATATAAAGTATAAAATGTAAAAGTAAAGAAAGAAGTAAGGTCTTATGTTTATATAACATTGGCTTCCATATTATTTATATTATAACATACTTTCTGTGGCACTGTCATAGACTATTTGCCATGACTGTCATGCTATGAATTTTATCCTTTCCAATAGTTGCACACTCCCGGCATGCAATTTCGCTCCATGGAAAGAGTGATCTTTATCATAGACACGATTGAAATCTTATGGAGTCTAGCATTCTCGATAAAATGTCATAATTAAAAAAAAATCAAGTTAATTGGTCCACAGAAGTGTCCTGTCTATTCGCGTATACCGGGGATTGGTGATGTTAGTACGAAGTTTGCTGAGCAACTTTCTGCCCATATGTCAATCCATATACAGTGTTTATTGACCAAGATCAATCCGAAAAAATGTTCTGCTTCTTCACTATATTAGTTCTAAATGCCAGTGTGACATTTACTATATAGAGAAGAACAAATCAGTGGTTAGAATTAAGAATTAATCAACATATAGCAGTCAGTGTTCGGAAAATAAATTTATTTAATTTACATCGGACCGATCATGTGAGAAACGACGAAGTTTTGGAGAAAATAGAAACAAAAAGGAAACAAATACTCAGAAAGAGACAACTGAGGTTTCTCAAACACATAATGAGGAAGAAGGGCTTGGAAAATCTGATACTCACAGGGGAAGGACAGAGGAAAATAACGCATAAAATACTTAGTGAGACTGGATGGCAGAACAGGGCTTGTGAGAAATAACAGAAAGACAACGTTTATTAAGAGCTACAAGGGACTGGAAGTTGTGGAGAGTCATGATCCCCTATGTTCTAAGGAAGCACGGTACATAAAGAAATAAAAGGTGAATCGATACATCTGCTTCGACGATAGATGGGCCTTTCTGTGTCTGATCCCATAACAAAAATATGTTCTTGGTGAAGGTTCATTCGGTGTTCCATCTAAAGATCTTAAATCCTTTCATCACTCCCACTCTAAGCAGGAGTATTTTTTGATAATAACATACCTAATATTTATAACATCCAGTTTTTAGTGTTTCCTATTTTATTCGCTGTGCATATTTTTAAGTCCTCGGTATGGCTCGGACAAGAGACGAATACACTTAAGTTTTCTTTTCCCCATTTTCGTTTTTAGATTTACCTCATTACTCTATGTGATGTCATCTTTTGTTATTCTTTTCTGCTGTTTGATTTTAATAAGTCCGTTTTTTCTTGCAATTACTAGTCTACCTGTGCCACCAAGAATGACGGCAGTTGTTAGAAAGTTTTAATATGCAACAAAAGATAAGTCTTCAAACAATGCATTTAATAAAGTAGAGATAAAAAAAATAAATTCACAACTAAAATAGAAGCCAATGAACCGTTTTATCAATCAGTCCCTTTGATATTTTTAGATGTTCAATGGTCCACTGGATTCATTGATTACTCCTGGTATTATATAAATCGCTTTTTGTTCAATATCTTTTGCTGTGAAACATTTTTTTGTGTTTAATTTAACAGTGAAACGGATAGAAAATGATTAACAACTAAGACGGTGACGGTGAAGCCTACTTCAAGGACACGTTGAAGCAAGACGATCACATTATGGACATAGGTATCTGAGTGCCTCACATTATAGGCATGAACAAATAAGACTGCAATCGAAGAAACTTAGGAGTAAAGGAATTGATTAATTAAACATTTCATTTTACTTGGGAACTAATTTTGTGTAAACGCTAGTAACCACGAGAATGTGGGCGACCTCGAAGACTTGCGTCCATAAGTGAGTTTAAATTCACTTTACCCTAACGCCATCCAAAGGGTGCTCTCTCTCTCTTTCTCTCTCTCTCTCTCTCTCTCTCTCTCTCTCTCTCTCTCTCTCTCTCTCTCTCTCTCTGTATATGACAAGATATCCTCTCTGTAATTTTTTACCTATGTATGTATTTTTTTCTTTATTTCTTTAACCCTTGTTTTGTTCGACTATTCTAACATATTTATTTTTGTTCTAATTTATTTTAACCTAACTTGTAACTCTGTATTTCGTTTCGTTTAGTTAGAAACGCCTCATTGACCCCCCCACCACCACCACCAAAAAAGGCTTTAAGAGCAAGTAATGGGTCGCCACCACTTTTTCAAGCTAGTTGGCCGAAATTCATCTTGCTGGATAAAATTATCTCGACGTGGAATTGTCTTTGCCGTTTCTTTCTCCTTGTTGATTTTAATTTCTATCAAATGCAAGTACCCCAAGCCCACTGTTGGGTGTGGGGTGGGGGAATGAAGAAATGGCCGTTGATATCCCCGCCTGCCCAGCTCTGCGTTCATTGAAACTTGAAGCTTGGCGTTAAAGGTAACCAAACTTTCGCTAGTAACCACGAAAATGTGGGCGACCTCGAAGACTTGTTGCCAAAAGTGGATGTCCATATTTCTTAATTCCTTTGTTAGTATAGGACAATGGGACTTATACTAAGTTAAAACTTAGTGTTTCGAGAGGGGAAGATGCAAGCCAAGTGCCATTCCTATCTCCCAGTTCATACATCTAGTGTCAGCCCTGAGACTTTGCGAACTAACTCCCTCTCTAATTGATTTTGTTGTTTTTGTCATTATTGTATGTGTTATATGTAATAGGAGTAGGTAGGCTCTCCTAACGCCCGGTCAACACTCCTCCCCCTTCTCTTGGACATGAGTAGAGACTCACACCTTCTTTCTTGTTTAGGAAGGGGTTCCCGGAACTCTCTCTCTCTCTCTCTCTCTCTCTCTCTCTCTCTCTGGCCTCTGTACTAGTGCTGCTGTGTTTCTCCCGTGATGTGCGCAGTCTGTGGCATAACCTCTTCATTCCGAGGGTACACGGTTGACAGTTCCCTGGTTGCTGTTTCCGACTGGTAGTTAGGAGCCCTAACTCTTGCGTAGCGTCTTGAGCGGCCGCTCTGATCAACAGTTGTATAATATCGGGGTGTCTGTAATGCCATGTCGCACATGGAAAGGTGTCCCTGCAGTCACCTCCGGTGGGCAACCCTGAGGCCACATTATGATGCAGGCTGTGCCCAATTCCCTCTGCCCACGTCACGGCCGATAACCGTCGGCTTCTTTTACCCCAGGCCTTCTCATCTTCCAACCATAATTCCACATGATGACTTACAAAGATCGAAAAAGTAAACCTAAACCAGCCCTTCAAAAATCACCTAAACCCCTCAACATCTCGTTCTCCAACATCCGTGGCATTAGAACCAATTTCTACAGTGTGGAATCTTTCCTCACTGCAAACTGCCCGGACATACTAGCTCTATGTGAGACCAATCTTGACTCATATATCCCCTCCTCTGAACTCTCGATCCCTGGCTACCTTCCTCTCCTCAGAAAAGACTCTCTAACCCACATGCATGGCCTTGGTGTCTATGTCAAGGACTATCTCCCTCTGTCTAGAGAGTTCTCTGTCGAATCGCCGGACCATTCGTGCATGTGTCTTCGGCTATCTCTTCTCAATGCTGTACGCTATCTCTTCTTCCTTTATCGCTCTCCATCCTCTCAGGACTGTGGAATATTTGATGTCGTTTCTGACAGCATAGAGAAGGCTCTCTCTCTCTCTCTCTCTCTCTCTCTCTCTCTCTCTCTCTCTCTCTCTCCACCCGTACGCTCACATATTTGTGTTTGGCGATTTTAACGCCCACCATAACTAGTGGCTTCAGAATGCTACTACTGACCTCGCAGGCATACACACAATTAACTTTTCAGTTTTTCAATCCCTCACGCAGATAGTTGACTTCCCCACGCGTTTTGCCTACAACCAGGACGGTAAGGCCTCTCTTCTCGATCTGTGTTTTACCTCCATCCCCGAGTCTTGTAGTGCCACGCAGCTCTGCCCTCTTGGAAACTCCATGTGGTAGTGTCTATTAACATATCCTTCAACCCCACCCCCTGCAAAGAGGCTGCTACCACCCGAACCTCGTTATGCTACCAACGAGCTGACTGGGACTCGTTCCGTGATTTCCTCCACGATGTCCTTTGGGATGTTGTATTTAAGCTCCTCGTTCAAGAATGTGCTTCAGAGGTCTCATCCTGGGTTAAAGTTGGAATAGACGCATTCATCCCTCAAGGAAATTCAAGGTCAAATTGCGCTCCTCCCCGTGGTTCTCCGCTGCTTGTTCAGCCGCCATTGCCCATAGGAACCACTTCTTCCACCTATTTCGTAGCGATATGTCCGACTGCAATAGACGCCGCTTTGCCTCCGCCCGTAACGAGTGTAAGCGTGTCCTCAACGAAGCTAAGTCTCTATTTGCTGCTCGGATGAAGGAACGCATCGCATATCGCAAATTCGGCTCCAAGGATTATTGGCGTCTCTGCAAGAGCGTTTTGAACAATTGCAAACCCTCTATACCTCCTCTGTTCAACCAGTTTGAAGTCCTGATCTCCTCTGCCGACAAGGCTGAATGCTTTGCTCGGAATTTTTCTTTCAATTCAACGCTTGACTCTTCCGGTGTACCCATACCCGATTTCCCTCTCAGAACTTTTGAGCGGGTTACACATATCCCCGTCATTGGTATTGGGCATTCTCTCTAATCTAGACCCCCACAAGGCTAGTGGTGGAGA
>OZ038478.1:40813066-40870566 GCA_964036315.1 Acanthosepion esculentum | reverse complement strand
GGTTGAGGAAGACTATATCGCTTCTTCAGTGTTCAATAACTGGATCTGTTTGAAAGTCATAATCCAAGACAATCATTCTCTTGCGTTCCCCATGCATTGCTCTCAATGCTACGTGATCGTACTATTTCTCGAACACGTTCTAATCATATTATGACGGTGATGACGTCTTTTGTTCTCTCCCCACCTCTCTCTTTTTGTGACAGTATTTTACAGACACTGATCACATGGGTAATATTCTATTAATAATAATAATAATAATAATAATAATAATAATAATAATAATAAGGCAAGCGATAAAATAGATGCATGACGAGAAAAAAGATACAATTCATTTACGGAAGCGTCCGTATGCTTTCTCAACGAAAATTAAAAATTTATATATATATATATATATATATATATATATATATATATATATATATATATATATATACAAGGCTTTAGAACCCAGTCTGTGCCGCTATTTACCAATAGCAGGAAGGAGAAGAGGATTAATACCTTTCCCAGGGGTATTACCACGTAAGTGAATGTAATGCATTCGAATGGAATTCGAACACGGTTCTCCGATTCCTCAACATATATATATATATATATATATATATATATATATATATATATATATATAGTTGTATATTTAGGCAGCAATCCTTCGTTTATGCATGTTTCATTAAGTAGTATTAGTAGAAAACACAAATATAATAACTGCATCCACCTGCAAAAAAAAAAGATTAAAAATAATGGAAGCATTAATAATAAAAAAGAAAAAGCCAACTCTTAGCAATATTAACTACGAACAAGGCCACAATGTGCTAACCGTATTCGGAAAGTAAAACATCCCTACAACACACTAAAACATGCACATAATGCACACACTCAATTAAGCTGAAAAATCGAATCATCCTTTATAATGGCTAAAGGTATAACCGAAAGCGCTCGGAACTATCAAACATTTAGACAGTTTTTACACGCTCTTTATCCAGAAAATAAAGCTGTTGTTCGAACGCAAGAAAAATTTAATAAAATCTTAACCGTAGTACCTTGTCTGTCGTTTTTAAAGAAACATATATATATATATATATATATATATATATATATATATATATATATATATATATATATATATATATATCCGAATGTAATGAGAACCAAAATAATATATAAATTCTAACGTTCACAGCATTAATTCAAAAGAGGGCTCAATACCGATAGCAGAACAATAATTATTTATTATATTTTTATCATATAAACAAAAACAATTTACTCACTTCAACTGTGCAACTTCGTTTCAGTGTATTTAATTGCACTTCGACTGGTGAGAACCAAAATGGTTATGAACAATTCTGTTTGTAAGTAAGCCGCTCGTGGAACGTCACTTTCTTTTTTTCCATTTGTTTGACAAAAAAAAATTAGTACATAAAGTCAAAAGGGTGACAGAATGAAGTAAGAGTGCTTCGTGATAGGAGTTTGGTGACCCTTCACCAAGATGCTATCAACAAACACTACTTTTTATATGGGTAAATAGCACGCGCACACACACACACACACACACACACACACACACACACATATATATATATATATATATATATATATATATATATATATATATATATATATATATATATATATGAGTAAATCGCATGACAGGCTGGGTTCTATAGCCTTGGATGGCAACTGGTCTAGGAAAAGGACAACTCTGAATTCAAAAACTGCGGAGGGTCGTTTGGGGACCTTGTGGCACGTAGTGCACCAACTCCCTGTATTCCGCCCTTTAAAAAGTGTGGTTAATTCTGTACAAAGCCTTCATCACTATAATCAAATCATATGCTGGCGTCTGGGCTGTCGGTTTCTATATACATTGACATTGATGTCAAAACCAACCAGCGACAGTCTGTTGAGATTTGGCATGACTATTTATATATGCTGGTCAATGGTGTATTATGGGAAGAAAGGTCTATTGTATTATCCTTGCAGTTATTGGGTAGGCAGTAACAGATATCTTTCAAATTATTCTTGAGACTATCGAGTAGAAATAATTGTGGTTCGAATGCGGTTAAATGTGACTATTTTATAGTGTTGTTTGTTACCTTTTTCCTAATTATTTATTATTGATTAATTAATTATGTGTTGTTGGTTATTACTTTTGGTTATTACTATTACATTTACTTCTGTTTATGCTTGCATTCGTTGTTTGTTAATTTTCTCTATTATTTACTTTTTTCGGAGGTTGGTTATCTTATTTGTTTAATTTAAAGTATCTGGCATTGTCGAAAGTATGTTTCATTATCTGCGTTGTGTATAGCGACTACATTTACATTTTTCATTGTGCTATTTTGCAAGCGATTTGTTTTTAGTTTTCGATTTTTAAGTATTGTAGTAAAAATCTGTCTTTGTGTCTACATTGTGAGATAAGTTATGATTGTTTATTTTGTAATTTGTGCCAGTCTAGGAATGTGATTATATCTATCTTTCTTCTCGAGACAGAGTTTACAATTTTTGTATAACATGAATCACATAAAATCCGACCTTATTTGGCACCCAACAATGGGTCATAAAATCTGTGTTTAAGTGTGGGGAATCCTTCACTTAAGTTTAGGCCGCGTTTTTAGGTGTTCCTCCACAAATTGCCGACTTTCCAACAATATTACCACTTTTATTCGAGTTTCTCCGAACGAGAAATGTGCAACCCAAGTTCGAATTCCGGTCGAGTTCATTTCATTCACAATCGCATAAATATATTTAGGAAATGTATGAACAGACATCTCCTTGTCTCACATTGGTTACAAAAAACACTTCAAGCAGGACTCTCTAGCTATGGTTGGCAACCAGTCTAGGAAAAGAATAAATCTGAATTTAAAACTCAACTATCTGAAGTTGTACAAAGATGGCTGCAGATACTTTGTCACACAAGATCACACAATTACGGATGGCCCGACTGTAGAGAGATTACCCAGCTTAATGTTGGCACCAATCGACATTGGGTTCAAGGAAGGTATATTTTCCTGTCTTGTATGCCTGAATCAAATTTTGTGGGTACAATGGAAAGGTCCTAAAAGGGGTGGATAATTCTGCAGAATTTGTTAATTAATAATGTATGTTCCAGTAGAAATAATAAAATCCATATATGTCGGAGTTTAGAGTGGGTTTAATTTGCCGGGGAAAAATTGGACAAGACCAATCGGCACTTCCCCTTTTGGAAGCATTGAACAATAAACCCAGCCCCCTGTCTATTTGAGGGGAAAATTAAGTTTTTATTTAAATGAAAATCAAATAATCAAAAAAGTTGTAAGTGGACTTATTTATGGACGATACTGTATAATAGTAAGGTCTCCGATTTTATTATAATGACTACGACGTCAGAGATTGATTTTGAAGGCGGACAGACAAGGTTGCAACTTCCAAACATTAACCCATAGTATTTTACTCCGTTTTTACGTAGCAGCTGATCGCAATATTACAAAATGGTGTCTGACATGAAAGTGCGTACAAAGAAGATGTGTGTGATTGATTTTTTTTCTTAACCAATTCACCCCAAGCAATGCGATAGTGCCACTAAGTGATAAGGTACTACTGGAATTGAAAGAGAAGGAAACAACTTTAGACGGAACCGGAATTCCAATAATATTACAAATTTCAGAGTTTAGGCGGAGACGTTAGAGAAGTATAGAATTGAAGTAGACTTTAGAAGGAACCGGAAACCCAATTCTAAACAGGAACCAAGGTGTAAACTTCTATTCCTGTTCAAAAGACTGGGGAAATGCATGAACCGGGCAATAGTTGAACCTATCCACTAAGAACAGAGTCATTCATCATCTTAATGATTGGTACTTTTTAACAGTGGTGATAGGGTATTTTTCAGCGCGCCCATGTCACTACTGAATGTGACACAATGTCGGAGTTTAGAGTGGGTTTAATTAGCCGTGGAAAAATTGGACAAGCCCCATCGGCACTTCCCCTTTTGGAGACACTGAACAATAAACTCAGCCCCCTCTCGAAGGAGAGGTACTGCCTGGGAGAAGGCTTCCGGAGATTGGGTTTAACATTTTTTTAAACTTCCCCGGTATGTCATTTAAGTATGTGATGATAGTGGTGTGTACGATTGCATAGCTATCAATCCCCAAAATGAAATGGTCCTCTTTATCATTAGAGAAAAGTCATAACTAATGTGGGAAAATTTGTTTTGTAGTCCAAAGTTTGTAGTTCAACTTTCTACACAACGATGTTATTATACTTAACCTCTCTTTTGTAGCTTTCGTAGAAATGTAGTCTAAGTTCCGGAACATCGTTTGTATGTTCACTGTAGAAAGATGCCAGACATAGCTATATATTACTCGGTGAAAAACGCATTTGAATATTTGGGAGGGAAGCGCATCTATATTCATATCAAAAGCCACGCAAAGTCGGTTCGATTTCACAAATTATTTTTCAATTTTTATTGACATAAACGCTTGACTTAACGAATCCAAACAAATTCACTGGCGTTTGATCACTGACCGCTTTTATACCTTTTACAGTTGAGCTCTGAAAAGCTACTGACTTTTCGTCCGCGTTACGAAAATAGGTCTACATAAATAGTCAATGGAGACGCTATGTAGTATGCAATTGATGTTTGCTGTGCCCCATCTTTTCTTCTGGTGTTAGCTCGTTCACGTTGTGATTCGTGTTACCCAAATGTCAGGAACTTAAAAGTGCAAGGGGAAACTAATCAAGGTTAGAGAAAAGACCTGCAAAAATTCGAGCTTGTGTGAACAAAATAACTACGTTATAATTGTATGATTAACAATCAATATAGGATAATGGTTAGCGGGAACGTCTCAGACTGTTAATACCGTAATGACTTTAGTCATAATTGGATGCCCAACACATGTGGATTTCTGCCAGATTCTGCTAATGTTAACCTATTAATTCCTGCCGTCTTGAAGATGGGACGGTGGGCACTGATAGGAAGTAAGTGACACCTGCTTGCATAATTTTACAAGAGTCAGATTAGAGTAAAAGCTGAGTACATCTGTCATATTTGGTCTTGCTCAATCCTAACTTTCTGTCATATCAGAAGTATATCTGTCATATCTGGAGCTGCTCATCTGTCATATGTGGAGCTGTTCATCTGTCTTATCTGGAGTACATCTGTCATATTTATAGCTGTTCAATCCTAATTTTCTGTCATATCTGGAATACATATGCCATATCTGGATCTGCTTATTTGTCATATCTGGAGCTGTTCATCTGTCATATCTGGAGTTACTAATCTGTCATATGTGGAGCCGTTCATCTGTCATATCTGGAGTACGTCTTTCATATCTGGTGTACACTTGTTATATCTGGAACTGCTCATCTGTCATATCGGGAAGTACATCTGTTATATTTGGAGCTACTCAAACCTAACTTTCTTTCATATCTGCAGCTGCTCGTCCGTCATATCTGGAGCTGATCAATCCTAATTTTCTGTCATATTAGGAGCTGCTCATCTGCTATATTCGGAGTACTTCTGTCTTTTTTGAAGCTGTTCAATCCTAACACTGTCATATCTGGAGTACATTTGTCATATTTGTATTACGTCTGTCATATCTGGAGTTACTAAATCCTATCTATCTAGACAGAATTCAAAATCGCACCTTTAATTAATTGGCTCTTGAACATTGTATTGGGTGAAATTTAGTAAAGGAAAAAGGTAAAAATCTCTAATTAAATTAATTAATTTTTTTCATAAATCGATTATTCATGTCGGATATTTTAAAAACCTACAATTAGAACCGGATTGGTATTTTAATTTTTATAGATAATATCTGATTATTATTTTATTTTTTTTTATAATTATTACCTGATTTTTCGATGGGTATTAATAGGGCGGTAAAATACTTTGACGAAGAGCAATGTTTTGCAAGGTACACTCACAAATAATTGCTATTAGTGTATTCGGAAACTAATTACGTATTTCCCCGCTATGAATCAACCATCCAGGGCAGAACCACCAAAGTTGATTGGTAGAAAACTGTCTCTAAAATTAGTTTACCATCTCTTTTATATGACAGAGTATCATTTATATATAATGTGATTCCGTTTTCATTCGGAAAACGTGTAAAGATGGAATTTCGGTTCCTCATAAGCTTCTGCTTGAGGAGCAAGCAAAACATTTCATCATCTGTAGCAGTATTTAACCAGGAATACCAACCTTTCATTTTTGCATTGCATTGTTATGAAAAATGGGTTTTGCATTTTCAACATCAACGCAGTAGAAAGTCATTATCACAAAATGATAAACCAATGCCAATACCAATACAAACTTAAAAACAGTACTCCATCTACAGAAGCCATTTCTTAGTGTCTGGTTGAATATGAAATGTGTTGTCCATTACGAGCTACTGGACGATGGTAGGATTACCACTGAATACGTTTATTGCCAACAATTTGGTTAGGGGAAGGACATGAAAATATTTGTTCTCGAGACCAAACTTTTAACATGTCCTATCCCCATATAGTGCACACGAAGCTGCAATGCAGATAGCTTGTATTTCCTCATTAGAGAGGAGATAATGATTGGGCTTCATGCTTCCCCACCGTCACCTTTGTTTCGTGATGCACATACTATAATCATAAGTTTCGGCTCGACTAAGAAGTGGTTCTCCAAAATTTCGGTTTTTTGTTATTTTGGTTAGGTAAAGTGTGTCGAGCTTAGAACTATTCATCACTCCCTCTTATCTGATATATATATATATATATATATATATATATATATATATATATATATATATATATAATAAAAATGGCTCAAACACTAATATTCCATGGTTATAATTTATTACATTCGATTCGTAATCACGATCCATTTCATCAGAAATACAAATTCAAAAACAAATCGAAAAATATAACTCCGGGTATAAAAAGTAAAATATAAGATTTTAGTGAGAGTGTATGTTTGGGAGTGGGAAACATGTGTGAGAGGGAAATCTATGAAAGCTCTAGAGAGAGGTGTAACAGAAGAAAGAAGAACAGGAAGGCCTGGGATTAAATTTTACAGAGAGACGTTTTAAAGAGAGGAGTTAAATAAAGGTTTAAATGAGTGAGATACATATGAATTATTTTTCGATGCATAATTCGCAACCGATTCGCTGACCTAAATTAAAATTAAAAACATACACCGGCAACGAGTGTATACATTTGTGGTGACACTACGCACAATAAAAAACGATATGATCTAAACTTAAAATCCAGAAGATGAGAGCGAGAGAGAGGGAAAAAAAGATGGGGTGGAGGCAAACTAAAAACGAAGGGCTTTTATAAGAGAACCGATGTGTAATCAAAAAAATTTGACAAAGTAATATCACCTACAGGTTACAAATTTAACATAAACCTATAAAAATTAACGAATATTTAATCTAGTAAGGACATACTATTTATTTGCACCAAAACACATACACATGAACAACAACATATCTATATTTACTCGCACATACATAAATATACGTATGCACACACAAACATACATACACACACACATATATATATATATATATATATATATATATATATATATATATATATATATATATATATCAATACACATACACTCATGCATATATATACACATAAATACACAGATATCCTGCAATATGGTGGGTTAACCATATTACTTTCCTCTTTCTGTTTTTAGATCTATTATTACTATGATTTTCTAGTTCTTCTTCATAGTTTAATTCCTGTCTAAAACCACTATTTCTGAGAGCCTGGTTGTATATAAATTTAGTTTCATTGAAGGTTTTTTGCCTGGAAGATTGCCTATTTATTCTCGTATTAACAGTTTTGGGGATGTGATCTATTACATATTTCGGGTGGTAAGAGTGGAGATTGATGTATAGGGGTGTCTGATTAACTTTATGGAAGGGCTTAAAAGTCTCATTAGTTAGGTTGAGGGTGATATCTAAAAAGTTGACTATTTTAAGGCTGGAAGATATTTCAATCTTAAGGCCTAGGTATTTGAAGGCCCTAATGATCCTCTTATGTAAGCTGGAAGTCAAGGGACCATTGCTATTAGGGACAATGATTCAGCCGTCATCTCTATAAATTCCAACTTGGTTAAGCTTAACTACTCTACTCAAAAATATATATGTCCACTAAATCTACAATTATTTCCCACTCCCACACATACACTCTCAGTAAAATTTTATTTTTTATTTTTTATATCCGGAGTTATATTTTCCGATTTCTCTTTGAATTTGTAGACCTGATGAATTGGATCGAGATTAAGATTCCAATGTAATAAATTATAAACATGGAATATTAGTATTTGAGACTTTTTTTATTATATTCGTACTCTGTCCTGGACATTGAGTTCTACCTGGATTCTATCCTCTTGGG
This sequence comes from Acanthosepion esculentum, assembly GCA_964036315.1. Lineage (NCBI taxonomy): Eukaryota > Metazoa > Mollusca > Cephalopoda > Sepiida > Sepiidae > Acanthosepion > Acanthosepion esculentum. Next base: position 40,862,211 of record OZ038478.1, on the reverse strand, counting down.
AATTTATTTATATATATATATATATATATATATATATATATATATATATATATATATATATATATATATATAAAAGTGAACATAGAAGTCAACACTTAGAGGCGAGAGTCTGTTTCATGCTAGATACAATCATCGGGCCACCGATCGGGTGGCCCGATGATTGCATCTAGCATGAAACAGACTGTCGCCTCTAAGTGTTGACTTCTATGTTCACTTTTATATTTACACACGCTCTATCTCTGATATTGAGCACTTTATCCCATAAATATAGCACACTTTAAGACTATATTTCTTCATATATATATATATATATATATATATATATATATATATATATATATATATATATATTATATGTATATATATTATATGTATATATATATATTATATGTATATATATTATATGTATATATATGTATATATATATATTATATATATATGTATATATATTATATGTATATATTTCATATATATATATATATATATATATATATATATATTCTGATTTATCGTTTGTCTCTATTATTTGCGCTAGTTTTTCATTCTTGTAATAAGCGTTCATAACCACCCTATAGCTCTCGCAAAGACAAGTGCTATATGATCGTCCATTCCAACAATTTTTGCTTCTTGGCGTTCGGTAGAATTACATCCAGTTTGAAAGATCTTCTGTTCATCTTTCGTTGTTGACTAATCTTTACTCCGTTTGACACAAAGCAAAAGCTTGGTGACGAATTATGCTGTGCCTATGTTGTCATCCATCTAAGTACTGATCAGAATCGACATTGTTGCTTACACTGTTGCTGACTTGGGTGGTCAAATTAAGAATCGGATCCTTCGGATTTTTTTTTTCATCCAAGTAAAAGATTTGTTCGCAGTGAAAACACCCGAAATAGCTTGCTTATGCAGAAAAAAAGAAACCTACCCGCATTTCTACATCGTGCAAACACGCAAACACACACGCACAGACGTGCGCTTACACAAACAAACAAAAGTCCTGGGTATGACGATAAAATACATCCAGCAACAAGGCCACTGACTGGGTGTTTGGAGGCTTGGAGAAGCGTAGGGCCACCTTATAACTGTTATTGTTCCCAGATCCACCCCGAATCACGGTGGTAGCACCTATTGGGGTCCCAGCTATGAGCAAATAGTGAAATCCCGAACAAACAAAAAACACTATGAAAGTATAATGATACCTGTTGTGGATTCCGGGAATGGAATCCTGCACAAATAAATAAACAACGCCAGCAATTGAAATAGAAAAATAATTGTATTAAACGTAAGAATACAGACTTGAAGTGAAGATTAGTAGTCCAGGAATGCGGGTTAGTAGAAAGTATATGTACAAGTCTCTGTAAGTGAAGCCGTAATTATCTCTTTCTCTAGCCTCTCGTATAACTCACTGTGAACACCCTGTGTTTGTCTCCGTATCTCTCACCCTGACTCAACGTATCTCAACCTTGACTCAACGTATCTCAACCTTGACTCAACGTATCTCAATCTTGACTCAACGTATCTCAACCTGCAGGTATTCTCTCTGTCAGTATAAGTATACTTTGGACGAGTTCATCTTGTGTACAAGGGTCTGCCCCACAACAATACCTATTTGTAGTAAAATTACCAACAAAACATTTGCGTTCAAAATATTTAGATTTTGGCCTTAAATAACCATAGCTATTGATATGCCGCTAAACAAAATCAATCAAAAACTAACATGAAAGAACTTTCTTGGCATTAATCCATATAATATCATACAATTTAAAAAACAAATCAAACTGTATTCCAAAATATAACTTCAACAAAACTACAACAGAAAACACACATATTACCACCTCTAGTAATTATGTCTACACCAATGTATATGCACAAAAGCTGAGTTTCATCTACCATGTATTCAATTGTGAAAGTAGTATAACATATATCATATTTTTGTTGCTTCAAAGCTCCAAAGTATAATAAATTTCGACATTAAATGACCCATAAGGATTTGATGTGCCGTTAAACAAATCAATCAATCAAACAAACATATCTAAGCCTGGTAAAAAGCTATTTACGCTTTATAACGATTTAGGTTAGTAAAGTATTTGTAGCCAGTCAGAATAGACCACACTACTAAGTAATACAATGGAAGACTAATTAATTCGTTTTCTACGGTTTATCAACCTTTTGGATGTTATTTAAAGCCATAAAATATTTTTAGATTTTAAGGATTTTTAAAAATAATAGTTTAGTGATACAAGTCTTGCTAAACAATGCATAGGGGTGGGGAGAAGAAGTGAATTCATAACTTTCCAAAGGATATTTTGAACTTAAATGAATATAATGACATCGAGTGCAACTGGAACTTGGCTCCCCGATTTCCAAATACAAGCTATTATCCATTACATCACCCACACATCCAAACTTACAGCACCTTATATTCCCAAGCGATCACCCATTATCACCACGTTCGACGTTGATCAACTTTGGTGATCGTACGAGAACCAGTGTTTCAAATTGATATCTGAATCCTTGTGGCAGACAGCTAATATCTTAGTGACTTAATTTTTGCGCAATAGACGAATAGTAAGATCATTAGGCCAGGATTAGGATCTCACCATAGTTGGTTAGAATCTAGCCATACTTGGTTAGCAAACTGATCTCGCTAGATAAATTGCGACAGAGTAGTGAGTTCTATCCTCGGTGAATGCTTCATAGTTGCGGCCTTGTGTCACACCTAAGTTAAGATTAGTAAATTAGAAAGTCCACTCTCAGTCAATACTTCTCCTTCCGAAGGGCCTACGGTCATTATCCGGTGACTCAGGCATCCTTAAAAGGGAGGTGACCTGAGGTGAGCAATTTTTGAACGGTTTTCCAGAAATCCCACATAAAGCCCCAATTTTGTGTCATATTCAGTTGTGACATGGGTGCGCTGATAAATACCTACTTAGGCAAGCGCATTCAAACATCGAATGAAAGAACTTTAAAGTGGCATTTTAAAAAAAATATATTAATCTGTTTATTCGAAAAATAAAGAAATATGAAAATCAAATTATGAGGACGAAATAAATAAAGACGATTAGTTAAAATATGATTATTACGGAATATCGCAGCTGTTAGAATAAAAGTGTTCATTTTAAATCCTAGTCGATTTGATTGAAATGACATCTGCTTTAACGCTTGTTCGACAGATGTTTTACGTTTAGTTCCAATTTCCATGATAAATAAATTTAGCAAAATTAATGGAGGAAAAAAAAACTAAATTTCCACTTACCACAGAACGATATATGACACTTACATACAAAGTTCAGTTTGGTATGGTACAAGGCTAGGTGAAGCGCAGAAAAATGAAGATAAGACAATTTGGTGCCAAACAATTTTAGATTTTCACTAAATTCGAACTTACCTCTGGAGCCGATAAGCCCAAACCTCGTTCCCAAAACGACGCATTTTTATTAGTTTGGAACAATACTAAATTTGAAAGGCAGTTACTGATGAAATCGCATTGAAATAGTCTCCAAGACTAACCATCACTCTCATCCAACAGTTTTTACTTTTTTAAGCTTAAATCCTATTTGAGGGGCGCGTTGTGAAGCTCTAACATCATACAATCAGGAACTGGTATGCAAGACGAGCCAGCTAACCAATTTTTAAATTGGTGACTGATATCAAAAACGACTGTTGTTAACTGGGGCAAAGAATGGCTTGTTAATTTTAACGCCTCCAAAACAAAACTGCTCTTTATTTAATCATATTAGAGACCCCGTTCTGATTTCTATCAGTATGGCTGATGCTAACCTCCAAGGGAGTGACTTGTGTCTGCTCTGGTTAACATTCTCGGTTAGCATGAAGTGTAAAGACTATATTGAATCCACTGCTAAGAAGGTTGTTTCAGTGAGACAATTTTTCTCTCCAGAATCTATCTTATATATCTATAAGTCAACCATTCGTCCATACTTAGAATTTTGCTGTCACATACGGTCCGGTGCTCCTGCTACATGTACAGTGGTGGCAAACAAATATTCTTACACATACAAATTTTTATTTCTAACTAATGAATAAACATACTTTTTCATATAAGTAACTGTACATAGATGCATAATAATTAGATATGCATAGAAAACAGAAAATAATTGATTTAATAGAAATAAATCCCATTTATCTATTTTAATGGGTAAAAAAGCATTCGTATAATGCAAATTTCAGATTTTAAAACTTTTAAATTGATTTATACTCTAGATTATTTAAGTGGAATATCTAAGAATGTTCCAGTCATTTTATCAGTAGTTATTTTTTGTTAAAAAATACAAACAGACCATTCTGTAATTGGTATTCCTGCAAGAAGGTTATCATCATGGCAAGAGGTAAAGAATTGACAAATTCGCAAAAAGATCTGATTGTTAAACTCTGGAAAGAATGTTAAAGTTAGAGAAAAATGTCAAACAACCTGAATATTCCATTTGCTACCATTAGTTTATTTATTGCAAGGTATAAAATCTCAAAACTGTTGAAAATCAAAGAAGAACAGGTGCTCCACGAAAGATTCCTTCAAGATCTTCGAGGAAATTAATGCGTCAAATTAAACAAAGTCCAATGGTTACTCGACAAGAATCGCAGGATAATTTGCTTTAATCAGAAATCTGTGCCATTTAAATGGATAAATGGGATTTATTTCTATTATATCATTTTTTAATCTTTTCTATGCATATTTAGTTATTATGCATCTGTGTACAGTTAATTATATGAAAATTATGTTTAGTCATTAATTTGTATGTGTACGAATATTTGTTTCCCCTACTGTATTTAGAAATTCTTGATAAAATCCAAAGAAGAATATGCAATATTATCCGTCCTGACCTGGCGTCTCGGCTTCAGTTACTCTCCCAGCGCCGTAAAGTTGCATCCCTGTGCCTATTCTATAAATACATTCATGGTGATTGTTCGGATGAGTACTTTACTATGGTACCTAGGCTATATGAATTTAAAGTGCAGTACTAGATTGGCAGCTAGGTCTCATCAATTTACAGTTCAAATGGTTTGATGTAACTGTAAGTTCTATGCTAACAGGTTCTTTCCTCGCATTTCTCGCTTGTGAAACTCTCTTGTGACTTCTTGCTTTCCAGTTAACTTTGAACTTCAAAAAATGAAATGCGATGTCAATAGCTATCTTCCTGATTACTCTTCTATTGCCCTCGCTCGTTACTAACGTTTCTGCATTCTAATTCTTTTACACGCAGTAATCTGCCTTGCTTTGGAGTAAATCCGATTAAAAACAATCTTTTACTCATTACTTCCTGCGGAGTTGTGAATTCAAAGCTGATTTCCTAAATTGGTTTCTCTATCAATGTTTAAAAAAAAACAACTAGTTTACTGTACTGTTTTACTCATAGCTGGTGAAAAGTGCATTGATATCTTTCGAAGTGAAAGAAACAGCCTCAGGCCGATTCCATTTTCCGCCCCGCTAACTTTTAGACACATGTACATCCGAGCTAATCATTTTTTCCCGCGTTAAACGCTCTAAACTGTTGTCTATACAAATTTGTATGCCAGTCTTACAGAATCGGAGATCTTTTCTCAAATGTCTGGTTTTATTCTTTCAAATTATTGTTGTTTACATATCCATCAACTATGAATCCACTAATTACTTTATAAATAAGAATGAATTAAAGAAAAAAAAGCTGACACGGTATTTACGCATTGTTAACGCCATCAAATTTCAGATAAATCGCTACAAAATATAAATCAATAGCTGCAGACACAAAATTCATTAATTCAGTTTCTCTGAAACAAACTTAAAGCAGGTTTTCTTACAAGTGAGAACGAAATATTCTTGGAATTATTTTTCATTTATAATGCTGAAAGTTATTGAAGTGATATCAAGTATATTATTTATTTGGTCGACCTAGCTCGGACATTTATGAGTCTATCACACCAACTATCACGATTCTGCATCAACGCCGGAAGGTCATTAGGGTGTCATTTGTATCATAACAGAACTGTTCAATGTAGGTGTTTGCTTGGCGACCAGCCCGTCTTGGGCTATGGTTTGATGTCTGGGGCAGTAGATCATTCGCAGCTTCTTGTTTTCCTCACCAGCAATGTCCTGCAAATGATATTCTGCGTTCACTTAAGATTACAGAAATATCAGGGATGGATCCATAGAGCTTTGATTTAGTTGGATGTTGTCTCCAAGAGATGTTAAGTATATCCCTCAGCATCCGAGTGTAGGTTCCATAAAGCATAGACTCTAGGGTTTCATTTAATGTCCAAGCAGTGGTACCATACATTAAAACCGACTCTACAATGGCGCGAAAGAATCTTCGTTTGAGGTTGTCTGCTAGAACAGATTTACATCCATTTTATTCAAGACGACCCTGGCTTTAGAAATGCGAATTTTCACAATCTTTTCATAATAATTTATTTCGCTTCCTTGGTATGTAAAAGATTCGACCGATTTTATTGATTCACCTGAGGCAGGTTGTATTGAGTCTTGCGAGTTGAAGCTTAAACAAAACCCCTTGTTTTGACTGAAGCAATATACTGAAGGGAAGATCACGACAAGAACTCTGGTAAATTGGATTTTAAAAAGGACTTTTTGTCAAATCGAGAATGACATGGGTGGAACATATGAACAACGAGGAAGTTTTACGGGAAATGGCAACGAAAGAACACTTGCGTTAAGGATTATAGTTTAAATGTTGAGGACACATAATGCGGAAAGAAGGCTCGGAGACTTTAACTCACAGAACATACTGAGAGCAAAAGGGACAAAGGGAAACAGACAGAAACCTGGATGCGAGTAGAGGGACTGTGAGGGATCCTAAGTAGTCCAGCTCATGTTTAGAGATACGAATAACTGAGAGTTCTGAAGAGCTATGATTTCCCTCGTCCGGAAGAGGTATGGCCCATAGAAGAGAAAGTGCGCTCTCTCATTACCCTTAACTGAACAAGCTGTTTTATCTACCCTGCTGATTCTATCGCTTCAGAAAGAAAAGAAACAGTTTGTCAAAATTAAGATTTAATTTAATGTATGTAAATTTTACCCCTTTAGACTGTCTTTAAAAAAAAACGCAGTTCCAATCCAGTCGAACACTGTCCATTTCTAGTATTAATTAATTCTGTAAAAGTTATTGCAGGTTGAGAAACCTTTATCCGAAATTCTTGGGACCGGAAGATTTTTTCGGATTTTAGAATACAGGTTATTTAATTTCTCTATAGCATGGAACCCAAGCATAAACACAGCTTATACGTATATAATTAAGGCAGTTTTATATAAATAACATATACCCCGAAAGTAGTTTTATATAAATTTTAATAAATTGTGTGTACATATAGATACAGATAATGAAGCAAGTTATGGAGTGCTCACAAGAATTTTTTAGTGGTGAAATTAAGAATTCACGTAAAAATATCGCCATCATCGTTTTTGTTTTTTGTTAATAATTTTATCCAATAAAAAAGGGAAATAAATAGGATTCGTCATTTCTTGAGTAAAACCGTTTGCATACAAATGGAATTTCGAAAATCAAAATTAAATCAACGTTAAAAACTGGGCTGAAAACATCATAGGCTGACTATGAAAGAGTGATGCTAGAGCTGTGAAACCTTGCATGCATTAATTTCAACTCTTGTTTTTAATAACTGCACTGTTTATTTCCAGGTGAACTGAAATCGGACTGTTCAAAGAATCCTTCAAAAGTAACTAGTAGCGACTTTTCTTGAAAATGGACAAAATTTGTCATTGTGGTGTTATCAAGTATCTGGAGAAAAAAGGCTTTAGCCCCAAAGGACATTCATGCTGACATGGTTGCTACATTAGGGGGTGACATTCCAGTTTTATCAACAGTGTAAATGTGGGTGGCTGAATTTAGAAGGAGAAAGGAGAGTCTTGAAATGACTCCAGGTTTGGACGTGCTAGAACGTCCACCACCATGGAAAACATTGATCGTGTTCACAACATGGTGATGCATGACAGGCGATGGACTATAAATGAAATAGTCAATGCTAATAATATATTCTGAGAGATAGTTGAGAATATTTTGCACAATGAACTTGGCATGACGAAGGTTTCTGCTCATTGAGTTCCACGTCTTCTGACAACCGTTCAAAAGTGCACCAAGCTAATAACACCACGGAAAAATCTGACGCTGCTTGAGGCAGATCCAGCTGGTTTCTTTAGAGCTTTCCTAAACTAGGAGAGTGTTGGGTTCATCACTTTCAGCCAGAGACAAAGACACGAACCATGCAGTGGAAACACCCCTCTTCACCTACTCCAAAGAAGGCCAAGGTCGTTTCATCCGCATGGAAGATGATGGCCTCAGTTTTTTTTTTGGGTGGGGGGGATCAAAAGGCGTTTTTTATTTTCAAACGGGCCACAGCCATCAGTAGAGAGTACTATGAAAATTTTCTGGGATAGTTACGAAAGGCTATCAAGATCAAACACTCAGGCAAATTGATGAAAGGAGTTATACTTCATCAAGACAATGCTCCAGCACCCAAGTCCATAGTTTCAATGGCTGCTGTACGTGACTGTGACTTTGAACTGGTTGATCTCCTACCCTATTCTCCTGATTTGACTATCATCTGTTCCCAAATATGAAAGTAAAAGTTATGGACTTCGAGTAAAACGTTCTTCAGCATAGAATTTTTTTTCTATCGATTTCACCCCAAAGCAGTAAATTCTCTAAGACACAAGGTGTTTGTTGGCGTGGAAGAATTAAAAAGCAGAAACTTTACTAAGGATCAATAACAAAAGAAGAGTAATCAGAAGGACAATAGATAGGGATTGGCGTTGCATTTACATTTTTGAAGCAAAGAATGGAATCGGAAAAGAGTTCCACAAGCAAGAAAAGAAAATTAGCATAGAACTTACGATTACATCAAGCCAACTCAACTGTATATTGGCGAGACCTCACCGCCAATCGAGTACTGCGCTTAAATTCACAAATCTTGCCTAGTGGATTAAATTGTTAGTTTCAGAATTCGGTGACATAGTAATTGTGAGTTCAATCATTTAGCCTGGTAGTGAAGTACATGCAATAAGAACATGACGCGACATCCTTAAACATGGCTATCAGAACGACAGCAATCTACTCCCGTTGATTTAATAAAGAGTTCAGTTCGAAATTTCTTGTTTGTTACCCGGATCGACACAGACCGGAAAAGGCTGATAATAAAAACAAAGATGAGTATATTAGTCCGAATATAAATAATGATATTTTCTCACCCGAGAAATTCAGGCAGATAGAGTCCATTCTGTACTAATGCTCTTGAAAAAGGGATGAGACAGCAGAGAAACATAAAGAGAAGGAAAACTCTAAATTCAAAACTTAGAGAAACTCAATGGAGAGTATGCTACAATATTCCCCAAGGAAATTCATAGTAAATGCCGGGTATCATATAAAAGGAGATTGTTGGGAGCCATGTTTAAATGGAAGATTAGCAGCCAGGTCTCATCATTTTACAGTTGAAATGACTAGATGTAACCGTAAGTTCTATGCTAAGAGTTTCTTCTCTCGAAAATCTAATCTGTGGAACTATCTTATTTTCCAGTCAACTTTGATCATCAAAGATTTAAGTGAAATATCAGTCGTTATCTTCTGTCTTCTTTATTGATGTTTTTTTTATTGTTCACTCTTCTTAATAATGATTTGTTTTTCTCATATGCTCTCACAGTCAGTAACCCCTTGCGTCTTAGTGGTTTTATTATCTTGCTTGGAGTGAAATGATTATTACAATAGTTGAGCCCGCTTCAATTTTGAAACCTTAAAAAATTGGTAAGCTCAATCATTCATATTGATGGATAGTTTCAGAGGTTACTTGCTGTATGTTACATCTATAGGCTAAGATAAGCCAGATATGTAAGGACAGAGATTCTTTCTTATTTCAAAGAAAATCAAGGCTATATTTCGATAATTGGTCAAGTTTTTATATTACGAATAAAGACATTAATTGTATCATTCAGTCTGTTAAGTGTCATACGCGATACACGCTTGGTCGATCACGTCAATTTAGATTCATGACTGACTTGGCAGATTTTCCTGCAATAGACTGTCGTTTCTTACTGGGCTAGACTGGTTGCCGACCAAGGCTGTAGGACCCAGTCTGTCCTGCTATTCAACCCATAGCTGGGGGTAGAAGAGATGAATTCATACTTTTCCCAAGGGGATTTGCCCGTAAGTGACTGCAACGAATAACTATATACAATGTCTATTTTTTGCCTTTCTTTCATGTTTCATTGCATTTAGAAGCAATAAAGTATTTAAAAGTTATCAGTATATTTAACTTTATAATTATGTTAACTTACCTACGTCTTGAAAGAAAATGGTACTTAATGATGATTCCGTTTCTGATTTTCATAACTTACAAGATATTTTGCATATATATATATATATATATATGTGTGTGTGTGTGTGTGTGTGTGTGTGTGTGTGTGTGTGTGTGCATACAATTGTGTATCTGGGTAGCAATCCCTCTTTTATACAAGTTTCATTAAAAACGACTGAAAAGGTACTGCAGTTAAGTTTTTTATTAAATTTTTCTTGTGTTTCTTATATTTGTTTTTTTTTCTGGTATCATTTCGCAGAGAGCGATCTTTCAGTCCCTCAATCTTGACAAGGTCTCTGGTGGTTGAATGGAGTTTTATTTATCAGTTTCCAGTTGGGATAATGACTGGTGTGAAATTTCAGTTTCGGTGTTCATAGTGAGGAGGTCAAATTTTGGCTTGAGAATGGCAATTTGGTCCTAGATTTAGGAATTCGTTATGGCCATCTGTTAGTTTGCGGGTGGATGGGTTTATATATATAACACTGTTTTTGGGAAGTAGAATATTTCCATGGTGTAAGTCGCAAATCTTTTTAGTAATTATTTGTCTGTGTTTAAGTTTATCATCATTAATACTTAGGTCGATATGGTGTTATGATTCATTATATTCAGGTTTGTTCAACGAGTTTTTTTTACTATTGCACTGTTTTTGGATTCCATTATTTAAATGTTGTAAATCATTTTTAGCTATTGTTATTTGTCGTAAAATAGTTTTTTTTCTGAATGTTTTAGTGTTACTTTCCATGTTGACTTCCATGTCATATAATTTAATTTATGTGCGCTTGCTACGGTTAAGATTTTATTTATCTAATTTTGTGTTTTCTTACAATTTACCATGAGTGCAAACTATATATATATATATATATATATATATATATATATATATATATATATATATATATATATATATATATATATATATATATATTGCTCTTCCTCCAAACCTTCTGTAACCCCTTGCATGCTAGTGGCTTCCAGCCTTGCTTGGGGTGAAAAGCTTAAAAAAAATACATATATATATATATATATATATATATATATATATATATATATATATATATATATATATATATATATATATATTCCGTTGTATGAATATGATTTTGTAACCTTAGGTTTCACGATTTTGCGATCCTCAGAAAAATACTCTCTCTATATTTCTCTCTCTCTCTCTATATATATATATATATATATGTGTGTGTGTGTGTGTGTGTGTGTGTGTGTGTGTGTGCGCGCGTGTGTAACAAATGGAAAACGTTTCATTGAAAATAGATTTGATTACGTGTTTCGCCATTCTTGGCTGCATCAGATCCAAAAACGAAACAAAGAATTGTGTGTATGTGTATTTGTGTATATGCTTAAATAATGAATCATAGTACTTTTTCCCTAAGCTAACGTTTCAGGTGATTCTATGATTCCTTGTTTTAGCACACACACAAATACACACAATTCTTTGTTTCGCTTTTTTGGATCTGATGAAGCCTAAAAAGGCGAAACGCGTAATCAAATCGATTAATCACTGAAACGTTTTCCATTGGTCAAATTTCCTTAAAAGTTTTTCACGGTTCTATATCCTAATTTAAACACACACACACACGCACACACACACACACACACACACACACATATATATATATATATATATATATATATATATATATATATATATATACATATATGTGTGTGTGTATGTGTCTGTGTGTGTATATGTATATATATGGTTTGCATGTATGAATTGTTAAGCATGTATGAATTGTTAATTTTCATCTCCGTACTTATATCTGTATGTATAAGTGAATTCTCATATGTATGCTATGTTTGCATATGTATGTTTGCGTGTGCCTGTTCATGTATATGTTTTCTACGTAAATTGTTCCTTGTAAAATTGATGGCTTCTCTCCAGATTTCGCCCGTATTTGTTTTCTGATCTAAAAATCTATAAATCAATCGTTAGTTTACTCCATTGTTTCTTCAGAAATGATGAACTCAGTAATAAAAGAAACGAGATGACGACCAAATGTTTGGCACGGTTGTCATTTATTCCCGGCTTGGGAACAATCAAGATTTTTTATGTAGCCAGAGTAATGTGCTGGCTGGTAGCACAATAGAATATGATACTCTCTGGTTTGACTTGTATTTAAGACATTTCTAGTTAACTGGTTGCACTGAAACTTTACAATGGGCGTTATTTAATATCAAAATGAAAATCTTGGGAAACAATGCAAATTTCTTAGGATAAAGAATGGAATTTTTAAACTTATTACAAGATCTTTTTTTTTAAAGGCAATTAAAGTTAATAAATGTATCAAATCGGTTTCCAAACTGTGATCGACTTGAAGGAATATCATTTTATTTCATCTGACATCTGGGAAGCAAATAATTTTTCTTCGTCTTTTTAAACCATATCCTCCTGACATCAATTAAAACAGGCGTTAGCGTAAAGCACCTTCTCTTTTTTTTAAACAACTTCACCGCAAGCAAGGCAATAATGCCACCAAGATGCAATTAACTACTGAAAAGAAAGAGAAGGAAAAGACTTTAGAAGGAACCGGAAACCAAATAATAGGATAAATTTCAGAGTTTAGGCGGAGACGTTAGAAGTGTAGAGTTGAAATAGTCTTTAAAAGGAACCGGAAGCCTAATCATAAACAGGGAACATGGGATAAAGCTTTATTTCTGTTCAAAAGACGGGGAGGAGTGTGAACCGAACTACAGTATATCTAAATTATAACTATAAACTATAATTTTGAAAAGTGATAATTTAATTGCAATATATTCGAACATTTCCGCGTTTAAATCTGATATTTAAAAAAAGCATACGAACTTTCAATAAATTGGTTTAAAAAAGGAAAAAAAGGGCTTTCGTTTAAACTGGCGCCATGTTTTTGGTATGGTGGCATATCAGTTTCTATGGTTATTTAATACCGAAATCTAAATATTTTTTACGCAATTCTATTTCTTCTTTGGAGATAATAATGGTTTGAGTGATAAAAGTCTTACTAATTAACCCATAGCTGGGGGAGAAGATGTGTGTTCATATATTTTTCAAGGGCATTAAACCACCCGTACATCGAAACTTACTGCACCTGGTATGTCCAAGAGATCACCCATTTAGGTAATGGCCATGCTTGACGTTGCTTAACTTCGCTGATCGTATAGGAACCGGTGTTTCAAGGTGATAATCGTCGTAAGCCCGCTGACGCCAGAAGAGTGGCATTTAAAACGACAACTTTTTTCCTGTATCTAAACTATGATCATATACTAAAAAATAAAATTTGGTCATGATCTGCTCTCAGACAAGCAATATGGTGTTCGCTTTGCCCAGTTCACCGCTGACGTGCTCACGACTATAATGGAATTTATATACCAAGCACTTGACAATAACGGAGAAGCTCGAGCCTTAGCTTTAGATATCACTAAAGCGTTTGATAGGGTCTGGCACGCTAGCCTTCTACGTAAGCTTCGGGGATACGGTATTACAGGGTGATTATTTGATTTAATCTAATCATCCCTATCAAACCATGGAATGAAGGTCGTCCTAAACGGGTTCTCATCCACTTCCTTTCACACGAACGCTTGTGTTCACCAAGGCTCTATCCTGGGGCCTGCACTGCTTCTGATCTTCATCAACGATCTTCCTGAAGTCATCAACTCCCAAGTTGACATGTAGGCTGACGACACTACTATTTACTCCTGCCTTATAGTAGATCCGGCATTATTGATAAAACTAACCTGACCGTAGGTCTCGAGAATGACCTCCAATCAGTGGTTGACTGGGCCAGGAAATGGCTTGCAAACTTTAATGCCTCTAAAACGAAACCTCTCTCAGTTACCCACCAAAGAGGACCCACCCTCTAAACCATATATACATATATATAAGATAAGCGCCGTCGAGCCTGGTCAGTGCGTAGAAGGTTGAACCATAGGGAACACCAGGTGCTGTGTTGATGCCCAACTTCACGAGAGCGCCTCTCTCCGCTTGCTTGGTCTCACGCTAACCACTGACCTGAAGTGGAACAACTACATTTAATCTATAGCTTCATCTAACAAAGAAAGTTATTTCTCTGTGCCGCGCCAGAAGGTTCTTCTTAGCGGAGTACATTATTCAAATCTACAAATCAACCATTCGTCCTTGCATGGAATACTGCTGCCATATATGGTTTGGTGCTCCCGTTGTTCATCTCGAGGTCATAGACAAAATCCAAAGACGCACATGCGCTGTGGTTGATCCTGACTTGGCATCCCGTCTGCAGGCGCTATTTCACAGAAGTACTGTGGCTACCCTCTATCTTTTCTACAAGTATTTTCATGGTAACTGCTCCGACGAACTATTTTCACTGGTTCCCAAACTGCGTGAATTTAAGCGCGAACGAGGTTGGCATCTCAGTCCCACCCTTTCAGTGTCGAAATGACTAAATGTAGCCATCTTTTCTAATCCAACAGCTTCATATCTCGCACCTCCCTTCCTATCACTTGCTTCCCTGATAGCTATAATCTTCAAATATTAAAATCTAATGTCAATCGACATCTTCTGACGCCTTGGCCTTGAACCCTGTCCTTCTCTTTATCCTTTTCCCAAACACTCCTCTTTACTCTTACTCTCACTCTCTGGAAGACCTTGAGTACTAGTGGCACTCCTTCCTTACTTGGGGCGAATTGTTTATAAAAAATAAATAAAAAATAAACAATCTAATAAATAAATAGTGTTTAATATTTTCGTTGTAAATTCTCAAGAACAACAAAATGTATAAATTAATTTTCATCATATGTTTAGGTTTTTATTCCAATTCTAATCATCACTTTTTATAGCAATAAATATTGCCGAGGAATTAAGGTAATTAAATTAAAAGCGATGTCATGGGAAAAACCACCCTTTGATACTCCGTTTTATTTATTTATTTATTTTTGCAACCTGCCATGCCATGTACACTGAGATAAATCATCCCCATTCCTTCCTTATTTCATTAGTAAGGAGGAAGTTCCACTCGCACGGCTTGTTCCTAAGAACTGCTACTTTGTGGAACAGACAACTGTCAGGATCTCTTCCAAGTCACTACAATCTAGACCTCTTCAAGTCTAGGGTTAACCGTTATCTTCCCTGTATAGCACCATGGACTTCAAATCTTGCCTTTTCTTACGCTCATACAATAGCGTAGAATAAACTTCTACAATGAGTGGCTCTTGGGCCTTGTATTAGGTGAACATTTTTATAGAAAAAAGAAAATAAAAAAACAATAAAAACGTTTGTTGGGCAAAATTCGGCGCGAATTCATTTTGTTGTGTGTATTTCTATCACTTAATCAGTCAAATTATCTAGAGAGAGGCTGAGTGATTGAGATTCTAGGCAGGTTTCCGTAACAAGAGTTGCAATCATTCTCGCTTTAAGAATCGGTGAAGTCTCTAAATCATCTTCATTTGGTGATAATACACCAGAAACAATGCGAATATTAAAAAGTAAACGAAAAGGAGGATTTTTACATTTTTTTAAAAATGAGAATTATTAGCAAAAAATGTGTTTATGTTAGACTAAAAAGACTTTTAATAAAAACCTCCCTTTCGCGCTCTCTCTCATCTTCCTTTCCTTTTTTCCTTTCTTTCCTTTTTTCTTTCTTTCCTTTTTTTTCTTTGCTTATAGGTTTACTGCCTTATCACATTGAAACAAAGGTTCTTGTGCGATCACCGAAGTTAAGCGGCGTCGAGCCTGGTCAGTACGTAGACGGTTGACCCCCTAGGGAATACCAGGCGGGTGGTCTAATTGATATATCTATCAATCTATTCTTTATATGCATACAATGTATATACATATACATATATATATGCGTACATAAATCTATACATATGTATGCATATATATATGTACACATGTGTGTGTGTGTGTGTGTGTGTGTGTGTGTGTGTGTGTGTGCAAATATATAGAAAAATAGGAAAGAACACGTTAGGTAAATAATCCAAAGTTCTTTAGTATTTTTGTATTTAATTTTAAAAAATAACAGTGCTCAATACAAAAATAGAGCGTAAATTATAAATATTTTTTTAAAATATGATTCCTTCGCTACATAAGAGTTTTCATGTTTCAAAAACAGGAGCCGAAAACTTCAATATAATTAATAAAATTAAATTGAATTAAAGTATCAAGCTCTCTTTCATCCACAAGCGAAATTTTTGGAATCTGGAATTTGGATTCCAAAAATTTAATTTTAATAATTATATTGAAGTTTTCGGCTCCTGTTTTTGAAACATGAAAACTCTTATGTAGCGAAGGAATCATATTTTTTTTAAATAATTATATATATATATGTGTGTGTGTGTGGGTATATATATATATATATATATATATATATATATATATATATATATATATATATATATATATATATATATACATATATATATATATATATATATATAAATACATACACGACAGCCTGTGCAAGACCATCATGCAAAGCACCGTTGAAGGTTGACGTAGGAGAGGATGCCAACGCAAAAACTGATTGGACAATGTCAGACCATGGACAAATATGACACTAATAGAATTGTTGATGGCTGCCGTTGATAGATTGTTGTGGAGGAGAGTTAATAAGACTCAATATGGCTTCTGCGTTAGGATCCCCCCTACGATTACAAAATTCATGATGATGATCATGATCATGATCATGATGAGGATCATGATAAATACATATATATATATATATATATATATATATGTGTGTGTGTGTGTGTGTGTGTGTGTGTAATTTGGCAGCAACTTTTCTTTCAAACATGTAGTGTTGAATGTTAAAGACAACATAGTCTTACATATTTTCTTTTGAATTTTCTCATATTCTCTAATGAGACTTTTTATTTGAAAATAGTTTCGAAATATGTATTGTACATACATACATATATATGTGAAACTCATATTACGGGAGTGATGATTAGGGAAAAAAATTGGTCCTTCCTCCCTGCAGAACGTTCATGGATGCCATCAACATTCTGGTCCCGTTTAAGGTCAGTGCCGATGAACTGCTGCTCCGCTACCATAAGCTCTTTACGTGAACGTGAATGAAGGCTAAGCCCAAGAACATCCGGAACTTATCATTACTCAGAGGCTTTGTCAAGGAGATTTCCTTCTGCAATGGGAGTGACATGATCTCGACAGTAAGAGAGAAGCCAGTGAAGAGTCTCGGGTGTCTGTATGAAATTTCATTGACTGATCGGCACCGAAGCAAAGCGATGCAAAAAGCGGCACTAGATAGACTTGAATCCATCGACATAACCCATCTCTGTCGCAAATAAATGGCTTGTTTCTATCGACATGGTTTGCTACCTCGTCTTCTGTGACCGTTGCGCGTGTATGATATTACTCTGTCTTGCATTCAGCAGACGCAGCAGTTTATCAACAAGAACCTGCGGAAGTGGCTTGGAGTTCCACCCCTGCTTCTCCATGGTGAGACTCTGTACAAATGCCAGAGACCTGCAACTTCTCATTCTCTCAATGATTGAGCAGTTCAAGTTTGGGAAGGTACGCCTTCACATGATGATGAGGGACTCAGCCGATGAGTTCATCCACAGGTTACGGCCAGATATCAAAACTGGCACCAAAAGGTCGGCAGTAGAAGACACCCAAGAAGCAGAATCCAGCCCGCACACCGAGGAGATTATGGGGGTAACCCAAAAACAATTGAGTTGTCCTGCGCAGTACGACCAACCAGTTTTTCTCCAAATAGTTTCTAAAGGGTAAACGAGACATGGTGATTGAAGAAATCAGGAATTTCGCGGAAAAGCAGCGAACAACTACTGCTGTTTGTCAGTCCAAACAAAATGCTTGAACTGCATGGTGTGTTATTGATCCAGTAGAGCTATCGTGGAATACCCTGATCGCAATGAAGCCATTGGCAATATCATTCCTCCTATCATCTACCTATGATCTCCTACAAAATGCGACCAACCTCAAGCTGTGGTGATATACTGACACTGATGTATGCGCATTATATAAAAATGATCGAGGCATTTTACGTCACGTACTCTCTACATGCCCACAATCGTTAGGATCACCGTGTGAAGCAGCCAAGAAACAGTCTGTAATGGCCAGAGAACCTAAGATCTATTTTCACAAGGCAGGTGAACGCCCTGAGCGGAAGACCTAAATAACTCCCAACCTGACGCGACTGAGTGGAGTCCATGATTGGATAGTGTTAGCTGATCTGAGAACACGTCTGCAATTTCCGGTACACATCATTCCGACAGATGCACGCCCTGACATTGTAGCGTGGTCTGATTCAAAGAAGTATGTCCTCCTAGTAGAATTAACGGTTCCATGGGAGGAGAACAGGGAGGAGGCGCACAAGTGAAAGAAAAACCGCTAGAAATAGTTGCGATCCGACTGCATGAAAAAAGGGTGGACATGTCATGTGCTAACTATTGAGGTCGGGTGCCGTGGATTCCTTGGGCGGTCAATTATTTCCTTCCTTTTGAGGCGTGCTTTACATCGTCTTAAGACCATCGCCCAACAGGCATTGAATTGGATCTGGTATAGACCCAAATTAATTAAATCATACTCGCAACACAATGCTACTTTCGACGCGAAACGGATCTGTTTACCGTCCATTCTACGTCATTAATAACGGTCGCTAGGAGCGCGTTGTGCATTTTAATACAGCGTTGAAAACCACAGTTGCAGTTGTAAAAAAAAATTGCAAGAGACTGAAACGTATACAAAAACAATACCTTTTCCGGTAGCAAAGGCCGCTGGTGGCACCAGGGGTGACAATACCGCCTTAGCCACCGAAACTGTCTTACCTCCCCTGTTTGGCGGCTGACGAGGGCAGGTTATTACACGTGTTTGTATGTAGAAAATTGACATGAAAAGCTACAGGAAATTATATATATATATATATATATATATATATACATATATATATATATATATATATGACGCTTGACACTACATTTGAATGATAACATTTTTAGGCATGTAAAACAACACGCCAGGCCGCATACACAATTCCGGAAAATCCTCGTCGAAAACACAACTATACTTAAACATGAAAACAAAAACTAAAAATTCTTGAAGCTATATACATAAAACAGTTGAAACCTAACCTGAACAAAATAAACTATGAAATCTCCACAAATATCCTTAAATGCTTATAATTGGTAACAGAAGCCATTGGTTCATACCAACGGCTTTCCATACTCAATACACATCGGATTCACTCTCGCGTGGTCATGTGTGACGTCATGAGCTGTGGTGCGATTTTCACTTTCAGCGTCTTATATGCACGTGTTTATCGTTGCTTGGAAATCATCCATGTAAACAAAAACAGACTATCATCAATTTCTTGTTCGTGTATTGCTTAATATATTGTGTAATTGTCATCTTCGATAATGTCTTATGTAAGCCGAAAGCTTAGATTGGATTAAAAATATGTATCAATATTGTGATTTTCTTTCATTGTTTAATGATAATGTTATTAAGCTTATCAGACGATATGAAAAGAACTTACATAAAATATATAGACAACACTTATCTATATTATTTAATGAAACATGTACGAATATATATATATATATATATATATATATATATATATATATATATATATATATATATATATATATATATATATAGCAAATATTATTAAAAACGACAGACATGTTAAATAAAATCATCCTCGCAACACAATGGTACTTCCGACATGGAACATATCTGTTTACCTTTCATTCTACGTCATTAATAAAGATCGCTACGAGCGCGTTGTGCATTTTAAGACAACGTTGAAAACATCAGTTACAGGTTGTAAAATGAAATTGCAAGAGACTGACACGTATACAAAAACGATACCCTGTTCCGCGGTAAAAACTGCTGGTAGCGCTAGGGGTGGCATTACCGCAATAGCCACCGAAACTCTGTTAGCTCCCCTGCTTGGCGGCTGATGAGGGCAAGGTGTCGCACGTGCTTTCACACATTGTATGTAGAGAATTGAATATACATACATACATTATATATATATATATATATATATATATATATATATATATATATATATATATATATATATATATATATTGTGTGTGTGTGTGTGTATTTAGGCAGAATTTTTTCATTCATACATGTTTCATTAAATAATATAGACAAGTGTTGTCTATTTATTTATACCCGACGCTATGCTGTGAGTCCGTAAGTGATTCTTAAGGCCAGTTTCGCTTTTAAAACCATTCTAACTCATGTGGCAAACATACAGTTTGTCTATATTGGAAACTTGCCTGCCCCTGAATACAATCATCTGACGTTAGAGTTCCAAAACAGACTGACAAAACCTTTAACAAAACTCACACAATTAATCTGCAGGTCTTTCAAGTGGGTTGCATTCACAGGATTTGGTGTAATCTTATGAGACTGGCTAAACCTGCGTTGGTGTCCTAATAGCTATCAGAGGAATTCTGTTTCTCCCTTCCTAATGGCGAGTTCTCTGTTGGAATACACAATTTTCTTCCGCTCAAAATTGTTGCAGCGTTCCCAAGCATACGATATACATAGATACGTACATATATATGCGTGATTGTGCGTGTGTGTGTGAGAGAGAGTTTGTGTGTATGTGTATGTAGCATATCGTATTTGCTAGTTACTAAGACACATTTATATAAAAGAAAAATCTACGCAAAACATTAATTGTGTTATGCAGTTATCATTAGTAGAGCGTGTACCGAGGGACAAAATGAACGGCTGTGGGACGTGAATGTCGGCGCGAAACACCTTTAGATACATTTGTAAATCATTTGTCTTGTAAATCAGAAAAAAATGGAATACACAGGTGCACACACACATATTAAAATATATAGACATTATATTACATATACATATTGCATATATATATATATATATATATATATATATATATATATTACATATACATAACCATATATATACATATATGGATATATATATGCATATACATATATATATGCAAATATCTATGCATACACACACATATATATGCATATATATATGAGCATATACATATATATGCATAACAATATACATATACATATATATCTATGCATATATATATGTATATACATATATATGTGAATATACATATATATATTCATATACATATATATCTATACATATACATATATGTATATACATATACATGTGCATATACATATATATATATATTCATATACATATATATGTGAATATACATATATATATATATGTATATACATATATATATGCATACATATGCATATGCATATATATATATAAATA
This sequence comes from Acanthosepion esculentum, assembly GCA_964036315.1. Taxonomy (NCBI): domain Eukaryota; kingdom Metazoa; phylum Mollusca; class Cephalopoda; order Sepiida; family Sepiidae; genus Acanthosepion; species Acanthosepion esculentum. Next base: position 40,840,652 of record OZ038478.1, on the reverse strand, counting down.
TATATATGCATATACATATATATATACATATATATATACATATATATGCATATATATGTGCATACATATATGCATATATACATATATATGCATATATATATATGCATATATATGCATATACATATATATAGACATATAAATATATATATATACATATATATGCATCTACATATATACTCTCATATGCATATACATATATATATATATATGCATACACATTTATGCATATATATATATATATATAAGCATATATATATATATATATATTTATATATATATATATTGAGACATGTTTCATTGAATAATTTTGACAGGTTGTGACTATTTCCAATTGGATCCTTTCATATCCACAGACAAGCCTTTTCGTGTCATTATTAAAGAAAGAAAGAAAATAACCGTGTTGATGTAAATTATTTGTTCCGATTACTTTCGATATTAGCACAGTGTCATAATCACGGTGTTGTTTATTTCAAGGCAAAGATTGCAGTTTTCATCATAAAATAATGAAAACTACAATATTAGTCTTGAAATAAATTATTCAATGAAACGTGTCTCAATGAAAACATGCTGCCAAAATATACGCCATATATATATATATATATATATATATTTATATATATATATATATATATGAACATATATATATAGACATATACATATATATATATATATATATATATATATATATATATATATATATCCTTAAAGTATATATATCCTTAAAGTATATATATATATCCTTAAAGTATATCTCGTGCGTATATATACATATTAATACATATATTTATATCTACTATATATATATACATCGAGATATCTAAACATATACATATGTATGCATATATTACACACATATATATATATACTTACATATATATACATATACTTATATATATATATATATATATATATATATATATATATATATATATATATATATATATATACTTGTACATATATATACATGTTGAGGGGTCTCCACTTTTTACACAAATGAACTCACCCATGGTATACATATACTACTGCCAGTGAATACCCGGGTAGTGAGACCGTAGTACAAGAGTCAAAGTAACGAGCACGTAGGCTCAGTAAGAAGTCATACTGCGATACGTCGATATCAAAGACTATATATATATTTTCCTACTAACCCGCATACCTGTATTACCAGTTTGTATTGATACGTTAATACATTTATTTTCCTATGTTCATTCTTGGCGTTTGTTATTATTTGATACCGAATTTTACCCGGGAATCTACAACAATATATACATATAAATATATATACATATTCGTACATATGTACATACATATACATACACACACACACACACACACACACACATATCATATACATACGTATAAATTTACGTATATGTGAAAAGATTTTCAGTGCCCCACCCTCTAAACAGTATTCTTAAAACGGGGAACATTTTATTAATCAAAAAGTCGGATAAAAAGTATCGTCTCTATTAAAAATAGTAATTTTAAGGGACCTTTCGTTGACGCTTCCTCAGAAGAAAAATCTTCGGAATTAAGAAAAGAGGGAGGGGAAGTAAAAAAAAATTGAAGTTTTCCAGAACTAGACAAAGGCTCGCCGAGGAGCGCCAGTTTATGTTTCAGCTCCTTCTGCCTTTGTTTGTCGAGACGTGTTGATAACAACCGCCTCCAAGATGTTAAAACGGAGTTTCGTCCAAGCCCTGTGCAAAACAAAGAACTCCACTGACTAATTAGGCCCACAAGTGACAGAACTCAATAAATTCTCCCCAATGTCAAACTCTTGCGCCTTTGAGTACCCGGATGCAAATGGAGAATGTCTACATATAAAGCCAGGCACGTGCTGCGCAATCCGCACCTCCAGTTGTTGGATAGTCTTAGATAGTTTTAACCAGATAACCGGCCTCACATCGATACTTAAAATAATAAATAACAGAACTTTGTTGATTAGTGGGACAAACATCTTTACGGACAGATGTGAAAGCTCTCCTAATCGCAAAGATGTTCTTTACTACAACAAAATTAAAGTACTGAATGACAATTGAGGCGATCTTATCAGCGCATGATAAGAGCCAATCCAAAGCAATCTCATGCAGACAGGACACTTAGTTGGACTAAATGTTTTAATTTCATTAAACTTGGAAAATTTAATTCTAATGTTTGTTTTGACGACACCTTCCTGAGAGTCGTTTGCGAAAAAGATATTTGTTATTTCTCTAAGGTCGGCATCAAGTTTGCACACCAAATATATCATCATTACACAATGAATAAGTGTTTTTACAAGATTACTTTTCCTAAACTTAGTAACAAAAGAGTCCCAATTGAGATACAACCCAATAAATGTGGTCTTCCATTATACGCTGGTGAGGAAAGAAGTGAGAGTTCTCTAAACCAGCACGTCTATGAAAGGCAACATATCAGGAAAGGTAACAACTCTCCACCGCCATCGTAAATTTTTTACATGTTGAAAAACCTGTCTGCTTCATTTTGAGAAGAAAAATATGTACAAGTGTCATCAACATAACGGAAGTAGTAGTACGGTTTAGGGACCTTATCATGAAACCCTACAAAAATATTGGCCATGAGAGGTCCCAATGGGCTACCCATTGCTACCCATCAGTTTGTTGATGCATGTCATTATCAAAGCTGAAAAAACAGACTTCGTAGCCATCTCCATCAGCACGTTAAAGACACTCTCAGGAAAAGATGGAGGCTTTAAGGGGCTGGGATACAAATAACCAGCCCAACTGTCAATAGACTCGTCAAGAGGGACATTCGTGAACAGACTAAAAATATCAAAAGACGCGATAAATTCCGTGTCAACAGTACATTACAATTTACACTATTTACATTATTAAGACAATTGTTGTCATATTTATTACGTTTCGGACGTTGCACGCTCCGGCCTTCTTCAGTTGGTTGGAATGTCGAACTTGAACTCTTTATTTCGCTCACTGGGGTAGACTGTTCTAGTTCCATATGCCATGTCTAATGGATGGCACTTATCACTTATCTCCTGATAATTCCCCTCTCCATGTTAACCAGGTATTGAACCCACACTCTTTGGGTCCTGTCACTGGATCTAACTAACGCCTTTATCCACTGTGTCATGTGTCCTTGAGGACATCTGTGTATGAATTTCTGGATATTATTAACCTAATGTCTTCAGCAAATCTTTTTACCAGTGCTCATATTGCAATTTTTGCTGTTATCATTGCGTGTTTTTACCAGAGGTCATATTGCAATTTTTCTTGTTGTTATCTCTTTTCTCTGGCACTCCTTACTGATTCCCATATTGTATTCATTTCTAAGCTTGGTCGATTTTTGTAGCCTAGCATATGTACTGATCCTTAAATTTACGTATTTTCCAGTGACGTTCTTTGTCTATGATCTCAACCTGATCCCTTTCTTTACGCTGTATGAATGTTGGCAGTTGAAATCATACAGCGTAAAGAAAGGGCGAGGGGAATTAACAGGAGATAACTGATAACTGACATCCATTAGACATGGCACGTGGAACTAGAACAGTCTACCCCAGTGAGTGAAATAAAGGTTACAGTTCGACATGCCAACCACCTGATGAAGACTGGAGCGTACAACGGCCGAAACGTTGTAATAAATATGGCGACAAAGATGAAGACAATAGTCCGAATAATTTAAATAGTGTACATAATACCTCATCTCAGAAATATAGACAGATTACAATTTACATATATCAGAGGCAAACTGGAACGCGAGTCAGAATCAGAATAATACCGCCAAACAGGCTCAAGAACTTCAACCAACCACTTGGTCAACTAATACTGTACTGTGCCCACCATAGATTAAATGTCACTTAATTATATTCAAAGACAAATTTGTCGCTATAAATTCTATTACAAGTAAGGTTGATTTCCTTTCAGTAGTTTTTCTTAATTTCGACGCTTTTTCTCCTGACGAAGCGTCGGAATAAAATGTACCTTAAAATGTCTATTTTTAATCGGGACGATAATTTTATATCCGATTTTTTTATTAATAAAATGTTCTTTCTATAAACTTTCTGATGGCTAAGACATCCCATTTTCTCTGTTTTGTTCCTTTTGTTCTCTCATACAAAGTTCCCTTCTCCTGGAAGACTACATTTTCCAGGATAAGGGATTTTTAAAGAAAATCGTACTCACCCCCAAACAAGGCAGTAATGCCACTAAAACACAAGGGTCTACAGGGTGTGGAAGAATTAGAAACAGACACGTAAATAATCAGCAAGAAGAGGAAAGAATGATCAGGAGAACAGTAGATAGCGATTGGCATTGCATTTAAATTTCTGCAGATTAAAGTTGGTCGGGAAGCATGGATCTGGAATGGAGTTCCGCAAGTGAGAAAAGCGAGAAAAGAAGTTGGCATAGAAGTTACGACTACATTTAGCCAAACCAACTGTAAAGTGGTGAGATTTCGACGCCATTTTAATACTGCGTTTAAATTTTGAAAAAAACTCTAGGTACCATAGCAAAGAGCTCATCCGAACAATTGCTATGATTTTTTTTTATAGAAAAGACATAGAGAGGCAACCTTTTAGTGCCGGGATAGTAACTGGAGCTGAGCAGTCAGATCAGGACCAATAATATTGCAAAATTTTCTTTGAATTTTATCAGGTAGCTCAAGGTAAATACCAGGGGCATCGGACCATATGTGGCAGCAATATTCTAAACATGGACGAATGGTAAACTTATAGATATGTAAGATAGATTCTGGAGAGAAAAATTATCTCGTCCGACATAGTGAACCGATTTTCTTAGCAGCTGACCTAGTAATAAATTCAATACATTTGTGATTCCTGCCTAGATATAGATATTTATCTTTAATAAGCCATATATATATATATATATATATATACACACAAAAAAAAAATTAAATTATTACGAATGGAATACAATGATAATATATGGGATAATATATGGAATAATGCTGTCTGCGTAACTGCACAGATTGAATATTAATAAAAAATTGTGCAATGATTGTCACGACTATCATTTCTCTGGAGGTATATATTCGCACGCGAAACCTTTGTCAGCCGCTTAATGATTAAACACAGGTGTATGAAAGTACAATCGTTTGATACCATTTTTTATATTTCATATATATATATATATATATATATATATATATATATATATATATATATATATATATGAGTGTGTGTGTGTGCGCGCGCGTTTGTGTATGTGTGTCTGTGTGTGTATGTAATTGTGTATCTATAGATAGAAAAATCGTTAGTGAATCACAAAAAAGGAATTTTGTTTGTATAAATTGTATCTTTTATTTTAATAATTATAAAGAAAAGCTTTTAGACTTTTCTTGGAAGTTGATACATACAAGATGACTTCCTTCATCTATTCAAGGTCCATCGTCTATGTGTGGCAAAACTTCATTCGTACTCTTATGCAGTCATTCATTCGTCGTTTTTTTACCCTCTCATTCATTCATTTTTCATCTCACTTCTTTTGGACTTGCTTTCAAACTATCGGCGATTTCACTCTTTCGTTCACTTGTTTCGTCAGTCAAACTTTCACAATACGTTTGCTTCACATAACATGTAAAGATTTCACAACTTTTATCACGTGACTTTTGCTTCACGTGACTTCCTGTCATTTTTCGTGTTTTTTTTTTGTTTTGTTTTTTTTAGGGGGTTGTTCTGTTATTTTTATATTTTGTGTACACTTTGAGTGTATGAAGTTTTTTGTTTTATTTTTTATTTGTTTTTTTTTGCATGTAAGCAATAATAATTTTATTGTACTGAATAATATCAATACCTTTTATAGTTTCTGTTTTTTTTTTTAATTTATTGATTTAAAAAAAAATTTCAGTTCGATACTTTGTCGAATAAGTCACATTTTTTAAAGTTACATAGATCAGCATTTTTTTTCAATTTGTAGCAATAATTATTTTTTTTTCTTTCTTTAATATTAAGATTATTCTTATTAATTTTTATGATTAGAAATATTTCTTAGAAATATTTCGCCGCTTCCTTGGGAAAAAGTCTGTTTCGCATTCCGTCTATATCTCTAGCCGGTGAGAAAAGTCCCTTTTGTGTACTGGCTAATTTATCTGCACTGTGCAATAGTTCAACACTGGCTGCATTGTGTACAGCCGCCGAGGCCACCCCTAACGCCGTCTTTGATGAGGTGTGTGTTGAAAGAGTATATGGGTAGGAAAGCGTTGTGTGTGACATGGAAATAGGATAAGCGCTGAGTGCACCATATCTACCGCCGTTCCACGATTGACTGGCCGATTGAAGGTATAAATAGCCGGGGCTTGGGTGTAGTCTATTACCCGACGTAAGTACAGTGGCTACAGATTTCGAACCGCTGCTTCCACTAACGCCACCAACCGGACTACTACTGTTACTATTGCTGTCATTGCTACTAGAAGGGGAGTTGACGAGGAATTGGGACACGGACCAGATTTTGGGCCGAGGTGGTGATGCAGTGTCTCTGTCGTTTCGTGATTGTGAATTGTGGTTACTGTTGGCAGTGCTGCTACTGTTGTTGCTACTGTTGTTGTGGTTGTGACTGCTATTGCTGCTGCTTAGACCGGGCAAGTGAGAGTCCTTTGTTGTTTCACTGTCTCGAGTCGAGTCAGATAAAGCGTCCACACGGCGAGAATCGTTAGCCGATAGAGAGACGCCGTTTGAGGAGTGTTTGCCAGTATGGCCGTGCCTGAGTGAGAGCGCGCGACGTTCTTTGCTCGAGGTAGATAGGTGTTCGCCTTTTATTAGCGGATGTCCTTCGTCGTCGACGTCTGAGTCGGGGTCGGAATCGTTTTCACTCTCTATTATCTTTTCTCTTGGTCCCTCATTCGGATCCACAACCATGTGACCTGTAAATGACGAAACAAAAAAGACGGTAAATTATACGTTATTTTTGCTTGTTTATTTTCAATAAAATTCACCCAATACAAGCACAACTGAAATTACAGATTTACAGTCGAAATGATGAATAATGAAAGAGGTGCGTCATTGAATGAAAAGGAGGGGGTGAAGTTTATGAGAATAAGGCGGACACAACGATTAAACACTGACATCAAGAGGTTAAGATAACTGCAATCTTCAAAAAATTAAATGCAACATCAATCGCCATCTTCTATCTTCTTAAATCCCTTTATGCTTTCTTCAATTCCCCCATACCTAGTTTTTTTCTTTCACTTTCACTCTCTGTAACTTACTGGGGACTAGTGGTATTCCCGCCTTGTTTGGGTTGAAATGATTTAAAAAATTGTACTAGCCAGGGTCGGCGTTACTTAACTTCGGTGATCGTACAAGAACTGGTGTTTCAAGGCGTACAATTTATACATATTATTTCGAATATGATTTTTGAAAGTGAGTTTGGCGACAAGACGAATACAGATACTAACAATTATCAGGATATTTGTTTATTTATTAAGCGACATTTGCGATGGCCGTTTAACACAGAATAACTATAGATATTTAGCCACTTGTTCACTTTTTCACACATTAACAGCAGATGAGGTTCGATACTATTCAGGCTGTTCGACATTTTCTCACATTATCGGCTCTTCAGGGTTTTTTTTATGTAAAGCAAATTGTAGCTGGTTATTTAATCAAATAGCTAAAAGTTGGTCAATCAAGAAAATGTGGAAATGTGTCGAGAGACGAGGATTGGCAATAGTAGAGAAACGTTCAACTTTTCAACGAGAACTCAGTTGCACATTTATTTTATTTGAATTTTTTTTTTCTTATCTTCGCAACCAGTGGTATGCAAAAGACGTTTGCGTCCAATACAAATAACAGCATTGATTGCAAAGTACAGAATTGCATGCTTCGTTGGTGTCTTTCGGACTTTGTTCTCTTTGAAAACCAATCGTTTGATTTGAAGCAGAGGAACAAATAAGTCAAACAAAAAAAAAATTGAAACTAGGTAAGCGTTCTATTGTCAAAGTCGAGTGCACTTGACAGCAAGAGCTTCAGATTCGTGTCATTGTTCCTCAAACAATAAGGAAAATAACCACCAACACATACACACATAAGCAATCATAGGTGCGCATGCGTGCGTAGCTATTCATATCTATGAAATTAATATGCATTATATATAAACATGGGTCTGTATAATTCGTGTGAATTATTGAACCCTACAAAACAGGGTAGAATTCTTTAGTTGATTCTGCCTAAAAAGATAAGGTAATCATGAGAAAAGGATTTTTTTCGCAAAAGCACACTCACTGCCTCCATACAATATTATGATACCAATAAGTCTTTTGTCTAAATATGCTAGTCATGCCAACTTCGAATTGGTACCTGTTCGTGATGTAATGTTTAGCAAGCTTCCCTCGCTATATCAATTACGACTGAATAGTGAGTTCGATCCTCACCGGATGCCCCATATTTTCGGCTTTGTGCCAAATCTGTTTGATTTTTTTTGTTAACTTTTTCTGTAAATTTCTGGGATGAGGTGTTATCATTATTTACATTATTTGGATGCGGACTTTTTTTGCGGACTTTTTTTTCCCTATCTTTGTTGTTGTAATTACAAAATTTCTGTCTTAGTGCAAACCCCATCGGCTGATTGTCTATCCCAGTAACCTTCGAGGAATTTCGATCTGAGCCCTTAATTTAACCTGGACATGGTCGGCGGAACGAGAACAGTCTACCCTGTTGATTAAAGAAATGGGAACGTCTGCTGAAGCACGTGTACCCACTGAATATAACGCTTATAGTAATAACGCTGGATTAAAAGAAAATTCTATTAATTGCTAAAATATTATAAGACGAAAGAGCCACAGCCACGCTTCTCCTATTTGAGGACCAATTAAGCGATGGCATTACTCAACATCGAGTGGCAGCCATCATGTGTATTAATCAGCGTTTCTCAACCGGTACGCCTGAAAAGTAGCCAGGTGCGCCCTAAGTTAACAGAAAAGTAATTCATGAATTATTTTTATATTATAAAAATACTTTTAAAAAGCTGGAAACACCAAGCACTTGGCTTCCATGTCTAATTCAATTCTTTGTCATTTGATATTCTAAACTGGATGCTAAATTCCTTAATCTTTAAAAAGGAGTAGATAATCCGTTCCCTTTTGGCTCCCTCACGAGATTTAAATCAGTCATTATAGGCCTCTCTAAAAATAGCAGATGCTTCATGAATCTCTTTATATCGGGGGTCGCCAAACGAGGTCTGAGGGGACCCCCTAAAGGTCGATGAAGAGTTCTAAGGTGAAAATGATAGTCAAACCGTCGAAGTGGGGTCGATGTGCAAATGACACTGAGCTGAATTTTAGTTCGTGTACATGTGTGTTGTAGTCTTCGGTGCAGATGAAAGAAAGGCACTGAGCTTGACAGTCAACATAAACAAAAGCCTTAGTTAAATCTACCTAAGTAGTTTTTAACTTATTTTTATATAACTTATTTAGTTGAGACTTATTTAATGCTAAATTGAGTACTGCTAGCTTTTTTTTTAATTGTTTTTTTTTAAGGAGGAGGAAGAGGAGGGGGATTCTGAACCTGACGGTGGGGAGGCATTTTGAAACTGATCAAAATTTCTTAATGTTTCATACACTTTAGTTAACATTTTTTATTGTCACCATCAATGCGAGTTTTAAGGTTCACAAATATTTTAAATGGTGGGATCGCTGGTAAAGGAAGAGAAACAGTTTTAAAATAGATTAAGAAATTAAATTTAATTTAATTAAAAATTAAGTTAAAAAGTTTAACGAACCCTGCTCTAAATGAAAGTTGAACCGCTTAAATATACAATGTAACGTTCTAAAAATAAACGCCTATTTCAGGAGACCTCTTTATTATTTTCTTATTTTCAAATCTCATGACTATTTTTTCGGAATTAACTTTGAAAATGCGCCCCAGAGTTTTAGTTATTTTACAAGAGCGCCCTCAAGTAAAAAAAAAAAAAGAAACCTTGAAAAACACCGGTATAAATGGTAATGTATGTGTTTGCCTGTGTATTTATTCACTGCTACATATTCACACACGAATAAGATTTCCGAAATGCCATTTCATTGACATGCGCAATGTTTGCATATTAATTATTTATGTGTAAATATGCTGTATCTATATATTCATTATTTGAACCAATAATATTTGAGGGAATGGCGCATGTTGTAACAGATGTTATGCAACAGATTCTAAGCTGAAAGGATTTCCTCTAAATTTGCAAGCCTCCTTTCTGTCTCTTCACTTTTTAGCCTTCTGATACGCCAAAGAACCCTTCTAGTCACGCTAATGAAAAATCTCATTTAAACTACAGACTAATAACAATTACCATTATCTATAACATCTCTTTCATAAACTTTTCACTAGTATTAAAACATTATTTAGTTTTTACAAATTTTCGCATAAAAGATTTTTAAAAATATAATTATATGCATGAAGCGAAATCGGTTTTTAATATTAAATCAAAGGTTACTTTAATGATCGTATTTTGATTTTCTCTAATCGATTCCTACCTTTCAGGTTAATGGCAGGATAATATCCTGGGAATTGTCTCGTGAGCATTCTTCCCGCAAAGCCTCGATTTCAATTCTCTTCTCTCTCTTAAGATTTGCTCATTTTTAAATTTTCATTACCCTTTTTCTCTCTTTTTTTTTTGTTTTGTTTTTAGCTTCTTTGTTTTTGATGGTAGGGGGTGCCTCTTTCTTTAATTTTTCCCCCTTCTCATCGCATTGCATCTAAATATGCAGCACTTATGGCTAACGTGGTTAAATAAAATTGTTCGCTGATACTAATAGACAGCGACGTCCAGTTTGCTCGTCATAAACTATGTATGAACCAGCAATCGATGGCGTTTGACGTCATTTATTCACTGGAGATGGCTCGACGGAATCCAGCTGCTTTTTTGGCATTTGTATTAATAGTATTTCTGCGGGGATCACGAATTTTAAAAACACACAAGCAATACCTCTGGGAAGAGAAAGATTTTTACTATTTTGTTGTAAATGTTACCAGTCCTCTCTTCTTTTTCTTCTTCTTCTTCTTCTACTACTACTACTACCACTACTACTACTTAGTATTAGTAGTAAAAAAAGAAGATTAAGAACGCGTGGAATTTCTACGGTTACTGACAGCGAACATTATCATGCCTTGGCACTTCGCCCAATCTTAGCCTGTATCTTCTCGGTCTTTCCCTCATCTCTTCCAATCTTTATTGTTCATCTCTGTTTCTATCTAAATCTTATGCAAATAAGCATCAGTTTCAAATGCGAAAATATTTCTGATGACATCCTCTTTCTCTCTTTCTCTCTCTCTCTTTCTCTCTCTCTCTTTCTCTCTTTCTCTCTCTCTCTCTTTATCCATCAAGAATTTTAATGTATCTCAACTTTTCTGCCTAACAATCTGTTCCACACATTGTCTCTTGATATCCACACAGCAAGTCTGTCTCTGCCATTCTTTCATCGTCACTCTCTCTATAAATTGTGTTCTTTTTCCTCGTTTTCATTTATTCTTTGAGATTTCTTAACACCTACCTCAATCTCCTCTCCCTTCTTCTATTCTTCTCACTTTTCCCCCAATTCATACCCGCTTAATATTATTGTGTAGGATTCTTGGCAAGAAAACTTAATTTATTCTATTTAAGAAAGACCGGGTCATCTGGTAGATACTACACTCTAAACGTAATTGATAGCCGCCCAGGAGGGCCAGAGGTTCAGGCACATACCACTGATCCTCGGTAGAAAAGCATCATAGCTGGGAAAAGAAGTAAGCAGAATAATATAATATATTATTGTCTGCTTGAAACCTAGATCAACACCAAGCGGCGACAGTCTATTTCATTCTTCAACGCAATCTTCAAGCCTGAAGACTGTCGTCGATTGATGTTGACCTCAGCATTCATTTTTATATCTACATTGACTCTATCCCTGATATTGAGCACTTTCACCCATAAATGTAACATACCTTAAGACTACGTTTTTATCATATTTCCTTTTCCTGTCAAAAGACTTATTTAAGAGGTCAAATTGTCTGGCCTTTTGACTGAGTACACTTGAACCTACGTAACAATAAAGGTGGACTTAAACACAAACCTATCCCTTTTTTCCATTTCTAACTTGGATCATTCTATGGTCCCCCCCCCCCACTCCACTACATCAATCTAAAACAACCTTCAAAAACTTGTATTTAAAATAAAATAAGAACATGTAAATTTGTAAACCAAATTCCTTTGTAACTAGAGATGTATCCTGATGAACCAGAAAAAATATTTTTTCTTGGTAAATAAGTTATAGTCATGGGACCTTAAGCTTGTCTGATTTTTAATTTAATTATACATACATATATAAGTCTTTTTACAATTTGAAAAATATATTACAAAGGCAATTGATGAGATATCTTAATCAGATTAGTCTTATGTACGCAGTACTTATCAAAGTTTTTAATCATATTGCATTTGTACATCTTTGAAATAATAAAGAACCGTCTGTATTACAAACCAAAGAACTTTTTTTTAATGTCTACAGAGAAAATATAGATTCATTAATGAAGGGCAATTTTCTTTTTTAATTAGTTCTTTTTTATTTGGGTCTGAAAAAATAAAAACAACTACAAGAACATGTTAACCTCTTGCCCCGTCTGTATTCCAAAATTGTATAAAAATGCTTTTAAAAAGCTGGAAACACCAAGCACTTGGCTTCCATGTCTAATTCAATTCTTTGTCATTTGATATTCTAAACTGGATGCTAAATTCCTTAATCTTTAAAAAGGAGTAGATAATCCGTTCCCTTTTGGCTCCCTCACGAGATTTAAATCAGTCATTATAGGCCTCTCTAAAAATAGCATTGCTTCATAAATCTCTTTATATCGGGGGTCGCCAAACGCGGTTTGAGGGGACCCCCAAAGGTCGATGAAGAGTTCTAAGGTGAAAATGATAGTCAAACCGTCGAAGTGGGGTCGATGTGCAAATGACACTGAGCTGAATTTTAGTTCCTGTACATGTGTGTTGTAGTCTTCGGTGCAGATGAAAGAAAGGCACTGAGCTTGACAGTCAACAGAAACAAAAGCCTTACTTAAATCTACCTAAGTAGTTTTTAACTTATTTTTATATAACTGATTTTGATGAGACTTATTAAATGCTAAATTGAGTACTGCTAGCTTTTTTTTTAATTGTTTTTTTTTATAGGAGGAGGAGGGGGATTCTGAACCTGACGGTGGGGAGGCATTTTGAAACTGATCAAAATTTCTTAATGTTTCATACATTTTAGTTAACATTTTTTATTGTCACCATCAATGCGAGTTTTAAGGTTCACAAATATTTTAAATGGTGGGATCGCTGGTGAAGGAAGAGAAACAGTTTTTAAAAAAATTAAGAAATTACATTTAATTTAATTAAAAATTAAGTTAAAAAGTTTAACGAACCCTGCTTTAAATGAAAGTTGAACCGCTTAAATATACAATGTAATGTTCTAAAAATAAACGCCTATTTCAGGAGACCTCTTTATTATTTTATTATTTTCAAATCTCATGACTATTTTTTCGGAATTAACTTTGAAAATGCGCCCCAGAGTTTTAGTTATTTTACAAGAGCGCCCTCAAGTAAAAAAAAAAAAAAAAAAAAAACTTACAAAACACTGGTATAAATGGTAATGTATGTGTTTGCTTGTGTATTTATTCACTGCTGCATATTCACACACGAATAAGATTTCTGAAATGCCATTTCATTGACATGCGTATTGTTTGCATTAATTATTTATGTGTAAATATGCTGTATCTATATATTCATTATATACATATATATATATGATGTCCATAAAGTCTTATTACAATTTGAAAAATATATTACAAAAACAATTGATGAGATATCTTAATCAGATTAGTCTTATGTACTCAGTATTTATCAAAGTTTTTAATCATATTGCAATTGTGCATCGTTGAAATAATAAAGAACCGTCTGTATTACAAACGAAAGAACTTTTCTTTTCTTTTCTTCTTTTTTGAATGTCTACAGAGAAAATATAGATTCATTAATGAAAGGCAAAATTATTATTTTTTTTACTTAGTTCTCTTTTATTTGGGTCTGAAAAAATAAAAACAACTACAACAAGAACATTTTATGCTCTTGCCCCGTCTGTATTCCAAGATTTTATATTTTATTTTATCTTATTTTATTCGTCTCACCCCAATTCCAAATTAAAATGAAAACGCACCCACGAAAAGGAAAATCACCATCATCTTTCAAGAAGAATTCTTTTATCGGCGTTTTATGAAAATTATATTCTTCCTTGTTTTGATAGTTGTTTTTTTTTTCTTTTTTGTGTTCCATTCTTTATTGTGTCTTGTTAAAATAAAACCCTGTAAAAAATAATACAATTTGGGCCGGTAAGCCAACCACCTCCTCCGCCCCTTTGGCGCTACGGCCCTGTGTATTCCTGCTAGAAACTAGAAACGATAAACAGTCAGATACTGAACAAGATCAAGAACTCTGTCAAAATGCGTGATTTCAACGCACCGCTTTTTAGATGTGTTTGAACAAATTGCAAGGATTTGCTTATCACAAAAGAAAGTTACCTTCGCAAATTCTATTTTGCAATCCTTTAATGCTAAGCATACAAGCCAATACTAACGTAAATATTTCAAACAGGAAGTTCAATGCATTATCAATAAAATAATTAATCCCATAAAAATAGTAAAAAAAAAAATCACTTCAAGAAAGCAAATGCTTTCGACTTATCGCCTCCTTTCTTTTGACAACGATGACAAATGACAATTAAGAACGAGCTTAAGTGAATTAAAGTTAAGTCCTTTAATAGTCTCTTGTTTACCTTCAAGTCCATAAAACGTGGCTACGCTGCGAATTCCCGTTCGGTCAACGGAAGTTCAGCACGTGGATTCTTATCCCATCAAACTATTTTAGGGGACACTTGGAACAGACAGTGAACTTTTGCCTTTGTAAATTATACGAATAACTTTTTTTATTTAGATTTTATAAGTATCTTCGGCAAATGTGATGCTTAGTGTTTTTATTTGCGACCTAAAAAGCTTAGATTTAAAGTTTGCCTATCATCCAGTTCATACTCCTTCCTGGTCTTTTGAACAGGAGTAGAGGTTCATCCTTTATTTCTTGTTTAGAATTGAGTTTCCGGTTCCTTCTAAAGCCGACTTCAACTCTATACTTCGAACGTCACCACCTGAACTCTGAAATTTTGAATCTTGAAATCTAGAATTAATTGTCTATCTTTCCTTCTTACTTTGCTCTTTCTAACGCTAATACAATTCCACACTGTAACACTCTACCTTGAGTGGCCCTTGGGCCTTGTATTAGGTATTAGGTAAACATTAGTAAAAAAGAAACAGAAAAGTTTCTTCATAATTATATCTATGTCCTTTGGTAAAATTAAGTCATACTCAGCTCAAGTAGGGGAACCTCGACGTGGAGTAATGGCGAGCAAGCTTGTCTCGCTAGAACATTTACGACTGAGTAGTGAGCTCGAATCTCACAAAATGCACCAACAATCGGGCTCGTGTCACATCTAAGCTATGCTTAGAAAATCACCATGGTATCTCTCTATATTTCTGAAATGAGTTTTCGTAACTATTTACACTGTTTGGGCTATTGTCATATTCACGACATTTCGACCGTTGTGCTTTCCTGCTTTCTTCAGGTGATATACGTGGGAATTTCTAACCGAACACTTAATTTAGTCAATGGGCATGACACGTGGAATTAGAGCAATCTAAACATGTGGACTAAATAAAGGTTTCGATTCAGAAATTCCAATGCATATCAGCTACAACTACAGAAATATGTAAATAGTGTAAATCAGCTCAAGTAGATTCTAAGTCCGTCTCTCGAACCGCAACTAACAGAAACATTTCGATCTTCGCCAGTTTGGCTGATCAGTTTACAAAGTAATCTTGCAGACAAATTCGATCGCCACCAGAGGCTCCACATATGAGGCTGCGTAATTAACTTTAGTCCTTGACCTGAGAATATTTGTTAGGAAGCTCTCCAACCGTTTTTCTTCTCACTTAAAGCTCGACATTTGTGACCATGTGCTAGATCAAGCTTAGATTAATATAAATAAACACGTGGAAAGACCAATACGCTACACCGTTTTCGGCGAGTCTTAGAATCCTCAGACTGAATCCGAATCACACCCAAAAGGAGACAACTTCTTAGTGGATACTTGCAGACTCGACTATAAATCCGACTAACGTTTAATGTCGCCTTTTGAGTTAAGTGTAAACCAGATGTATTTCTATCGTTTTAACTCTCAGTAAACCAAACCTTTATCTGTCTTTATGACTTAAGTGTAAACAGGACATTATTTTACAGTATGGTTCGTCCTTCACAAATCCCGGAAGGAGGGACACATTAAGGGGGTAGTTTATACGAATAGTAAGGGAAGATAACAGTTAACCATATAATTGAAGAGGTTAAGACAGTAGTGATCGGGGAAACATCCTCTTAGGAGTCGGTTCTACGGAGTTGTGGTCCGCGGGGAGAAGCTGTTCTCACCGATGTAATAAGGACGGAATGTGGGTGGATTACTACAATGTGAGTAGAATGGCGGGTCCTAGCTGTATAGGGTAGAACTGGCGGAACCAAAGAATGTAGTTCGTCCGAGCACTTTCCATGGAAATAGCGACAGAGCAGTGAGAGGTTTGCCACAGACCTTTCTGGTTTTAGGATAAACCAGACCTATGTCTACCTTTTTGATTCTAATGTAAACTGGATCTATGTCTACCTTTTTGACACTGGTGTAAATCGAACTTATGCCTACATACCTATTAATTCATGGTGATCTTTGTCCTATAATATTTATATTCGACAATAATTAATCCAACACAGATTGATATGTTTATTCAATTAAGTAACCTAACCATGTTATGTTTTTTTCATTTGTTTTGTGGCCGTACCTAAAAATGTAATTGTGAGAAAACTTTCGCGAACTTTAAACACTTGAAGGAACACTTTAAGGGATCAGGATGCATACTGTCTATGATTGATGCTTACCAGGACTATGGACACGGGGTGTTTCGTCTCCGGCATCTTCTTTTTCGGCCACTCCAGCCGTGGCGGCCAAGGAAGCGTCGCCATTCTCTGATTCTTTGTTTTCCGTTTCCCCTTCACTGTCTAAATTGTCCGTACTGTCCTCTGACCTGTTACGGGGTGACCAGGTCATTTTGTTTTCTTTCTTGAGACGTCGCCGTGCGTTGGCGAACCACGTTGACACTTGCGTCAGGGTCATTTTCGTGATGATAGCCAGCATAATCTTTTCACCTTTGGTCGGATACGGGTTCTTACGGTGTTCGTACAACCACGCCTTCAGCGTATTGGTCGTCTCGCGTGTGGCGTTTTTCCTCCGGGCGTTCAAGTCTAGACCTCCATATCTAGGAACGAGAGAAAGAAAAAATAGAAGACATCAATGAGTAAATAAAATCTTAAATAATATATGTTTTTTTGTTTTTTGTTTTTTATTGACGGTAGTACATACTTCAAGATTTGTATTCTCTTTATCAGTTAAAGATTTGCATTGATTTCATTTTTAAGTTCAAATTTATGTCCAATAAATACTTGTAACGGACAATAATTCAACATTAGAAAAAGATCATTCAACAATTCAAAATTCATACGAAGAAGAAAATGAACAAGGTAAGGAATATAAGGGGTTTGAGTAACATTCGGTTATCATAATTCTTCAAAATCATTTTTACATCCTCAAGCCTGACATATATGATATGATTATTTAAATAAGGCTCGTTTTAGCAATCCAAAATCTAATTTTAATAGCCAATTTGTATGGCGTGTCCGCCCTGTCGATGTTTAAACATCGAGGATTTTAATCCCTAACCAGATGTTCCATTGCACTTTTGTGGAAATTACAAGGTTTTTCACCAATGTAACAAACTTTACAGTTGGTGCATTCAAGTTTATATACGACACATGCAATAGAATCAATCGGTATTTTATTTTTATTTGAAAACCAATTTTCTAACTTATTTGAAAAACGCTTTAAATACGAAGCTTTATTCAGGTGGGATTTTCAAATCGATTTCTTTCTTTTTCTCTATTAACCAGCGTCATTAGACCAGAATCTGAAACGCAGTATTACAGCTTGATCATTCAAAGTGACTGAAAATATCAGGAAACGCAGCAAAAGGCGCGGCACCATTTCAAAAATACTGACAGGGATTCGGAACCAGGTGAAATATTTATTGATTGGCTGGTCTCAGTTTTCGTGGTTTGCAACTGACCTTGTCCCAGCTTCCGGCGATACAGATCCGTCTCCCAATGTACACCTCCCTATCGTATCATTGCTCTAAGGACAGTAATAATGCAATTATAAAACCGAGGAAGCTTTTTTTTTTTTAACACAAACATTACATGTAAATATGTGTGTGTGAGCTTCCAAATTAAAAATGAGCTGTGTCCATGTGACACCTCTTGTCTATGCTGAAAATACGAATGAATATATATATATATATATATATATATATATATATATATATATATATACATATATATATATATATGTCATTCACAGACAGTACTGTTTCGCTGTATCACAGCTCCTCAGTGCGACTAGACTTTCGAATGCCTCAAGCCAGGATTGAAACACAACTAATTTTGTGTCAGCCAGAGCTATCTTCACTCGGTATAGTTACACAACTAAATCTTGCGTATTGTTTTTACAAATGTAAACAAATGCCAATCAGCCAAAGTGCTCCATTCATTTTACTGAAGAGCTTTGCATTAGTGCAGGTTTATAGAATTAGCTTATCACTCAACAGTGCTCAATTGAAATGTATTTTCAAGAGCTATATATTACTTTTTAATGGATATCCATATTTTAGTAGATGCTCTTCTTTTTTTATTTATTAAACTGCATATTTATTTATTTCCATCTACCGGCCTGAACATTCGTACAATTTTGTTAGAAAAATATGCCCCTTCTTCATTACATTTCTGCCGTTTAAAACGACAATAAAAAAAAAAGATTTGAAGACTCAGCCAGTGAGTGGGTAATACGCGTTTCGACAATCATATTTCTTTTAGTTTATGGCTGACTTTCTCGAAATCGGATAAACTGGCTCCCAGCCAAGGCTACAGGATCCAATCTGTCTTGATATTCAACCCATTTCTAGGGGGAAAGAAGAGATGGATTCATACCTTTCCCAAGGGTATTCGCTCGGAATTGAACGTAATGCATCCGAATGGAATTCGAACCCGGATCTTCGGTTTCTCATGCAGAGTCATTATCTATGACGCTACACCGCACTTTGAATTCTACTGTACATACATGATTTTCATTTTGAAAAATGCTTCCCACATATGGGTATTTGCCAATTCATGTCTTAGGTCACTTTTTTAACGAATATCATTTTTGATGCCTCTCTTTGTCTCGCGGTGTTCATATTTTTTTTTCAAGAGAGAAAGTAAACGAATTAATGTCTGTTTACAATAGTTTCTTGAAGGCATAAAATCAAAACTGAAATATCAACAAAGACAACCGAACGTAATTTCATTCAGTGAGTGAATTCATTTCATAAAACCAATCAATAATTAACTTCCGGTTAATAGTCTTTCCTGTCTATTATATCTTTCGATTTATTTCTCCGATATTTATGTACAGAAGCTAAGTGTGCGCTTAATTTTCACACATATTGGTCAGGTTTACAATACCTATCGATCTATTATTTTATCTATTAATATAATTTCGGTCCTAAAGTGTGTATTACTTTTTCCATTTATCTTCTGTCGATTGATAATATATCTCATTTTACTTTTTTCTGATTATTAATATGGTTTAATAAGTCTAGCTTAGTTTGGCACAAGCCCAGAATAGTGGCGCTCCCCTTTAGGGTCAATTTCACTACAATCTATTTTCTTTAATTTTGTCAATACTGAAGCAGAGGAAACGAAAAGTACACACATTTAGAACCAAAAAGAGATATTTGAGACTTGGGGGCTCACCTAACATGATAGGGCGGTCACATAACTTGGTGGGGGTCACTTAATGTGGAAATGAGAATCTGACACGAACTAGACATGCTAGGGCAAGAGAGAACAGGCTATAACTTGCCTAAGGAATTTAGGTAAAGGTACAGCAAACACAGGTACTAGTAGAAATGGTAAAGGGGGGAAACAATGCTTCCTTCCTTTCTTTTCTTTTTGTTGCAACCACCAAATCTTCAGTCTACGATCGATAAGTTCTTCCACGATACTAAGGCAACACGGATCAGAAATAAAGACTGAGCCTCCGAGGAATACTCTCTTATTATGTCAGCGTCTTACCGATTAAACTACAAAGACCAGTCGGTGAGCGTCATTCGTATTTAACTTGAAAGCTATACTTCTCCGTTCAACATATACAATCATTTTGTTTGTTTATATTAAAACTAGTAATATTCGAATTTATTGGAGTAAATATGTTGCTATACATCTTGTGTAGCGTTTCTGCCCTCAACTATCTTACCTAAGACTACGTGAAAATTCACAGAAAATAAATATAATGAATTTGTAGAGTCATGTTCACCTACGTCCTGAAGGTACATAGCAGTGAAGAATAATAATAATAATAATAATGTGATTTAACCTTTAACATACTGAAAGTGATTTTGCTTGTAAAGTCAACATTTTATCCCGCTACTGTAAGTGACTCAGATGAATGAATAATATAGTATTTGAATTTTACAGTTGTGTTGGCATATCCTGCTATGACAACAGAAAATGACCATGACCTAAAATTAAATAGTGCAGTAGAGGAGCATTGAAAAACAATGCTGTAGAAAAAAGTAGTTAATAATGCAGAATGTTAACGGTTAATTAGATAAGCAAGTTTGGGAGCTTCCTTAGCCTATAAGCTCCACTGATTTGGCTCATTAAATAAAGCTGTCTTCAAGCTCTTACTACCTTACGAGCTGATTTTAGGTGGAACTATCATAGGCAGGAAGACCCGTCTATTTTATATCATTTCAATTTTTTTTTTGTTCTTTTAATACATTGTTTATTGAGGACTTTTTGTTGATCTGATCATTTTCAAATTGGTAAAAGCTGCGTTGAGGTATCTGCACTTTCCGTCTTCGTGTATAGACTTTTATCCTTATTTTGTATTATAATAATGGACTCTCCCCTCTTGTAAAATTATAGCTTGAGTCTGTCATACATAATATAGGGAGTTAATTTTCAATCACACTGTATATTTAAATACGGCCTCACAAATACATACACATATGTGATATATAACGTCATGCATATCTATATCACTAATATATATTTATATATATATGATATTATATGAATATGTGTGTATATACTTGTGCCGTTCTAGCATTGAAACCGCTATAAAGAAAAAAAAACAACAAAAAAACATGGCAGGCAATGGATGACATAGCCAGGTAAATGATCGAGGTGGCTGAATCAACGTTGATATAATTGAAAGAAAGTGAAATATATATATATATATATATATATATATATATATACTCGACTCTCCTGTCGAATTTGACGTATGAGGGTCAAGCAGATCAGTTCCAAAGAAACCGACAGCCCGACAACAGCACATGAGATTTGATTATAGTGGTGAAGGTTTCCTGCAGGACCAGCCACACTTTTTGAAGGGCCGAATACAGAGACCTGGTGCACTAAGTGCCACAAGGCCTTCAAATGAACCCCCACAGGTTTTAAATTCAGAGTTGTCCTTCTCCTAGACCAGTTGCCAGCCAAGGCTATAGAACCCAGTCTGTCCTGCTATTTACCCATAGCTGGAGGGAGAAGAAGAGGATCCACACCTTTCCCAAGCGTATTAGCACGTAAGTGAATGTAATGGATTCGACTGGAATTCGAACTCGGCTCTCCGATTCCTCAAACCAAACCGGTATCCATTACTCCACCGTGAAGAGAAACTGTCTCGTAGCAGTTTTCAAGAAAATGATAAAGAAAACGCAAAAGGCTCCGCTACAAAATACGCACATAAAAACTCGAGATCGTAAGTGCGATAGAAAATAGAACGGGAGACGGCGATGGAGTGTTGGTGAGGAGCGTCCGAAAGAAAGACAGATAATAGGCGAAGAACTGCGGCTGTGGGTTTGGGCCGCCAAACGACGCATTAAATATGGTTTATGTCCGTCAAGTTTTGCAAAATACTCAGGATTGTGCTTGGTCAGTGTTTTCGGCCGAATAAGAAACGTATCAGCTGAGAACGCTGGCCTATTAAGGAAGCATCGAGAACTCTCTGGACGCCGACTTCTCTCATGAATCCATAACTAAAAGACATGTCATTCCTATTCAACAACAGTTTCCACACGCTAAAGAGTGGCTATAGCGAAAATTTCGTCTCGATTTATGGTTGACAGAGCGTGAATTGCGGTATCGTTGGTTTGGGGTTGAGAAAAGAAAGAAAAAAAAAAGCTAGGAAGAAGAAGAAAAAAAAGATTTAGAAATATAAAGTAAACAAAGAAAGGTATATATAACGGACAAAGGTTGACGGAATAAAAATGACGAACTGGCGATTTAGGGAGAAGAAAACGCAAAGAAAAATGAGAAGAAAAAAAAACGGACTCTATTTGGTTGCAAGGAGAATTACGGTTTGTCGTCTGAGTCGAAATGGGTGGGAGAGAAAAAATTGGCTATTAAAGAAAAACTCGATTGCAGTAGATAGATAGAAAACAAGACGAGGATAGGAGACGGAGGGAAAGAGATATAGGGTTCAAATAGGGAGGGAAATATTTAATATAAATTGATAGGATGAGATGAACGGAGAGTGAAATAGAGAGAAGGTGGGAAGCGGTAAGAAAGATATTTAAAGCCAAGAGAATAAAAACAATAAGAAAAACGATAGTAAAAGTAAGGAAAGACTTGGGGAAAATATAAAAAGAAACAGTAAAAACAGTGAATAACTTGCGTATTATACAAGATCAACTTTTTTTTCTTTTTTTTTTTTGATTTCTACTGGTCATGAAGGCAATCTGGAAGGTGTAGTTAGAGAATGGAACGGTGGGGGCACGTTACGGGGGAAGGTGGTGACAGATTCTTCTGCGAGTCCATGAATCAAATCTAAACCAATATCTCGCTAAATTGGAAGATTTCTCCATTTTTGTGGGGTGGGTGTGGGAGAGAAGGTAGCTGCCATCATTCAGCTTTTCATCCACCTTATTCCTCCTCTTCCATAACACATCTTTCTCCAACCTTTTTTTTTTTTTTTTTTTTTTCGTCTGTGTTGTTCCTATCACATCTTCTGCCTCGGCTCAATCTTTAAAATAATGTATTTATTTTTCTCGGTAAACCTATTTTTTATCGCATTTTTCCATATCTTATTCTATTTGAATGAATTCATACGAGCGCACGGTTTGTTTGTTGTTGTTTTTTTCCTTTTGTTTGGTGATTACTTTTGTTAGTTTATTTCTTCATTGTTGTCATTTATTTGCTTTGGTATTAACAATTTTTCAGTATCTTGTGTCTAAGTGTGGGAGTGAATGCAGTGTCTGCGTTTATTTTTCCTTTTCATTATGGCAATATTTCTTCCGCCATTATTCTTTAGTGATTCTTATCTATGTAAGAGTGGCAGAATGCTTTATTCCTCTCTTCGAATGAAAGTAATGGAATTTTTGCATTTATCCTTGTTAAAAAGAAAAGGCGTTGATATTTTTGTATCACTCCAAGAAATGAAACTGTGTAATTGGAATAAAAAAAATCTTATGACTGTGCTTAATGGACCAGTAATGGAATTTTTGTTTGCAATATTAAAAATTGCTTTTACAGTAAGAGATCAAAACTAAACATTGGATAATCTACCTGAAATCGTAGGTAACAGTATTAAAAAAAATAAAGGTAGGCTTAGTTAAAATATAACCCAACAAAACAGAGTTGGCGTTCTGATTTAAAGTAGCCAAATCCTGAATCCGGTAACAACTAGAACATTGCAGTTTTCAAAAGCCATCTTTAATATACATTTTCAGATTCAGCGCATGTGTTTATAGCTTCTTTATTTTCATTTTATTTTATTTTTTTAGTGAATGTCATATTTGATTTAAGACTGGGCAGGGTTGTATTAGAGAAAACTGGAAGAGACACGGTGTAGGGAAATAACGGATTTAATTTGCAAGCCCAACTCACCCAGTGCCGTAAGGATAGACAGCCATTGACGGATCATAAGGAAAGTAGGAAGCTGGTTGAGCTAGAGAACGAAGACCGTCTGGGTTATCTTTGACATCGTAAGGACCATTCTGTAAAAACAAAATTAAATTAAATTAGATTTTTAATTAGAGTAACAAAAATACTGTAGATGCATGTGCTTATTTCATCATACATTTTAGGACCTTCCACTTGATCCTTGTAAGAACAAGAATGTCATGTACACGCCACATAATATAACTACCCGTAAAATATTTAAATTCTACAAGAAATAAAAGAATACACACACACACAAACACACACACACACACACATATATATATATATGTATATATATATATATATATATATATGCATATATATCTGTATATATATCTATATGCATATATATATGAATATATATATGTATATATATGTATATGCATGTATATATATGTATATATATATGTATGTATATATGTGTGTATATATATATATGTATGTATATATATGTACATATATATATATGTATGTATATATATGCACATATATATATATATGTACATATATAAATGTATGTATGTATATATATGTACATATATATAGGTATGTATATATATGTAAATATATATATATATGTATATATATATGTACATATATATATGTACATATATACATATATATATATATATATATATATATATATACTTGCATAAAATAAATATATATATAAGATAAGAAATAAAAATAAAAAATAAAAATAAATAAAAAATAAAAACAAGCAAAATAATTTAACCAAAATAAATAAATAAACAAATAAACTACTTCCGGTAAAATAACCGCCAAAATACACTACCCACAATGCACCACTCACCCATATATATAAATAGCCGAGAAAAATAACAGCACTCTTGGCCTGATGATTGCATGAAACAGACTGTCGCCTCTAAGTGTTGACTTCTATGTTCACTTTTATATTTATATATATATATATATATATATATATATATATATATATATATATATATATGTATATATATATATATATACATATATATATATATGTACATACATACATATATATATATATATATATATATATGTACATATATATATATATATATATGTACACATATATATGTACATATATATGTACATATATATATGTACATATATATATGTACATATATATATGTACATATATATGTGTACATATATATGTGTACATATATATATATATATATGTACATATATATATATATGTACACATATATGTGTACATATATATATATGTACATATATATATGTACATATATATATATGTACATATATATATGTACATATATATATATGTACATATATATGTGTACATATATATATATATATATATATATATATATATATATATATATATATATATATATATACTTGCATAAAATACGTCCTCACAGGCCGAATTTAAGCTAGCTCCGGCTGAGGGTTCTTGATTGGGCCTTCGGCTAGTTCAGAAGTTCGGGAGTCCCTAAGTCTTTACATATTTTCAGCATTGGAAGCTCTCCTGGCTGCTGTTTGATCTGGATTTTCATTTACACGGGACTCTTTTCCTCGCTTCAGACTTAGCTCTTTTGATTGCAATCCGTTCCGCTGTTATCATACAAAAAAATTCGTCACAAAAAAGCACGTAAAAAATCTCGCCGAAAACAATCGCAGTAATGAAAACTTGGGAATACAAAATTTCAGGATTGCGGGTCCGGATCCGGCCAATGATGTTTTTAATTTGCTTACTGAGTTGGCCTGATTCCAAACTTGTATGATATATTGATGTACGACCTGTAGGAGTAAATTTGAAAAATTGTGATACAGGGACACACTGACATTCGCCCGTATTATAGATATATATGTGTGTGTTGTATATATATATATATATATATATATATATATATATATATATATATATATATATGATTACATCAAATTTTAATATATAATTAATTATATCAAACTGAGTATAAAGATATCGAAAAATGAGAAAAATGTTACTATAACATAAATCTGCTAAGTGACAAATTTTATATTTGTATTTACCCATATATATTGATAGACAGATAAAAAAATTATCTATGTATAAAACATCTTTGAACTTAATAATAACTTATATATTCTTTTATTATATAATAATGGTAATATCATATTCAGCCTTCATTGACCAAGTAGCCAGTATTACAGTCGGTGGAAATTTAAAACATATTTTCTCGAAACAATTTTTCAGGAAAATAGCTTTCTTAAGTCCAGTAGCTGTTATCGCTCTTTCCCATATTGACAAGGAGTTTCTTTCCTAAATTGTTATTAGAATTAGTGCGGAATGTCATGACAATGATTATGTCATTATTTTTTTCTTGTGATCTCCATTTTAGTTGTTGTTGGTGGTGAAATTCCTAAAGTGATGTGGTTTCTGTTATTTGGTACAGTTCTTTATTTGTGATTCTATAGCGCCAGCCCATAAGGTTCGAAGAAACGTGGTTTTCGCCAAGATCCACGGGATTCACTCGATTTACTGCTCGACCACGAAGAATGTAAGGGGAACGCAGGTTCGATCGCTGGCGGGGAATGCATTTTCTTTACTAAGATTTTTCGAACGCGAATGGCGTTAAGCGTGACACTCAATGGTGAATAGATAAAAACGTGATGTCTATTTCAAATAAGAGCTATCCACAATAATAACGTTTGAAGTAATATATATATATATATATATATATATATATATATATATATATATATGTGTGTGTGTGTGTGTGGGGGGGGGTGTTTGTTCTATTTTGTATCGTTAGATTCAACAGGTAAAAACAGCAACATAACCAGGTAAGATATTGTTGGTTGATGTGTGCTACAGGCGTACATTCACTATCTATATTTTTCGCTATTGACACATTTTCTAATGATATCCGACCACGGTACTAAATGAATTCATTTTTTCCCAAGGGAATTAATGCGAACTAAATATAAACAGACTTAGACGAAATTCGAACTCTGTTCACCACTTCTGTTTTCCGCGTCAGTAACCGTTACGTCACCCAACACATTTTTTTTTTGTTGATGTTCTTTGTTTTTGAAAGGTAAAAATAATACTTTGTATATATTTATACACATGAGATGAATCAGTAAGTCCGTAAGCTAAGAGGTTAGACAAAATTAGTTGAATTTTGATCAGAATGTTTTACATTGTGATTATTGAAAACGCTTTGGTTAAATGCATTAAAAATGAAGGAGACTATGCTAAAAAATAAATATTCATTGAGAAAAGGAAATTACAAAAAAATCCCCACGAAACGATATGTATGCTCATACGTCGGTAACCACTAAAAGAAGGTTTGGAATAAAATTTCAATTGCTGATACCCTCAGAAGAGTGGACGGAATGATTGGTGGAGAGTCCGTCGACGAAAGTCTGGAATCTGAATGTAACACCAATCAGCTAAATGTTATATTTGTATTAATTTTAAATATATATATATATATACATATATATATATATACACATAC
>OZ038478.1:40798066-40805566 GCA_964036315.1 Acanthosepion esculentum | reverse complement strand
AATCATATGTGTATAGGTATGTATGATTCATTCTATATATATATATATATATATAATTAATCATACACACACGCGCACACACACGCATGTATGCGTGTTTGTGTGAGTGTACGTGTGTGTGTGTGTGTGTGAGATGTACATGGATAGATGCATAGATGGGAAGAATCTTATGTATTTGTATGTAAGAAAGGAAAGGGAGAGAAAAATATGGGAGCGAGAGTAAATTTTGATGCTGCGAGGTGATGTGATTTCAGAATGTCTGCGTGTGTGTGTGTTTGCGCGCGCACGCGCGTGCGTTGTTTTGTGTGTCTGTGTGTATGTCTGTGCGCGTGTCTGTGTGTGTGCGCGACGTGTGCTGATCGATTCAATACAATGGTAGCAGTCCGTTCTGCTCTTTCCATTCGTCTAATTCAATTGCGCCTTAAAGATTGTCGTCTCTGCCGCCAGCCTCAACTGATTAAAGCAATTTATTAGCGTTCGCAATGAGTCCCACTGCTTGCAACAAAGTAAACAACCGAACAAACCAAGTCAAGAGAGACATCAAACCCCTCCCTCCTTGCTTAGAACTTATTCCTTTTCTCTTTCTTTTCCCACTTTTTCTTTCTCTCTTCACCTTCGCTCATTTTCTTCTTAGTAACCCAAATAGTCTTTCTTTTTACACTTTCTCTCTATCTCTCTTTTTTCGTTCTTTTTTTTTTTCGTACGCTTTTTTCTTTTCACTCTATCCCCCTCTTTTTATATTATCGCTTTATTTTCTCTTTCTCTTCTTCTCTCTCTCTCTCTTTCTCTCTCTCTCTCTCCCTATCTTTCTCTGATTTCTGTAAGATTTTTTTTATTCTTTCCCTTCCTTTCATTATGCCTTCTCTCCTATATTTTCTTTTTCTTTCTTTTTACCACCCTCTCTCTCGCCCTCCCTCTCTCTCTCTCTCTCCTCTCCTCTCATTGTCTTACGTGATATTGTCTTTTTAATGCTATGTCCCTTCAGCAAGTAAGCGATCAGTACTCTCCACAGATTCCATGAATTCTTCAGTAGAACGCATTAGTTTCCTGTTGCCTTCCCAATGGTTTTAAAATCGGGGTTTACTTTTCCAAATCTAGGCTACACGGCCTAGTCTACTCTACTATTTAACTCATGGCTGGAGTAGAGGTCAAGAAATACTCTCTCAAGTTCAAAGGGGGGCGCAAAAGACTGGCTGCAATATGTTACATTATCTTTCAAATCCCATTTTTTTTTCCAGTTCTCGAATTTCATTTTTTTTGTTTTTACCAATCTATATATAATTCCAGTTTTACATCTAAAAATGACGAAAAACAGCTGTGCGAACTTAGATTTGCTTATTTTTACTTGTGTTTGTCAAAACTAAGTTTACTTCCGATTAACAGTAAGTAAAATCCTCCGGCAATATCCGACAAGTTAACAATTATTAACGAAAGCACATCAAATGCCTTTGTTTCACTGTTAAACACTGCCTATTTTTTTTTGGGGGGGGGGCAGACATTCACAGATATTCACCCTATGTGGGGTACACATTCATTGTAAATTGTCAGAAAATTTAACAAATTTTAATCCAAAGTTATTTGACAAATTTTGGTCCAAAGTTATTTGACAAATTTTGGTCCAAAGTTATTTGACAAATTTTGGTCCAAAGTTATTTGACAAATTTTGGTCCAAAGTTATTTGACAAATTTTGGTCCAAAGTTATTTGACAAATTTTGGTCCAAAGTTATTTGACAAATTTTGGTCCAAAGTTATTTGACAAATTTTGGTCCAAAGTTATTTAACTCGGTGTTTGGTTTAATTATGGCTAGCGCAGAGAAACAATTAAGAAAAACCGAATGGGGATTGACCCTATGACACAATAGTAATGATTTACTAGACTGGCTTGCGAATTATTATGCCACGACAAAAAGTCTCAAGATATCGACAATCTCAAGAAAACTGCATACGTGAAGCAAAGTTAGCGCTGATGTTGCGAAGAAACAACATTTAACGATTTGTTTCTTTCAGAAAAAGAAAACTGTTTTATTTTGAAGAAGAGAATAAATGTACACCACTGAATATAATATTCGATCAGATCAGAGAACTCTTAAAAATGCATTCTTGAATTAAAATCTCTCCTAAAACAAAAAAATATTAAAAAATATTTTTTTTAAATTATTTATAGGATTTTTTAATATCACACTATCTACTCCTGAATTATGTTGGTACTTTTCTTTTAGATGCTTTTTCCGTTTAGGACATGGATGACCATTGCTCTCCACAACTTCCTATCCTTGTAACTATAATCAATGTTTGTTCTCTTACTATATTCTCGTTCATGTTCTGTCACCCATTTATATAAGCATGTTAGGTAGGTTAGTCTTTGTTTCCTCTCCCGCTTGCATTAGGATCTGTGAGTGACAAATTTTTAAATGTTTCTTTCTGATACTAAGCTAAATTGTTCTTATCATTTCCATTTTAATTACAACTTCCAGGTTGCTCAGATTTTCCGTCCTCGGGATTCTCAGCATCCTTCTCTAGAATCACATATCTGTTTGCCCCAAATCTCCTCTTCAGCTGCGAGAAAAAATGGCCTACGTCTACTGCCATATACGAGGATTGAAATTAAATAACGTTTCAGCACCTTTTTCTTTGTATCTAACGAAATTTTCCTGTTTCTTAATATATGGTTTAGCTCCTGGAAGACACGTCTCATTACCTGCGATAGTGCAACCAAAAATCGTTGAAAATGCCGAATAGATTAGCCGAAACCGCTTGAATAAAACAATCATTTTGCCCGTTTGTAAACGCACTAAGTAGAAAAAAAAATATTTTTCGCACACAATAAAATGCTAAAAGCAGTACCTTGTCAGTCATGTTAATGAAACACACGCACACACACACACACACACACACACACACATATATATATATATATATATATATATATATATATACATATGAGAGAGAGAGAGAGAGAGAGAGAATGGCGCATATTTAGGGAGTTTTATTTGACGCGTGTATTGTTGTATGTAACAGACAATAAAAGACGGTTACATTTCTGTAGTCAAGTTAGTCTTATTTTCGAAACAAAGCGATTTATATTAGAATGATATACGGATATGAAAAGTTTGTAGTTGAAGTGGTATGATGGGTGGGCCAGAGTACTTTCGACCTTCGATCTTCATCAGGGAGGGAATGGTGTCAGTTACAGATTTTTGCTTAAATCTGTTGAAAAATATTTGATGAATTTCTCAGTTAAAATTTGAAATTAGTCTCCTGATAATGTCATATAATTACAATACATCAATATATTCATCATTACATACATCAATCAATTAATCAACCAATATATATATATATATATATATATATATATATATATATATATATATATATATATATAGATAGATAGATAGATAGATAGATATAAAAGTGAATATAGAACACTTAGAGGCGACAGTCTGTTTCATGCTAGATGCAGTCGTCAGAGCCACAAGCATGAAACAGACTGTCGCCTCTAAGTGTTGACTTTTATGTTCACTTTTATATTTACACACGCTCTATCTCTGATTTTGAGCACTTTATCCCATAAATATAGCACATCTTAAGACTATATATATATACATATATATATATATATATATATATATATATATATATATATATATATATATATATATGAACTGAAATCAAATATAGATCGGAATCCAACAGAATGATAAGATAAAGAAGAAATAGGAAACTTTTATCAATCTACCGTTTCACGTTTAGAAAACCTTTTTGTCCATATCTCATTCTCTGATGAAGTTTTAATAACAGTGAAACACGTTCGATTCATAAACTTTTCCTATTTGTTTTTTATCTCATATATATATATATATATATGTGTGTGTGTGTGTGTGTGTGTGTGTGTGTGTGTGTGTGTGTATACACTAGTGGGTCAATAAGTCTGACATGTACTTATTAGTTGAATCTTGACCTGAAATTTTCATTCTCTAAAACTATTTAATACAACATCAAGTGCATTGACAAAGAAAGAAGATTATGGTGTAAAATAAATATCTTTCATCCGCTTTTTATCATTAGGCTGCCGACTTGTTGATGGGCCAACTCCTATATGTATGTACTCACACACACACACACTTTTTTTCGCGGGTATGTGTGTGTGTGTGTGCATACGCGCATGTATGTAACTTGTACATCAGCGACATTTTGATATCAAAGAACAAAAAGTCAAAATCTTACCGCATGAAACGACATTCTTAATTTTCAGACATTTTTATTAACCATTTTTTTTTAATGCTTTTCTTTGAATTATGTTTTTTTTTAACGAAATCATTTTCACATCAATACATCATGGACTCTACATATCCCCTGGCAGTATTCCCAAACTTGTCTAGCATTGACGTACTTTAAAAGTTACAAATATATTTTGGCACACTTTCGACATAAACTCAAAAATATATTTAAAATAAAAAAAAAAATTCTAAATATTTTAGCTTATAAAAATAATTAAAATTACAGAATAATATTATTAATAAAATTTGTGTCGTTATCGGCTTTGCGCTTTTAACTCATCAATGAACATAACTTTTTGCTTTCTTTAATTTTAATATTAGAAAAAAAAAAAAGAAAGTCCTAATTCATATAAATATAAAATTGAAAACTGAATCAAAGTACTTAAAAGGTTTATTTAACTGTTTCTGTAATAGCAATTCAAATGTCTCAATAGGAAACTCTTTATGATTAAGTTAAAATCGACAGCCAATTCATATAGAAGCCAATTCTTCTTTATCATGTCAGAAGAATTTTCTTTCACTGTATTTAATTTTTGTGGTGTCTCATCTAGCAACTCATGCGTTACATAATTACATTTCACCGTCAGAATAGTTAGATCCCGTGAAGCACCAATTTAGGAAGCGTTGTCCCAGGGAATATTTAAAATTACTGTGAGGAACTGAATGACAAAATGGGTGAAGAACATTACGCGTTTCGTTCCTAGCAGAGACTTCTTAAGACTACTTTCGTTATTAATCTGAAGAAGTCTCTGCTAGGGATGAAACGCCTCACGCAAGAGTTCAATTTTTTCTTCTGTTTTCATTCAGTTACTCTCTATTTGTTTGATACAGAGACTTGTATATAATATCTTTCAAAATTATTATATAATCATTTTTTCACTTATAAATTTTAGCGATATTCTCTAGTAAATATTAGCTATTTTTTCTCTAGTAAATATTAGCAATATTTCTCTGGTAAATATTATCAATATTTCTCTATTAACTACTAGCAATTTTTCTCTAGTAAATATTAGCAATTTTCCTCTCGTAAATATTAGTAATTTTTTCTCCAGTAAATATTATCAATATTTCTCTAGTAAATATTAACAAAATTTTTCTAGTAAATATTAGCAATTTTTCTTTAGTAAATATTAGCAATTTTTCTCTAGTAAATATTAGCAAATTTTCTATAGTAAACATTAACAATTTATTACTCAAGAAATAAAGTAATGTGGTTGTAAAATATTGATAATTCTTCTCTGAAATAAAGATAATTAAATATTGAATTATGCGCGAATTTTAACTTAGAAAACGAATCTACTGTCATCGTCACGTGACATTATGTCCAATTTATTTCATTGAAACAAATAAGTCTATGGGGGGGGGCAAATAGTTTAAATCCAATTTCTACAATTTTTTAACAAATTAATGTTAGCAAATTTTTTTTTTTTAATTATATCGAAATGTTATTTTTGGAGTTTCATTTTTCATTTAATCTTCCTTGTTTTTCCTCCTAAACCTCGCATTATTATTTTCAACTATTAATTGTCTGTGAGAAACTACGCAATATTTTGGCCGGGTATTCAAGCTAAACTTTGGAATAAAATCTGGCCAGTATAATTACCAAATGTCTCAAAATAGATAAACAGAGTTAGCCACAGATTGAATTAACTAAAAATCACAAAAATATCTGCAACAAATAAAAAAGTCTTAATTCTATCGGCATCCCAGAAAAATGTCAGAGTTCATGCCAATTTAAATAAATACTGCATAATGAATTCATAAGCTTTCGTTGAAAAGTTTTTTGAAAACATTAATTGCTCTATTTATTTATTTACTTATTTTTCTGATATGTTTAAGCAGTTTTTTGTTTGTTTGTTTTTTGTTTGTTTGTTTTTTCAAACAAACAAAAAACAGTTGTTTTATCTTTATTTTCAAATAGCTTCCCTGTGTCATTTCTATAAATACTTTCACTGTTATTGTTCTGATGAGCTTTCATCTGTTGTACTTAGACTTTATGAATTTAAGCGCAGTACTAGATTGGTAACAAGGTCTCATCATTTTACAATTGAAATGGCTAGATGTAACCGTAAGTTCTATGTTACAAGTTTCTTCTATCTCACTTCCCTCCCGTCATCTTGTTTCCCAGTCAACTTTGATCTTCAAAAATGTAAATGCAAAATATCAGTCTTTATTTTCTGTTTTTTTTTAAATTCCTGTTCTTTCATTGTTCACTCTTCTTAATATTGTTTTTTTTATCATATTCTATCACACTCAATAACCCCTAGCGCCTTAGTGGTTTTATTACCTTACCTGGGGTTAAATGATTAAATTAGTTTGCAGTACAGCAGAAAAATTTTTAATCGCTGAGTCTCTATGAAACGAGATGCATTTGTCATCGATTAAATTATCTACCATAATCATTAAGTTATTTATCGTTTTTTTAATATATATATATATATATATATATATATATATATATATATATATATATATATATATATATATATATATATATATATATATCTTTGTTTAAATGCACTCATGCATACAAACACAAATAAATGTACACATTATAGGATTATATTATATTAATAACCCAAACGTATATAAGATGTAAAATGATTGCATATAATTTTAAAAAGTGGTCAATGTTAAATTTTGCTATAAGAAAGAGAGAAAAGGGGGGTAGATTTCATTAGATAGATAGATAGACAGAGAGAGAGAGATAGATAGATAGATCAATAGATAGATAGATAAGAAACTGAGAGAAATGGGAAGATCTGACTATATGTATATATATGTCTGTGTGCGTGTGAGCGTGTGTGTGTGTGTGCGCGTGTGTGCATATGTGTGTGTGTGTAATTTCACCACACACTTAGTCATCAAAAAAGAAAAAATTGAAAGGGCACAAGAAAAACTGAGTGAAAAACTAACAAAATATTTATTATCATAAAATAAGGATTGATGGCCAAACATATATATATATATATATATATATATATATATATATATATATATATATATATATATATATATATATATATATATATATATGTATGTATGTATGCATATATATATATATATATATATATATATATATATATATATATATATGCCCACATACGGAGAAAGAAAATTCATTATGAGTTATATATGTATAAAAAGGAAATCTCTCTCTCTGCACTCACAAATACTATATACACATTTATGAAAAGTATATGTTTCAGTTCTAAATAC
>OZ038478.1:40775566-40785566 GCA_964036315.1 Acanthosepion esculentum | reverse complement strand
GGAACAACGTTTAGCGGTCTGAAAAACTGCGTTTATCTTCCCTGTCGAGTTGTCTAAACTGCAACAGTTCGTCGCGGACGCGGCCACTAAAATCATTAAAACTAAGCTGGTGGCCCCTGGTTCAATTTCCCGTCTGCAGGAAACAATTTTTTTTTATCCTCATTGCATTGTTTAGGCTATTTTGTTTTATTCAGCCACTGTTAATTTCTTTATCACTGCAGGGACTTTAAACACAAAATAAGATAGAATTGTTTTTTTTGTTTTTTTTATTTGACAGTGACAAAAAAAAGAAGAAAGAAGATCAATTCGGAAGGCAGTCATGATAAATAACAATTGTTTTTTTAAGTGATAAAATAAAATTACAACATGTAGTGATGAGGTTAGATAAACATATCAATATGGGAGTGAGTAATCTTACGTTAGTGGTTTCGACTCTATCAGAGAATTCTTCAGACCAAATAATGTGCTAGCATCGATGGATTCGGTCTTATATATAGGAAGATGTGGAAAGAAGTAGCGGTCTTTGTTGTATTTCTCTCCTCAACTACCATATATATATATATATATATATATATATATATATATATATATATATATTATTATTATTATTATTATTATTATTATTTCTTATTGACATAGTCCATGCAGATGTATCTTTGAAGATCGTCAAAAAAAGCTAGCAAAATACAAGAAAACAGGAGGGGGGGTGTCGACTATACGGTAAGTACAGTCCTAACTCAGAATTTTGAGCTAAAAATCTTGACCTCAATTTTCACGCCCGGTCGACTTGGACGCCAGCAATTTACGGTAAGAGCTAGAAAGGACAGGAAATTGTGGAGGCCCATGATCGCCAACTTCCTGAAGAGACACGACACATAGAAGCAGTAGTAATAGAATTTTTTCCGAACAAAGTAACTTAATATTATGCCAATTAAGCTCAGTTTAGTTTAAGCACAAGTGTGGCACACCCATTGATGTCACTTCAATCATCGTGAAAGATCATCGCGCTAACCCCACGGAAAGGTGGCGTTTGCTACCCCACGTTCGAACAGATTATAACTCTTGAGTTAAGACATAATAAATTATAGATTTTAATTTCCGGTAATGTTGATTCTCAATAATTATATGATATAAGAATTTCGGTCTCTTTCTCCACTGTCTCTCTCTCTTTCTGTTTCTACACGCATGCGTGTGTGTGTACAAACGCAGGCAACAGACAAACGATGTTTTGATTCGCGTTCTTTTAGAATAAACAAACAAACAACACGTTATTTTACTTCCTTTGATGCTCCTCAAAACATTTCCCGCCTCGATGTAAGATCTGGATATTTAAGCGTACATAGATAAATGCTTGAATTATCCGGTGTCTATTAAATATAATTGTCTTCGTATTCATAATGTTCTGTGCGTAGTTCCAAACCCGCCGTCGACACCACCCACTTCTTAGCTTCTCACGTCGGAAAAATTCTCCCCCAACTTTGCTTAGTGGATCTATCGGAACTCGGTCAAAACAAATATGAGACGATTGGGAAAACTGAAGGAAAAATAAACCTCTTGGAAAATCCTAGAATGGAAATTCTCGCCCCCGCACTTTGATATTTCTTTTCTTCTTTGTCTGTTTACTTTTCTTGATCGAACTTTTTCTTTTGACTTTTTACAGATAGCATCTGAACGACAGTTTAGCAAAATGGAGTCTGATATGAAGGTGTATATAAAAGCAGATGTGCATCATTGAATTCTTTCATGTAAAAAATTGCACCCATTGACACCAATCAGCATTAGCAGGACGATTACGGAGACCACTGGGTGGATATGAGCACAGCCGGTGGGTTATGCGTTTCAGCATTGGCGACAGTGATATGTCTGACAAGCCACGTTTTCAGGGCAACATGTAGCCTTGTGAACATCGCTGATAATCAATGGTGGTGACTATGTTGAAAACTAATGTTTTCTTACTGAACTCTTGCTTTCAACAACGCTGTCATCGTGTACCCTGTATCTGTTGTAGTTGTAAGCAGGAGGCGTTAGTTTCGGAATATTCCTCGAGTAGTAGACACGAAAAAGAGTAACCACATGGGGGCATGTTCAGATCATTTTTCAAAAAATTAATTCACCCCAATCAAGGCGATAATGTTACTACGACGCGGAGTGGGGTTCTACTGGTAGTGAAAGTGAATGAAAAGACTTTAGAAAACTGGAAACCCAATTCTAAACAGGATAAACCTATGTCCCTGTTCAAGAGACAGGCGAAGGGTATGAACCGGACGAAAGGCGAACCTATCTACTCCTACTGAGAAAAAATAATAAATAAAATGTAAAAGTTCAGAAAGAGACGTTAGGCATAAAGTGTTGAAATAGACTTTAGAAGGAACTGGAAACCCTATCCTAAACAGGAAACAAGAGATAAACCTCTATTCGTGTTCAATAGATCGGGAAGGAGTGTGAACCGGACAATGAATTGAAAGTGTCAGGCACCCTTTAGGAAATCTCTGTATGCTCAGGAGATTTTTTATATGTTTACATTCCTTGGTCAATCATTCATTCTGCTGTTGACATCATTTCCCAGGAGAGTTCTATACGTGCCTCTTGTTGGGTCCGTGTCGGTTGGAGAGTAAACGAAACAGCCTCCGTGTCTATAACCACTACGCTATGCACCATATAAAGACCACCACTCAAATCTAAATCTTTGGTCGTTTGCATTCAGCAATAAATTTTACAAGCATTTGCATTTAATATATACAAATTAGGTTACTTTGACATTCGCAGTAGACTTTTTTATCTATCGTACTGCCAATAATAAGTGATTAATATTTCCGAGAAAAAAACGACGTAATAATGATAGTGTTAAGCGTAGATTACTTGACACAATTATAAGACTCCCAGTGAAGTTCGATCTCACTACAGAGTAATAATGATCTCCAAGTTCAGCTTGTTAACCATTACTCCACGATGATGTATCCTTTATTGACTCACATGGAAATCATTAGAAAATGTTAAAGGAGATTGATCCATGCCTTTACCAGAGACATTGACACGCGAAAGTGAACGCTACAAACAACGCGGGGATTTGAACTCAGCTCGGTGAATTCACTTTCTGCACCAACAGCAGTCAAGCTACCCGTACACCCGGAAGAATGTTGCTGGTTAAAAATTCTGATAATTTCTGTAACCTTTAAGTAATTTGTAAATCAGCTTTTACGCACATAACTGTGGCAGACTTGTTCTGTTCACCCCAGAAGGCATCGCTTTCGCGTTTAGATTCGAACATTTTCTGGCGGTAGGAAGCGCAACTGACATCCAATTTTTGCAACTTCCGGCTCTCACTCTGTATGTTGAGTATCGATTGCGGGTGGTGAGCAGTTATACATACATACATACATACATACATACATACATACATATATATATATATATATATATATATATATATATATATATATATATGTAATCG
Source organism: Acanthosepion esculentum (assembly GCA_964036315.1). Taxonomy (NCBI): domain Eukaryota; kingdom Metazoa; phylum Mollusca; class Cephalopoda; order Sepiida; family Sepiidae; genus Acanthosepion; species Acanthosepion esculentum. The sequence continues at coordinate 40,782,115 of OZ038478.1, read as the reverse complement.
GTATCACTCCATGCGTGGCAGTAAAACAACTATGAATTAGGAACAGAATCATTTAAAATGAGCAGGAAGAGGAAAGAGTCATCCGGAGGACAGTAGATAGCGATTGGCATTACATTTAAATTTTTGCACTTGACTGCAAAGCATGTAACCGGAAGGGAATCCCACAAGCGAGAAATGTGTGAAAACAAACTGCTTGCATAGAACTACATCTAGCTATCTCAACTGTAAATTGATGAGATCTCGACGCCAGTCCAGTACTACGCTACATAGAGACTAGATACCATAGCGAAGAGCTCATCCGACCATGAAAGTATTTATAGAAAAGACACACAAAGGCAACCTTACGGAGGTCGGTAAATGACTGAAGTCGAGCCACCAGGTCAGAACCAATAATATTGCTGATTCTTCTTTAGATTTTATTAAGATACTCAAGGTGAATAGCAGGGGCACCGGACCATATGTGGTAGCAATATTCTAAATATATATATATATATATATATATATATATATATATATATATATATATATATATTGGGAGGTCTTTTATTGTCACAATGTTGGAAATTTAACAACAAAAGTGATAAAAATAGAAATTTAATTAAATCGACTTGACTATATTCTCCAAACGCATATTTTTTTTTAATTTAAAATTTCAGCGTTCACTCTCCTTCATGGACATGTTTAATCACATCGACGCAAACATCACTCTAGTCCAATAAAGTTCTAAGAGACGAAACATGTCGTACAAAAATTTTTTTTCCATTTTGTCATAGATTTTTCCTAAAATACTTATATATATATATATATATATATATATATGTGTGTGTGTGTGTGTGTGTGTGTGTGTGTGTGTGTGTGTGTGTGTGTGTGTGTGTGTGTGTAGTGAGTAAGTGAATATTATTTAATTCTTAATGCTTAGAATCCTTTTGTTTGCACTTACAGCTTCCCCAAGAATACCACAATGGATAGAAAGGAAGCCTATCTACCACACAGACATCGCATCAGTTTTTAATAATGATTGCAAAAGTCGAATGCACTTGAACAAAAATAACAATATATGAACTTTGGACCTTTTATCCACAACTTAGTACACAATACTCAAGCTCTTATCCGAAAATTGGAAAAATACAATAAAAAAATTAAGAAGACAAACCTTGTCGATTCTTTTTTTATGAAATTTTAGATAGATAGATAGATAGATAGATAGATAGATAGATAGATAGATAGATAGATAGATAGATAGATATTAACTGAATGCACTGATATAGATAGATATGAATAGACTGAGACAGATGGACAAAGCAATGGGTAGATATGAACAAATGGAGATAGATAGATAGATAGATAGATAGATAGATAGATAGATAGATAGATAAATAGATAGATAGATAGATAGATAGATAGATAGATAGATAGAAACACACTGAGACAGACACACAGATAGGTAGATGTGATCAAATGTAGATAGGTAAATAGATAGAAAGATAGATAGAAGGATTTTAGCTGAATGTGCTGTTTTAGATAGATATTAACTGAATGCACTGATATAGATAGATAGATAGATAGATAGATAGATAGATAGATAGATAGATAGATAGATAGATAGATAGATAGATATAATAACCCTATTTATAAATAACTATTTAATTCCCTTAAAAGTTAAGGGAGTGTGTGGTGATGAACTATGTAAGTATTACAGACAGAAATACGTTGTTATATTTATAACACATGATATATAAAATGTGTATACTATAGAATGCAACTATCATGTGGAAATAATATTCAGGAAGCAAACATTTGGCAATGGTCTGATCAAACTAAACAAATTAACCCTATCTATAAAAATAGCAGGTATAGATAGAAGTCCGACAGCAATTTTTAACTTGCCGAATTCCATAGCAATATTATTTAGAGGAATGATTTTTGCTTCTAATCTCTTGAAGCAAAGAACAAAATTCCAACCAGTCATTAAATTAAGGGCTTCAACATTTAAAAAATGATGTTATTGTAAATAATCCTTACTTAATACTACATTATTAAATTCAACCACACCCAGTAACCCCTTGTCTCTCAGTGGCTTTACTGCCTTGTTTGCGGGTGGGGACATGATTAAAAAAACAACAAAAAAAACAACAAACTACGCCGAGTACTACATAAGACGACAATAAAAAAAATAACACTTGCGTAATTGTCTCTACTGTATTTCTGGTGAATGAGAACAGTATCCCTACTTTTAGACCTTGTTTCAACATCTGTTAGTAGTTCTACGGAAATGACGAAAAGAAAATCGCTGTTTCATTTAATTCGGATCTGAGATCTTCCATTAATAAAACTGCTCATTGGAAAAGAATTAATAATAGTGTTTACTCGATATGGCTGTTGCATTGAGACGGCAACCAATCTAGAAGGAAAAATAGACTGAAGAGGGATGGGCTCCGTTAGGTCATCTTGCACTAGACACAACACTTCTGCCATGACAGCAGTACATGTGATGTCTCTACAGGTTTAATGGATTACATGACTCGAGTAGAGGATGCTTGCCTTGAAACCTTTTTATTTTATTTCCTTTAGTATTCAAAGAGATCAAGTGACAGCAAGACTTTTGTCGCCCCCCCCCAATCACCTTTCTCGCTAGTCTTACTGAATTTTTACTTTATTCGTTTAAATCTCAGAAGTTATTTTCTATTCTTAATGTTTTCACACCAATCGTACCTGTTGTCACCCGGTCGGGGTCAAAAGATAGCAAGTGTCGATAATTCAGAACACCCGAAATTCTTGCTTATTATTATTATTATTATTATTATTATTATTATTATTATTATTATTATTATCATCACCATCCCCATTGTCCCCATAGAGTGTTCACGTCAGTTGTATCTCAGGGTTGTTTTAAACACGTCAGATCAAGTGACAACAAGCTTCTTCTGTACTCCAACACTTTTTCAACTCTTCCTTGATTTTAAGTTTTCCCAATGTTCTTGCTACGTTCTCTGCGGATCATTCCTAGTGCTCCGATAACGATTGGCACGACTGACTATCACCAACATTATTCACAAGTTCCTCAGCCCCCAACAAAGGTTAAGGTACTTATCCATCTTTTCACTTCCTTTCACATGAACTCTGCGGTTCACAAAAACAGCGAAATCCAATGTTTGGTGATGCGTTGTTGTTGTTGTTGTTTATAACTACGAGATCCGGTCTTCTGGCCTAGATTGGGCGGTCCATGTAAATTTAAGAATCCCGGAAGATGATATGTTTCATTCTCTTGAACAGTCTAGTCTGGGTATATATCATTGGTATATTATTATTATTACTATTATTAATTTTAGTAGTAGTAATAGTAATAGTAGTAGTAGAAGCAGTAGTAGTGTTAGTACTAATAGTTGCAATAGTTGTAAAAAATTCACTGATAACAGATGATGTTAAATAGGGATTTAAACATGCTTGATAAATACATGATTATATTTTCAAAAATATCAGAATAATTGAAAAGAATATCTATATTTTAAAAATATTTTTTTCAAATAGTCCTTATCAGAAATAATATTAAATTAACCATAAATATTTATGTCTTTTTTTTTTCCCAGAGCGCATGTCACTGATTTGTGTTTGAGTTGGTTGAAAAGAAAAAAAGGCGACTTTGCAAGCAATCAAAATTCTTCTTTTTCTTTCCAGCGTAAACACTAATCTTACAAAATCAATAAATTTAATTTACGCCGTTGATAATGGAATTGCTCCTCAGTGTCAATGTTTTCAATTGCTATGTATTATTTTGCATCATCTTTAGATATTAATTGTAAATGGAAAGATGCTGTTAAAACTAAAATAAAAAGACATAATCTGACATGCCTTCAATGTAAGGATTATTTCCGTTCGTATTAATTTATTAGCTTATTAATTTTTCAAAATTTCTTCCCCTCTGGCAATTCAAGCTGACTATTTTACTCACTCTATCTCTCATACACTTTATATATAAAATGTGTTCGTATCTATCTATCTATCTATCTATCTATCTATCTATCTATCTATCTATCTATCTAAATGTTTCATACAGAGGTTTATTTTATGAGAACAGTAAAGGACTGTTCTTGTCGGTAAAATTAATTCCCTTATTAGTCATGGCTTCGAAAATATCGTGTCTAGAAATTCCGCGGTTATCCCGATTTATTACAATTGTCAATTTGATTTGGAATGAGTCCCTATCTGTCCAGTTTTAATTAAACTTCCTTGCCTCAGAAGGATTGTGAGAAAAGTCTTCAATCAATAAAAAGACAAAAGAAAAGAAAAACAAACCAAAAAAGAAAAAAAAAATCGATATATTTCTTTAATAGAACCGTTCGCAACCTGCACGTTTTTTTCTCTCCCATCCCCAAACGAGAAACAAATTTCATTCAAGTGGACAATTGGTGTAGAAATATATTTGTCTTTACTGTGGCTGTTCGCATTAAGAGTTCTATTTTGGGGTATTTTTAAAAAAATCAAAAATCAATAAAATAAGACTAAAAAAAAATATAAAAAATATATAAGAAAATATGAGTGATATATGAATTTAAGCGTACCACTAGATTAGAAACTAGGTCTCATTGTTTTACTATTGAAATAGCTAGATGTAACCGTAAGTTCTATTCTAATAGTTTCTTCTCTGGCACTTCTTGCCTGTGGAACTCTCTTCTTCCTCTGCCACCTACGTTCAGCAACGATTTTAATGCAACCTAAATCGCCATCTTTTGTCTTTCTGAAACCTTTTAATTTATTATCTTTTCTCCTCACTAAAGTCTTTTCGTTTTCTTTCATTCCCAGTAACTCATTGTGTCTTAGTGGCATTATCGCCTTTCTTGAAGTGAAATGATAAAAAAAAGAGAAGAAATATGACAATCCTTGTCTATACATGATGGCATCTGTCATGAAACAAAATCTCTTTCGCTAAGCAAACGTCCATATGCACTGAAATCCACTGACCTGCATGTGTGTGAATATTCTTTCAAAACCCTTCTTTTTTTAAAAAAAATAATACACAGCAGTCATTATAATCGGCACAGAATAGCTTCCCTGTTTGTGCACTCAAGAATGCTCGCAATGAGAAATCGGACTGCTGAGTTCGAATTCCAGTCGGGTTCATTGCATTGACTTACGCGTAAACACCATTGGGAAAGTCATGCCTGCCCTTCTTCCCCCTCCCCACCTATGAGTTGAATAGTACGACTTGTATCTGGAAAAAAATCATCGTTATTCGTTAATGTAATTCTCACTCGAAAAAAAAAATCTTACAATCCAAAATAGGTTTCGGCTTTAAAAAAATCAACAAAGGGTTGATAAAGCGTAAGTATCAAATCAAGTCTGTAAATTCTAGGCACTCATTCGTAACAAACTCAAAATTGCATACATTACGCCCCCCCCCCCATATATATATATATATATATATATATATATATATATATATATATATATATATATATATATTACGAATACAATTTCAAGCGTACAGAGCCCGACCACTACTGCAAGTTTCATGCTATAACGCAATCGTCAGGCGGTAGGCAGATGTACGTAAAATATAAAATTGACAGTAGCGGTCGGACAGTGTACGCCTAAAACTTAATTCGTAATTTAGAAAAGGTTTGCATTTACGGCAGACTCATTCTAAAACCTGCTTATTTCTATAAATACATACATACACACGCACGCACACACACACACACATATATATATATATATATATATATATATATATATATATATATGTATGTGTGTGTGTATGTATGTATGTATATATGTATATAATTTCAGTTTGAGTGAGAATAGAAAATATATGACAATTTGTAAACCAAACATAAAAGATAAAATAAACAGGCTAGTATAAACGTTTTTCAATACTGATATATATATATATACATACATATATATATATATATATATATATATATATATATATATATATATATATATATATATATATATATATATGTATGTGTGTGCGTGTGTGTGTGTGTGTAGAGGAGCAAAAATGTTCTCCCAATCCACTTCCTAAAATTTGTCAAGATGATCAAACATAAGAATTTGTTTTATTATCCCTTTTCCCTTCTCCGTAGGGCCGAGAACATTTCAACACACTCTCTTTTCACATACTCTCTCTCTCTCTCTTTCACACACACACACACACACACACACACACACACACACACACACACACACACATATATGCGTTACGTAGTTATTCTTCAGTAACTGAGAGGATTTTCTATTATGAAAAGCAAAATCATACGATTAATATAACAGTGAAATCAATAGTCATCGATGTTATCGGCGATGACGACGGTATAATTCGCGTCCTTCTCATTCATTATTGTATAGCAATACGAAATGAGAATACGTGTTCAGTGCGTATTAAATTGTGAAACACATGTCGGCTCCATTGTGGTCAATTTATATTAGGAGCCACAGGCGTTATTAGAGTAGCAGTTGGCGCGTCTGGTTGGCACTGACCACAAATTCAATGAGAAATATGATGCGCAACCGAAACACCTTTGTTGTGAATGGTCACAATGATGT
>OZ038478.1:40765566-40770566 GCA_964036315.1 Acanthosepion esculentum | reverse complement strand
ATTTTTCCCCGAATGAAAATAATATACGAAAGACTTCTGGTTGTAATATATTGTTTATTCTAAGACAAAATATTCTATGCATACCACATATTCACGTGAGCAAACCGTTACTAATGTAATGAAATCGATTCTCACCTGTTGCTCTCATTACTGTAGCCTTGTGTCAGACTTACTTTACTAAATATTGAAAATAAAGTCCTTCAGGTAGATTGTAGAGGTTTCAAATTTTTACTAATTTTAGAAAGTGGATATTTTCATATGATTGATTAATTCAGTTTCTACGGCTTATCAACCCTTTGCAGGTTATTTAAAAATAGAAAATATTTTTAGATTTTTCTTTTTGCTTTCACAATTGAATATATAATCGATAATATTCAGCTATTGTACATATACACGTATGTGTAGACATAATTACTAGAGGCGGATATATGTCTGTTTTATGTTGTAGTTTTGTTGAAGTTCTATTCTGAAATACAGTTCGATTTCTCAAAGAAATTGTAGGATATTATATGGATATTATATGAAAGAGTTTTTTTCATGTTGGTTGATTGGTAATATTTTCAAAGGATTTGTATGAAGTCGGTACATTTTGTTGGTACGTGCGTACTGCTGGTAATTTTTTTTATATATAAAAATGTATTTCTGTTACTTTTACCATAAAAATGTATTTTTATACTTTCATAGTATTTTGTTGGTGGTTAACTATATTTCCAGAGCTGGGACCCTAGCTGGTGCTAAAATATTGGGCCAGTGTAGACCTGGGAACAGCAGCAATTAAGAGGTGATTCCACGCTCCTCAAAATCTTCAATCTTCCGATCGGAAACCTTGCTGCCGGATGGAGTTTATCATCATACCCAGGACTCATACAGAAGATAGACTGGGGACAACAGCAACAACAATAATACTCAGTTCATCGACTGCAATCGTCTGGGACATGAGGGCAGAAGAGACAGACTTTGATTTTTCTTTTCATTTTTCCCATGATCCTTTCAGTGGCTTTTTAGAGAGCTTGGCGACTCTCATCTTCTTTCCAAGCTCTTGACCAACAGCTAAAGAATACGGGATATAGTGTGGGTTGCCCTCGATTCGTGCAATAATGACTTATATTTATTATACTTGGAATTATGTAAAATTGAATAAGTGAAAACCAGTTGGATGTTTCATTTTGTTCTTGGTGTCGTTTTGAGAATGAATTTTTTTAAAAAATGAAACATTAATTTTCACTTATTCCGTTTAACATTATTTTTATTTCATATCAATCGTTTACGACATGGATTTGTTGAAAAATACGTTTTTTACGTTTAAAAATGAACATAGATTTTTTTACCATTTTTACCAGTAATTTCCAAATGTATCATTAATTTCCAAATTTTACCATTAATTTTCAAATTAATTTACCATCCATTTATAATTTACTTCTTTATAATTTATTCTTTATAGTTTTTACTTCTTTATAATTTACTTATTAATTTACCATTAATTTATATAAATTACCATTAATTACCATTAATTTTACAAATTTTACCATTAATTTCCAAATTTTACCATTAATTTCCAAAATTTACCATTAATTTCCAAATTTTACCATTAATTTCCAAATTTTACCATTAATTTCCAAAATTTACCATTAATTTCCAAAATTTACCATTAATCTCTAAATTTAAGCGAGTAGAAACAATTAAATAATTTTAGTCAGTTTTACTCGAACAAAATGAGTAGTATTTTTAAAATTATTTTACAATACGTTATTTTTACAAGATATCATGTGCCTTTAGTAAAATATTCAAATGCTTAAAGAGAGGACATTTCTATGTTTTAAAGAGAGAAAGATAGTGTGTTATAGAGAAAAGCAAGAAATGTATTTGTTCATAGCTGTGTCGCTTGAACTAATGCTAAGAAAGTTGTTACATTGAAACTCCGTCAACGGACTCCTTTTGTTGCTGGAATCATAATTTTCTTTTTATAATTTACCATTTAAGCGACTGATTTGCTGGTAAACTAACATAATGAACGAATGGCTAGATTTAAATTATTATAATTATTTTTTTTTTAAATAAATATTTTTTATACACAGATTCTTTAGACGATTATTATTAATTCATCTTGTCAGAAACTGCAAAAAGAAAACAATAGTATAGAGATTTGGTTCAGCGGAAATTGGAGAGTATTTTCATAAAATAATTATGGGATGAGTTTACATAATAAAGCGACAAACATTCGCCTCTTCTTGAAAGAACGACAGAAAGCTACCTTAAAGGATATCATGAATAATGATGACGTCATTTAACATGATTTTTACCGAAACTTATCATATATATATATATATATATATATATATATACACGTGTGTGTGTGTGTGTGTGTGTGTGTGTGTGTGTGTGTGTGTGTGTGTGTGTGTGTGTGTGTGTGTGTGTGACAAAGACTGTTGGAAAATAGCTTACGAAAGTCAAAAGTACTCAGGCATCGGCCATTCTGTTATTTAAATTTTCACTAGAAACCAGGAAAATAGTTTTAAATATAATAAAAATAAACAAAAACATCTTTAACAAGGAACTTTCTTTAGTCATTAACTAAACATATATTAATTATAATTGCTGGTGAAACACACACACACACACACACACACACACACACACACACACACACATATATATATATATATATATATATATATATTAATACATGTTTCATTAAATAATATAGATAAGTGTTGTCTATATATTTTATGTAAGTTTTTTTCATATAGTCTGATATATATATATATTACACCAGGCAGGGTGTTATCATATGGGGCAGTTTTTACTAGGAAGGGTAGATTTAGGGATCAGTTTATCTGTCCATATCAATTGGATTTGAATGTGATTAAGATTTCTTCTTCATCTTTGAAGAAAAACAAAGAGCTAGAGAAAACATTTTTTTTATTGAGTTACTTTTATATTCTTTCTATTGAATCTTGTTTTTTATGTTCCAGTTTTGCTAATAATACTATTGCTAACAGCTTCAGACATGGAACTGTTCGCTTTAGCAAATGTGGCCAGAAGAATTTATTTTTGGTATTTCGACAATTACAACCGCATATCGGTTTTTGATTGGTTGATTTTTTTTACGGTTTATCAACCTTTTACAGGATATTAAAAGCCAGAAATATTTTTAGATTGTAAGATTTGTTTGTGTAGATAATAATGATTTACAGGTTTTACTAATTAACCAATTTCTGGATATAACGAACCTGACTGGATTTGAAACTCGGCTCTCAGATTTCAAATTGCCAGCCGTTATCCATAACACCTCCCGCACATCCAAGCTTACAGCATCTGGTATTTTCTATTTTTGAGATTTTTACTTCAAGATCCTTATATGTTAATAGTTTATTATTATTATTATTATTATTATTATTATTATTATTTACTAAGTTCGCGTTTAGTTTCGTATAAAGTCAAAGGGGAGTAATTTGAGATATTAAGATTACTTTGAGTCAATCTTTTAAACGAGAACGACCAGCCTTCGAGTCACGACATATGACACCAATCTGAAAGTACCAAGCAACACTAACATTTACCAACTTTCTTCTAAAACAGAACACGGTCAAACTGGCAGTTATTGGGTGTAGGAAGAATTTGCTGCGCCAATTTGCCAAACTGGGAAGGTTTCCCGCCTTGACAATAAGCGTCCAATAATATATGAAGTGATCTCAAACACCGATATCTGGTTCTGATTTAGAAACCATCAACCGTGTAATGTTAATATTATTTCAGAGGGTAAACTGAGAAAAATGAACTTATCCGATCAGATTATTGCAAATACTAAAATCAAAAGGAACCTCCCCTGACAAACTAGAAAAGTAACACGTGATTATGTTGATTTTACATGAATGCAAAAGAAATGAACCGTTCGTCTGGAAGTTTATTTTCTCCTCAACTATGGGACGTTAAACAGTTGTTAAAAATGGATAATATTTATAAGATTTTGTCATAGCAGGTGCAAGAGAAATAAGTAGACTACATTGTACCATATAACGTACTATAGGGGAGGGCTGGATGCAGGGCCGAATTATGACCAGAACGGGCTCTGAGCACTTAAAAGATTTTTTGGGCCTCTATATACCTGCGAGTTAGTAGGTTAGTATGGAGTCTTGGTGAGTAGTGCAAATAAAGGATATCAACTGAGAACATGCAGCGTGGCAATACTAGCTGGAAATAAATATAGATGGAACTGAAGGCACATATGACCATCGGAAGAAGCTGATCATCAGTTCCAACCCAGAACAACATCAACCAAGAAAGAACCAATCACAGCTGAGCAGCCACTGTCACGTGAGCCACAACCAGATTCTAACAGAACTGTGATCAGAAGTGGTCGTGTAATCAACAAACCAGCGTGTCACATAAACATAATCTCAAACGAATATGGAGGTAGCATATCCCTGCTCACAAAAATTAAATCCCATTAAGTTAATTAGTAATACTAACTTATTCAAGAGAGCTGATGTGATGTATTGAGTAAATAAAAAACCTCATTATCTCCCTTAGCTCATTCCGTTATTAACCAATCAGAATGGCAACAAAGATTCACTGCGGGTCGGTTGTCTCCACGTTCATAATGGCACCCGGTTGATTCAAATGTTAATCATATTTGACTTATTTCTTTAGACATATACATCATCATCATATCATTATAATTTCAGTTGGGACCTCTTCTTTTGATGCCCTAAGCACGTGCTTATTTTGCTTAATGGTTAATCCATTCCTGGCTGGATGTCTTTCAACCTTCCCCACTTTTTGTTGGACGTGAAAATTAAACAGAAGTTTAATTTGTCCTCTTGGCTTCAATCTATAGCAACGCTAATGAACTGAGTTGCATAATTTGTGTAAAATCAATGCCGACATTAATTCTCAAAATAAACCAGAAGACGTTATCTTTCATTTCTTTCCAGAAACATTAGCTTCTTTAAAAAAAAAAAAATCATTTCACAACAAGCAAGGCGATAAGATGAAAATAA
>OZ038478.1:40743066-40753066 GCA_964036315.1 Acanthosepion esculentum | reverse complement strand
TGAGGTACTTACTGAGGATCGAACACACTACACAGTAATGATAAGCTGGTAGATGGATAACCTATGCGCCACAGTCTAGACAACTGTTATGAATAATAATAATAATAATAATAATAATAATAATAATAATAATAATAATAATAATAAGGCACATGGGAACATCAACAATTCCTGTTGTAGTTGGAGCCCTTGGACTGGTTGGAAAATATTCCAGTAGGTTGATTGAAGGGATCCCTGGAAGTCCATGCCTCAAAGAGATACAAAAAATTGTTCTGACAAGTACAGCCCACACTTTACGAAGGGCTTTATCTATGTAATTATTTTTTAAATTTTTATTTATTTATTTATTTTTGCCGTGGAAAGTGTGATGATGCCATTTCTAACCTTAGGTCCCTGGGCGGGACCCGGAAAGAAATGTGTAAACGCCAGATATCAAATGAAATAATAATAATAATAATAATAATAATAATAATAATAATAATGATAATGATAATATTGATATGCCAGTCCCTGCAGATTGTAATGCGTCTTTGAAGATCTTCAAAGACTATCGAAAAACAAAGATCTTGAAATCTAAAAATTGTGGCATATGGGGACATCAATAATTTTAGTTGTGGGTGGAGCCCTCGGATTGATTGGTAAGAGTTCCGATAGACTCATGAAGGAATTCCTTATAGCCTATGCCTTAAAGAAATATATAAAAAAAAGAAATCTACTCACGAGTAGAGCACACAACTTTCGAAGAGCTTTATCTATGTAAAAAGTGTGTGATCTTAGGAATTTTTTTGGGGGTGGGGTGGGGTGGATTTGTCATGAAGCCATTTCTGACCTAGGGTCTCTGGTTGGGACCCGGAAATAAATGTGTATACAACAGAAATCCAAAGAAATAATAATAATATTACTAACCTAATCCAGGCCTGAAGACCGGATCTGGTAGTTAGTAAAAAACGAGATTTATTGATTTATTTTTACGGCTTACCATCCTTTTGCAGGAGCTTTATCTATGTAAAATGTGTGTGATCTTAGTCTGTTTTTTTTTTTTTAATTACAAAAATAAACAGTGGAAAATGCCAGGAAGCCATTTTTGACCTTTGATGACTGGTTGGGATCCGAAGGGAAATGTGTATACAACAGAAATCAAAGGAAATAATAATAATAATAATAATAATAATAATAATAATAATAATAATAATAATAATAATGTCTAAAATGTGTGAAAGTCAAAGAGCTATTGTTTTGTCTGATATTACGTATATCGCCAAAGTGATTTTTTTTTATATTGTAGGTCATAGAAGGTATTTACTGTGCTTATCTTAGTCTAGTAGAAAGCTAGGCGTCTGGAACATAGTGAGGATCTAACTCACTATACAGTCATAATGATTTGCGACGTGAGTCTTCTAAGCATCGATTATCGGCGAGGTTATTTTTTGCTTAATTCTTTTAGAGATAGATAGATAGATATGAACAGACTGAGATAGATAAATTGATAGATAGAAATGAACAGTCTGAGATAGATAGATAGATAGATAGATAGATAGATAGATAGATAGATAGATAGATAGATAGATAGATATGAACAGATTGAGATAGATAGAGATAGATAGATAGATAGATAGATAGATAGATAGATATGAACAGATTGAGATAGATAGATAGATAGATAGATAGATATGAACAGATTGAGATAGATAGATAGATAGATAGATAGATAGATAGATAGATAGATAGATAGATAGATAGATAGATAGATAGATATGATAATATTCTGTGTGAACCCATGGTAGTTGTGATGCCGTTAAAGTGGGCGATGTCAATACTGACGTAATGTTTACGTCAGTCCATCGTAGAGAATTTAAAAGCTTTCCTATTCCTTTAACTACCGACCCGGTCTCCTTGCCCTCCATAGAGAGTTGCTTAATGAGAAAAATAATTAGAGAGAAGATATCACTGCCTTTTCGTTGCTTCAATTAATAGCTTCATGAATGGTGTTGTTGTTTAGCTTAAAGTATGCCCACTTCTGATCCCTGTCTCTGACGCTATATGTGAAGAGAGTCGACGTGCATGTGCGCACATGTGTGTGTGCGCGCGCGTGTGTGTGTGTGTGTGTGTGAAAGAGCGAGTACGTGTGCGTTCTCCTTTCTATGTTTTTCAGTCTCTTCGCTTCTGACGTGATCAGTTTAAATCTTGACTGATTAATTGAACCATGAATCTTTCTGTAATTTCCATCCTAGTAGATTTCTTCCGAATTCTTTATCGGACAAATGAATCTCTGCTCCTCGTCCGAAATTTAAAACAAAAAAATATTAGTAAATGAAACAAAAATTATGACATTTAACTTCTTTTTTCTTTCTTTTTTTTTTTTACAAGAACCCTAACTGGCAATCATTTAAATATCCCTTTTCTCCACGGTACATCGTTATGTATATATCAATTATTGTTGTCTAAAATCCGAGGTGCCCGCATTTATATGCGTGTTCACTTAAGATCCTGAAGGTGTATTTTTGTAAGTGTCTGCTGAAATTTTCACTTGTTATCTTTGATTTTAATGAGTAACACCACCATTTTTCTCCCTTAACTCTACCATACTAGTAGAATTTTTCTTCTTCTTCATCATCATTATTTATTATTATTATTATTATTATTATTATTATTATTATTATTATTATTATTATTATAATATTTATATTACTTATGTTTAAGTATCGAGTGTCAAATTGATCAATGAATTATATACCTGTGTAAGATTTAGATTTAGTATAGGTTTTTATTTAATGTTTTGTTGTCTGTGGTTCTAAATTCATTCATTTTACCAGTAAAAGACATTAGTTTCCATCAGATAAATATCTGGCAATTTGTCAATAACTAATCTGAGGTGAAAGTAATTTTTATTATTATTATTATTATTATTATTATTATTATTATTATTATTATTATTATTATTATTATTTCCTTTGATTTCTGTATAGACATTTTATTCCGATTCCTATCCAGAGACCTAAGGTCAGAAATAAATTCATGGCATTTTCAACTAAATCATTTTCGTAAAAAAAAAAAAAAAAAAAAATAACAAACAAACAAAAATCACACATATTTTATATAGATAAAGCTGTTCGTAATGTTTGAACTGTACTTGCGTGTACAATTTTTGGTATTTCTTTATGGCATAGGCTACAAGGAATCCCTTCGCTGAGTCTATCGGAACCTTTTCCAATCAATCCGAAGACTCCAACTACAACTGGAATTTTTGATGTCCTCATGTGCTACATTTTTGAGAGTGAGACTATTATTATTATGATTACTATTATTGTTTGAGATTTGATAGCTTCCCTGACATTTAGATACATTGCTGGCGCTAACAGCTCATAAGGTGCCCACACTCAGTTACACGTCAATTTTCATAGAGTAGAATTCATATAAAATGCAAATTTTACTGAAACCTAATTATATATAATATATAATTGCATATAATTATATACAATAATCATCACGATAATATTATAGCAGAAATAATAGGTGTAAAATAAAAATAAACTTTAACAATAGTGGAAAATGAAAGACAAAACATTGTTATATGCACTTTTTTTCTTCGTCACCTCAAAAAAATTTTTTTTCTCCCTATTTTTATTTTTCAACTTAAGGGTCTCCTCAACTGGTTTGGACTCGCTTATATGTTTCGGGCGGACGATAATGGTAATTCCTCAGCTCTTAACCCGTAGCTAAGAGAGACAACACTTTTCAAACACTTGTGTGAGTTCTTGTATCATTGGGCTACTCAATTACCTCAGTTACAGGTGTATTAATCATTACTCCTGAATAGCAGAGTGGAGGGGGGGATCTTGGACACCTGTACACTTCACGTAGACAGAACAGGTCCCCAATGGTCCGTTACATTTGTAATTTGTCTCTTAATAATGAAGATAAGTTTCCTAATAAAGAGATTTTCCTTTCCCTGTTTTTTTTCCCCGTGACACCGTCACTGGTTAAGGTTTATCCTGATCCTAACATGGATTGCTATTCAACGTTCAGAAAAGCCATCCACTTTCAGAGTATGGGTTTTCTACCAGTGGGTGAGATTACAGTGCGCCTGGATATCAACCTAATTATTTCTACTACTACTACTACTACTACTACTACTACTACTACTACTACTACTACTACTACTATTATTATTATTATTATTCACCTGCATTTATTTTCTAATCACGTGTTGGGTAATAACAAGTAAGCTAGGGTTGTAATTTTCTGTTGATTCCACTTAATTATACAAAAGACAATTATTAGCGAAAAAACTCAAATGGACAAAGCATTTCACAGGATATGAACTGTGCATGTCAGTGACGCCAATAGACAGCAAAGTTTTGCACCTGAAGCGCTAACAGGTGAGTTGCCATGTATTTTGTGAGGCTGAAAAAATGTTCAAAATTCGCGAAGAAGTTTTCAAATTAAAGTTAAGTTTTTCATAAAATGAGCAAATTTACAGTTCCAAGAAAACATTGAAAGAACAATTCTCTATTCCCCATTGTTATTATTATTATTATTATTATTACTTGTGTATGTTACGTTCCCTGTTATGCATCCTGTAGAGTCGGTTCCAAATGATGGTCCTATTTGAACAATTGTCATTCAATTGATAGCACTTTTCTTGTATATGGGATGATCCTAGTAGGGCGATCTTCTGGGCAACCTGTATGTTGATGTTACCTGTGACATTGGTCGTAAAATTGTCCATTACTTTTCTCACGAGGCCCAGAGCTCCGATTACTATTGGTACAGTCTCAGTCTCCAGTCCCCACATATTTTTAATCTCGATCTCCAGGTCCTTGTATTTGGACAATTTCTCGATAATTTTTATGGAGGTGTTTCTCTGATTGTACTACTATGTCAATAAGCAGGCACTCCCTTATTATTATTATTATTATTATTATTATTATTATTATTATTATTATTATTATTATTATCATCATCATCATCATCATCAATATTATTATCATCATTATCATTACCATTATTATTATTATAATAATCATCATTATCATTATTATTATTATCATCATTATTATTATTATAATCATTATCATTGCCATCATCATCATCACCACCACCACCACCACCATCATCATCATCATCATTATTATTATTATCATCACCATTATCATTATTATTATTTTTATTACATATTTTCTTGGACCAATAATATTCATAGATTTTCCAGTATTCAATCCGGAATAAAACTGTTCTAAATAACTGGAAAAATAAATTTTAATCTTCAGATACAAGATTTCTTTTACACGCGGAAATATAGATACGTGTTTATGTGTTTTTTGTTACTATGAATATATGAATATATATAGTACACGCGTGTTTCTAGTTCGGGAAAACTCCTTTAAGTTGATTAACCTGAACCAAAATTTAAAGACCAGTTTAAGACTGAACAAAACGCAAGCATTGTCAAGATTAATCGCATCGACGACCCACCCACCCTTTTCTGAAACCGAGAACTAAACAGAAAACGATAATTGTTCTATTCGCATCAATCTATAAAAATGTTACTCAGTTGAACTGGAGCATTTGTCTATGTTCATTACAACTATTAGTTTTCAAAATAAGTCAAAAAATTTGTTTTCCCCTGAGGCATTAGCTTCTAAAACATTCGCATAAGTCTACAGGTCTTATTCCACCGCTCATACAGCAACATCCTTGAGTAACCCTCTACCATGAGTGGCTCTTGGGCCTTGTATGGCGTGAACATAAGTAAAATAAAATAAAAGGAAAATACGGTAAACCAAAAATAAAATAAATAAGCAAATAAAAATTATGCATTTAAAATTTAAGCAAAAATTGTATACAGTGAAATAACGCATTCAAAGAAAGATTTATTTCACTAGAGGAAAAAAAAATACGGAATCAAGAACCTTTAAAAGTTAATATCTGATTTAGCACCTCCATTATAAACATCTGATTTAGTTTTCCCCACCAACTTTTCAAATATGATTTAGCTATCACTTTTTATTTTGAGGTATCCTATTTGAAATGTTTTTGGTATTATCGTTTTTTTTTTATAAAAAGAGAAAAAAAAAAAGGTAAATCGTTGTTGAAATTACTTTTTTCCTCATTTGTGAAGAATTTTAAACCGAAAAAAAAATAGAGAATTGATAAAACAACGAAAAATGTAGTCCATCAACGGTAAGATTTATGCATTTTATAAAAAGTAAAAGCAGAAACATTAGGAAAATTTCAGAAATAAAAGGAAAAAAAAACCCCAAAAAACTCACAACGCACATAAAAATAAAATAATAATAATAATAAAAACTCTTCGGAACTGTAAGCCAAGATTAATTAACAGAAAACTCGTGCGCAAAGCAGCATTTGGCACACTGCACGCAGATGGGTTTAGTCAGAGGTACATCCTGATGCTTGCGGCAATATCTAGATAACATACCATCCGACTTTTATGTCCGACGGTGGATCACTAAGTTCATATCTTGATGCGTAGTTATCAACTGAATTTTAATATTAAATTTTCACGGTATAATTTTCGGACCATGTGATTAATGGAGACGTACTGAGACAACGCAAAAAAAAAAAAATTTGCTGTAAAAAATACAGGCTTTTCTCATCATTTGATTATGGACTTATTGTTCCATTGGCGTGTTCGCGTTGCATGTGACAAATAATATGATGGCAGAATCAATCTTTCAGTTGAAATAAAAAAGTATCATTGTATATACACACACACACATATATATATATATATATATATATATATATTTATATACACACACACACACACACACATATATATATATATATATATATATATATATATATATATATATATATATATATATATATATATATATATATGTAACATCATCCACAGACAGCCTATATAGAGGCCCTGAGTGTTGACTTCAATGTTCACTTTTATATTTATATTTAAATTCGCTCTATCTCTAATATTGAGCCCTTTATCCCATAGCACACTTTAAAACTATATTTGTTCATATATATATATATATATATATATATATATATATATATATATATATATATATATATATATAAATGAGTATAGACGATCTTTAACAATACATTCGGTTATAATTTATTTCGGGAATATACAAATATTCATCTCTTCAGACCGTAGTTTTTTTTTTTTTTAATAAATTGTGTTAATTTATCCAGACCAAAGGGAAAGGGGAATGGAAAAAAGAAAAAGAAAAGGAAAAAAATAATATTAAAGAGGAAGAAAGAAAAAGAAAAACTTCAATATGAGGTTTTTAAACAATTATATATAGAGAGAGAGACAGAGAGAGAAAGAGAGAGAAAAGAGAGAGAGAGATGCTTGTGTATTAATAAATAAAAACTTTTACGGACTTTTTTTTTCAACCGGTAGATTCATTGTGACGTTATGAAATATGGGGAATGGCTGGAACTCATAAAATCCAAACGATGTATTTTTCAATGCATAAAATATTTTGACGGCCTGTAAATTAAAGTGAAAATAAGTGATTATCTCTCCCGGCTATTATTTATTGCATGTAAGCCTTCTTTTTTTTTTTCATTGTTTATCAGGTGTAAGAAAAAAAAATCAAATTTAATATTCATCCACTATTGATTATGATAGCAAATTTCTTTGCATACAAATTTGAACTTTTAAGGTTTATTTTGAATTCCCGCAAGTAAAGTAATATCAACGAGAATATAATGAACAGTGAAGCGGGTTGTGCTCACCTGGAAATAGAATTCAAGTTAAGATAGAAAAAAGGCTATGATTTAATAAAAAAAAAAATTCTTGCTAATCTTTCCGAAAAAAATAATTATAAAACGAAAATATACCAAAAAAGAATTACATAGATTTTAAAACTGAAAAAAAATATTTTCGTTTAAAAATTTTAAGTCATTTCATCAAGTAAAGAAATATTTATTTAAAATAGCCTCATTTTTTTTAATGGCGTAGATACATAAATTCATATATAAATATATACATATTTAAATTTATGCAAAAATGCAAGTAATATTTTTTTGTTTCTTTTAAATGCAAATTATAAATGAAGTCAAGAATTCTTTCGTTTACTCTTATAAAGTTAGACGAGAAAAAAAAACGGATTGAAATACTCATGAGTAAATATTCGTTTTAGAATATTCATAAATTTAAAGAATGGCTTGACAAAAGTTGGGTCATCCTTCGAGACAAAAATTATGAAAGAAAAAAGTTTATCAATGAATCCTTAACTTCTGTTCATTATATACAAAGGGGCCACATTTACTTTTGCATCGAGACTTTTTTACCGTTCAAAAATAAATTAAGAATACTATTATATAATTATCATTCAACTCGTTTTAACCCATGAAAATTACGCCGTTAACCTATTTTAATATTCTGATGAATGTTAATTCTTTCGTTAATGATTGAATTAACTCGTGGCGTGTTCTACGACAATAAAATATCTGTGGAAATTCATTCCCCTATCACATCATTAAATATTTGAGCTTAACAACTTTAACGAAATATTACAATAACGGCCATAAAAATGAATACTGGTCGTTATTTTAAGTAGGTACAAATAAAAAGATTTGAAATTGATAATCTTTTCCAATTTGACTAAAACAGCCGTTAAACACCACTCACTTTCATCAAGTTGTGTTTTTTCCCCCTCTATCTACGCGATCAACACAGAATAGTCCATTATTTATAAGGCATTGGCAGTACGTAACGGTCGTGTGAACTAAGGAATTATAATACGATAGTTATTTCCCTTGAACTATTTTTATAACTTAGTGTATCTTAGGTGGTACCTTAATTGAAGACTTCTGGCTACAATTCACCGGCTCTAATACTTAATGACATAAGACTTTTACCAATATAGCCTCGTTTCTATTTCTGCCTTTTCAATGCAAATTTACGATAATTAAAAGAAATAACATTTAAAAGCATTCTTTGTCTAATTTGCATGAAAATAATTTGAAAAAAATATATATATATATATTTTTTCTTCAAATGCTTACAGTTAAAAATTTTTTTCCAGACTTTCGCTTTTGAGGAATTAATTTGAACGACATTTTCATTTTAATGAATATCAATCGTTTGCATTCGAAAATAAAATTCTGCAAAAGGCTAATTTTAAAGAGATTTCTCTTAAATGTTTGGATGTTAAAATCTGCGATATCTTTACAAGTGAACCCATTAACTCCCCTATTTATTTATTTATTCGCCGGTCATTACATACATAACGCGGCAGATATCATCTCATGCATTTGTACACACATCCAACAATCTTTATGAAAAGATGACCGACAAAAGAAATCGGTGAACCTTTTTTCAGTGAGTGTATAAAACCGTTGCACAAACCTGAAGAAGTGGCAAACTCTTAAATCGGTAAGTAAGCCAAGGGCAGAAACGTTTCTTTATTGTAAGTAGACATTTATTAGTTTAGCCCGACACATATGAGTTAACACGAGAAAGGGAAATCTATTGAAATTATATATAAAGTAATGGTCGTTGTAAATCAAGCGTGTGTGCCTTGTGGTTGAGTTAGAGTGTGATCAAAGTTTAAAGTGGATAATGACGTGAAGAAAGAAAGAAAGAAAGAAAGCGAAAAAGAAACAGAGGAAGGAAGGAAGGAAGGAAGGAAGGAAGGAAAGAAGGAAGGAAGGAAAAACGAAAGAAAAAAGAAAAGAATATCCACACAGAAAGAAGAATGAACGAACGAAAAAAGAAAAGAAAAAGAAAACGACACACAGAAGAAAGAATGAAAGGAGAGAAAGCAAAAAAAAGAAAGCGATAAAGAAATAGAGAAAAGAAGGAACGAAAGAAAAAAAGAAAGAAAGAAGAAAGACCGAAAGAAAAAAGAAAGAGAGACTCACACAGAAAGAAGAAATAACGGACAAAGAAAAAGAAAGAAAGAAAGAAAGAAAAAGAATGGTAAAAAAAAGCTGATAATTAGTAAGGGACATCAGGTAGCACGTTGATTGATTCAAGCACTATAGGGAAAATCGG
>OZ038478.1:40735566-40738066 GCA_964036315.1 Acanthosepion esculentum | reverse complement strand
GCGGTTATATTTTTCTTGTGTTCACATAATGTTCTTCTTTTCTGGATAATGAAGAACATTGTAAGAATGCAAGAAAAATTAAGGTAAGTACATTGTCAGTCGTTTCTAATGAAATTTGTATATACATATATATTGGGGATATCTGTATGACAAATTGAAAACGTCTACTTGTGAAGCGTTTCTCCCTTCAGTACTTTATCGGAAAAAAATAATCCTGTAACATCCTGAATGATGAAACGCGTCACATATAAACTTGTCATACAAATTCCCCAATATTGTTCTTGATATATAAAAAATATATATCGTTATCTAACTTTATATATATATATATATATATATATATATATATATATATATATATATATATATATATATATATATATATATATATAAAAGAGTTTGTCGCGTATTTTGGGGAACTTTATCCACTCCGCATCTTTTAGTTAAAAATGTCTGACTTTCTCATTTTCGCGGTTCTATTTCTAATGTAGACATAACCTTGTCTTGCTTGTCTTCCGCTAATAACCCTGCCGAAAACAGGCGAGGTTGGGGAACATTTTTTACCAAGACGGTATTTATAGGGTTAAAAAAAGATTCGTCGTCAGTCAGCGCAAATTATTCTTTAATTATTCTGGAAATTTCATTATCGATATAGCTCAATGTCGGCCATATTTTCTTTTTATGCTTTTAATAAAAATAATTTGCAAAATATTTATTAAGATATAAATAATGTAAGATAATATCTGTAATTTAATCTTCACTTATTTAATTGTCCCTTTTATTTATTTATATCTTTTTTCTCCGATTTATAGGAAGAATTTAATTTCTTTTTAATATTAAAGAATAATTACGAGTATTAGGATTTAAAAGAGTTTATATCAAAAATTAATTATTTTTATATAAATAAAAATTATTTTTATTTACTGAGGTTATCTTATATTCACGGATAAACTAAAATTGATTTTACAGATGTCAAAATAATTTTCGGCTCTGGAGCGACAGAAGTTACAATTTACTTTTTAAAATGCGAAGAGAAAACTTAGTAATACTTTAGTTAAAAAATATTTGTGGGAATTTGTGCGAAAACCGTTTTCATATTAAAATGAATATGAGGAAGATATTCGCAATTCGATACAGAATTTGAACCTTTCCGCTTAATCAGTAACAAAAAAAATATGATAAAATCTATTATGATGGCGAATTAATCTTGAAATGTGTGCAGATACAATTGGAAACGTTTGCAAATGAATTAAAATATCAGTATTAAAGCGAGATTCAAGAACAAGATGATTTTCTTTTATTACACAATTACCAAATTAACATTAAATCAGCTTTTATCTTTCAAAACATCGGGTAATTGATTTAACATGGAGAGATATTACAATTAACGCTTATTTAGGAATTACGTGATTTTTATAAAGAATGCAATTTTAAGAAATAACGATTCATTTTTCCTGTCTTTGGAAAAAGGAACAACTTGGAATCTAAATAAATGAATTCGTAGCACATTTTGTTTTATCTGATTTGAGGGAGGTAAATAGATATCATATATAAAGAGTCATTTCTCTAAAAGAAAAAAAAACAATGCTTATCAATGCTCGACACTTGGATTCAGAAACCAGAACAGAAGATACAGTCTATTCATATCTATCTATCTATCTATCTATCTATCTATCTATCTATCTATCTATCTATCTATCTATCTATCAGTCTGTTCTTTGTCTAGCTGTCCATCTTTCTATCTCAGTCTGTGCATCATCTATCTAACTATCCATCTATCTATCTATGTCTGTTTATTAAAACTCTCTCTGTTCATTAGCAATCTGTATCACTCAGTTTGTTCATGACATATCTATTTGATGCTTATCTATCTATCTATCTATCTATCTATCTCAAGCTGTACATTATCTATCTAGATCAAACTACTCATTATCTTTAAATCTTTTCATTACCTACCTACATATCTATCTATTTAAATCTTTTCATTACCTGTCTATGAATCAATCTCAATCGGTTCATTGACTATTTTAATCTGTTCATTATCTATCTATCTATCTATCTATCTATCTATCTATCTATCTATCTATCTATCTATCTATTCACATCTATCTATCTATCTATCTATCTAAATCTGTTCAGTGCCTATCTATCTCAATCTGTTCAGTACCTATCTCACTGTTGATTAGTAATCTATCTATCTCAGGTTACATCTATCTGTCTCAGGTTACATTTCTATCTGATCATTTTCTATCTCAATCTGTTCATTGCTTATCTATCTATCTATCTATCTATCTATCCATATATATATATATATATATATATATATATATATATATATATATATATATATATATATATATATATATATATTTTATTCATCTATCTTCATCTGTTCACTCCCTATCTATTTATCTATCTCTATCTATCTATATTTATTATCTATCTATATCTTTTCTTTACCTACATATCTATATATCTATTTATCTATCTATCTATCTAT
>OZ038478.1:40725566-40730566 GCA_964036315.1 Acanthosepion esculentum | reverse complement strand
ATTGAGAATTACATAAATATTGCAGCCTTGACATCTGCCACAAATATCTTTATTTGTGTATATATTTGTTTATCTAATTCACATGTTTGTCGATACATGTATGTGAATTATTAAGCCCAGATATATGGTATCCGATGGCAGACAATTTTGTAGCTTGAAAGTAAAAGGTGTCTGCAGGAAGAAAATCTTTTCAGTTAAACATCGAGGTTTATGATTTAACGAGCGGAGAAGAGTCGCTAATTGAACGAGTGGAAAGATAATTTTTTTTAAAAAAGAAGAAAAAACAGAATGAGAGAAAAATAAAAATAAAAGTGACAATGAAAGACATTGGTAATAATAATAATAATAATAATAATAATAATAATAATAATAATAATAATAATAATAATAATAATAATAATAATAATAATAATAAACTTCTTTTAATGTGTCAGTAAAAACGAATCACTAATCTGGGGCCTAGGTTAATTAATTTAGCGGTCTGATTTTCGATACTCGGAGAATAAAATAATTAATCTGTCTGTGTTTTACTTTTAGATGATATTTTTGTGAGTAGAAGTGCAAATTTGAAAAACGAGACGGACATATTGTTTTTTATTAAGTTGATATTATTATTATTATTTTAAAAAATAGTTTGAAACTATACAGTTATTTTTGATGCTGAGTAAATTCAATGGTTTTAAGTTTGTATACAAAAAAGGCAGGTTCATTTTCTGTTTCATATTTTCTCAACATGTTCAGTAATGCGATATGAAGTAGATCGTCAAAAACAGGGAAATGTCGATTCGTTTAACGTGTTTAAAACATGTCAAAGTTTAATGAATATTTGACGGGTGCCGAAAACATAGCAAAAACATTTTTATTCACAGAGAGTAGGAGAAAGGCCTAAAACACCCGAATGATATTACTTCTTTAATTGACAATTTCATTCAAGTCTGTAAAATAAAAGTTAATCTTTGTCGAAAATTTTCTACGTGTTAGGATTTAAACAACGCGACGTTAGAAATACTCCATATCCGTATATATCCTCTGACGAGTGGATTGAGCGATGCTGGAGATCCGTCTATGAAACTCTAGTGTCAAAGTGCTGAAGGTAACTTCACTCAGCTAAGTGAGAAATATTTTTGTATTAATCACACACACACACACACACACATATATATACATATATATATATATATATATATATATATATATATATATATATATATATATATATAATACATACATATATAAATTTGTATTAATCACAAAAACACACACACAAGATGTATATATATATATATATATATATATATATATATATATAGATAGATAGATAGATATACCCGCAATAAACAGTATTAATAGGATGTTGACAGGTTATGCTACCTTAACTAAGCCTCAAGATGATCTAATGCGAATCCGAGGGTAATATAACGTCAATAAATTATGATGCATAAAAACGATTTAAAAATTCACAAATTAGCTACACAAGTTTCGCTTGCCTACCTGAATATATATATATATATGTGTGTGTGTGTGTGTGTGTGTGTGTGTGTGTGTGTGTGTGTATATATATATATAATACATCTTAATGAAATAGATATATCTTACCCGAAGAACCGGTGCATGTGCAATACACACACACACACACATATATATGCATACATATATATATATAAATGTTTGTTTAAAAAAAAAAAAAAAAAAAAATATATTTTGACTAAAATATTGACCCTGAAGATGAACAATGATGTTCGAAAGCGCTAGGTCATCGTATGGACAATACATATTTCGGAACTATTTTCAAATAAAAAGTCTCATTAGAGAATATGAGAAAATTCAAAAGAAAATATGTAAGACTATGTTGTCTTTAACATTCAACACTACATGTTTAAAAGAAAAGTTGCTGCCAAATTATACATATATATATATATATATATATATATATATATATATATATATATATATATATATATATATATATATATATATGTATGTATATATGTCTGTGTGTGTATGTATATATTTCACATTATTTCTTCTGAAACCTACTTAACAATAATAATGAAAACAATAATGATAATAATGAAAATAATAATGAACTTTACTAAATGGTTTAAAATTAACAAACCCAAAAGATTTTTAATGAACATTTAAAAGAGGGTGTCGTAAAAATACGTATTTTGGGCAATGGTTTTGAAACGATACATATCTGTGAATAATTTCATTTGAACTATCGAAAAGGCTGATGAGCGGATACTATCTGCATAACTTAAAATGGTGAAGATAAGTTTTTAAACTTTTGTTATTTTATTTGTTTACTATATATATATATATATATATATATATATATATATATATATACATATATATATATATATATATATATATATATATATATATATATATATATATGTGTGTGTGTGTGTGTGTGTATATATATAGAGAGAGGGAGACAGAGACAGAGAGAAATATATATGTAAATCTGTATGTATACATATATGTGTGTGTGTGTGTACGTGTGTTTGTGTGTGTGCACGTGTATTTATGAACACGTGTGTGTATGCACACCTGTGTGTCCGTGTGTGTATGTGTAAGCGCTTGATGCATTTCATGTTGAAAGTAGTGAGTGTATGATGCAACAATACTTACCAAAGGTGAGTAGAATGCAGATCCTTCGGCCCCCAGGGGTAAGTAACCCTGGGTGGCGGCTGCGGCAGCATATGCGGACGCACCCCCGTAAACACTTTCAGTCAATCCAGGGACTCGTGGATAATTCAATAAAGTGGAACTGTATTGACAAGAGCAGATTGTTTGACCCGTGTGGGGGTCGGTAATGATTGGCCGGCCATTTTCGCAACAACCTCGGCTGGTGGCTGAACCGGTCCCCGTGGACATCTGAAGTATATCGTATAGCCGTGCTTGCATAATGAAAGCCGTTATGGGTATGCTATAAGATACAAAAATCCGATTATCTATACAGATATATAAATATATATATATCAGATGATATAGATAATTGTATATATATATATATATATATTTATAAATATATATGTATATATTTTCGACAATTTGCAAAATAAAATAAAATGTACATTTAGGTTTCTTGATTGTTGTTTTATGTAGGTGGTTTGTTTCTTTTTGTCGTTTTATTTTTTTTATGTTTGTCAGTTCGCTGAATTTTGGCAAGTGCTTCAGGATTTTGTTCCCTTGTTAAATGTTGGTAATTTCAATTTACTTTTTTCAGAATTGAAAAAGCAGTTTTAAATTAGAAATAAATTAAACCGTAAAATTTATTCTATTGAAAATCCAATATTTTTATCACGCTTTTCGTCTTTTGTTTACATTTTTTTGCTTATTAAATTTATGCATATATATATATATATATATATATTGTATTTATTTTACTTGTCTGTATGCAAATTGATCTGTATGTAAATATTTTTTTCTTTTAAATATATATATATATATATATATATATATAACTTCCATATAAAGATCTTCCTTTGGTTTTTGTTATTGTTTGCTGTTGTTTTCGTATCAGTAAACAGAGCGAAGATAAAATTGGGTCCAGTGAATTTTTTTTTTTTTTTTTATTTACGTTATTTTTTTCCAAATGTTTTGTCGTTTTGTTGTGGAAAATATTTTTTTTTTTCCGACGTGACCAGAAAAAAAGTCACTGGCAGCCCAGCCGCGGGTATCTTTTTCCCCTGTTTCGGAACAAAGTCAACTAGATTTCGTTGGAAACATCACGAGAGCGATAGAGGGCGATGTACACGCTAGCAGTGCGTGGAGCACACTATGTGTTTCTATTTGCTACGACTCAGTTGGGCTTTCCTCCGCCTGCCTTCCCCCTCCCCTCATGTCGCTCCCACTATTTCACACTCTCCTTCCACTACACCCCACTCACTCCTATGGTCTAATAAACCACCCCCAACTCCTTCAGTTACTTCCTTAGCCTTCCTTCCTTCTCTACCTCCCTCCATATCATTTTGTCTCCTCCCTCCACTTCTTCCTGTTTTTTTTTTAGCGAAACACCACGTTCAGGTCCTCCTTCCCTTCATCATTTCGCTCGTTCCTCGCTTGTTGATTGGCTTGAAGACTATATACATGGGTATTTGCGTGTATGTGTGTGTCTCTGTGTGTGCGCAGCCTTCTCTACGTGTACACGTGTGTTCGATGTCGTTAAGGGAGAGAGAACAACGATGAAGAAATAAAAAAAAAGAACATGTCGTGAGTGTATACTTACTTGCTTTGGTTGTTTTCTTGTTTATAGATATTTGAATTTGATTTACTTAATGACATTCTCCACAGTGTATGTAACCCCACTTTCCGAAAACAGACGGAAAAGTTAAAAGTACTCGATGTGTGCTTACATAGAAATATACAGGTTTAAAAACCTGCTTGAAGATTTAATCAGCTTAACAAAGAAAACCTTCGTATAAAATTTGCAAATAATCAACTTTATGCATTCTGTCTACATAAATAATACAACACGACAATTTGTGAAATTCTGAATAAGAAAGAAGAGAGGTGAGTTTTCTATTGC
The DNA here is from genome assembly GCA_964036315.1 of Acanthosepion esculentum. NCBI lineage: Eukaryota > Metazoa > Mollusca > Cephalopoda > Sepiida > Sepiidae > Acanthosepion > Acanthosepion esculentum. The sequence goes on along the minus strand of OZ038478.1, from coordinate 40,726,029 downwards.
CTGTTGTTAATATTTTATACGGGATCTTTTCTGTTAATTTACCCCAAAATATTAAAATTCATTCCAAAATATTAAAATTCACCGCAAAATAAAATAATTTAAATTTACTAAAATTCACACCAAATTCTCCCAGAGCGAGGCCCTTCCATTGCACTCCGTTTGGGTTGACCTTTGCGTTCGCCCGAAAATGGTCGACTCGGGTGTGCATATTTCTAAGTGTGGGGCCTACGTTCGCGCTTACTCATATAAACAAGCCAAAAGCAGATTTTTTTTCTTTATTAATTGCAAAAATTCTTGTAAGTCCCTTGACAATATCATCTGCACTTACGAAATATGAATAAATCCCTGATTTTTGGTAATTTTTTAATCCTGAGAATTGGAGCTGTTACGAGGCAAGCTAAACACATTTTGATTTAAAATTTATAATTTCAGAAGAGTGACAATATTTTAATAAAACAAACAA
>OZ038478.1:40689762-40694762 GCA_964036315.1 Acanthosepion esculentum | reverse complement strand
ATAATGATTGAGTCTAGATTTAATGTGGGTTAAGATTGTAGTGATTATGGAAGCATCGTCTTGAGAGTCTGTTTCCCAAAGTAGTGGTTCTTGGAATATGAAGGGAAAGAGGTAATTCGACCCTGCGTATGTTGCAGCTGTAAAGGTCTGAACTAGTGGGACTCAACAAATTGGCTTGTCAGAACATTTACCATAGAAACAGCAATATCTTCCAGCAATAAAATTTACATTAAATCGATTGTCTGATTACTGTTATGTTTTCAATCAAGAAAATAATCAACAATAAAGGTGTTTTCCATTTCATACAAAATTCAAGAACTGATAATAATATAAAAACAAGATATAAATCCCTGGTGATTTTATGTCAAAAAAGATAAAAATTCTCAGTGTTTCAATATTTGATACCAATTAAACTCTGCAAAATAATCAACCAGTGCAGATATAATTATTTTTATCTCTGTGCAAACAAAGACTCGTCAATTTCCACATTGCGTCCAAGTCCACTCAGATGCGCAGGGTGATTATGGAAGTAGGCAACTGGCGTGTGCCAAATTATAAAAGAGCCCACGTTGTCTTGTTAAATTAACTACAATACCTCAACACTATATGATGAAAATCGAACATTCGGTAATGCCTTTACAAGGTGAGCTCAAAATCGGCCGATTACGGGTTTCAAATTTATGATAAGTTGTGAGCAAGTGCTTCGTTGGAGAAAATGTTATATTCTCAAGGTTTACAGACTTTTCGAACTTGTGGAATTAGAGATGTCCCATTGTGAGACATTTACCAGACCTAATATCGGAATCAAATCAGAGGAAAATACAAACACTGAGTTGATCAATGGCGATTTCGTTTTCGTACACACACAAACACACACACACACACACACACACACACACACACACAAACACACGCACACACGCACGCACGCGCGCGCAGAAATATATATGTGTATGTATATATGTGTATGTATGTAAATCTCACGATGAGTTTGTTAGGAATATGACTCTTGATTATATCAGCATGGGTAAGGGACGATCCTAGTATGTAGCACCTTATGGAAAGAGGCTGAAGAACAGACTACAGGCCGGCCCAAGCCTTGTAATCGAAACTGGATATAGGGAACAATTCCATCGATGGTTGTGCAAGGTGTCACCGTGACCGGGCGTTTGGGCGTACTGGACTTGCCCAAAGTGTTCATCACTCCAGATGATCCGATCTCCTAAATTTCTGTATAAACCACAGGTGTGGTCTGTATGTATTGAACAAAGGTTCCTGAGTAGGTGTCTACGTTAGGGATTGGCTAGTCATCCTAACATACGGGTGTGCACGGAAAACGAGAGGTACTGGAAAAATATATATATATATATATATATATATATATATATATATATATATATATATATATATATATATATATATATATATATATATATATATATATATATGGGACAAAGTGGAAAAGGTACATTTTTATTTAAGATACACCATACAAACACACACACATGTATACATGTTTTTTGTATTCCGTTTTTATTTATTGTTACTAAGTGTAATATATGTTTAATGAAATACCATTTTTGTTAACACACAAATTAATATCTACCGTCCTATAGCAAGAAAGTCTTAAAGAAAATGAACCTCCAGACAGGAATCGAACCTATATTCACCTTTTCATCTGGGAAACCGCTTTCAATCCAAGCTTAATGGCAGAACCAGATTGGTCTGAAAACGTCTTCCCCACGTGAATACAGGTTCGATTCTTGTCGGGAGATATTTAACCAGTTTTTCAACTCAAGACATTAACATTTATGTTAAATTAAAAAACATACATTGTCGAATTTAATCCATTATATATATATATATATATATATATATATATATATATATATATATATATATATATAATGTAATTTATGAAATATCCGACAATTATTTTCAGCAATTATTTAAATTATTTTCTGTTTATACGTTATTTTTTTATAGTTACAATTTTTTAAAAATAAATTGTCTATAAACTGTATTAATATCCTTTACCGGCCTGAATTTTTGAGAAATTTCGCGGAAAATATGCGCTCTCCAACAAGAATCGAACGTGTAATCTCAATGGGAACCAGCATTGGATCTGACGTGATGCTAATCATTCAACCACAAAGAAGTGTTTGCGTTACAAAAGCATTTGCTTAAATAAATTGAATCTATTAAAAATAACGTATAAACAATATATATATATATATATATATATATATTCAGAGATACGCAAACGACTTCTTTTCTGGCAATTTTGGAATGGACTTTGGCTAGAATCATAAGATGCCCTCTTGAAAATAAAGACGCGTAATGTGTGATATAGCTTTTGAATATCTATTTACGAAAAAGTAGGGGAGAGATTTTTTTTTAAGTCTAGATTTTTCAGATGGGAACACTTAGCAAGTAGATACTGAAAAAGAAACAACAAGAAGTAGACAAAAAATTATACTTGATTTAACTTTTAGACTGTGGAAGTTTATTTTTATTATTTATATACATGCAGACAGACATATTTAATCTTGTGCGGTAGGCTGTTCAATATATATATATATATATATATATATAATGTAAACACACTCGTCATTTTTCTACATTGTCGTACAGTGACTCTATATAATGTATTTAAAGAGTAGATAAACAGATATAAGTAAATATAATGTTCCTCTATGAATTCAAATATAAAGTCACAGTTTAATAATCGATATCAATTTCAATTTATTTTGAAGTTACATAAACTACAAACATATATGTATGTAGGCGTATTTTTTTCTAAAGTGTGTGTATTCAAAGATTACAGAAGGCAGACCCATTCACAGATAAATAATACATATAGGTATACATGTGTGTGTGTGTGTGTGTGTGCGCGCGCGCGCCTGCGAGTCCGTGCTGAAATGAATTTGACTTGATGCACGTTTCCAAACCTTCCTTTTCTTCAACATCCGTCGGATTTTTACATATATATATATATATATATATATATATATATGTATGTATATTGTGTCCATATATGTATGTATGTATGTATGTTGTGTTCATATATGTATGTAAAAATATTGTGTCTATATATGTATGTATATATACTGTGTGTGTGTATATATATATATATATATATATATATATTGTTTATATATATATATATATATTGTTTATATATATATATTGTTTATATATATATATATATATATATATATATTGTATTTATATGTATTTTATTTATATATATATTGCCTTTATGTGTATATATATATGTATACATATGTGTTATGTTTATATATACTATGTTTATATATGAATGTATATATATTATGTTTATGTATGTCTATATATTGTGTTTATATATATATGTACATATATCATGTTTATGTATGTATATATTTTGCTTATATATATTTCGTTTATTTATATATGTATGTATATATATTGTGTTTATGTATATATATATTGTTTTTACATATATATATGCGTATATATCGTTTTTACATATATATATATATAGTGTTTATATATGTATATATATATATATATATTGTGATTTTTATATGTATATGTTTTGTTTATATATATTTCATTCATTTATATATGTATGTATATATATTGTGTTTATATATGTATATACATATTGTGTTTATATATGTATTATGCATGTTTTGTTTATATATATTGCGTCTATATATATATGTATTTATATACATTATATATTTATGTACGTAGATATATATTATGTATGTATATGTATTATGTTTATATGTATATATAGTGTGTGTCTATATCTATGTATATATATTGTGTTTCTATATGTATATATATATTGTGTTTCTATATGTATATATATATTGTGTTTCTATATGTATATATATATTGTGTTTATATATGGATATGTATATACATAATCTTTATATGTGTATATGTTTTGTTTATATATTGTGTTTTTTATATATGTATATATATATATTATTTATATGTATTTATATTGTGTTTATGTATGTATTTATATTGTGTTTATGTATGTATATATATTGCGTTTTTATATGTTTGTATATATTTGTATATATATTCTGTTTTCATATATATATATGTACACAAATATTTCATATATATATATATATATACACAAACATATATATAAATAATATATATATATATTAAAGCTTATATTCATATATTTGTTCTTAATCTTTAATTTAATATTTACTTTTTTCTATGCGTTTGATTAATTTCTATGTTAACTCAAATCGTATTTTTTCATATGTAGAAACTTTATCTATCTATCTATCTATCTATCTATCTATCTATCTATCTATCTATCTATCTATCTATCTATCTATCTAAAGTTTAACATTGTACTGTGCGCTCCCGTTGATAAATATTGAAGTGAAAAAAGTGCATTTACTTATTGTTGAACTCAGGTTTAAGTAGTTTTAAGTTTATTCCACGAAACAAATTTGAACAATTTGATTGAAAACATTACAACATACATTTATTATTGGAAAAAAAGCTCTAGATATATCCCCACCCCTGCAAACACTTATACCCACGTGAATCTGTTGTCGAGGAAATGACATAGTGAGTATATAACATAGAGCCATCATCTACTTTTCATTAGATTCAATAATAAATATTCATAGAGCTACGCCTCTCATTGTCGATACATTTTTTTATTAAGAATATTCAATGAGTGTGGAAGTATATAAATACAATTAAGCATAAGGTCACATAATTAATACGAAAATATATAATATAAAATATTACGCACACACACACTATTTATATATATGTGTGTGCGCGTTCGTGTGTGTGTACGCGCGTTCGTGTGTGTGTGTGTGTATGTATGAATGTATAAGTGCGATTGTATGTGTCTATAGAGTAACTTGCAGATCATTACTACTCTAATAAATTCACTTTGCTCTTACAGTTTCCTATTCAGTTAAAATATATGAATCTCAAATATTTCTAACCTATTCTTTAACAAG
>OZ038478.1:40677262-40684762 GCA_964036315.1 Acanthosepion esculentum | reverse complement strand
TAATAATTTGACAGTTATACGTGTGTCGAATATATCCATATGTTATGATGGGGATATTGGTTTTTGCATATTTGGAACCCAGCATCACTTTGTTTACGTGATGCTCTCACTCAACAACAACAACAACAACGACAACTGGTATAAACGCCATCCAGACTCGGTACAGAGATCTGTAACAATTTTATCGAACTTTACAATACACGCAGACAACAATCAAAGCTAATCGCATAGACATCATGACCTAAACCCACAAAAACGGAATATGCTTTCTTATTGACAAGGTTAGTCCCTGCAGACTGTAATGTATCTTTGAAAATTTTCAAAAAACTATCAAGATAACAAGGATCTTGAAAAGAAAATCTCAAAAATGTGCCACATAAGAACGTCAATAATTCCAGTTGTAGTTGGACCCGTCGGATTGATTGGAAACTGTTCCGATAGACTCATTGAAGGAATCCCTGGTAGCCCATGCCTTAAAGAAATACAAAAGATTGTACTCACAAGTACAGTTCACACATTACGAAGGGATTTATCTATGTGAAATGTGTCTGATCTTAGTTATTTATTTTTTTACCAAAATGATAAGTGGAAAATATTATGATCCTATTTCTAACCTTAGATCTCTGTTTGGGACGCGGAAGGATATGTAAATACAACAGCTCATCAAATGTCTTTCTTGAGAGAGAAAATGATTGCATTTAGAAACACTTTAGTAGTGGAGAAATAAAATAATTTTTATTTAATTTGTTTGTTTTTTTATTCAGGATGATAATGGTAATGATATCGTAATATTAGCCATTTCTTTATAAGGAAAGATTTGGCATTCATTAACGGAACAACCAGTACTGTTTACGGTTGAAATTTATAAAATCTTTCTCTTAAAACAATTTTTCAGGAAATCAGGTTTATAAAGTTCAGTAACTTTTATCGCTCTTTCCAGTATTGTGGGCGGTTTTGAAGTGATGTAGAATGTCAACATCTAGATGATGTCATTATTTTCACACTTGAAAATGGAATGACAAAAGTTAAAAAATAAAAATAAAAACTCCGACGTTACGAAAGGACTTCTTCAGACTAATGATGCATTAATCGATGGCGACTTAAATACAAGGTGATTGAAAAGTAACTCCCTATTTTATGTATAAGTGGCCAGCCAGGAGTTCTGACTTAACACCCTGTGATGTTTTTCTTTGGGGTTGCTTAAAGAAGCAAATTTACTATACCAAACTAAGACTTTGGAAGAACTTGAAGCGCGAATACAAAAAGTTATGTCTTTCATACCACAAGAGTTCCCGGTGAAATCAGTTTGGCGTGATTCTTGCCAGGGTCGAGAAGTTGGTAGCGAAATCTGGTGCCAATATCGAATTTTAAATAAAACCTTATGTTAAACGCTTTCCTCTCGTATCCATTTCTTGTAAAAGTTATAGTTAATAAATAAATTATAACTATTTTGAAATGAGGAGTTGCTTTTCAATCACGCTGCAAATTGGGGTGGGGAAGAAAAAAACGCCGGTCATAATTTTGTATCAAGAAATGCTTAAGATACAGGTACGCTCATATTAAAATTTTAATTTTTAAATTATTGTATTCGATGTATCTAGATTTATAACCTAGGCGACTTCATTGAGTTTTCAAAGCGTTTGCTTTTATTTTCATCACTAAAGGAAATAATACAAGCTGTGTTTTGAGGTTTTGGTCGCTAAAAGACTGAAACAATTTGAATTAGTTAAAATAAAAAAAACTATAAATCTTCAGTAGGAATATAGAATATCATCGTCGTTTAGCCTAATCTGTTTTTGTTTTTTTTTTCATCTTGATTTCTGAACGACAGAAAAAAATATATTCCTTATGTAAGAAAAAGTTATTCCAGTAATGTTCGTGCGGTTGTCAGCACTTGTAAAACGAAAAACAAAGCCGAATTTATACATGACATTGATGTACACCCGAAATATTATTTTGAGTTGGACAGGGTCATTTTCTCTACATCGTTTGAACTTTGGAGCCGGGTGTCAGTTCAAATGTGAACGCCAAGTAAACAACATGTCTAAGTGTTTCATACATTGGGACCCACTAAAACCACGCATATTATATATATATATATATATATATATATATATATATATATATATATATATATATATATATATATATATATATAACTGTAATAAGAGAAAAAAAAGCGAAATTTTCTAACACCTCTCCTTTTTTTAAATTCCCTACAATTCTTCACGTGTCTTACTCTATCTTTCTTTATTGTACACACACACACACACACACACACACACACACACACACACACACACACACACACACACACACACACAGGTAGATGAACCGAGTATTTGCCTTTGTCTATCACTTTTTAGTTCTTTTTTCTCTCTCACTCTTGTAATTCTCTATTCTTGTTACTAGTCATCTCTTTTGCTATTACACACACACACACACACACACGCACACACATACACACACACACACACACACACACATATACACACACACACAGAAGGTAGGTTCATGTATAGTCAGGCTAGTGCCAAGTGCCCCACTGTCCCTCCAGAAATTTGTTTGTCCCCACCCCTGTGAAAAAAGACGTGAACTAATTTTAGTGTAATTCTTACACGCACCCCCCCTGTTTTAAAGGCCGCCCCCAACTCAAAATACTTTGGCGACGGGCCTATGTATGGTCTCTCTCTGTCTCTGTCTTCACATTTCTCTCTCTTTCTCTCGTTCTCTTTTCTCTCTTTCTATTACTCTTTTCTTTTCCCTTTCTATCTCTTTTTCTTTCCCTCCCTCTCTTTTTCTCTCGTAGTCCCCTCCCCCTCTCTCTCTCTCTCTCTCGCTCTTTCTGCTTCTCTCTAGCTCTCTCTCTCTCTCTCTATTTTGGCTTGGTTTTCTTTCACGATTATTTCTGATTTTCCGTCCAGATTCTCGTGACTTTCTCATTACTATCACTCGCATTCGTCATTCGTCTAAGCTTTTCTCTTCTTTGAAACACACACACACACGCACGCACGCGCGTACGCAAGCACACACACACGCGCACACAGCACTGAGATCTCTTAAAGATAAAAATCAACCATTTCGTGAATGAACGATCAACTCCAATACTCTACGTGTGTGCGTGTGTCCGTTGGCCTGTCTGTGAACGTCACATCAGAGCGCGCACTTCCCCTATAAACTCACTTCTCCCATAAACTCTATCAATAAATATTTGACGAGTTTCATTTATCTAATATCACCGCTAATATATTTCTATTAAACGGCAAAAAGCTAAGTTTAAAAAATACTTCCGACCAAGCAGTATTTCTGCTTTACTTCTGTTCATTTTATGGATTTAACGGTCGGAGGAGAAGACAAAAGAACTTATTTCTTGATTCTTCCTTTCACAATTTCCAAAATGATTTTCATTATTGTCGCAAATCGCATTTACTTATTGTCAGAAATAACAAAATATGCCCAGCATAGTTGCAATAGGAATTAGATGACAAAGCAGTTACTTCATGCATACAGTCATTTTATCACGTCATTTTTATTGGATACTCATATTTGAGTAGACGCTCCGTTAATTTATTAAACAGTAGATTTATTTATTTTCATCTACGTGAATATTCTTATTAAAAAAGAAAATATGCGATCTCTGGCAAGATTCGAAACTGCGTCCCCACTGAGCAGAGGAAACTGCTGTTAGATCCGATGTGGTATAATAAACTCAAATACGAAGAACTTTGCCGATCAAACATGACTGAATAGTGCGAAATTTAAGCGAAATTCTTCTCGTCATAGACGCTCAAAATTTTCATACTAGTGAGTTTCGTATCAAAACGTAAACAAAGCAAAAATCACTCGAATATTCATATTATCAACCAAATCCCGCATTAACCTTCTAACAGGTACACAAGAATTATACACCCGAACGCTACCTGACAAGAAAGCGTGGTCTACTTAAAAACTGAAAATAAAAAAAATACAAGAATTTTGTTTTCTTGTAAAAATTTCTTTTCAGATGAAGCTTAAATCAACGCGAAACTTGGTCAATTTATAAAGTTTCTTATTTGTTCTTTATCCTATCATATATATATATATATATATATATATATATATATATATATATATAATATGGAGAAAACAACTGAAAAGTTGCAAATTAAAAAAAATTGAATGTTTTTTTTAAGTATTTATTTATATTTTGTTATATATATATATATATATATATATATATATATATATATATATATATGATATTTCAGATCTGCCCCGATCTTTCATCAGAAAAAAAATCTATGCTATATATATATATATATATATATATATATATATATATATATATATATATACACACACGCGCGCGATGGCACACACACACACACATATATATATTAAAAGACTTGTCATAAGGAAAAATAATACATGTTCACAAGAACATTATTACGAAGACAAATATGTGTGCATGTATGCGCATATACGCACATACATAGACTCATATACACAATAATATACACTGTACATAGTAAGGAGGCATATACGCATATGCACATTTACACACATTGTGTATGCATATATACAGATGCAAATATGACTGTACACGCGTGTGTATATTTGAATTACTGCACATTCTAAAACATTTATTTAAATAATGAAGATGAAAGCAAATAAACTGGATTGACAATCAAGATGATTGACAATTGTTCTGATAAATAATTAAAAAATATATTAATTTATAAATTTCACCAAGAATTATTGCATTTTTACAGTTCATTAGTATTTTCACTATTGTTTGTATATATATATATATATATATATATATATGTATATATATATATATATGTATGTATATATATATATGTATGTATATAATAAACTTAAATGCTTTCTTATCTATTTTTTCATATAGAGTGCAAACATACAAAAATCTTAAATACCCTGTTTTGGGTAGATAGATATAATGTATCTGGTGGACACTCGCGTCGAAGGAACCGACAGCCAAATACCAGCACAAATGATTAGATTATAGCGGTGAAGGTTTTGTGCAGAACCAACCACACATGCCCTACACACTTCCGCAGAGTTTGAATTCACAGTTGTTCTTCTCCTAGACCAGTTGCCATCCAAGCTGTCCTACTAATTACCCATAGCTGGAAGAGGAGAAGAAGAAGATTCATCACTTTGCCAAGGGTATTAGCATGTAAGTGAATGTAATGGATTCGATTAGAATTCAAACTCGGCCCTCCGAGCCCCCAGTCCTAGCCACTTTGCCACTAATCCATCGTGGTGCAGTGGGTAAGTAGTATATATATATATATATATATATATATATATATATATATATGCGTGTATGTGTGTGTATGATTTATATATATGTGTATATATATGTATATATATATATATAATGAACATATATTATGTATATATATAATGTATATATATATGATTTATATATAATGTATATATATATAATATATTATGTATATATAATGTATATCTATAATGTGTATATACAATATATATATGTAATGTATGTATATATATGTAATATATCGCTATCTATAAAAGGCAGGATGTGTGTGTGTAACGAATGCACGGCCGCAATTTTCGACGGATTTGCACCAAAATTTACATGCACATGCTCCAAGTTAGACGGAAGCCCAAGACCAACGATGCATTTCCCAACTCCCATCGATAGTGGAAATAATCGATTATTTCATGCTTCAACGGCAGTTTTCATGTAGTTTGCGGCCATTTTCTACTGGCCAGAGTGAGAGCCTATAGATGGCTGCCACGAATAGGCAGGAAGATTCTACTGGCCAGCGTGAGAGCCAACAGCTGACTGACACGAATGTTAACTAGCATGCAAAAAAAAATCGATAGCTGCATTCGTCACAAGTGGGAAAAAATTTAAATCTGCATGGCACTTTACTCCAATTGGCTCATTCGCTTGCTTAAAGTCAACGTTGATTCTGATTCCGCAGAACTGGGTTGAGTGTGAAAAAGTATTTGTTGTTAACATTCTTTTTTCATTCGGTTTTTCCAGTTACGAGTCCTTTTTTAAAGCTGATCGTTTTGTGTTCATTTTGTTTAATTCTTTTTTCGTAACAGATTTAATGTTTAGTTTAGAGCTTGGAAAAAAATTCGCAGTGTGAGATAGGCAAGAAGTAAGACATGTAGCAACATCAGCACGGCAAAGGGCACTCCTTTAAAGGCAAGGAAGGGGAAAAATATTTTAAGTCAAGTGATAGCGATTGCTGTATGAGTTGTACGATTTTTGAATCAAGCACGGGCAACGCCGCCCATGCTGCTAGTATATATATAATGTGTATATATATAATGCCTCTATATATTTATTTATATATATATATATGTGTGTGTGTATGTATATATATATAATGTATGTATATACATATGACGTGTGTATATATAATGTATGTGAAATTATTAGGAGAATTTGATAATTATGTTTAAGTAATTCATCGACAGAATGCAGAAAGCACTGGACGGCCGTTTCGTCCTATATTTGGGACTCATCAGCAGTGCACACCCACTACCGAGAATTGAAACCCTGACAGTTAGGTTGTCAAACAAACACCTTACCAACTGTTCCAACGGGCCTCGGTGACGAAGAGTATGTATATACATATAATGTATGTATATACAAAATATATGTATATATAATGTATGTATTTATATATAAAATGTATATCTATCTATCTATCTATCTATCTATCTATCTGCCTATGTACATGTGCGTCAAAATATCTCATATCCTTTTTATCATTACCTAAATTTTGACTGAATAAAAATAAGTTCGTTTCCTTTGTTGTATAGATGTTTATAATGGATGCGTTCACTAAAAAAAGTCTATTATTTTAAAAAGACAAAATCATTTGTTGACCCGAGATATTTTGCAATGAAACAGCCTCAATATTTTTCAGGCCTTTTCTCCCTGAAACTATGCAATTATTTTATTGCTTCTGAATTCGTATTTTTTACTCGAAAGTGTTTGATAACAATTGTTTTCCGTTAAATAAGCGTGGATATGCTTCTGTGTCTGAGGCCAGATGTATACAGCTATATCTATCCATTTAATTAATTCTGTCGATGTCTGCTGAGTCATCTGTATCAGTATCGATTGAGCGATATTTATCGATCTGTTCTGGAGACACAACATCTTTATTTCACAATAACCCACATCTACATATATATGTAGGCTGTACGTATGTATGATCGAATATATGTATGTGAGTAAATGAAACGACAAAAAAAAAATCCATTTTAACGTTCCGAAATTCGAAAGGACATCATCAGACTAATAATTGTTTTATCGATAGGATATCACACACACACACACACACACACACACACACACACACACACACACACACAGATATATTCACGCACACACATATTCACACAGACACACACAGGCATACATATTCACACAGACACCCATTTACATATTCACACACATATTCATACACATATTACCACAGACAGACGCACACATAC
>OZ038478.1:40664762-40667262 GCA_964036315.1 Acanthosepion esculentum | reverse complement strand
AGGTTTACGTTGATGCAATTACACATGCCAAGACGGGTGGCTGAAATTTTAATTATTTAAATTACTTTAAATTTAAATTAAATATATATGTTTGGTATATAGTCTAGCCAATTCCATTTAGTTCTTTTACTTTATGCTTTTAGCACATTTACTATTAAATATTGTAGATCTGCCAATAAAGATGAAATGTAAAAAAAAGAAATGGACCCAAATTTTGTTTTTTATAATCTACATTTTTAGTAAATTGTTTTTTCTTTTAATTTAATTAACATTTATTACGTAATTATTGTAATCAGCAACTGCATTTAGTATATTGTTCTGTAAAATATCTCCCTTCTAGTATATACAAATTTATAAATCCGTTTCATCCATATCCGGAGAAAATATGTAAGAAGGAATGTATGAAAACCAGTGTGTGAATCATCTATTTCATTGTTGCCAACGTTTCCTTTATGTACAACATCACCGGCACGACTCGACTTAATAATCTATCTATCTATCTATCTATCTATCTATCTATCTATCTATCTATCTATCTATCTATCTATCTATCTATCTATCTATCTATCTATATTCAGACTAACATTTAAAACCCATATGTATAATCATGCACATTCAGGGAAACATTTCTCAAAGCTTAATGAGTATCTATCCGAAATTTTTCATATGTTCATGTTCATATATTTCATCATTTAACACTAATATGAGAAAAATTTAGATATCTTTGGTACATCAGAATACATAAATATACATGTATATTAATATATGTGTATGCATACCTGAGAAGAACGTGTATAATTATTTGCACATACAAATAAACTATTTGTATTGTATACACACAGGTATATTTAAATATAGTTCAAGCAGTGCTGAAAAGTTCTCGAACATACCAATTATATATATATGTATATATATCTATATATCTATATCTATATATATGTGTGTGCGCGCGCAAAACTTCAGACCTAACTAAGTTCCATTAGACGAAGAAATGCTTCGGTAAACAAAAATTTGAATTTTGTCTTTATTTATATACATATATTGTGTGTATGTGTGTTTTTTTATTTTTATAAAACACAATATTATACACATACATATGTGCGTGTAAGCGTATAATCGTGTGTTTATATATATATATATATATATATATATATATATATATATATATATATATATATATATATATATATATATATATATATAATATATATATATGCGTGTGTAAGCGTGTGTATATATATATATATATATATTTATGCGTATGTATGTATGACTGTATGACACACAGGCATGCTAGTGCGCGTTTATATATTCATGCATTAATAATATTCATGTATAGATTCATTCACAATATATCTTTCAAAAAGATATTTGCTCACAAATAGCTGTATGCATATACGCATGTGTGAAAACCTCCTCCGCATATATATATATATATATATATATATATATATATATATATATATATATATGAACGTTTAATGGTATTCAAATTACGCAAGGCAATGAATATCTACTTGGTGACATCTATAAACGCAAACACTCCCTTACATAAATTTACACACACTTTAGATGACGAACATGAAGTCATATTAAATAATATATTCATTCATAGATATGCATCAATACATTCATCTGATTGTCTAAGTTTATACGAACAGAATTGATTGCAATTGCACCTAATGGATTGCGACTAAGAATGAATAATCGAACAGCCGCATTCGAATTCCAGTCGTGTTCATTACTTGCTTGCTATTACCCTTGAGAAAGATATGAATTTATCACGTCTCCCTCCAGCTATGGGTAAATAGCAGGATAGACTGGGTTCTATAGCCTTGGTTGGCAACTGATCTAGATTTCACAACTGTATGTATCCCTATGCAGCTAAGGAAAGATTCGTTCTTATTGACTCGATGATCCCGACTCCGGCCGACTCCTAATGCGATCAGAATCTCTGTAGGAAATTTAATGTTGTTCATTTTTTGAGGGGAACAAATGTATTAGCCACAAAATGGTACCTCGAACCCCTCCAATACATTGGCCTATCGAAAGCATTTATTACGATCATTGCGATCGTAATAAATGCTTTCGATAGGCCAATGTATTGGTGATAAATTCATATCTTCTCGCTGACCAAGTAGATTATCATGCTCACTCTTTCATGACATCTCTCGTGTTAATAGGGCTTATTTGACGATATCCATTCCCTCTTCAAGCAACCTACGACGTTTTAATCGACACCATAGTATCAGCAGCAGACACTAACGTCGGACATGAACTATTGCGGGATTTAGATTCATGCTGTGCTGATCTTTCCTCTGATCTATCTCTAACAGCTCAATGGGGGAAAACTGCTTTGTAATACCACCAAAACCAAGCAGAGTCTGATTTTTTTCCGGTCCTGGTGTGCGGTTATACACTTAATGAGGTTTATTTCCTTGAACATATGTTGGCATTCAAGCTCACACCCTGACATCAGGTGGAACTCGTGTATAAGGTC
>OZ038478.1:40654762-40659762 GCA_964036315.1 Acanthosepion esculentum | reverse complement strand
AAACAAAATATGATAAAATGTAAAAAGTTTTTATGTGTAATCACATCAACGTAAACATCACTTTAATTCGATGAAGTCTTAAAGGATGAAACGCGTCATATAAATGCTTTTGCACTTTGTCATGTTTTCTCCCTAATATATATTTTCCTTTATATATATATATATATATATATATATATATATATATATATATATATATATATATATATATATAGGTAAGTATACTCGTGTCGAAAAAACTTCGAATTCTTGATTTAACAATAGCCAAATCAATCTCGAAGGGAAAAAAAGGTTTTAAAAAAGAAAGAGCCAGGAACATGAAAGTCTGTCGAAAATAATCGCACAGATACAGGTTCAAGGCCCAAAGAAAAAACAGAGCTAAAGAGCTCGATACAAACGTAGAGCAACCTAGTCAAACCTAATGAGCCTAATAACCTCTAAAATAATATATATATATATATATATATATATATATATATATATATATATATATATATATATATATATATTGATAAAAAGTGAGCCAAAAAGATTCTGGAAGAAAATGAATATAAATATACTGTGAGGGAAACGAAAACTATTCATATAGCAGTTATCAATAGCCGAATTATTATTTGTGTAGCTGAAATTACGGAAATAAGGACTAATATATAGAGAGATACGATATATATATATATATATATATATATATATATATATATATATATATATATATATATATATAGGCTGCTATCTATGTATCTATCTATGTATCCATATATATATATATATATATAGGCTGCTATCTATCTATCTATAATTATATATATATATATATATATATATATATATATATGTAGGCTGAAAATTACTCAGTGGAAGCCAAGCTCCAAATGAAAAAATTATCTAGGGATTCTAGGGAATCTCTTGGGGCCAAAACGAGAATCAGCACTCCCCATACACTCTTCCCTCTCTCTGTCTATCTCTCTTTCTTTCATATATATATATATATATATATATATATATATATATATATATATATATATATATATATATATATGTATATGTATGTTTGTGTGTGTGTGTGTGTAAAATCAACATTGCACCAATGAAAACGTGCATAAAATATATATATATATAAATATAAGTTGACGGAAAGCGAGAAAATAAAGAGTTAATTGCTGGTATTTATGACAGGTGGACGCAACGATTGCTGGAAGAGCCATCTACGACATTCGAAAGTGGGGATGCTGAAAATAACAAAAATCAGCTAAGTTACAACTTTTATATAATCTATATGCAGGTTTCTTTAAACCCAATCGAATATGCTCTGTTTACTTCTTTTTCTTCGATTCGGTTTATGTGTAAATTCAGTGTTGCTTTTATTTTCCGACATTTTGCATCATTTTTCTGGTTTCCTGGGAAAACTTGAACATAAATTGTTTAGAATTGCCTATATTCATTAGGTAATGGTGCTATACGTGATATATATATTGGAGATAAAGCATTTGATTCTGAGTTGCTCGCTTCAACCGACTTTCAATGTGGTTATATATATATATATATATATATATATATATATATATATATATATAGAATGTGTCACTTACTACAGCAATCAATCTGTCTACTCGTCAGAGAGTATCAGCAATTGTCTGTTTCGATTTCTTGATTTTTTTTTATATATGCATTTATCATTGGTTCAAGATTGATTGTTTTCATAGTGCGTGTGTGTGTGTCTGCGTGTGCGTGTGTATGTATAGGTGTGCACGTGCATCTGTGAGTGGACGGGCTCATGAGCCCGTCTGCGCGTATGTGCGGACGGGTAGAATGTCGTGGTTATTTCTCCTTTTCGTCGTGTTCTTGTCACTTTATCCTCACTCCTTTTTGTTTTTCTATTTTTCTCTTTAAGTCGTAGTAATTTTGACATCCGGTTTTTTAGACATTCACTGTTATTCTTAATTCTTGAGCGTTCTAGTATTTTCTTGAGGTTCGTAAACTGTATTTCACTTTTGCATAAATAATTTTTTATTAATGCTTAAATGATACGGTAAACACACGCACACACATATTTATGTATATAAATATTCATTTTTATTATAAAATTTTCATACACTTGTAATTGTTTTTGACTGTAAGTAAAAAATTTATAATAAATAACGATTTGCTCTACTCCTGGTATTAAGCCCTCTTTTGAATTACTGCTGGGAATGTTTGAATTTATATTCTTTTCAATCTTATTACATTTCGATATATATATATATATATATATATATATATATATATTCAATAAATAGGTTAATAAAATATAAAGAATAATAACCTTTTGACTAAACTGAAAGACGAAGAGATAGATTTTAATGTTAGACACTTAACTTCTCCTATATTTGCGTTTTATGAAAATTGTATTGAGAAGTCCTTTAATTCAGCAGTTATTTTACCGATACAATTATATACATACGTGCGCATGAGCGGACGCGCGTGAACGCACATCCGCGAGAAATGCGTAGGCGCGCATACACACACCATGAAAAAAACTTGCATCAATGACAAGTGCATTTAATAAAGAAAAATCGAGAAGTATAAGCTGCTAATTTTTTATACCTCTTGACAAGTAAACGAACGGGTCAGTCTACGAAACTAGAGTGAGAATGGGAAAAACCATTTACTTATATATATATGAATAAAAAGAAACAAGAAGAAAAAAACTAACACGACACGTTTCGCCCTCTGAAGGACTTTATCAGGGTAAAATCCCCCAGAGAACGCAACGCGTCGTCTAAGAATAGATTTTTTTCCCTTTTGTCACTTTTTATGAATTTTAGCTCTACAGACACACACACACACACACACACACACACACACACACACACACACACACACACGCGCACGCGCACGCGCGCGCGCGCGCGCTCTCTCTCTCTCTCTCTCTCTCTCTCTCTCTCTCTCTCTCTATATATATATATATATATATATATATATATATATATATATATATATAATATATTATAATAATATTTTTAGTTTTTAAAAATATGATTCCTTCGCTACATAAGAGTTCTCATGTTTCAAAAGCGAGAGCCGAGACCCCTAACATAATTTTTGAAGTTATGTAGAGTTAAGGTGTCTGGACCCGCTTCCTTGTCAAGAGAGAATTTGGGAATTTTAAAAACTAAAAATATTATTATAATATAAGCTCTACTTCTGTATGGAGCACTGTCTTTTTGAAAATAAAGCTAAATACTAAGGAACACCGGATTATCTATCTAACGTGTTCTTTCCTATTTTTCTGCACACCTGTATATATATATATATATATATATATATATATATATATATATATATATATATATATATATATATATATATATATATAGAGAGAGAGAGAGAGAGATAGAGAGAGAGAGAGAGAGAGATATTATCGCTATGTCGAATTTAATTCGTTACCTCTACGTCACCGGGGCCCGTGGCACAGTTGGTATGACGTTTGCTTAATAACGTAACTGTCCGGGTCTCAATTCCCGGTAGTGGATGCGCACTGCTGATGGGTCCCAAATATAGGGCGAAACGGCCGTCCAGTGCTTTCTGCATTCTGTTGAGGTTACTTCTAAAACTCGAAGAATTACTTAATTATAATTATATATATATATCCAAATGTAAAAGAACGAAAAGAATATAAATTCAAACGTTCATAACATTAATTAAAAAAAAGGGCTCAATAGCAGAGTAGAGTAATAAATATTTATTATAGATTGGAACATGCAAGTTACCACGACAAAAATGTAAATTTGTTTCGACGTCTGAAGACATCCCATCATTATAATAGATTTTTACCACCATCGTTCATCACCTGATGATATGTCTTTAGACGTTGAAACAAATAAAAAAAAATATTATATTAGGTTGGTGCAAAAATAATGTCGTTTTTTGACGTTCAACTTCATGTGAGAAAACGACATTATTTTTGCACCAACCTAATAGTATATTTCATTAGTACCATCGTTCACCACATGATGGGATGTCTAGACGTCGAAACAAATATGCATTTATGTCGTGGTAACTTGCATGTTTCAATGTAACAGTTTATATATATATATATATATATAGTTTACGAAAAACTAGGTAATCCGTATGGGTAGACCCAAGGAGGATAAAATCCAGAGAGCTCAATGTAAATCAGAGCTAATAATTTAAATAAAAACAGACCACTTTAAGGTTCCATGCAATAAATTATTTCACCACATAATAATTTATTACATGGAACCTTAAAGTGGTCTGTTTTTATTTAAATTATATATATATATATATATATATATATATATATATATATATATATATATATATATATATATGTATGTAAGTGAGAGAATGGTTTTATTTTAGGTGCTTACAATGATCGACACTTTTAATTAGTCAGTTGAATTTTTTTTCTAAATGTCTGTTAAGTCTCTCAGCTGCTTGTAATATACCGAAGTAATCAGTTTCGATTTGGTCATGCGAACACATGTCTACTTAAAAAGTACTTTTTAACTATAATGCTATTACATTTACGTATAACGTTATGACTCAAAGCAATACAGAAAAAAACCCAATGAGAGTTGATAGTGTAAATGTAAGTGTTTATAATCTTACAAACAAGAATAGTGCTTTCAGTGTATAATTCACAGGTATTAACACTGACTGGTTTCTCAAGCTTGTTTTTAATTCACATCAATATAACCATTATAATCTCTGTATACTTCGATAGTTTGAAAATTGAATATATGTAAATTATTTCAGTTCCTTCAGAATTCTTTATTTTTAAATATACAAAAATGTTTTCGTAAATATGTGTCAGTTTCTAAGATAAATCGCAACTGCTTTCTTACATCAGTACATTAAAAGAAGGTGAGTGATTTAATAGAAAAAAAAATTAACTGAATCATTAAGAGTGTCTATCATTATAGGCACCTAAAATAACTCCAGTTCCCTTTACATTGTATTTATTTATCATATATATATATATATATATATATATATAT
>OZ038478.1:40644762-40647262 GCA_964036315.1 Acanthosepion esculentum | reverse complement strand
ACCTGTCTCATAAAGCTACTAGACTAGTCACATACATCTGTACACTTATAAAAGCATTTATCGTTTAACCTATGCTAAGGCAATGCATTCAGTTGTACCGTTAAAACAAGGATACACAAAATCGGTTGTGTAAAGTTGTTGACAAAGTATTTTAGTAATTTCATTTCTTTCAATTCGAAAAAAATAATACTCCAATAGAGCACCTCTTTGCGACTACTCGGTCTCACATTGTCTGCTAACCTGAGATGGAACGAATACACTGAGTCAATAGTTTCGGCAACCGCAAGGAAAGTCGGCTCCCTGTGCCGCACCAGGAAATTTTTCTCGCCGGAGTCAATCCTTCAAATCTACAAATCAACCATTCGCCCTTGCATGGAGTATTGCTGTCATATATGGTCTGGAGCCCCTCCTGTTTGTTTCAAGGTCCTTGATAAAATCCAAAGACGGATATGCAATGTAATTGGCCCTGATCTGTCATCTCGTCTGCCGCCGCTCTCTCACAGACGTGTCGTTGCCTCCTTCTGTCTCTTTTCACAAATACTTTCACGGTAACTGATCCGATGAGCTGCTTTCGCTGGTTCCCAGACTTCATGAATTTAACCGTTCAACTAGGCTGGCATCTCGCTCTCACCCTTTCACTGTCGAAACTGTTAAATGTACTCGTCTCTTCTACTCCAATAGCTTCATGTCTCGCACTTCTCGCCTGTGAAACTCCCTCCCTATTACTTGTTTTCCTGATAGCTATAATCTCCAACTATTCAAATGTAATGTCAATCGACGTCTCCAGATGCCTTGATCTATCCCCTATCCTTCTCTTCATCCTTTCCTCTATCACTCATCTTTGCTCTCGCTCCAACTTTCTGTAACCCCTTGCGTGCTAGTGGCTTCCCGCCTTGCTTGGTGTAGAATGCTTAAAAAAAATAAATGAAAAAATAAAAATTATTAAAATTCGTAGATCCGTGTTGAAGATTAATTTAATTCTTCGCTTATATACACCTATCGTGCTTTGAAATATTCTGACGAAGCTTTTAGGGTACTGTGCCCTAAATGATCGACTAAAGATTAACGTTTTATTAGAAGCGGCTCATATCAAGTGTCTTCAACCGACTTTGTGAAGGAAGGAAAATTTCAATCGTTCTCTATGTCGCATGGTTGGGTTGGGGATACATTTTGTTTTGTTTTATACTCTGTAGGAGCTTATTTACATCGCGTTATTGTTTTACTAATAAATTTAGTCGTGGCCCCTTATTTACCCCACCGATATTGCACTTTTTCAGTTTTGCCATTTATTTGTTTTTTTTCTTTTCAGCGAATCTTTCTGAAGAAATGTTGGACGAAAAAAGATTCCTTTTAAAGAAAAATGCGTTCTGTCAATTTTCAAACCACACACACACACACACACACACACACACACACACACACACACACATATATATATATATATATATATATATATATATATATATATATATATATATATATTGTGTGTGTGTGTGTGTGTGCTCGCAAAAATACATTTAAAACTTTAGGTGCGGCTTCCTCGCACAAAAAGAGCCAAAGTTCATATTTGCGAACATAGAGTGCTGTTCGATAAAAGTGATTCACCTTATCCTTTGAATTTAGCTGAACTTTCGTTTCATCGGAGAAGAGAACATTCTTCCAGCCTTCTACGGTGAAATTTTTGTAATAGTGAGCCCATTCAAGTCTCTTGGCTTTGTTGGCTTTGCTTATTAGCGCCTTAAACCTTCGTGTACAAGATTTGTAGCCTTGTTCTAACAGCCACCGACGGTCTGTTGCTCTTCGCTTAGACTGGCTGCAATTACTTGGCTAGTTATAGTCCTATTCTTCGCAACTTCTCTCTTGATTACTCTGCCAGTTCTATCATCAATCTTCTTCTTTCGTCTCCTGGTTTCCTTCCTTGGAGCAGGAGTGGCATCATTATGTGCCCTAAGCACTCGAGAGATAGTTGATTGCGAGGTTATAGCAATTTCTGCAATTTCTCCCATAGACTTGTCTGCTTTTGAGAGGGCAATAATAGATGCCTTAAGTGGTTCTGATGCGTGTTTGTACACTTTCATCTAGTTAGTGACTTGAGTGGCTATTTCAAGCTGTTTTTATACTGTACGAGGCTTTCTGGAATATTCTGGAATACTATAGATTTAATTTAAGCTGTTCTAGAATTCTCTAGAATATTGTTCTGAGTGTATTGTAAAATAGTTTTCAATATTTTGTCAAAAGCTCTTTAAATTTAACAGTTTAATCATTAGAATGCGATATCTGAGTCACTTTTTTTGCACAGTTTTTTTCTCCCTGTATCTCATTTATATCCAAATTTATAATTATCAATAGAATACCTTAGGATGAATAGACTTTTTTCCTAGGTGGTCGGGAAAGGGGTCTTTATATTAGTAAGACTTAAAATTATTTTAACCCCCAAAACAATAGACAAAAAAATATTTTTAGAAAAAAAAACAAAAAACAATCAGGTGAGTCACTTTTA
>OZ038478.1:40312262-40637262 GCA_964036315.1 Acanthosepion esculentum | reverse complement strand
ATTACTGTCAATCATAGTACTTGTATAACGTCTTGCGGAACCCCTGGGCTTTACTGGCGGAACGCTAGGGTTCCGCGGAACCCTGGTTGAAAACCACTGATGTAGAGAGAGAGAGAGAGAGAGAGAGAGAGAGAGAGAGAGAGAGAGAGAGAGAGAGAGAGAGAGAGAGTGGGAGAAAGAGAGAGAGAGTAGTGTAAACATATTGATAGATATGGCATTGTGGAAGGTATTTTGACTAAATGACAAAGGTAATAACTTCTTTCAACAGTCACTGATTAGTAGAGAATGAGGGATTTCCCAAGTACTTGCTTCATATATATTTTCTGGGCTATCTCACAATAAGTTATATATATATATATGATTCTTGGATAAATTGCTGTTTAAATTATGCAGGCATGAAAACAATATTGACATCTCATTTTAACAGATATATTTACCAAAATTAATAAAAAATATCTTGAAATACTAAAATTGATTTCAACCACGGCTTCCAGCCGACTTAGGAATCTCCTGCAACTCTTCTGTACGTTCTTCTTGTTGAAATTGGTGAATGCTACCATAATCATTGCCTTCAGTTCTTCTTTGGTGTTACAAGAAGGTTTCTTGGTTTCTCGCTCAACTGTGCCCCACACATAACAATCAAGGTGGTTGCAGTCTTGTGA
This sequence comes from Acanthosepion esculentum, assembly GCA_964036315.1. NCBI lineage: Eukaryota > Metazoa > Mollusca > Cephalopoda > Sepiida > Sepiidae > Acanthosepion > Acanthosepion esculentum. Next base: position 40,636,600 of record OZ038478.1, on the reverse strand, counting down.
GTTAGGCGGCCAGATGTAAGGGGGGATGTAGTCGCAGAAAATGACTGACCGCCATAACTGGGTTCTCCTGCTTGTGTGGCCTGGTGCAGAGGCCTCTTGCCAGACATAGGGTCTTCCAGCAGCCACCCCCTTGACCCAGGGCGGAACTTCATCCTCATGGTACTAAATAAGAGCCTCCCTGATGACTCTGAGGTTCAGTGAGTAGAAGAATGAATTAAGTCATGGTCTTCTTTTTTTTTACAAACCGTATCCCACTGACCCTACTATACTGTGCATTCGACAAAATCAAAAGCAAAGTAAATGCGCGAAATTAAAAATATAATATGGCGACAATTTACCCATCCCACCGTCTGTGCGTGTATATATATATATATATATATATATATATATATATATATATATATATATATATATATATATATATGACTACAAAATATTTAAATATATTTAAATATTTAAATGTTCCACTTAGCTGTCTCATCACGAATTTTCGCTTATATAGTACAAAAATAGAATCAGAAAGAGAAAGTTTAAATATTTAGGACACGTTGAGGAAGGGAATGTTAGAAAATTTGATACTCACATGGTGTACTGGAAGCAAGAGGGAAAAAGCGAGTAACCTACGAAATTGATGGCAAAACGGGGAATGGGAAAGATAGTAAAAAGCCAAATGTTGCTCAGTACAAGAAATAATAGGAAGTTGGGGATGGTCATGAACGCCTTCATCCTTAAGGGAGGCGCAATACCTAGAAGAATAAAAATAAGAATAAAACGTATCCGCACGTCATGAGTTCTGATAGTAAAATTGAGTTTTAAGTAAATAAAAATATTTGAAAAAAAAAATTCAATTTTATTATCAAACCACAATGCGTTTAGTGGTTATATACGCGAAATTCCGAATGGGGAGATATAACTTGAAATTTTATTTGTTGCTATTAACCTTCTATATCTTGATATTAATCTCTTTAATTACTCCTCGACCGTTTTACTTTAAACACAAAGCTCGATAAATAGCTAGCTAGATATGTAGATAGAAAGAAATTAACATGCTGAGATAGTGTTATAACGAGCTTCGTAGCGCTTATAATATAAGTAATGTTTCAGCAACTTGCCATGACGCCTGTATGAAGACACTCCAAAACGGTTGGTATTTACCAAACTCCCCAGAAAGGCAGGATGTGGCACAATGCCGTTTTTTATGTTCGACGATTCCGAGCCCGTAGGCTCGGGCAAAAATTCCCCTTAGACTCCGCATACACGGGGTCGAGTTTTACCTCCTCAGTTGAGATTCTGCCCGTAGGCATAGCATAGCCTAGTCTGGGTTCCTCTCTGCCTTCGGGCGCAGATTTCGACAAGCCTGTCGCGAGTCTGGCAGCGAACTACCTAACTCGAAATGGCTTCTTATCTGAAGCTCTTTATTTATAGTCATGGACTAGTTCATATAGTTACCGTGGGTCTACTATTTACGCCACAACATCACCTCTTTTGAGATTAATACTTTTTATAAATATTTTATTTTTATTATAATTAATATCTCCCCCTTCCTCTTTCTGGAGATTTCGTCAACGTACTTGACTTTGTAGCGTTTCCCTCTGGGATCAACTTTCAGTAAGATTTGCTTTTCTGGAACTTGTCATTGTAGATTCCACGGCATGTTGTGGTACTGGCACATGGAAAACATCATATAGAGTTTTTATCGGTGAAACTTTTTTCAGCTGATTATGGTACCTTTTATATTCAAATATTTCTTTTTCCATGTAAATCAATTTCCAGATTCTTGCTGATATTATACCGTCTCCCCACGTTCCCTTACCATTCTTATACGCTGTAAAGAACACTTTATCGCCGACCTTGAAACTTTTTGTGTCGTTTTTATTATCCATTCGTATCATTTTTCTCTGCTGGTGGAAGCAAGCGTGAAGCATGAGCGAATGCTTTCATTTTACCGCCGTCGTATTTGTGTAAAATCATACGGAGACAGTACACAGGGTGTTCACAGAGAGTTATACGAGAGACCAGAGAGAGAGATAATTACGGCTTCACTTACAGAGACTTGTACATATATTTTCTACTAACCCGCGTTCCTGGACTATTAATCTTCACTTCAAGTCTGTATTCTTACGTTTAATACACTTATTTTTCTATCTCAATTACTGGCGTTGTTTATTTACTTGTGCAGGATTCCATTCCCGGAATCCACAACAGTATTCCTAGCTTGTTGAAGAATAGCTTGTACCACCCTTATACTAAAAGAAAATCGGTTAAAGTAATATAATCCTCTGTGCGTATTTATTGTCGTTAATTGTGAACATTCATTTTCAATCTGAATTTGTAAATACGCTTCAGAAAGATCCAGCTTTGAAATTTTTTTAAAGTTAAACGGTGGAACAACCACCGTTTATCTTAAAAATATTTCCTCTGGACTTGGTAATGAATATTAATCCCGTCGAGAAATCCGCGAAAACACGAATTCTATTATATTTTTCTTTACATACATCGCTGGTTGATTTTTTTCTATTACACCATTGCTTTCGAGTCTGTCCAGCTCTTCCTTGACTTGTTCCAATGCTGCGAATGGTACACCCCATTTTGGCATAAATACTGGCGTCGAACAGTTTTTTAACTTGAAAATCCGCCTTGAATTTTGAACAACGACCCAGTTCATTTAACAGCACATATGGAAAACATTTTTTTAATTCTTCCTTAAGATTTTCGATCTGATTTTTTAAATTGATTGCTTGACCACTTATGTTTTGAAAATAAACGTGCCGATGCACATCCCAAAGTTCAAATAGTTCCATCCAGTCAGTACTGAATAAATTTCTTAGCATCTTTTAAGACATACGCTTTGGTTTTTAAATGCTCATTACAAGTCATTTCTCAGAAAAAAAAATCTCACCGGAAACTGAAATCCCGCCTTTAGAAGTCCTTTTTAATAAAGGTTTTACAATTTCCTTTCATGTGGTTTCACTGATTATTGAAATATCACGACCAGTAACATTTACATACCCACACTATTTATTTTCACATTCACAAATTTTCTTTTGTTTTCTGCGGACATTTTTTACGTCACAGTGTTGTGTACGAATTTTTTATGTGAGAGTTTTTCTTGGTTTAGTTTTGCAGTGTGACTTTATATGTCCTATTTTACCACACTTGTAACATTCTGCATTTTTAAATGTACAATCATTTTCAAGATGTAATTTACCACGTCTGCAACAAGGATTTGTTCTCCTTTTTGTACATTTGTCCTTTGCTTGTACCAATGCACATGATTTTTCTGAATTTCTGCAGCATCGTGTTTCAGACTTAGAATTGTCTGGCAATCGTTCATTATCTCTTGCAGTTTAATAATACTGTTCTGTTCTGTTCAATTTTCGTTAAAATATTCGCTCGTATTTCAGCATCATTTTGGAGTGTTAAACTTTGATCGAAAATTAAACCTTTTAACATATCTAGAGTCATTTCCTTTATTCTAAACTATGTGTCAAAATATTTGTCCTCGTTTTTGGTTAGATTCATTCACCTCCAACCAGCATTAAACAGAGAGCTCTGTTCACTAAAGATTTTTGTCAGAATGTGTACCATGTCTTCAAAACAGATTTCACCTTTTTTTTTAGTAATATATAGTAGCAGTATACGTTATCGGAGCTATTTTCAACAACAGTAATCACGTTTTTCTCTCGTCTTCCCAACCGCTGCATTCCTGACTGAATATTTGTTCATATCTACGAAAATACACAGAAAAAGTAAGTCCTTCATCAAGATTGTATACAAATTCTGATATGTTTTTTTTTATACAGTGTCTGGCGTAAGAGACGTTGAAAATTTTTATTTTCTTCAGAATTATATCCAACAACTCCTGTTACTCTTGTTGTAGTTCTAGCATCTGTTGATTTTATTTTTTCTATTTTTTTGCTGTTTCTGTTGTTGTTTTTGAATTTCAACTATCGAAACCAAAATTTGTTCCATATTCGGAAGATTGTTTTTTTTCCTACACCCAAGAGAAATTCTTTTCTTCTACACAACAAGAAAAAACACAAAACTCAAACCAACGGGTTAAACTTCTTGTCATCATCCGTATCCTTGTTCCCGAAGCAACAAGTATATTTTTCCGTACTTGTTCATTCAATATGAGTTTCCCAAATCCTTGTAACTCCAGTTACAACTCATATGAGTTCCTGAACCCTCGTTACTGTTATGTGGTAAGAGTTCCGAATCCACGTCATAACGATTATATATCACCTGAGTTTAGAATCGCTTGTTGCCATTGTCATAACACGTTTCGTAGCGGATATAATATAAGTAATGTTTCCGCAACTTGCTTTGAGGCCTGCATTACTTAGTCAGAAAGTCTGATTCCAAACGGCTTCTGGTATTTACCAAAGTTCTCCACAAGTCACAAGGCCAGTTTTAATGTGGAGCTTAGGCAAAAACTCCCCGTAGACCTCGCATACACGGGGTCTGGTTGTCTACCTCCTCAGACGAGACTCTACCCATAAGCATAGCCTCGTCTGGGCTCCTCTCTTCCCGAAGTGAACTGCTTGACTCCAAATGGTTTCTTCTTTTCTTCCCTTTTAGACCTCTTTATTTATAGTTATGGACTTGTTCATATAGTCACCAGGGGTGTGCTATTTACTCCACAGCAGAAAGCTAGAAATTAACATACTGAGATAGGTAGGTAGTTAGGTAGAGAGAGAGAGAGAGAGAGAGAGAGAGAGAAATTAACATACTGAGATAAATAGATGCCTTGAAATTAGCATACTGAGATAGATAGAAATTAACATACTGATATAGAGATAGATAGATAGATAGATAGAGAAAGAGAGAGAGAGATAAAGTAGGATACTGATACAGACATACAGATAGATAGATGGAAGTTGACATACTGAGATAGATAGGAATTAACATATTGAGATAGATAGATACAAATTAATATACTGCGATAGATGGAAAGAAATTAACTTACTGTAATAGATAGATAGATAGATAGATAGATAGATAGATAGAAATTAACATACTAAGAAGAAATTAACCCATTCCTGCATGGATTTTACTTAACATTTTAGCTCTTTTTACTTTGCTGACTAATGGTAATGATGGTAATGCTATCGTTTGTCATGTATATATATATATATATATATATATATATATATATATATATATATATATATATCAGATATGCTATATTTATGGGATAAAGTGCTCAATATCAGAGATAGATCGTATGTAAATATAAAAGTGAACATTGTTTCATACTAAACGCCATCATCAGGCCTGATGACAGCCTTTAGCATGAAACAGTCTGTCGCCTCTGAATGTTGACTTCAATGTTCACAATTATATATATATATATATATATATATATATATATATATATATATATGAATAAAGGAAAAAGTCGAAATTTTCTTTACCGAAGCATTTCTTCCTCTAATGGACCTTATCTTAGTTATGTCTGATTTTTCGCCTACGTGCACACACACACACACACACACACACACACACACACACACACACTACAGACATACATACACGCATGCGTGTATGTATGTCTGTGTACGTATGAGTCGCGTTCCCAAGAGATACATATGGGTTTGGCTAAGAAATACACGTAACTGATTTATCAATAGTAATTATTAGATAATGAATGTACTGATGACATATGAATGTAGAGCTATAGTGTATAAACCAGATGGATGGATTAGCGGCTGGGTTCTTCACGGAAAAAGACAACTAATGGCTGATGCTAACCTACAGGAGATTGACTTGTTGCATCTTCTATGACTAACGTTCTATGCTGACACGGAGTCGAAAGATTATAATAAATCCGTTGCTAGTTTTTGTCGTTGTTGTTGTTTTTTTTTTTGCCAGGGACGTTGGTTTCTTGTCTCGTGCTAGAAAATATTACTCTCCAGAATCTATCTTACAGATTTCTAAGTCTGCCATTCGACCATGTTTCAAATATTGCTGGTGCTTCTGCTATATATTTAGGGATTCCTAATAAAATTTTTAAAAAAATCTGTAATGTTACTGGTCCTGACCTGTCACCCCGGCATCGATCTCTTTCCCTTAGCCTCCTTCTGCCTTTTCTACAAATACTTTTATAGTAACTGTTCTGATAAACCTTGATCTGTTTTACCTAGAGTTTATGAATTTAAGCGCAGTACTAGATTGGCGGCAAGGTCTCCTCATTTTAAAGATGAAATGGCTAGATGTAACTGTCATTTTTTTGCTAACTGTTTCTTTTATCACACTTTCCGGCGGTGGAATTCTCCTCTGGCTTTTTGCTTTCTTGCCAAATTTAATCTTCAAAACATCCATCCTTATGTACTCTTTTCTTGATTCCTCTTGAATTATTCTCACTCCTTAATAGTATTTTCTCATATTCCCTCACAGTCAGTACCAACCTTGCGTCTTAGTGGCTTTATTGCCATCCTTGTGAGTGAAATGATTAAAATAAAAAAAAACATCTGTCTATATTTCTGAGATGAATTACATTGTTCGGATTATTGTACTCATCTTTATTGTCATATTCACGTTTCGGCCTCGGTACGTTGGTTGAAGTAATCCGGTGACTTGACCCAAATAGTTGTGAGGTCAATACCTGGCCATAGCAGAGGTGAACAAAAAAACTTGGAAAGTTGACTTACTAAAGGGGGAAAAAAACTGAAAATGAGATACCCAGAAAGGCATGGCATGTGAAACTAGAACAATCTATCCCCGTTGACTAAATAAAAGTTTCCGTTCGAAACTCCAGCGTATATCACCGGCAGAAAGCAGAGACATACAACGGCCGAAACGTCGTGAATATGACAATAAAGATAATGAAAACAATGTAAATAATAATTAAAAAAATTGTTTGAAAACAATAAAGTAGATAGTGGGCAATTTTGGAAGCTAGTTTTGTTGGTAGTAATATTAAAGATTCTTTCAAGGTTGACAGAAGTTCAAAGTTGACAGCTGGTATTCAAATAAATACAGAGAATTATTTTAATTGAAAAAGATTTTTTGTTGAGTCGTACAGATCACCATCAACAAGTTTTAATTTAAGAAGTACAATTATATCGGATAGGGCTCCTTTATATTCTGTAGATTTGGAAAATGTCTTCCTTACCAAGGAAGGTTTCAGACGCCATGTTAATGGATTCCAGCGTCTCCATTTATCAATCGAATAAAAAGTGTTTTTGGGGATCTTTAAAAGAGGATGTGAGAATAGTAAACAATATTCAAACAAAGACGTCTAGAAAGTAGCAAGAAAAGAAAATGACACCAGTTCAAGTCGAAACAGGCGGAATCTAAATGAATGGATCAAAGATTGATGTTAATAAGGGTGCCATGAAAATTTATAATCTGTTGAAGATTATTAGTTCTCAAGAAACCCTTATTAACAAATATATAATATAAAATTAACAAAAAAGTAATTAATTCATAGCTATGGATTATTCTGTTAATCAAATATATGTTTCTATGCTCTACATATCTCGAAATGTATGTTTCACTTAATTTGTTTCCATAATAAAAAATGGCACCATCAAAAGAATGTATTAATATTCTTAAGAATATTAAATATTATAAGCTGAAATTGACATTGGATATTGCTAACACACACACACACACACACACACACACACACACACACACACACACACACACACACAGACACACACACACAGAGACACACACACACACCCACACACATACACACACACACAGAGGGTTTGTGGAAGTTGTGAGGATACATGTGCATGAACGATATACATATATATATCGAAGATTTTACCATATGGTGATTAATGATAATCTTATTGTGGAAACATTGCCTTGCATAATAAAAATTGTCTTAGTGTTTATATATTATATATATATTATTTTATATATTTATTTACTTTTAAACACACACACACACACACACATATAATATATATATACATATATATATATATGTATATATATATATATGTATATATGATGAAAATGTGGAAAAGACAAAGCAAAATCCGAATATGTGAGTTTACTGTTTTTATTTTGTTTTTGTTTTTCTTATTCTGTCAACGTCAGACGTTTCGGTCAAATGGACCTTCTTCAGGACATGGTTAATGGAGACATATTTATATTAGATTTAAGTTAGATGAAGAGACGATATATACAGGACTGGTCAGAAACAGAAAAACTGAAATTCTAAAGTCAGAGTATTCTTTCTTGGAGTCGGATACGTTGGCGTCGCGTGGGCGGCGCTACGAAAACCTGCTCACAGGGAAAAGATTGTGTCCTAAGTGGAAGGTGGGGGGACTTATTTAAAACTAAAGCTTATCGGTACGTTTGTCAAGCATTAATCTTGCTAGACAACTTGATATATGAAAGAATCCTTGTCGGGTATTTATTCATCATACCGTCGGATCTACATCCACACATTTGCTTACATATGTATATATATATGTATATATATATATATGTGTATATATATATATATATATATATATATATATATATATATATATATATATATATATATATATATATATGAAAAGATTACTTAACTTTTAAATATCAATTTTATCCCGACTTTGAAGTTTGTTGGTTAAATTTCCAGTCTTCAGGGGATTTGGTTTTAAAATTTGTTCTGTATCTTTTTCAATCAGATTTTTCACTCCGTTTTGTACACATGTGTATTCATGAATGTAACGTTATTTTACACGCGCATGTTCATGATTTTTTGCTTTTGTTTACGTCTTTCATTTTTTCAGCTGTAAATTTTTCTTCCAGTTGTAAATTTTTTCTTCGAAATTAAATTAAATTTTTTTTATCGTTTATATAGAAGCTGTTATGTTATATTATAATTGTAATATTTGTTAATTTGTATTATGAATTAAATTATAATATTTTAGTTAATATATTAGTTAATATTTTAATTGATTTATAATGTTATATTATTATTAAAGTAACAAAGTAAATATTTTTTAATATGTCATCATCGACCATTATATTCATTCCTCTTATTTAATAATTTAATTTGATTACTAAAAGTTAATATTGATATTTTCCCTTCTAAACACAGTCTACAGTTTCTATTGGTAATATTATATGGAGGTACTTTTTTTCATAATTTCCCATTTGACTATAGTAGGTATATTGTTTTCTTTTTGATTCTATATGTATATATGTGTAGGTACGGGCTAGGATAACCCACATTAAATTCGGCCTTGTGCCGCATCAGACCGCGTGGGGATGTTGGTAGATATCTGTATATATGGGTGTGGAGTGAGAGTGTTTATGTGTGTGTCTGTTGAAATGAAAACTATAAAGTATTTGATGTGTTTGTTCAGTTTTTCTTCAGCCGAGATTCTTTTTAAATCGGAAACAGAAGACATTAAATTCCTTCTGAAAATTTACGGATCAAACCAAAAATGTTTGGAAATAATTAGCATTTAAAATGTTGCACACAAATAATTTTAATTACTGCTGATACGAATACGATACGAATTCGGATTACACTATTTTTCGATGTCCTGTTACTACCTGGATGTAAAAAACTTATCTAATTCACTACCTGATGATGATCGTATGAAACGATTGAAAGCTAAGCTAGTAGCAAAAATAAGACCTGATAAAACCGGAATTTATAAACAAGGATCATACCATTGATTAACGGATTCGATGTTAATGTATTTTATTATTAAATATTGTTTGCGAGAGTGATTCTTGCCATATCATTAACTCCATTATCTGCTTTTCGTATGAATGATCCACGTTATATAAATTGAACACGCACCACATAATTGATATATATATATATATAATTTATAAAATTTTCCTAATAATAAATATATATTTTGTTCCTCACACACGCACACAAAATATATATATATATATATATATATATACGAATGAAAGAAAGAACAGATGGGATAAAAATCCACTGTTCGTAGCATTTACTTTTAAAAAAGTGCTCAGTACAAAGTAGATCAATATATTATTTTATATTTTTATTATAAGTGATTATAATGAAAACATATTTTGAAATCGCTAACCAAAAGCTTTTATGTTTCAATACTATGGTTCAAGGGATAGTAAGAAGAAGTACAATCATAGTGTTGAAACATGAAAGCTTTTGTGTAGCGATTTAAAAAAAATGTTTTTATTATAATCTCTCATAATAAAAATATAATCTTTATATATGATATGGGCATGTAGCTGAGTGGTTAGAACGTTTGCATTCTGACCATGAGACGGGGGTTCGAATCTCATACTCGAATATCAGGAAGGAGACTTCCTGTTGCTATCGGACTGGGGGGATCGATCCCAGCGTGCGGCACCTTTGGAAAGTGCCTGAAAACCATACCTCGGGTTGATCCAAACCTTGTGAGTGAAATTGGGTAGACGGAAGCCTTGGGTGCCGTCGATAGCTATGCTAGCACGAAGTCACAAGTCATCGTGGCCGAGGGCTTGAGCGTGCTGGCCTTATTCAAATTGTTGATCACGCTAGATAACACGCTCTTTCCCAGAAACTGTAACTAAGGTCTGCCCAGCATAGTTGCAGTATAAAACACAGGTTGGCTCTGTGGGTGTTGAATAAACACAAATTCGCCTGAGCAAGCATCTGCAATAGGGATTGGTTAGCCGTCCTAAGTAGATGGATATCCTCGAATACGAGTGGCTCGTTATATATATATATATATATATATAATTAGAAGAAATCTTTTTGTAATGAAATTTGAAATGTTCATGGTGGCGAATGAAATATATTTTATAATGAATTTATCCTTAAAACAACTGAGCGATACTTCTGACTGTGATAATTTATCTCTGATATACCTTCTCGCTTCATCAACTGGTATATACTTCAAATAGACGCTGGCTGGTCATTTTCGAAAATGAAACAAGAAAAGTGGTTTTGGAGGATAAGATGGAGCTGTTTTAGCGGTGGCAAACAAGTAGGCTGGCTGCGAAAGATAAATGCCCAAATTTGTCGGACACGACACCTTTTCAAGGCGAAATAAATAGATCGACTTGCTAATCTCGTTATCTCTCTTGACACGATCCCGTTTATGAGAAACGGTACCAATTAGCAGCTCGAAAGCGCCTCTTTTCGAAAACTATCAAATCGTCACTCTCACGGCTTGTTTTCGACCATGGATTTCTATTTGTTAAAGCCAGCATGTGTAGAGGCAAGATCGATGTACACGGATACGCCTGATTCTGGCGACGCTTTTTTCACTAGTTGAATAGACATGCTTGCATAGGCACGGGATTTTCAGTGCTTGAGTAGTCTTTACTGTTACAATTTTTTGGATACCTATGTAACTAGTGAGCCAACCAAAATGAGCTGACTCATTTTATAGTTTACCAAGAGAAGGTTAACCAATCAGAAGACGTGGAATATTCAATCCGATGTGTATAAAGGCGGCCATTTTGTTTTGTTTTTCTTGTCGGAATATCCACTGCTAACCTGTCAGATGAAAGACCTGAAGAACTACGCTTTCCTACTCTCTCCGAATATCCACTGCCAACCTCTGGTATGGAAGACTTTAAGAATTGCTGAATAGCTGCTACTAGATATCGGTGCTGTTTCATTGAACAAATTACTTACTACGTTGGATTTCTACATTCAGACTACCGTGAACATGTTTTACATTTAGCTTTTCTGCTGTGTTGGCATAAATATTAGAACTGGGGATAAGTGTGCATGTGCGTGCGTGTCTGTGTAAAATATTCTTATGACCGCTTATATTTCAGGTGGTGTGAGATTTGTACGAAAAAAAAAACGGAGAGCCAATTTCGAATTCCGGTCGAGATCGTTGCATCCACTTTCGCACTAATACACTTGGAAAAGGTACGAATCCATCGCTTCTATGTGTTCATTAGCAAGGCAGACTGGATTCCTTAGCTGTGATTGGCAACTATTATTGGAGAAAGACAATTCTAAATTCAAAACTGTATATGAACGTGGTGGTGCACATATTTGAACTGCAATTAAATTTCGCTCAGCATAGTATAATCCAAAATTTGGCTCTATGGATGTTGAAAGAACAAAAATGGGCCTGAACAAATAGAGGTGTTCGGCAACGAGCAGGTATGCAGAATATAAAAAATCAAACTCATTTACATTCGAAACTGTTCTGATGATGATGCATATTCAAAATTTGTACATATGAATATGTAGCGCCTTCTGTAAATAGCGAATGTTCGAACATTATACATGAAAGTATACAGGGTGCGATGGAGAGATTTTCATTTAAATGACGCGATACTTGAAAATAACACTGACATCCCAGATATATTTACCAAAATTGCACAAAAATACCTTAAAATACTAAAGAGTAAGTTTATTCGATAAAATCGCCATTGGCTTCAACCGCGGCCTCCAGACGACTTCAGAATTTCCTGAAACACTTCTGTTTAAGTTGGTGAATACTGCCATAATCCTTGCCTTCAGTTCATCTTTAGTCTTACAAGGAGTTTTGTTGATCGCTCGCTCAATTACAATCCTCTTCCGTCTTCTTACTTTCCAGTCAACTTTGTTTTTTTTAAAAATAAATGTATTGTCAACAATTATTATCTTTTGTTTTCTTCATTCTTATTCTTTCATTGTACTCTGTCTCCTTAATAGTATTTGTTAAGGGGTCTTCCCTTTTCACACAAATGGACTCACCCAAGGTATACATATACTACTACCAGTGAATACCCGAAGAGTGAAGGAGTCGAGACGGAACGACAGAAGAGTAGTAGATTTCAGTAGTAGTAGAGTAAGTCACACACAGAGACTGCGGCAAGCGTCACAGTTAGCGATCATGTAGACTCAGTAAGGAGTTATACCGCGATACTTCAATGCGAAGACTGTATATATATTATTGCTACTAACCCGCATTCCTGGATCTACTAACCCGTATTACCAGTTTGTATTATTACGTTAATATATTTATTTTCCTTATCCATTCCTGGCGTTTGTTATTCATTGATATCGGATTCATCCCGGAATCCACAACAGTATTTTTTCATGTTCTCTAACACTCTGTAATTCCTTGCGTCCTAGTGGTTTTATTGTCTTCGTTGAGGATGAAATGATTGAAATAGAAGTGTATGTCGAACAATTTCCTCGCAGATGAAAAGAAAACTTCAGGAAAGTGAGATTTGTTTCTAAAGAAGGATGCTGAGAAAATCATGGATAGAGCATGCGAGCAATAAGAAAATATTAAGGAGAATGGATGCGAAAAGGACACTTGTGCAAAAGATTTTAAAAAATTGAAATTTTCTGAATAATGAAAAGAGAAGGCTTGGAGAATTTGATACTCAACAAACAAAGTCTAAATACAACACTAACAAAGCAAACCAACATGTTATCGACTTAACGAGTTTGTGTAAATGGGGTTACTAAAAAATATATTGGTAAATGCTTCAAAGAATAGGAAGTTGTGGAGGGCCATGTAAAACGACGTTCTCAAAGGATACGTTGCATAAAAGAAGAAGAAAACAAACGCACGTGAGTATGAGAGAATTTGAACTCAGCCCGCCGATTCCATCTTCCCCTCTGGTAAGAGTTACACTTCCCCCCGTTGATGCTTACGCTTCAGAAATATCACAATTATTAATAAGTTCTAAATATTCACACTGATCTAGCGAGAGTCTTCAAAATTGTCTAATTGAGAAGAGCATTTCAACATAGAATTTATCGTTAATGCAATGTAATCTCTGTTCATTTATTTTGTCAGGGTGAATCAATAAATAACACGATTAATAAATAAAAAAAAGGATTGACTTTGAAAACTTGTTTTCTTTTGTTTACCGCCCCAATCTTCATTCCTTATCATTGCCTTACACGAAATACATTTGTCTTTCCTATTCTTGTTAATATTGTTTTTATTTCTATTGTTAAGTTATTCAACAGAGATTTCTGGCTTAGCCTATTTACCGACGAAAAGTCGCCATTAACATAAGTATGAAACAGAGAAATCCATCAGGTCAAGAGCTTGTCTGATAAAAATGGTTGATTCTTCAACGTGTTTGATGTTTATGAAGCCTTGAGTACGCCGTAAGGTTAAATGACTTTGAAATACAGCTTTAAAGAAATATACTATGCCAATTAAATTATACAGAGGGCTGGAAAAGTAGGCATACAGTAACAATTATACCAGAATTACAGGTATTATATTAGTGGTTCTATGATTCGTTTAATACTAGAATTCATTTAATTCATTAAAATCATTTTTAATATTTTTATTTTCATCATTTTTATTACAATACATTTTTTATAATTTTTTTTTTTTTTTAAATAATTGTTTCAACCTAGGGAAGGTTACTGAATAGAATAATCACACGAAGGTTGGTAATGAACGATAATAGTAAGAAACACGAACAACGCATATAAGATTCGCCAGCGGCGCGTAGAAGATGTAGTCAAGAATTGAGTGAATTCCACAATGAATCTCCAACTGCAGCATATCTACCAACCGCCCTACGCGGTCAGATGTGGCACAGGGCCGAATTTATTATGGGGTCTCCCGAGACGAGATTCTGCTCTTCGATATGGCCTCGTCTGGGTATATCCTCTCTGCCCGGAGGCAGAGAGTTTGACCAGCACAGCTGGAGAAGAATCTCCGACTGCAGACCAACATACAGTATTTAATACTTTATTTATGTGAATCGTCCGTAGGTATGCTACTACAATAATGAAAATAAATGTTTTGTAGGTAAACTGGCAATTTAAAGATGGCTAGCAATTTAATGGACGAGGATCGCAAATAGATTTTGAAACAAAACTGAAAGACAAGAATTATGAACGTATTGTATCCAATACAATACGTTTTGGACGAAATTGCGCTCTTCTATGTGGTGTACTAGTTAGCAAGCGTATCTCCCGAGATCAATTACGACTGAATAGCGAGCTTGATCCTCACTGGGTGCTTCGTACTTTCGATTATGTGCCACATCTAAACTACATTCAGAAAATCACCTTACTATAGAAAAGTTCTACACTCTTGGATAATCATTATTTCGGTCACAAAGCAGATAATTCTAGGTTCGCTTGTTCGGTTCAGTTAATGAATTTCTATGCATAATAAATGCTTCTTCCCTTTCTTCTATGTGTCATATCCCTTCAGCATGTCGGCGATCATGGCTCTCAGCAATTTTCTGACCTTTGTAATTCTTACATATCTTTTATCTTATTGCCATCTCTACCAAACCTTGTTTCGCAATCCATTCTCTCAAGTTTGCCTGGTAGATTCTCGGTTGCTTTCCTCTGGCTCTCTTACATTCAATCTGTCGTGTGAGCATCAAGTTTTTCCAAGACCTCTTTCCTCATAATGCGACACAGAACATCCAACTGTCTCTACTTAATGTTAAGCATAAATGTCCTTTTTGTCGCCAATTTCTTTAGAACATCGTCGTTGCTCACAGGTTCGGTAATTATAAATAATTATTGACCGATTTATCATTGTGCTAATATTGCATTATACCAAGTATTAAGAATAGGGTCTTCAAATTGAAGGCGAGCGATATCAATGATAATATTCTGACATCGAATCCGCAGTTATCTCCCTTTAAAACCCTCTCTGTTTGTTATTTGTATTTGTCTGTAGAACAAGATTTCTCTTGTTTCAAGTGACTTCTTCGTTTGTGAGGAGATTGTCTAGCATTCACTGAGGAGGTCTGATAATACATAACAGTTCAGTACTATTTTCTTTGTTTCTAACGATAATTTCCAGTTTCTGAATTCTTTACTCTGCTTCTGGGTGGCGTCTTTCGCTATTCCAATGCGCCTTCGGATTTCCGTAGCGTACTTTCCGTCTTCTGTTAATACACATGCCAGATTTCTAACATGCTGCACCTGTTTGATTTCGGTATCTCCAGTCTGAAATCTGCATGTTGGGTTGCCCCTTTTGCTAACATGCATTCAGTGTTCTTGCGATTGATGCTTAGTCTTTTCTTGCCGATTTCTTTCTGTATCATCTGCATTTTGTCAATAATGAATCCTGGTAGGTCTTTTCATTCTTTCACAATGGCTAAAGCTACAAAAACCGAAAGTAATAATGTATGATATGTAGATATGCGTTGTTTGAGAACCAGCATTCTCTTTCTCTTATCAATTCTCCCCAAGCACGGCGGTAATGTTAAGAAGACACAAGAAGCTATTGGGAGTGAAAGAGAATAGGAATACTTTAGATGGAAATCCTAAACAGCAAACAAGGGATAAACCTCTAATCCTGTTCAAAAGACCGGAAAGGAGTGTGAACTGGACGATAGGACAATGTTTTTAATATTTAACTTGAATGCATATAAAGATATTACCCAAAACCCATTATTTTCCTATGCGTTAAACTGTATTTTAGCGTATTTGACGGCATAAAAAACGCACATTTTTTTACTAAAATATCTTTTAAAATTCCCCTGCGCCTTATTCGCGATAGTTGGCCAAAATTAGCTACCTGGCAACTCCTATTAACTTAGACTTTAAAGTAACTTTCATATACCTATTGTCATTATTTAAAAGACTAGTATGCAGATTAAAACTATTATCATTGATAATATTCATTATATTAATTTCATCACGTTTAATATTAGTACTTTGTTTCACTAAAATTATATGCAATAAATTCAAATTATATAGTTGTAAAATATATTTGTTTCATTAATATTTTTCTTGCGATAACTTCCAGTTGCATTGGTATGAATACAATCAGAATTTTTATATCCTAATTATTCCACTAGGACGTTTAAAAGACGCAGGTTGTACAGATTATATAAAGGAAAATTTTTGACCGAATATTAATGCTAACTGTACTGTTTTGTTCAATTGTAATAATTGCTTGTTTTTTATTTTGTTTACTTACTTTTGGATATAATAAAGTTTTTATAGGTTGGCGTTCTTTTTTTCCTATTATTTTTCGTTTATTTTTAATCATGGCTTGTTTAACCAAAATAATACCTCATAAATATAGCGTAGGCTCTGTCATTTACTAATAATTTTACTAACTTTACTAATTACTAATTTTTTCTTAATTTGCCCTACTGAAATTGGGATGCGTCTTATACAATAGTATAAGCGTTTCTTATGCCGTCGAATACGGTAGTTAATTTCGCAAAATGCACCACGTGTATAATTTGACAAAGAAAACGATACCAAAGTCAAGAAACCCTGGTTTTCATTTATCCTGAAGCAATTTTCGAAACAGAAAGATGCACAGAATTAGAAAGAAAAGGAATTGGAAAGAAAGGCAACACCTATTGAAGCCTGGTCTGACTTGTCTCCGAGTACTGAATGATAAAAAACATACGAGGAGTAAAAGACCACCTATGAAGTTAGTGAGAGATACATAATAAAAAACCGATATCTTACCAAAGGGTATCGGATTTAAAAAAAAAAAAGTAGTTGTAGCTAAAATGCAGCTGTCTTATTTATCTCTTATGGATAAAAATGTTCTCTATGTACATGAAATCATTAGAATGAAAGCTTGTAACGCTGAAATATCATGACTTACCGAGCCTGTTCGCAGAGGTCAAGGATGATTGTCTTCGTTCCAAATATCACTTTACAGGTTCTCGAGTGGTTTATAAGGCCAATCACTACACAGGTTTTTGTGTTGCCATTCATTTGTCCGTTATTACTCTTATATATATGATGGACTCACGTTGTCTTCGAAGTATGACGGCCTAACAACTCAGTTCGTAGAACTGAACAGTCGGAAAACCGTCGCATATGATTTGATTATTGTGATGAGGACTTATGCAGAACTATCAATACTTTTCGGAAGAATAGTACACAGAAAACTTGTGCACAATTTCCCCAAACAGTCCTCCTCGGGTTTTGAATTTAGAGTTGCACTTCTTCTAGACCGGCTGCCAACCAAGGCTAAAGAGCCCTGCCTGTCCTACTATTTAACCTATATCTGGGGGAGAAGAGATGGATTCATACATTTACCGAGGGTATTTGTTCAAATGTAACTGACTCGACAGGAATTCGAATTCACCTCTCGTATTTCTCATTCCAAGCCGGTATCCTCCCCCCCATATATATATATATATATATATATATATATATATATATATATATATATATGGGGGGAAGGATACCAGAAGACACCAGAAGTGTTGAAACAAAATGCCTATTTTTGTCGTGATTTTATAACATATTTATGTTGTAATATTCAAATAAATTATTATATCTGCTCTACTCTGTATTGAGCACTCTTTAAAGAATAGTAATTGTTGGTTATTGGAATTCACTCCGTATATACCAATCCTAAACTTGGTTATATATATATATATATATATATATATATATATATATATATATATATATATATATGTAACTGTGCACTAGGCAGCAGTCTCTTTTATACGACAAAAAGTAATGGAACCATTAATATGTTAAGAGAAAAAGCAATCACTCAATAATATTAACACGGCCAAAACGTTCTGACTGTGTTTGTAAAAATCAAAATAATACTCCTATCACTACAGATACATATGTATAAAAATCTATATATTCAATTAAATAAAAAAAAAGCACCTTGAAAAGAATTAGTCGAAAGTACTTGGAACATTTGGAGAGTTTTTACAAACTTTATGCCCAGAAAACCAAGTACTTCTACGAATAGAAAAAAAAATGATTATGAAGCTTAATCCCTGTACCTTTTCATTCTTCTTTAATAAATTATATATATATATATATATATATATATATATATATATATATATATATATATGTGTGTGTGTATGTATGCATGTATGTATGTATTTATGGAGGTGTAAAGAGAGAGAGAGAGAGAGAGAGAGAGAAAGGAAGAGGGAGAGAAAATTACGTCAAATTCTGGATGTTACAATTAGAAAGAAACAGGGATTAGATTAAATTAACACTTTTTAAAAAAAAATATGCCACAATCATTCGTTAAATAAATTCTGATGCATTTACATTTAATAATACAGATCATCGTCGATATACGCCCTATGCGACATACGACTGTTTGACTTTACGACCACGTCATGTTTAGCCGTCTGGACACGAAGCAGTCGTGTCCAGCAGTGTGCATGTTTCGGAGCTTGATGTATAACAATTTCCACCACAACTCTCGCATTCCTTCGCCTACCTCAAGCTCACTGTTAGGGTAGCTAAGATGCAGCACACTTTTCCCTCGAAGTCCGTTTGTGTCTTTAAAATTTTTCTTTAAATACCCCAAGATATTGTTATGAGGAAATTGTCTTTGTCTACTGCCAAGAAGGGGAAAAAAAGGCTCAAAAGCTCTACAAAAAAATGACGGTTGACAGAAAGTAAATGTGATCGCTCTTGATCTGAAGTTATAACATTCTACTCTGTCGACGATTTTTGAAGGACACAGAAAGAATTTGTAATTTGTGAAATATGCAGCACTCATACAATCGACAGTTATAACGAAACAACGGACCAGGTCCATCCAGGAAATAGAGAAATTGCTGTTATGTGGATGGAAAATCAGATCAAAAGAAAAAACGATTCATTTGAGACAAAAAAATAAAAGAAACAAACCAATGTGTAGAGGGCTGATACAAATTGTATCAATCGTTAAGAAACCATAGAAAGTAATAACAGTATACAATAATTCCTAAACAAATGTAAACATATTGCTAAATTAGTTACTGGCCGACTTACGACGAAAATCGATTTATGACCTCTCGGCTGTAACAAATCATGGCCGTAAGTCGACGATGACCTGTATATATATATAAACCTTAGATATCGAGTTTCTGTGTAAGTGTATACATATGTGGAACCCCGTTTCAGAAGTGTAGAAAAATGCTAATAGATTTAAGTACTGTCAGTGAAAACTCATCACACCGTAAGTAACTCAATCTTTGTACATTGATAGGTTCCAGATATTTGAATTTTTTTATTAATATATGTTAACCAAGCAGCGACGCGCAGTATTCTTTGAATTGATGATATATCCCTTAAAAATGAAATTTTGGAGGCTCACTTCAGAATATGATCGACAATATTTTCCCTCCTTAAAAGGAATATTTAAAAATTGGAAAAATATATATTAGCCAATAAACTTGAGATTAATAAATTCAGATTTTAGATTCATCCGGAGCCTACTATTTTGTCATAAATATGATCAATTCTTGTCCGCTAACTAGCCTTTCAGTGAACCTTTGACGAAGGTGTTTGCACGATCGTTTGTTATGCAATCAAAAGTTATGTTTAGCGATAGAGACGCATTCCGCTAAATAGTTTTACATGCGGCGACAGTAGTAACTAACTTCCTTGTCTCGTATTTCATTCAACTGGCTGCCGGAATTTTATGCGCAGTGAAAACCAAGTGAGCCTGTGTCACATAAATCTGCACACATATAGACGCATTTTCTGTTTATCCTATACTAACGCACTTTTTTCGGTTGTATTGTAAAAAAAGAAAAAAAGAAAGATACACAAAATATATAGTATGAAGCTGTTGGTAAAGAACAATTGTAATACATTTCTTTCAATTTGAAAGGAAAATAATGCTCAAATAAATGAAAATTATTGAAATTTGTAGATAATTCTACATTTATACACGTATACTCCGCTACACACGCTTGCGCACGTGCGTGCGCACACACACACACACACACACATGTATATAAAATCGCATCGTGAACCGAGTTATGCGAAGAGGCAGCCTGTTAACAGGTCGGGGTACCTGGCAGAACGGATCTGATATTGCAATACCCGAAATCCGTAATGAAGCCAGGGTAACATCACTGATGACCTCTACTGTTGCATTTTATAAATGTATTTTAAGAATATATATATATATATATATATATATATATATATATATATATATATATATATATATATATATATCGAGAGAGAGAGGTCATCATCGACCTATGCGACTGTTCGACTTTTTTCCAAACACAACCGCGAATTGGTATGTCTGGTGTTATGGCCACGACTGCTCCGCGTCTGGCAACGTGAATGTTTCTCACCTTGGGGTGCGACAATTTTCGCCCCAGCTTCCGACAGAGCCAGCATGCCTTAAGCTGAATGTTACAGCAACCTCGCCACAACACACTTTCCACGAGTCCGTTTGTGTCTCCGAAAACTTTCTTTAAAAAATTCCCAAGATGTCTAGCAAAACGAAATGAGGAAATTGCTGCAAATGGAGATGGAAGAGGCCAGTTCTACAGCAAGCTAAACTTTTTGCATTCTTTTTCTTTATGTGTCGTGTCACCTTAGGACATATGCGATCATGGCTTTCCATGGCTGTCCCTTATAGCTCTTAATAAATATTCTTTCTTTTTGTTCTCCCAAACCCTGTTCTGCCCTCCCTTTACTCAAGCTCACTATGTTATGCGTTGTTTTCCTTTGTCTTTGCTGCCTGTCTCTCTCTGTCTTGTGAGTATCAGATTTTCCAAACCTTTTTTCTTGAAAACTTTAAACGTCTCTTCTTGGTGTTACGTATAAGTTTCCTTTTTGTTTCTATTTTCCTTAAAACTTCGACTTTGCTCACATGTTCGGTGTACGGTATCCTCAGCATCCTTCGGTAGAACTACATTTCAGTTGCTTCAAGTCTCTTCGTTATCTTTGAGGAGATTGTCCAGCACTCACTGCCTTACATGGCAGTTTCCAGCGAAGTTTTTCTATTGACTAGTACTCTGTTTAACTTTGGAATGCATCTTTGGCTATCCCAATATACATTCGTCACACTTTCAGTCCTCTGTTAAAACATTCCCCAGATGTTTAAATTTTAGCATTTGTATTATTTTGGTATCTCCGATTTGTAATTCGCACTTTGGGTTCATACTTTTGCTAACAACCATGCATTCTGTCTCATTGTAGTTGCTTTCCTCCTTTACCTTTTGAAGGACATTTTGTCAACACTGTGTTATCCACATATCTCATGTTGTTAAGATTGTGGATGCCTAAAAATGAATCCTAGTAGGACTTCTAGTTCTATCGAAATCGCCTCGCAGTATGACTTGGATAAGTCCGGTGAGACGTCACATCCTTGTCTTATACCCCTTTCTATTTTTGTATATCTGCAGAACTTCTTTTGCTATCTGTATGCAGACGGTTTGCTGCCAATGGCTGTCTATATTCAACAGCTGCTTTCCTTTTAGTATTCCCAGAGACAATTCTTCCAAAAGATCAAATCTAAGCGTATGAACCTCTGTTTTATTTTTCTCTTATAGCTCGGACCTGCCATGTTTAATAATTTTGTTTTGATTTTACATTTATAGTATTATAGTATTATTTGTTTTGATTTTACATTTCTAATATTATTAGTACTAAAATTATCATTAATTATTAATTATTAATTTTTTACAGTATTTATTTCTTTTGTGATGTCAACGAACATTCGTTGCCAATTTTGTAATGTCCACGAATAGTCGTTGTCACTTTCGTAATGCTCGTTGTAGTAGAGACTTTGTAATCGCAGATACAGATACAGCTAGGCGTCTGACACTAGTATTGTTCAACGTCGTTACTAACGCCGTCGAACAATACTATTGTCAGACGCCTTTAAATAACACTCGCACTAATAGTACTTTCTCGATAATACTCGCTCGAATAGTAACCACCGAATATTGATCCGATTAGTAATCCGTATAGTGATCAGTATAGAGAAATAGTATAGTGCATAGTATAGGGATAGAGTATAGTCTAGAAATAGTGATCAGTATAGTAATAGAAGATAGTGTAGAAATAGTGACCGTTTAGACGTCACACTAATTCTCATATATATATATATATATATATATATATATATATATATATATATATATATATATATATATTCCCTTTACGATCATGTGGTCTACATTTTAGAAATGGAATGACCTGTGTTTGGTCACTGGTGATCTGTGTATATAACTCCAGTGTCGGCAGCGACTCTTTATTCCTATATAACAATTTCATTTGAATTATCTATCCGCAGTAAGAGTAAGGAGTTGCGATTAAACGCAATAACAATTAAGATAGAAGAAATATTAGTAAAAATTGTTAATGCTTGATAATGTTTCATGTAACAAAGAAATAATATTAGTGCTAATAATGGCCATAGACCGACAATATGAAGTTGCGATGAAAAGCAACAGAAATTATGATGAAAGAAATACGAAAATTTGATAAGGGGTGACATTTTATTAAAAAAAACCCAATATGTTATTCAGTCAGTTATGTGACATGCGAGATACACGCGTAGGCGATCATGTATCTTTCAATACATGACTGACGAGGTATATTTTTTCTCGCAGTAGGTTGCCATTTCTTTCTGTAGTATACCAGTTGCTATCCAAGGCTATAGAATCCGGTCTATCCTGCTATTTGCCCATAGCTTGGGAGGTGGGGTAGAGAAGAAGAGGATTCATACCTTTCCCAAGGGTGTTAGCACTTAAGTGAGTGAAATGGATTCGAGTGGAATTCGAACTCGGCTCTCCAATTCCTCAAACCGCGCCGCTACCCATGACTCCACCGTGCCTCCTCAGCATATAATATTAATTATACTTATCGCCGTAGACTGACGATCTGAAAATTTTGCAATGAAAAACAACTAAAACTAAAATGAAAGAAATACTACAGAAAAATGAATAAGGGTTGACATTGTTTCCTGTAATAAAAAGAAGATAATATTACTCTCCGGACATTTTTCATAATGGAATCCTCAATTTAGGGGCAACTACTGATGGCCTAACTTACTAAACTACGGAATGGTTTATGAGACAAGCTCATTTACCATCAAGCTATGTCAAACATCGTAAAGTTATCTAGCCATCTTGCTATTGTAAAAAAAAAAAGTTCTCACCCAGTGAGATTTGAACTTATTTCGCACTAACAATGGCCAGCTTAACTGGCACGCTTAAACCTTATTCTACGCTCAGATAAGCATTTATTAAGCCGCGTTTAATTTGGCACAAAACCCGAAATATGAAGGACATCAGGAGCACCTAACTCATTGCTCAACAGTAATTATTCCTGAGACCAGCTTGCTTAAAATTATCTGACGATAAGCTCCCCACCTTACAACTCTATCAACTTTACACTTCTTATTACTGGCTTTCACTGGAGAAATGCGCTTTGAAGCAGCGTTAGTATTGCTGTCAACGACGCAGAGTGTGCTGAAAGTCGTAGTAATACATAGTGTTAGTAAACAGGTAAAGCGGCATTGGTACTCACAAATTAAAGGCAAGAAGTAGAAAGTAAAATCAATAAGACACTAGAATTGGTCTTTGTTATTTGCTCCCCCTATCTACTCCCTCGGCTCAACCATTCGACTTCATCTGCCGAGCCCGATTTAATGAGAATTAGATGGGGAAACCGCTAATTGCTTTGAAACTAATCAACTGTCCGATAAGTTACAAACACGTCGTCAGCAGATTGATTCTGAGTAGAGATAGGGGGATTTGCTCGTTTCATCCGAGTTCGGCTGTTAGAACAGACGTCTCTTACGATACCTTCTTTGTCACCGTTTCTTTCTTCTTCGTCGTCAATTTCTTTGTCTCTCCTTTCATTGTTTTTGTCTTATTTCCTGAATTTGTTAGGTTTGGTTGTTATGCTACACTTTACTTTCTTTATCTTCATCACCCTTTACTTCAATGTTTTCGCCGTCTGTATTTCCTTTTCTTTCTCGTCTTCATTATCTAGTTTTCTTTTTCGTCTTTCTCTCCTTTTTGCCTTGTGCGTTCTGCTTCATTTCTTTACTGGGATTGGCATCTTCGGTGCTACTGTCTTCCTCAAGTTTGGTTAGGAGTACACTCTTTTCTTTCCCTATCCTCTTTGTTGTCTGTTTTATTCATTTTCTTTTTTTTATATTTGTCTCCTTTTTCTTCTGCATTGTTGCTGCTGTCTTCTCATTTAGCCGTTATAACACTCTTTATATATCTTATCAGTCGCCTTATATTTTCTTCGTTTTGTTTTTGTCTTCATCTTCTTTTTCTTCAGTGTGTTTCTCTTTTCCTTCTTCGTTGTCGTTGTCTTGTTTATTGTGTTTGTCTTCTTTTGTTTTTGTCTTTTTCGTCTTTTTAGTTTTCTTTGGAAATTCTACTCGCCACAGTTTGTCATTTATTTGTAACCTGAAAAAAATGTTGCTAATTTAATTTAGCTTTTCCCATTATATTTTTCCATCCTTCTTTCTTTCTTCTTTCTTTCTTTTTTCTTTCTTTTTTCTTTCTTTCTTAGTAATCTCTCGTTCTTGATTCTGCTCTAGGTACTGACAGTCATTCCAATCGTTTTTGGTCACTGGCCTCCTCTCTCGTTTCTGCTTCTCATACTCTTCTACTCTTTCTTTTTTTTTTCTTATTCTTCTTCATCTGCGTTTTTTCTTCTCCTTCATCTTATTTTCTTTCTTTTTCATCTCCTTCATCTTCTTCTTCATCTTCGTTTTCCTATCTTCTTCATCATCTTCGTCGTCGACTTCTTATTGTTCCTTTCCTTCTCCTCCTCTTTCTTCTTCATCTTTTCGTCTTTTTCTCCTTGGTCTCCTTCTCCTCTTTCTTCTTCTTCTTCTTCTTCTTCTTCCTCCGCCTCCTCCTCCTCCTCCTCGTTCTTCTTCACCTTCGTCTCCTCCACTTCTACTCGCGGGAAATTGTCACACTTTGATGTCTCTAACACCATCACCGACTTTAGCGACATCATCATCATTATGACGATCATAATCTCAACGTACAGGCATCCATTCGCTCCAATTGTTTTTGGTCACTGGCCTCCACTCCTGCTCCCCTTTTACTATTACTTGTTGTTGTTGTTGTTGTTGTTGTTGTTGTTGTTCTTCTTCTTCTTCTTCTTCTTCTTCTTCTTCTTCTTCTTCTTCTTCTTCTTCTTCTTCTTCTTCTTCTTCTTCTTCTTCTTTATTTCTCCGTTTCTTTCCTTTTGCCTCATCTTCGTCATCGACTTCTTCTTCTTAATCTGTTGTTGTTGTTCTCTCTTCCTCTTACTGCTTCCCTTCATCCTCCTCCTTCTTCTTCAATTTCATCTCCTTCTCTTCTTCTTCTACAAGCGGGAAATTGTTACATTTAGGTGTTTCTAACGCCACCACCGCCTTTAGCGACATCATCATCATTATGACGATCATAATCTCAAACAATGGGTAACAATTATCTTCGTCATAACATCATCGTTTCTCATCAACGCTCTGCTTATTGCTGTCGCTCTTGTCATCGTCAATAAAATCATTATAAACATTCTCACTGTTGCAATTATTATTATTATTATTATTATTATTATTATTGGCATCGTGGCAACGGCACTCTGCCCAGATAACAGAGACAAAATAACAATCACGAAACCGGAGTTTTTTTTTGTCCCGTTTCCCTCTTACCACTCAGATGACAATAACTTCGGATATCGCTAGAATAAAGAAGTGTATAAAAACGACATGATCAAATGTTCATTTAGTCTCATAGCACAGCATTTTTTCTTTTCTTTTTTTCCTCAGAAGAATTTAACCTGACATTTGAGAAGGGACTTAATATCGCAAATTAACCTTCGACTCTTAAGAGCAGCAGATTCCTTCAAGATTAATGGAAGATAAATAAACGTGGACCTTATTTTGTTCATGTTTTTTTTTAAATATAAATAATGAAATTGTTAGTATTTGTTTGATTATCGGTAACATGAGGTTCACTTTCTCTCTTTCATACCTTCTCGCTTTCTCTATTTCTCACTTTTTCTCTTTCTCCCTTTCTCACTTTATCTCTTTCTCATTTTACGTCTTTCTTCCTTTCTCTCTTTCCCACTTTCTCGTTTTTCACTTTTTCACTTTCTCTCTTTTTTCTTTCTCTTTTTTCTTACTTTCTCTCTTTTTTCTTTCTCTTTTTTCTTACTTTCTCACTTTCTGTTTCTCCCACTTTCTCCTTTTTTCACTTTCACTCTTTCTCTCTTTCTATCATCTTAGATTCATGATTGTCATTTTTATTTATATCCACGAATTTTCCACTTATCTTATTTTTGTTGCTTCTTCACATCTAGTAGCACTAGACATAATAATTTTAATTTGTTCGAAGTTTTTAGATCAATCATTATCATTATTATTCCATTTGAATTATTTTTCTTTCTTATTTTCACAAATAGTAATAATGATTTTAACAGGTTGCCATTACTGTGTTTTGTCACACAGTGTAAACTTTTCAATTTTATCAATCCGCTCTTCATCATCATCATCATCATCATTATTATTATTATTATTATTATTATTATTATTATTATTATTATTATTATTATTATTTCCTTTGATTTCTGATATGTACACATTTTCCCCAGGTCAAAACCAGAGACCTAAGGTTCGAAATAGCTTCATTCTACATAGATAAAGCTCTTCGTAATATGTGAGCTGTATTTGTGAGTACAATTTTTTGTATTTCATTAAGGCTTGGGCTACACGGAATCCCTTCAGTACCGCCATTTATATGAACAACAGAAGAATACCATGTGGTAAACCATTTTAAATATGTTTTTCATAAAAAAAAAATCAGATTAATAAACATTAATTCATAGCATTTTTATTGTCTCTTCTTATATGTACCTATATTTTAATTAAAAAGGACGCAAATTAGAAATTAATTGTAAATGAGACTAAAATTTTAGGTAAAAATTACATCATTTCCTTTATTATATTCGATTAGTGCGTTTTCGGTTAGTGAGTATATTTTAATGTACACATTAGCCACACTAATCGAGAGTGTCTTGTATACGAAGTCCGATATACCCGTTTTAACAATCTGATAAGAGTATCCCCGGTACATACCTCACAGCCATATGTGTGTGATATGGTGACAGCTTTGGATAAATGAAGCATATAAACCTGCAGATTGGACCCAACTAGAAATACATTCAGGTTGCGTAAGTCAGTCTGCTCAAAATGTTTCCGATTGATAGCGTTTCCAAGTATCTAGATGTAACACCAAAGTCGTTTTGTCCTTTTCATCTTTCAAACTTAAAAGAAAACAAAAAACGAAAAACAAAAAATTCTCGACACTGGCCATGCGATTCTCTCACCACTCCCGCTCATGAACAGAGATGCTCATCGTTTCAGCTTCTAAGCGACATGTCGAACTGGTTATGGTCAAGCAAATATTTGGAACTGAACGGGATATTAAGCAAGACAAAAGATGTACATGTTCACACTCCCAATCAAAAGCCGCGAAACTCATGCATTGTGCATATCAGAGCATCCTTATTATTGTTTTTATTATTGTTGTTGTTGTCATTATTATTATTGTTGTTGTCATTATTATTATTACTAGCTCCGTCTTACGAAAATTCGATTTAATAATAATTTTAAAATAATTCAGCAGATATATGGTAACTGGATTTTTGGCGCTTAACCTTATTCGGTTTCCGTCGTTCGATACTCTGCGTCGGAAAAATGTTACTTTTATTGCGGTCACCATACCTTTTGGCTGAGATCAAAGTGTAGTATCTGCCTTCGGGCGGATAAGAAAATTTCATCTCTCAGTTGTATCTCTGTGTAGGGACAGAGTTCAACTGAAAATATTATTGAGAGGTGTTCAGTTTCGGTAAACAGCAGCCCGAGACAGTACCTCCCTGAATGCATCTTGGATCTGGCCCGGGTGCACGAGCTCGGGCTCCTCACATTAAACTGACCTACTGTCACATCCTGCCAGCGAGGAGTGACAAGAAGATACAATCACTTGTTGGCCTTTTGGCTAAGATCAAAGTTGTATTATCTGTTTTTATCAGCTTCATCCGTTTGTCTGTCTCCCCACTACTATCTTTCCTACATTCTTTCATTTTCTCACTGAAATCAAGTAGTGTTTTGTCCCCTCTTTCCACGCGATCAAAACAGAATGGTTTATTATTCATGAGTTAATGACAGGGCGTAACGTTCGTGCGAACTAACAAAGAGAGGGACAAGCACAGTTATAATAGAGCATTATTATTAAGAAGAAGAAGAAAAAGTAAAAGAAGTAAAATTTCAAACAATATCTTCTTTCATTTCTTTTAATAAAAAAGAATAGCGAGGCCGTTTTTACATTATGCGAGCGGTAAACAGATCGTTTTCGGAAAATAATCAGTTATCGGCGAGGTTAAAACTTGCACCCCGAATTCTTGAAAGTCATATATAATATAGGCAACGCTACGGAAGCCAAGTAAAAACGTTTGTTATATCGTTAAAATTTTTATAATCTGTTAAAAAGGCCCATGTGAACATTATATTAGAAAAAGTCACTAAAATTAAAATGAAATAAAAGACCATAGACAATGATTTTTCTAAAGAATTCGGACAATTCAAAGCTATTATCGTTTCAACTATTAGATATAAATGAACAATATGGCGCATACGTCATATTAAATAAAGAAGAACGTTACTACATGGCTAAATTTGAATAACATCTTTATGACTAAATTTAATTAAAATCTACTAAATGGCATACGGAGCCTTGTGGATAAGTTGCTATACATATAAAAATCACACAGATTTTTCTACTAAATTTCTTCCAACACAAGTCTTGAGAGCTACTGAATTTTACAGTGAAGATTGTAATATTGAAAATGGTGCGTGATCTGAATGGAAGAGAAGTTGATAGGAAATGAAAACCATGAGGATAAGGAGGATAGATAAAAATTGACCCTTCAATTGTGGCGGTCAAAACTGAAGTGTTCCAGGAAGCACACACGCAGTAGTCTGTTTTGCAAAGTGGAAATTCTTGACGAAAACCTCTACGAGAGATGTTGTTATTCTTACATTTAGAACACGGGGTGAATTAGGAGGATTCGACTCCGCGGAAGTAGCATAGTGTGCCCGAGCTGTAAATGTTTTAAATGATAGAACAAAAGAATAGAGAACCTCTCCTGAGTTTTCATTCATGTTGCTTGCTTTCTGGTTGTAAAATGTAAAAACAACCGGAGTAACCAAAATAAGATGAACGAAAACCAAATGAAAATGTTGGGACGCTGACATTTTATCTTCTAAATTATTTTTTTTTTAGATGTGCCCGATTATATAAGCTAGCCAATTTCGTCTACTTTCTTTTTCTTTGTTTTTAGGCCTTCTGTTATTAAGTGTTACACGTTGTCATAATGGATCTACCAAGAAAGGTGAAACTGGACGCAAATTTACTTTGGGTGATCTAGTGATTAAAGTACTCTCTGTACACTTTCGTCTTAGTAAATTGATTTCTATTTTAATTAAAGTAGCATTTTTTAAAAATCCTGTTGAGTCTTGACTCATTGTTGAATCTCGACTAATGCATGGAATAATAATGCAACACAAAATGTACTTAGAACAAGAATGTATTATAACAAGAAAGTGTACACAATATTTACATATAGTCTTTTGTGTATTCTGGGAAGACCGTTCCTGGAGAATGTGTTGACTAAGTCGCAGTCGGGCAGAGTCTCTAGTTGGATCTCTGTATTCGCTCCCCTCGTCTTCCGGTACCAACCATTATTTATATAGTCGGTAGTCACCTATGCAGATTAGGTGGATCCTACCACAACAAATCCAAATTATGGTCAGGCTCATAACGATAAGCAACTAATGTATTTAGAGTGTTGTTTTGTAAAATACCCCTTTTGTGTTTATATTTTTTTTATTTAATTTCCCGAGGTTTCTCCTATGTACTGCTTGTGGCAATTATTCCAGTTGATAGAGTAAATTCCTCTTTCAAGTTATAGCTCATTATTATTTTGTTTTGTATTAATTAAATTTTTTATTGTTTTAGAAATAATTGTAACACATTCTATGTTAAGCTTCTTGTTCTGATATCTAAGAATTTATAATTTATTCATATGAATAATCATATAGAATAGAATATACAATAAGTAATGCACAAAAACAAAATGAGTGGTCATCATTATTATTATTTTTTAATTCGGTTTTCGTTCATCTCATTTTGGTTACTCCGGTTGTTCGATAATTTGGCTAAAGCTGTCTAAATACAATACGGGAATACATGACGTCAAGTTATTGCGTTTATTGATCTTTTCATCTATCATATTATTATCGAGTGGTGTCGCCGGTGTGTTTAACATATTAAAATTTATATATCTGACATTGTATAGATGCACAAATCTCTAACTCCAGAGGACACTAATTATACAAAGAGAAGTTTGGAACAGCAGGACAATGTTGGTATTTACTAAAGTTAGCTTAGTCTCGGTGTAATTAGTGGGTGGCCAGTGAGGATCACACCAAAATATTTGTCTAACCACTACGCCACATTAAAACGCCCGCGAAATGTTAGATATGTTATTGATTCTTAAAGTTGTAAACAAATATAGAGATGTTTAATCTAACTTTTCTTTGTATTTTTGTAGAATAACGTTTCGTCGACAAGTGGTTGAGTGCGGGAGTTTATCCTCTTACCTACAAGAATTTGTCCCCCCCCATGAGAATGTTAAGTAATTTTAGTGTGCAAATTCTTATTCGCGACCACAACTTAAAGGCCACACCCTACAAAGCATTATAACAACGGGCTTGAGCAAATGTACCACCAGAATTGATTTCGTTCGTCATTGTGGATAATTATCGCACGTTTTAAGCGGATCTGGGGTTATAATTTTAAAATATAATTCTAAATTTCAAATCTTTTATACAAAGATTTTCTTGCTCTTTTCTTTACTCACTATGTGGATTTTTTATGGAATAACAAAAGTTTAAACATTCAGTACATTTTTAACATTATATTAAATTATTTCGCTTATTTTAAAGAATTTTAATCTTTAAAAATTTCTTTACACATTTCAAATTTAATCTTTTTGCTCACTTATTCAACGCCGACTTTGAAGAAAAATCCACATGATAAATTGTTTGGAACTTTATTCCGAAGTCGTAAATCGTAGAAATCTTTTGTGTTTTTATTAATGCTTTAATACCTTACTGCTTCCATTTGGCTCTTAACTATCAAAAGCGTACAAAGCGAAAGTCTTTTGCCAAAACGAACTATTCTAATAATTAATCCATATTAATTCACTCATATCATTGCCTTCTTACTATCAGCAATCGCCATCATCAGAATTCATCATGGCTCCTTATCGCCAACATCCGTGCCGTTATAATCTTTATCGTTCGTTTTACAGTAATCATTACCCATTGCTAACATTAAAGCGATCAGCATTAGCATCCTTTCACAGTGGCATCCCGTTGCTAGCACTATCTTTAGAATAACAATAATAATAATGACAATAATAATAATAATAATAATAATAATAATAATAATTATTATTATTTTCAATGCAATTTTCTCCTCTTTCTCTCCCTTTCCTTAACTATCATCTTAATTGTAACCGTATCGTCAGTTTTATCACCAACTCAGCCTCTGATGTTCATTGCTGCTGACAAGATGATTACGAATCGCCCGAGGCCGTCAGATTTTAAAAGGATTTTCCAAGTTGAAAGTGTTAAAAACTTTGCGCCTATCATCTTAAAGACAGTTAACGTTAGAGACGGTTGATCTGAATTAACATCGAGTGCTGGAAACTGTTTCTTCTTACTGAATGAAAATGTAATAGCATCTAATGAAAACGATTTAGCAAGCAAAGATCTTTGCTATCGAGAACATCGGTTAATTATTCGCTTTTTACAACAGAGAGAAAGCAAATTCGGCATCTCAGACAAGATTTTAAACATCTGTTTAATTATTTGGATGGAGACTGAAAGCGGGTTGCATTATTTTTCTGCTAAGTAAAAAAAAAAACAAAACTTTCCGATGCATTGTTGTAGTGTAGTGCTTAGTCTCTTTTTAATCATTTCCCCCCAATCAAGACGACAACGCCACTAAGACGCAAAGGGGGCAACTTGAAGTGAGAGACTTTATAAGGAGCCGGAAACTGAATCCCAAACAGGAAACGAGGGGTAAAACTCTATTCCTGTTCAAAAGACCCGGGAAGAAATGCGAACCGGACGATATTCGAACCTAGTCTTGCTACCTCAGGGAGATTGTTTTTCATTGGGTAACCCACACTGTGCCAGACCCAATAAAGTTTACTTCATATCGACAAGGAAATAAGATTAGATTACTCACAATGAAGTAGTAGATAGCAACAGCGTTTCGTGAGCCATTACTAGTAATTATATTTGCTTACGGTCAAATCACATTGAAAATACCGATTCTTGTTCGATCACCGAAGATAAGCAATGTCGAGCCAAGTCAGTATTTAGATGGGGGGCCTCTTGGGAACACCTGTTATTGTAAGCAACGGCCTTGGAAATATTGGTCTCTTAGCCGTGGTGTAATGGTTAGCAAGCTGGGTGATGTGGACCCGAAGTAGGAGCCACGGAAGGAAAACACGGGTTAGAGGTAAGAAAGATATATTAAACAGAAAAGTTACAAAGAATAGTGTAAAAGTAAGCAGAGCTTACTATCCAGTGGTGTTCGATATTGGTATCGTACGCGGCTGCGCATTACTGGTGCTACGATATTTAACACCCCCCACACACACACACACGGGTCGAATGTGGCACAAGGCCGGTTTAACGTGGGCTTACCGAGCCCGTAGGCTCGGCCAAAAATATGCCCATTTACAACCCGTATACACGAGTTTAGGGACTGTCTACCTCCCCGGACGAAACTTTGCCCTGCGGCAAAGCCTCGTCCGAGTTCCTCTCTGCCAAACAGAGCGTTCGACAGCAGAGCACCATTACTGGTGCGACTCCCATGATACTACCATTCACATAATAATATAGTACTGGGAGAGTCCATGATGTAGGAAAGTAACGGTCTCACAACACTGGCTGTATTGGATTTCGTATATTTGTAACCTAGCGTCACTTTGTTGGTCTGCCGTTCTGTCGTGCAATAATAATAATTTCAAAATATAAGGACCTAGACCTAGAAATGGCAAGAATGTGGCATTTAAACACTAGGAAAAATTAAAAAGAATACGGATACATATATTAAGGGAATTGACTGAACCTCCCCACCCCCAACGATCAGAGATACAAAAGAATGTATTTAGAAGCATCACTCATATACTTCTACACGCCAATTATAATATGCTCAATAATTTTCTAAGACAAAACTTTATTTACCCAGGCTTCAATTAAACTGGGCTCTACTACTCTAGACACGATTGATGCTCATGCCAGAGATCATAGATTTGTTCCTGTCAGCGCAACACGAAGGAATGGTTTTTAATATGACTGGAGAACGTTAAATGAAAATTGCATGATTTTATTCAAATTGTCGTAACAGTAAATTCTTCAGAAAATAATATGTCTTTCCATTAAATGATCCATTATACTTGCCAGTAAACAATGATGTGCAGACGTCAAAACAACGAAGCTTCTGATTATTTGTCAGTTCATATTGAATTAATTTGGTTTTGTCAAAATTAATTTGACTGGCGTTTTCATTTCTTCTGTCAGAGGGCAAATGAAGAGAATCAATCAGAGAAAAAAAATCACAGCTTGTCTAAAAGAATTTGAATTGTTTGTTTTATTCTACAATGTTTCTTATTCGCGGGCTTTGTTCATTTTAACAATTCTCATATCCGGAGCAAAATATCATTCAGTTTTTCACTCCTTACTACTTCCTTATCCAAGTGTCAAATTGATGTTTCTCCCCGGATGTCTCAATATGAACGCACACAAAAAGTAACCACCCTTTCCTCAACATTATAATGAAGAGCGCAAAATTTGATACTGAAATACAAACGGAGAATTTTCAAATTTACAAAACCAAAACAAATCTAAAAAACGCTTAATCCGCAATGCGGCAGACTGAGCATCAACCTGAGATATTATTCTCATGTTAATTTTATGAGCCTACTTATCTATGCTGGCTCAAGGCATGTTGGAAGAGAGCGTTTGAAGATTTTACATTACCAATTCTTTCTGTGGTAGACTGGTTGATAACCATGACTATAGAACCAAGTCTGTTCCGATAGACAACTTGAGGGAGAAAAAAATGAATTCATACCTTTCTCAAGGGTATTTGTGCATAAGTGAATGTAACGAACTCGGCTAGAAATCGAACTCGGCTCCCCGATTTCTCATTCCGAGACGATATCTATTAAACCACCCGCACATCCAAACATATATTTTAATACTTTTTCTGAAATGAATCTTGATAGAAGAAACTCTTAAATCTTTATTCTTCTTCTATGTACTTCTATAGGCAATCATGGCTCTCCCCAACTTTCTATCTCGTGCGGCTCTCAGCGGCTCTCAGCGGCTTTCCCTACCTGTGCTAAGGATCCTATCCTTCGTTCTGCTATCCATTCACACAAGATCGTTAGGTAAGACTCCCCTTATCTCACTAGCTCTCAATATACGCCGTGAGGTGTAGGTTTTTCTAAACTGTCCTTTATTATATGTCCAATGAATTTCAGTTGTTTTTTTTTCTCCTGATTTTGATTCTTTTTGATGTCTTTTTTCTTTAAGACTTGTTACTAACTCACTCCGTCCCTGGAATTATCAGTTTCCTTCTGTAGAAACACATATCTGTTGCTTCTAGGTTTTTCCTCATCCTTCGGGAAATTGTCCAATATTCAGTGCCATCTTTATGATTCCGCTATTTCATGTGGGACAAACTAAAAATGTACTCATAAATAATCGCATGTAAATGTGACTAAAATGCTTTATTTCTCAATACATTTGTTAATCTTTCGTAACATTTAGTTTAAACAGCTGTAAAGCCATCAAGATAAACCCATTGATGACCGGGACAAAATAATTTACACCTTGGCTTTGAAGTTTTGATTCATCTAATATACTCACCAAATATTATACATTTTGGTTAGCGTTCATTCATGTCCTCATAGAATTAAATCAAGTAAAGAAAAATCATATCAGTGGGACTGCAAAAGGTATCGAGAGTAATTTTCTTTTGCTGAGGCAGATATAAGATTCTACGATGGATTTCTGAAATTGGTTGAAAGATGACAAATGGTTAAATGCTAAATATGTTCCATAACCAAGAAGTTAATGTCGAAAATAAAACTATTTGCTTTCATTTCATTCAATAAACTCAACAAACTTTTTAGCCGTAAACTCTTAGGTTGAGTTATAAATAATTCTCCCTTTAGTTTATCAACTTTATTCTGAGGAAAATAAAGTACAATTAAATTTTATTCAATTATATATTCGCCATTATTTGCCGTGGCGCATCAGGTAGCTCTTTGATGGCTTTTCAGTAAAAATGCGCAGGTTTTGACTTTATTAGAGAAAGTTTCCCGCGTCAAAACGTTTTACAGCAATCAAAAATGTTAGTACTTGATTGGTGCACGACCAGGTGACTAAGGCGGGTCGCGTAGAAGTAACCAACTAATTACAAAATATTTTCCTGTGTTATTTCTGTATGTGGCCTTCTGTTGTCAGGGAATTGCTTCTTTGTGTTTTAAGAACTCGAAATAATTAATATATTACAACGACCCCACCACAGATACAACGTTATCTTTTTTCTTTTTTTTTTATAAGTTTTGCTTTTGGGGTTAACTACGCAGATTTATCCTTTGTCAATCCACTGATTTTTGCGCTGGACATTGTTGTATGCAATCCATTGTTCATCACTTGTTATGATATATTTAACTAATGGTTGGTTAAGTTGATACAGTTTTCATTACAATCGGTTCCCCAAAATGGAAATTCTTTCCGACTCAACCTAATATATAGGAAAGGGTGCTGAAAATTTCTAGATCAGAACGACTTCTCAAAATCTAACTTTAAAAAAAAAAATATTTTTACTTTATTTCTAGTCATGAAAATTTATTCATTTTTGTTGTTGTTATCGCAACGGATCAGCCGATTTGCCATTCGGCCTTCTTCAGGTATATATCGATCCAGGTAGCCTTCCAAAAAATTTCAAGCTGAACTGTTTATTTAATCTAAGGAGGCAGATTTTTCTCGCTCCGCTATCCAGTTCAATCTGAAAATTCCTGGAGGTTAACAACATCGATAGACCCTTGTAAAAAAGCTGAAACATTGTGATAATAACAATAAAGATGAGGAGTGTAAAAACTGTAAATAAAGATAGCATCTCATTCTAGAAATCAGATTTTATTTTTATTTCACTTCCTTATTGGTCTGATAGACAATCTTTTTGTTCCCCATCACACACACACACACACACACACACACACATATATATATATTGTTTATATAGATATGTATATGTATATAATATATATATATATATATATATGTATATATATATATATATATATATATATATATATATATATATATATATATATATAAACATACAAATATATATGAATGATTTCCTAACGTTTTATTATTTATATATAATATATATATATAATATATGTATATATATATATATATATATATATATATATATATATATATATATATGTATATGATTTCCTAACGTTTTATTATTTATATATATATATGTGTGTATATATATTTGTATATATATATATGTGTGCGTGTGTATATATATATAATGATTTCCTAACTTTTTATTATTTACATATAAATTATATATATATATATATATATATATATATATATATATATATATATATATATATATATATATATATATATATATATATAAGGATTTCCTAACGTTTTATTATTTATATATAAAATATATATTTTAATATATATTTATATCTAAATATATATAAAATGATATATTTTTAAAGCCTAAATAAATCATATAATTTGAAGATTTTATTGGATTATTTTGACAAATGATTCGCTAATAAAGAAATAAAATATAAAAGCACACACGCAAACGTTCACAAGCGCAAGCAGACACACTCAATTTTTTTAAATTTAAAATTTTTTTAAAATTTAAAATCTCCCCATGTTAAATTTTGATTTTCTTTATACGTGTATTGAACACTTTATGGTACAACTATTTCCTTTTTTAATTCAACTCTGACCAATAACTGTATATATATATATATATATATATATATATATATATATATATATATATATATATATATATATATATATATATATATATATATATATATATAAACCTAATGAGCCAGGTAAACCCTGACGATCCATGTAGGTGAAACCTAGGTAGGTTTACCTGGCTTTTTAGGTTTATATTAGGTTTGCTCTACTTCGTGTATTGAGCACTTTACGTAGTTGCTTTTATTCGTTTTGGAGGGTTTTTTTCTTTGGACTCTGAGCTGGAACTCTGGACGATTGTTTTCGCCTCAATTTCATGTTCTTAGTTCTTTCTTTTTTATCTCTTATTTTTCCTAGGCCATTGGTTTATTCAATTACAAGCTGAAATACCTAAGGTTTTTCCAGACGAGTACCACTATATATATATATATATATATATATATATATATATATATATATATATATATATATGTATGTAGAGAGAGAGAGAGAGAGAGAATGGAGAGAGAGAGGGGGGACATATAGACACAAACTTTAAACTTAATAACTCATAAACGAAGAATTTTTGGACATATGTTTATATGGACATTCGCCCAAAATGTTTGGAAAAGTATTTTTGCTTCACCCTATATATTCATATATATATATATATATATACATACATAAATATATATACGTCATAATGTTATATATATATATAAGTGATTTATTATGCTGACAATCTGAATAGATTATCATATCTTTCATTTCTGCTATTTCTCTCAAGTTCGCAAATGCTGAAACGACGACATGATTCAACGGGCAGATCGAAAAGACGATGGCATTAAGCGAACATTACGATCAAACAATGAAATATTCAAAGGTCTCATCTGCGACCAGCGGCATGTCTATCCAAGTAAAGGTCCAAGCATCACAAGTGGCACCTGGAATGGCACTCAGCTTTAACAAGGTGCCAGATCTTAGCGTCTGCGAATGGCTCGAAGAGACTCGAGAAACAGAAACGCGTTGCTGTTGTCACTTCTGCTGGTACCTCAGCTACAAATGTCAGACTCCAGCAGATGTTGAATTCGTTTCTTTTGCATCATTATACTTACACCCGCGGCATTCAAGGATTTTACAAGTGCTAAAACCTATCTAGCAAGTAGAATAACCATTTAACTTTGGTGATGAGATATTTTTCTCGGCGAAATGTGTTTGCTAAAAGAACGTCATTGATTCCACTGAGGCAGAGATGTTTTTGTTTCACGTATATATTTTTTATGCACGAAGAATTTTATGAAAGAATAGCGCACTGAAAAGTAAAATTACGACAATATTATATGGAACAGTGACATTAGTACAAAATTGTACTATATAAGGAAGAAGTGACTCTCTAACCTTCACGCATTGACTACGCGAGGGTTAGTGAGCGCGAATCTTGTGTGAGTGACTTACACATGCTTATATCATTTAACATATACACAAGCAAAAGCACGCACACAGTACATGCATTTTGAAAGTTTTCAAAATAAAACATTGGAATAATACATCTTTAACTCTGTTATAACAACCTCTATCCATGGCTTAGCTAAAAAAAATTATAAATCTGGAGACGAGGAAATAATTAAATGCTAAAAATCCTACATTATTCGGCTTTTTATCATAATCCTCATTGCCATATTCACAACGTTTCGGTCGTTTACGCTCCGGCCTTCTTCGCATATTTGGAATTTCGAACCGAACACTTTACTTCGTCCACAGGGGTAGATAGTCCTAGGTCCACATGCCATGCATCTTCCTGATGTCTCAGTTATTTCCTTTTAACTCAACTCTCCAAGTTTTGGTTCACCACTGCTGCAGCCTGGTACTGAACTCACAACTCTTTGGGTCTAGTCACTGGATCGAACCAAAGTCTTTATCCACTGGGACATGTGTCCTTGAAACTCAGTTTGGACAACATGTACTCTGGAATTAGCAATAAAATCATATATTTTAAACCCTAAATCATATAATTCTATGATTTTACTGATTTTTCTTAGAAATGATTCGCTAAGAAAGAAATGATATATACAAGCGCACACGCAAACGTGCATATACACAAACACACGCACACACAGTTTGAATAAAATTGGAATGCACATCTCTGTCGAGAGGCTAATTCCGGTTTTTGTTTGGAAACCTTTTCCCGGATAAGAGTAAAAGAATATAAGACAAAAGCACGGCTCTTTGAAGTCAGGTTACGACTCCCTTTGTATTTACACTGAATATATAAATAAATAAATTTACGTACTTCCAACATAATGCTATACCTAAGGTTTAAAATCTAGAGACAGTGACTCGATGAGATTACTCATCTCCCAGTAAGCATGGGACATTTTTGGGATGCATCGACCCAAGAAAACTCACCGTGACAGAAATTCTTCAGTCATGGGAGTTTCGCATTCTGCATTTAACTTCCTTTTTATTTTGGTTCTATAACAACTTGCTCTCATGGTATTTATTCGGATCAGCTCTTCGCTACAATGTCTTGACACTTTAAATTTAAGCGCAGTACTAGACTGGCGACGAGGTCTCATCAATTTACAGTTGAGTTGGCTACATGTAAGCGTAAGTTGTATGTTAACAGTTTCTTTTCTCGCACTTCTCGATTGTGGAACTCCCTTCCATGCTTTCCAGCCAACTTTAATCTTCAAAACTTTAAATGCAGTGTAAATCGCGATCTACTGTCCTTCTGTAATATTTTTGTCTTGTTCTCGCTCCTTAGAAATATTTCTGTTTCTAAATCTCCCACACCCAGCAACCACTTGTGTCGTAGTGTCTTTACTGCTTCCCATGGGGTGAACTCGATTAATATATATATATATATATATATATGAAGAAATATAGTCTTAAAGTGTGCTATATTTATGGGATAAAGTGCTCAATATCAGAGATAGAGCGTGTGTAAATATAAAAGTGGACATGGAAGTCAGCACTTAGAGGCGACAGTTTGTTTCATGCTAGTGCAATCGTCAGGCGATTGCACTAGCATGAAACAGACTGTCGCCTCTAAGTGCTGACTTCCATGTCCACTTTTATATATATATATATATATATATATATATATATATATATATATATATGCACATTTCATTAAAAACGACTGACAAATTGCTTTTATTTAGTTTTTTTATATAATTTCTCGTGCGATCTAATAATGTTTTTCTTTTCAGATGATAAATTATATAAAAACTGTCCGAATGTTCTTTTTATCCGAGCGCTTTCGGCTATACATTTAGCCATTTTCAAGGATTATATTTCAACTGTTAGAATTAGAAATAGTTTGTTATATGTGTGTTTTATAAAATGTTTCATTTTTTTGTTTCAAAACACGGTCAAGATATTATGTCCATGTTCAAAGTTAATATTATTAAATGTTGGTTTGTTTGTTTTTATTAATAAGGCTTACATTATTTTTAGCATTTTTTTGCATGTGGATGATGCTATTATATTAGTGTTGTCGACAAGTATGTTCCGAATAGTGTCCGGTAGGTCTCCATGAATATTTAAATGAGATGTAATCGAGCTATTGTCAGAAAGGTGTATATATGTGTGTGTGTGTGTGTACTTGGCGATTTTTTTCGCACTGTTCGGAGGTTTCTGGTTCTTCCTTTTTTTTAAAAAGATTTTTCCTCGGATCCCAATTTGTTTGAAAAATTTGCTATCCAGGTTTTTTCACCGACCTAGATTAAATAGATTTACATTATATATATATATATATATATATATATGTGTAAAGAAATTGTTAGGAGGATTTGCGATAATCATAATTAAATAATTCATCGAGTTTTTTTTTTTATATAGAAGAAACCTCAACAGAATGCAGAAAGGACTGGACGGCCGTTTCGTCCTATATTTGGGACTCACCAGCAGTGCGCATCCACTACCAGGAAATGAAACCCGGACAGTTACATTATTAAGCAAACGTCATACCAACTGTGCCACGGGCCCCGGTGACGAAGAGGTAACGAATTAAACTCCACATAGCACCGCTCATTCACATATTCTGTGGTGGAACTCATCCAAGTTCGTAAACCAAGGATTGTGCCCCCGACAGCCACGACTATATATATATATATATATATATATATATATATATATATATATATATATATATATATATATATATATATATATATATATAGTATATTGCTCAGTCTATTTTTAACTAAATGTTTTAAATGTTCATCCAATATAAGGCCTAAGTTCCACTCAATGTACAAATTTACAGAATTAGGTTGTTGTATGGACATAATAGGGAGGGAGAAAATGCAGATTATGAGGATATGTAGGATAGATAAATGTTGATCCTAGACTTGGACGCGTTAAGATATTTATTGTCTGTTTCACATGGCAGCGGCGCTTGAGAGGAAGTTGTCTGAAAGTATCTTCCTCCTTACTAATGGAATATGGAATGAATGAGGATGATTCAACTGTATGTACATGACATGGTGGGTTTTGGCGCTAAAGGTCTGAACTGGTGAAACTAAGAAATGTAGCTCGTCTGAACATTTGCCACGGAAATACCGATACCCTTTGTCTGTTGAAAAAGAGGTGTATGTTTGAAAATAATTCATCGCCAACCAGGCCGCGGAAAAGCTTTTGAACTCTGTCCAGCTCAGATATCGCATAGATACTCCAATGTCTCTCGGATCTGACTCATGGAAAGATAGAGAATGACAAGAGGTGTCAGGCTCTTTCTAGAACGGCAGAGGGAACTGACCATTTTCCTAGC
Source organism: Acanthosepion esculentum (assembly GCA_964036315.1). Classification (NCBI taxonomy): domain Eukaryota; kingdom Metazoa; phylum Mollusca; class Cephalopoda; order Sepiida; family Sepiidae; genus Acanthosepion; species Acanthosepion esculentum. The sequence goes on along the minus strand of OZ038478.1, from coordinate 40,594,090 downwards.
ATCAATAGCGATGTATTGTATGTGTTGTGCTTGATATCTCAATAGACGTTCAAGGCAAGAAGCCTCATTGGGAGTACTGGAGACGATTCGGGGTCTCTTCGGTGATGATGGAATGTAACATAGTTTAGGTTGCATTAAATATTACACGTTTTCTATTAGATTAAATGAGAAATGTTGTGTTAAATAAGCTTACAAAGAAGAAGGCATTAAATGAATGTGTAAAATAAATGCCTTTTGTATTACTTGGTTAAGGACTTCGATTTTGACATCCTGTTATTGCACTTTATTTTTAAGTTGGGATTTCACATGATAAATAATGACACCCAATATTATTTCCCAATTTCTCATCGTCTTTTGAGGAAAGCATTTTGAAGATGAAGTTTTGGTTCAAAATCGTCAGTCAATGCGTTATGTGCCATGCGTGATACACGCTTTAGCGATCATGTATCTTTCAATGGATGACTGACGAGGCAGATTTTTTCCCAAGTAGGTTGTCATTTCTTTCTGCGGTAGACCAGTTGCCATCCAAGGCTATAGAACCCAGTCTGTCCTGCTATTTACCTATAGCTGGTGGTAGATGAAGAGGATTCATACCTGTGCCAATGGTATTAGCACGTAAGTGAATGCAATGGATCTGAATTGGAATTTCTCAATTCGAGCCGCTATCCATTACTCCACCGTGCCCCCTTCAAAATCGCAGCGTTGCAATTTCATTCCGGTGATAAGTGAAAACCTTATAGCACAGCCTTATGAAATTTATAATTTTCAAAAGTTTTCCAAATTTTATATGTAAATGGTGCATGGCACAAGCACATTATTACTAAATCATTGTGCCATAAAAACAAACCTTCATTTGTTTCAAAGGGGAATTATACTGAACAATTTAGCTATATTTTGATGTAATATATTAAACAGTCCAGTAATTATAAACAATGCAAATTTAAAATATTTTGTCTAATAATTTGTTTCCAGCAGTATTATGGTGTTATATAAACTTTTATCTGGTTTTTAATTTTATTAATTATGATCTTTTTGTAACCTTTTACAATTTCTTTTACACATTTTTTACCTATCGAATACAGTAAAAAATATTTCAATATATCTAATACAAAAGATATTAACTTTAGTTGGATTTATTATTGAAATAGTAAAGTTTTGAAATTAGGTATTTCTGTAGATTTTTCAGGCGACATTTGCGACTAAAACATTTGTAAAAGCTATGAATTCAATTTTTTGGTGTTAGAAAGTATCACATCAAATCCGGCTTTCACACCGAGTGCAATGCTGATTTTCTCCAAAAGGTGAAAAATCAACCTGCCCTAATGTACAAGGTGTCCCCACAAAATGACATAATTTAAAATGTGAATATATGCGTAACTACATGTCCCGGGCAAACGAAATTAAATAGGCTTCATGTTGAAAATAAAATATCTATTTATCAAAATTCGATAAGACATTTAAAAGGGTGTAGATTTTTTTTACCCACAGCACAAAGCTTGACAAATGTTCAATATTCGTACCACCTGTGACACGACATACGTCAAGTCGGGTGGTACAGTTCCTGCCAAAAATGCTGTAGCATGTCTTGCGTAACATTCTCCAGCGCCAAAGTGTCGTACGAGGAATCTGGGTTTGCATAGATGCTTTTCTTACAGACTTTCTGGGGGCATTGCTCAAATGTTTTCCGAACCAGATTACCATCTTCTGATACTGGAGGTCGTCCGGATACCGTTGCCCGGAACAGACAGCCTTACTCTTTGAATTTTTGGCGCCATGTCCAAATCGGCTTTCCATTTGTTGCATTTCTATTGAATTTCCTCGAAAATGCACGCTGCATATGCTTTTGTTATTGTATTCTAGCATATTCTAACACAAAAAATGCCTTTCCACTTCTAGTGAACCTCATTCTTTACACTGAAAAAAAATAAATTAAAAAATTAAACATTCAACTTAGATTTTACACCTTTTGTTAAAATTTGAGATCATTTGAGCGAGAATTGGCTATTTTATTTGACTACAAAATGATTTCAATTTTTAGGGGACACCTTGAAATTTTTTTTTACCCTTAGTTCTTTTTTATCCAAATTTATGCTATTTTAGAAGAATGTTATAAGAATATTTGTTGCAATTGTTATCATTGATCATGTATCTTTGGAATTGGAAATGTTTGATTTTTAATCTTTCGTTTTCGATTATTGGCACCTTCTGTAATATTCTTTTTCTATCTTCCGTGTACTTTTAGAACATTGGCGATCATAGCGCTCCACAGTTTCCTGTTCTTTGTAGCTCTTAATAAATTTTGCCTTTTTGTTATCTCTCCCAAACCCTGATTCGCCAACTGTTCACTCAAGCTCGCTAGGTATATTATGCATTGTTTTCCTCAATCTTCAATCTTCAGTCTTCAATCTGTTCTGTGAGTATCAAATTTTTCAAGCCTTCTTTCCTCATTATGTGCCCTAGAAATGTCATCTGTCTCTTCCTGACGCTAAGTATAAGTGTCCTTTTTGTTTCCATTTGTCGTTGCTCACATGTTCGGTTCATAGTATCCTCATTATCCTTCTGTAGAACCACATTCTGTTGTTGTAAGTATCTTCTTCATCAGTGAAGAGACTGACCAGCTTTCACTTCCAAATAGGAAGACTGATATTACATAACAGTTCAGAACTCTTTTCTTTGTTCCTAACGAATTATTTCTGTTTCTTAATACTTTCCTTAGCTTTTGGAAAGCTTCTTTTTCTATCCCAATTTAATACTATATATATAAAAATACCTTTAAGAAGAACTATTGTAGAAATCTGTAATTAAATTTAGCATCGGCAGATTAAGAAAGATGTAATAAGTTGCCACAAGAAATTCAAAATTTTCATTTACTCATTTGAGGTCAGCGATCTTTTCTTTTGTAAGTATGGGAGCGTTGACAGAATTTACACCTAACCGAATATGAGTCTGGATGACGGGTAAAGGGTTAGCAATATAGTCTGGTTGTTCGTAATATAGTCTGGTTGTTCGTAAGTGTCATGTAGTGAGTTCGATTCTCACTGGGCGCCAAATATATGTGGCTTTGTGCCAAAACTAATCTATGTTTCATAAATAAGTAAGAAGAAAAATAATTCAACGAGAAAAATGCAGACATCTCTAACGAGTGGCGCTATAGGAGGTCGGCTAATCAACTTTCTAAATGACTAAATGTCATTAATTAAGAGAGGAGACTGCTTGGCTTCTAATCGCCTGTTGCAATCAATTAAGACATTTTTTTAACTAACAAAGACATTAACTGTTTTAAAATTACTGATACTTTTCCATTCGACAAAATGGGTAGCATAATTAATTCATTACATAATATGGAAATTATATTTAGATTATTTTCAAGACGAACACATTTGTTAACCAATTGTAAACAAACAAATATTTGTCTACCCCAACACGCACAAATAAGAAAAATATAATTGAACATAATGATATACAAAACAATAAAAAAGGGATTTGGAGGGGGTAGCGAGTTTATTTGTTGTTGTTCTTTTTATGTGCCGAGTCCTTTCAGGACGTAGACGAACATGGCTCTCCATTTACATTCATCCCTTGTAGCTCTCAATAGGTTTTGCCCCTCTGCCAACTCCACCAGACCACCTTCCATCATCCGCTTTCTTATGCCTGCTAGCTATGACATGCGTTGCATTCCCTTGTCTTTTTTCGCCTCTATCCATCTTGTGAGTATCAGATTCTCCAGGCCTCCCTTTCTCATTACATGTCCCAGAAACTTCATCTGCCACTTCCTTATGTTAAGTATAAGCGTCCTCCTTGTTTGCATCCTCTCCAAAACCTCATCGTTGCTCAAACTGTCGCTCCATGATATCCTTAGTAATCGTCTGGAGAACAAGATCTCCGCTGCCTCGGGTCTCTTCGTTATCTTTTTCAGGAGACCGTCCAACATTCGCTGCCGAATAGGAGGACAGATGTTACGTAACAGCTCAGTATTCTTTTCTTTGCCACCGAATAAATCCTCCTGTCTCGCAATACTCTGCCCAGCTTTTGGAATGCATCCTTGGCCATCCCAGTCTGTCTTCGGATCTCAGCGTTGCACCTACCGCTCTCCGTCAAAACACTTCCTAGATATTTAAACTTCCGCACATTATTGACAAAGTGTAAAAAAGAATATTGTTCTACTGCCTTGGGTAAAGACAAAAAAACAAAAATGTAATTTATATGAGATAACCATATATATGTTTATATACAAGGAATATTGGGTAAAAATGTATGACAAAGTGTAAAAAACAGTTTTCTTGTGTTACGTTTTATCCTTTAGGACATCGTCGGATTAAATTTATTATGTTTGTGCGACTACACATATGCACGAACGAGGATTTCTGGGAATTTTAAATTTTGTCCGGCCTCTTACAACATTTAACCATTCCTGGCAGAACTTCTATTAGTGTGGGATATCTACTAACAAAAGTGAAGGAAAGAAAAATAAAACCGTTTAGAAAAAAAAATGTAAAAATTTAAAATTCTCAGCATCCCCAGTTCGTACGCATGTGTAGACTTTTACCACTTTTTCATGCATTTTTCCCATATATATATATATATATATATATATATATATATATATATATATATGTATGTATGTATGTATGTATGTATGTATGTATAAACATAAAAGTGAACATAGAAGTCAACACTTAGAGGCAACAGTCTGTTTCATGCTAGATGCAATCGTCAGGCAATTAGTGCTGTTATTTTTCTCGGCTATTTATATATACGAGTCAGTGGTGCTTTGTGGGTAGTCTATTTTGGCGGTTACTTTTACCGGAAGTCGTTTATTTGTTTATTTATTTATCCCATAAATATAGCACACTTTAAGACTATATTTCTTCGTATATACATATATATATATATATATATATATATATATATATATATATATATATATATATATATATATATGTGTATATATATATATATATATATATATATATATATATATATATATATATATATGTCTGTGTGTGTGTGTAAATATATATCCGGCAGGACCGGATCACAAACAGCGAAGTTCTCCGCGCAAAGATGGAGAGCCTAGAAACCATCCTGACTCGCCATTGACTTCGATGGACCGGACACCTTGCGAAGAATGCCAGACACCAGCCTACCCAAACAAATCCTCTTCTCAGAGCTCGCATCTAGCAAGAAACCACGTAGAGCACCACGTCGCCGATTCAAGGACAAGCTCAAAACCACGTTGCTTAGGACAGAATTCGAGTCGAGTCGGAAGTTGCAGAAAGAACTAATTGGAGAAGAGAAGTCCAGGAAAAAACAACATCAGTTGAAAACACCTGAGAACAAGGAGAAGAGCGAAAAAGAGCCCAAACAAAACCCTGAGCTCCACCATCCCCTGAAACCCCCTACCGTATCAGGCGGTTGCCCCGGGTGTCTCTTTAGATCCAACATAGGTCTCCTTTCACACAGAAGGAAATATCGATGAGCACCCCAATATCCGGCAACGAGTTCCGCCAGCGACGACAATATATATATATCGATCCTAGCTAGAGGCAACCGGACGTCTAGCCACACTGATGAGCTGTGATACAGCGAAACAGTCTGTCTGTGGATGACAATAATATTGGCTCCTGAAAAATTAATTTCGGTTGAGCTCTGTGGGTGTGAAGCGTGTCTTTGTAAACAGCGACTACTAAAGCTAATATAGCAAGACTCTTCGGCAGAATTGAGTCACTGTCAGTCACTGTGTGTTTATCTAAATCTAAAAATAAATACGCTAAAATTCACCTTCATCCCTGCCGACGGCTTAGTGGTAGAATTTCCGACTGACGCCAATTCATTCGGGTTTCGATCCTAGCTAGAGGCACCCGGACGTCTAGCCACACTGATGAGCTGTGATACAGCGAGCGAAACAGTCTGTCTGTAGATGACAATAATATATATATATATATATATATATATATATATATATATATATATATATATATATATATATATAACGGGTATGTGACGTCAGTTATTATTCAAGTTAGGCAGCCTTTATGTAGTAAATGTACAAAAATACAAAATTGCCTACCTTGCCTACCTAGACAGCACATCCCTGGTATATATATATATATATATATATATATATATATATATATATATATATATATATATATATATATGTAAAACAATCAAAAATGGATGTTTGCGGAGGAATTTAAACTAAATAAGATTTGTTTGTTTAGTATAGCAAAAAGCGAAAGCACTGGAATATTGATTTTTCTTTCATGGCATATGTATAAAAATAACGGTTTTAAAATTGACGTACAGTTTTTCAACGTAGAAAGCATATATTGTTTTTGATATTATTGGAGAAATTAAGAATAATTGCTTTAGAAAATAATATTCCAACATTTATTCTAAGAATAGTTAAATTCTTTAAAATAGAAACTAGGCGGGAAACAGTAAATTATCACGTGCTTCCTCTGCTCTGATTTTCCATATATAAACTAGAAAAACAAACGCAGCTAAACATATTTGAAACGCATTCTTCTTAATAATCAAATAAACACCGTCAAAATTACTTTTGTTTTCCATCTGAAGATTGCTGCAGTTCAATCCATAATTTTATATACAAGTCATAAATAAACATCCTCTAATTCTTCTTATCGATTATGAGTTTACTCATGCCGCCAAAAATGGCGGTACGTATTGATATTTTGTTACGGAATTCTATTTTTAAATCATCTCACCTCAAGCAAGGCAATAAAAGTCACTATAATGCAAGGGCTTACTATCATTGAAAGAAACAGAGACGATAATTATAATCAGGGTTCGAGTAGATAGACGATGACGAATGACATTGCATTTAATTTTTTGTAGATCGGAGTTGACAGAAAAGCAGGAAACCAGAAGGCTGAAGAAACTATTAGCATAGAATTTATGGTTACATTTAGCGAGCTCAACATTAAAATTATGAGACCTAGCTGCCAATCTAGAACTGCGCTTAAATTCGTGACGTCGAGGTACCAAATATGAATGCTAATCAGAACAATTACCGTAAAAAATATTTATAGAAAAAGAACAAAAAGTTACATTATAGCGGTAGGAAAATGAGTGCTTCTAAGTTGTCTGGTTATGACCGATAACATTGCAAATAATTCTTTGGATTTTGGCAAGAATCAGCACTACAAAGTAAACCGAATTTCTTAATAGCAGATTCAATCTAATTATTCCACTTCCTGTCAGTGAAAAATAAGACCAATTAGTTGCAGTGAGTTGCTTTCTAGGAGGTTAACATCAGCCCTGCAGTGGGAAAGACAGAAAGAATCTTTAAAATGATTAATAGCCGTTCAGGACATGTTTCCTTGCGAGGTTTGATAAGAAAAAGAATCAAACCAAAGAAATGGCTAGAAACACGTAACACTGCAACTGACCATCATGCCAAAATCTATCAAATGACTTCGTACTATCTAAAGCAACACCCAACTTCGCCTTTCTTATCTTGAGCATGAAAGATTCTTTCAGCAATAACCGTTAACACATCGGTGGTTGACATAGAGAAGCGAAAGCCATTTTGAGTGTCTGAAAGAAGCCGTTTCGTGGTGAGATGTTTAATCGATTCGGCATTGGTTAGAGACTCCAGTACTTTGCCAAAAAGAAGTAGTAGGCTAATAGGTGGAGAGTTTGAATGATTAGACGCTTATGCAGAGTTCTTAACAATAGGATTTCCAACAATTTGGAAAGCAAGAAGCACTAAGGAAACTATTGTTGAACTTGAAGAAAACAGGGGCCAGTTCAAGTGTAGATTTGTACAGGACAATTGCAGGAATACCATCGTGTCTACATTTTTTTCGGGCATCAAGTTTGGAGATGAGAGCGGAAACCATGGATGGAGTTATATGCATATCACACAGCAGAGACTTAGTTCTAAATGGAAAGTCAGAAAAATGTACTACTGATGAGTCGGGAGAAGAATTGGAAGAGAATTAGCGGGGAAAGCATTCTAATTTATTGACAAATTCAAATTGATTGAAGAGGGGTGTGATGGAGACTTAAACATATTTGACATACTCTTACCGAGCGACCAGCAGTCACGAGAATATATATATATATATATATATATATATATATATATATATATATATATATATATATAAGTGAACATTAAAGTTAAGACTTAAAGGCGACAGGCTTTTTCATAGCATGAAACAACCTGTCGCGTCTAAGTGTTGACTTCAATGTTCACTTTTATATTTACACATGCTCTATCTCTGATATTGAGCATTTTATCCCATAAATATAGCACACTTTAAGAGTATATTTCTTCATATATATATGTGTGTGTGTGTGTTTGTACACACACACACACATATATATATATATATATATATATATATATATATATATGTATATAAGAAAGATCTACCACCTGATCATTAATACATTTTCTGTTATGAAAATCTTATTGTGAACCGAATTATCCGAAGAGGCAGCCTGTTAACAGGTCGGGGTACCTGGCAGAATGGATCTGATGTTGCAATACCCGAAATCCGTAATGAAGCCAGGGTAACATCACTGATGACCTCTACCATTGCATTTTATAAATGTATTTTAAGAATATATATATATATATATATATATATATATATATATATATATATATATATATATATATATATATATATACAATTTATTCGAATAGCACAAAGAATTTAATAATTAAGGAATTATCGGTTGCTTGGGAAGAAGACATCACGCTGGTCAACGAAAGAAAGCGTAAGAAATACCAGGAATTGGTCGAAAGGTGCCTGCAAATGGTTGGAAAACTTACTTCGATCCGATAGAAATGGGGTGCAGATGTTTTGTGGGACACTGACTGTGTAAAGCATTAGCGAAAATTGGAATCGTGGGAGCCATAAAAAAAGAAAGTCCTGAAAGAATGCTCAAATGCAGTTGAAGAAGGATTCCGGTGCATTTGGCTGAAAAGAAATGATCAGTGGATTAAAGTTTATGAATAAGTCCGTTCGTTGAATAAAACAGTTTTTTTCCTCAAGTCAATGCAAAAGAAAAAGACTTACCATTACGTTGGCGCATGTGCAGGAGAGGCAAAGCTAGAAAGCGCGTGCATGTCGCCTTTTGTTCATATACCTCTGGAAAGCAGACAAGCAAATTTTGATCGGCTCATGAAAGTCTCGTTGCCATTATAAAAGAAAGATCTACCCCCTGATTATTAATACATTTTCTGTTATTAAAATAACATAGTGGAGCAAATTATGCGGAGAGGCGGTCCGTTAACAGGTAGGGGTACCTGACAGAACGAATATGATGTTGCAATACCCGAAATCCGTAATGAAGCCAGGGTAACATCACTGATGACTTCTACTGTTGCATTTTATAAATGTATTTTAAGAATATATGTCTGTATTAAGATAATCAATGACAAACAATTTTTTTATGTGACGGGTTTTGTCTTTTCAGACTTCATTTGGCTAAATACATTGATGTAACTACACATGCGCACGAAAAAGTGTATATATGTTTTTTTTTTGTGCGTGTGAGTGCCTGTATGATTACTCGAATTTCAAGCGGTCTTCAGCCTACAGACCGATAGATCAGACAACTAATCCAATGCTGTCTTTTTTTTTCTAGAACGTGACCGGTCTCAGATTGTTTTATGCTAAGTACTTTTTATAACTTCTTCTCAATTAACTAGAAAAAGAACTACAGCAGTTTCATTAATCTTAATGAAAAGCGCAAGAAACTTGCAAGAATATTCCACAAGAAGTGAATTATAATAGAAGACGTGTGCATTTAACGCAAGCCATAAGCAAATCAGGAAACAAGAATTAAGATTTTAAAACTATTATTGAAAACGCATGCTAACTGATTAAGATAGTTGCCTCTTTTCAACTGTGGCCAACAATCAGTTTTTACACGGAGTTCAAATCAATTTTTGTTTGTGCGCTGATTTTAATGGCAGGTAGACCAACCCACATTCAATAGAATCAATTAACATCTTCCAATTCTATTTGTCTTTTACTGGACTTTAGTTTGACACAAAGGCCGTAGATTGCTGATAGTATCATCTATTTACTGATCCGTGGTGGATGCTGCTGAGATTTCTATATACTGTGAAAGGCGATTAAGCAGTGTCGTGCTTAAAGAAATTCGTAATTAAACATTTTGTGGGTAATTTATTTCAAAAGCGGAAAAATTATATTATACTGGAACAAAAATTCATGGCGTTTTTTGTTTTTTTTTAGGTAGCGTTTCAACAACAGATTTGAACACGTGACTGGAATTTATGACAGATATACATATTCTGAATTGTGACATTTCAATACATCTGTCTACACAGGTGCACACAAAAGTACGCACACAGAGGAACAGCTAACTTTATGTATATTTAATTTTCGACTTTTGAGCGCTCGCTTACTTTATGTTTTTAGATATTAAAGTATAGGTGATAAATTACTACTAATAAATTATTATTAATGAATTATTTGTAATAACCACTAAGTAGCGAATAAAAAAAAATAACATCTGCTTGATACACAACTGGAGTCTGTGAAAGGATAAAGGAAACATAAAGTATTGAGAATATATTGCGAAGTTTAGCATTTCTGAAACAGATAAAAAAATACCTTAACTTCATAGTTCTAAAATATAATTTGTCCCTTAAATCTCTGTTGTCTTTAAACTAAAAAAAAAATAAATGCGTTATTAAACTTAAGAAATATTAAAAGAGCAAACTTGATTCAATATAAAAAAAAAAAAATATTTAAAAAATAATTCTCTGCTCTCCCTTTTACTCACCTTCTCGCCGGGAGAAAGAATAAATGAAAGTAAAACGATGAAAGAGAAGTGGGGTTGTTGGGAAAGGAACCGAAAAAACAAACAAGAAAAAAAATAAAGGTTTTCATAGAAATTCCTGAGTATTGATACTTCCGACTAAATTGTATTTATAAATAACACTTTTGTGTGACATAATGGAATACCCTTTTTTCATCTCAAGGCTTAATTTTACTTTTATTTTTAGCAAACTTTTTCTATAATTTTTTACTCTTAATTGAAAAAAATTTTTAAGTGCATTATTTTCCTAAAATGGGCTTCTCAAATTCTGCCTTTTCTCTCTGTCTCCTCCGTCCCCCTGGCTTTCGATCATGCGATATTTGAAATAATTTAATTTGGTTTTCTGCTTTGTTTCTCTGCGTGCTATTCTACGTTACTTCTGCTTTTTTTTTTTCATTTACACGGAACTGTAAGAAAATCTGAATAAAAAATGATATTAAAAACTTTAAGATGAGATTTGCAAAATCGAGACAAAGTCGGTTAAGCTTAAAAGCAAAATTCAAAATGCAGAGCGAACAACGTAGATAAAAAAAAGTGTTTAAAAAACGACAAAAATGCGACACTAGCAGAAAATAAGCGGAAGGCAAGAAATAGAGAAAAGGCTGGATGAATTAGTTATGCTTGTGATAGATATATTCTGGGTGTAACAGTCAAATTGTCCAAATCGTGTAACAGCATTGGATAATTGTCCATTCCACAAAATACGTTTAATATCTAAAAATCTACTAAACTAATAGATTTTCTTTTTTCCAAGTTTTCAGATAAGACGTTTAGCCATGTTGACACCATTTGTCATAAGAATCACTGATTGGTGTTTGAGATGTTAAATATTTCATAGCATGAACCATTATGGTGTTACACGATTTGTACAATTTTGCTATTACACGCGGTATATATATATATATATATATATATATATATATATATATATATATATATATATATATATATATTTGAATTGGACATAGTCCGACAATTTATTTAAAGACATTTATGATATGTTTAACGTTCTTTTCATAGATACAAGTATTTAAGCAAATGCTCTGTTTTATAATAAACAGTATTAAATAACATTTACCGAGCTGAATGTCCGAGAAATTTTCATAGAAAATTTTCGCTCTCCGACAGGAATCGAACCTGTATCCTATACGGAACCATCATTTCGCGTGATGTGCGTTAACCAAGGTCGATTTTACTATCTTTAAACTTAAATCTTCTATGAATCTCTTCTATTCATATCTGCTCTAGCGTATCAAATGTAAACAAATGACGTCATATATTTTTGAATTGGACATAGTCCGACAATTTATTTAAAGACATTTATATTATGTTTAACGTTCTTTTTATAGATACAAGTATTTAAGCAAATGCTCTGTTTTATAATAAACAGTATTAAATAACATTTACCGGCCTGAATGTCCGAGAAATTTTCATAGAAAATTTTCGCTCTCCGACAGGAATCGAACCTTTATCCTATACGGAACCATCATTTCGCGTGATGTGCCTTAACCAAGGTCGATTTTACTATCTTTAAACTTAAATCTTCTATGGATCTCTTCTATTCATATCTGCTCTAGCGTATCAAATGTAAACAAATGACGTCATATATTTTTGAATTGGACATAGTCCGACAATTTATTTAAAGACATTTATATTATGTTTAACGTTCTTTTTATAGATACAAGTATTTAAGCAAAATACTTAAATACTTGTATCTATAACAAGAACGTTAAATATAATATAAATGTCTTTAAATATATATATATATATATATATACTTTTTGGAAAATAAATTGTGTATAAATTGTCCGAATGTTCTGTATGCCCGAGTGCTTTATGTTATTCTTTTAGCCAATATAATTTTCCTTGTGTTCTTATAATTTCCACACAATTTAGGTCCAGAAAATAACTTCTAAGAACACGAGAAAAATATAATGGCTAACAAAACAGCCGAAAGCGCTCGTGCATACAGAACATCGGACAACCGTATTTATTGATAAATACTGTCCGTTAATTTTTTTCTCAAGAGGTTATGGTTTGATTTGTTTTGTTATCAATAATTACTGTTCCGTTATTTTCCTTTTTAGCCAGGTTTACCCTGAAGATCCGTTTAGATTTGCCTGGCTCCATAGGATCATTCTAGTTTATCGGTTTACTTAGCGTATTGGGCACTCTACGTTTTAAACTTTTTTCTCGTTTGGGTTTGTTTTTCTTTGGACTTAAGCACTTGACGATTGGTTTCGAAATGAATATTTAATGTTTTCTTCGTTATACATATATATATATATATATATATATATAGTCATCCACAGAGAGACTATTTCGCTGTATCAGTTCCTTAGTGTGGCTAGACGTCCGATTGCTTGAAGCCGGGATTGCAAACCGACTGATTTGACAGCAGTTATATATCTTACCCCTAGCCCATCGTCGCACGGTAGAAAGGAAGGGAATTTTAACGTTTTTCTCTTCATGAAATACGCTAGCGGATCGGAGAACTCAATTCAAACTTGAAGAGTAATATATATATATATATATATATATATATATATATATGTGTGTGTGTGTGTGTACGTATTAGCATCAAATGGTAGAAAACCATTCAAAGTTAAATGAAATTTTCTTTCTTTTCATCATGAATACAAATTCTGGATTGAAATGGGAAATATGCTAAAGTCAAAAAATATTTTCAGTTCTGATGTTATCAGCCATTTCATAATATTCCTGTGACATCACCAAATTATACGACGGTCTTCTCTCACAGATGAAAAAAAGGTTGAGGCAACAAATATGTGGTACTTCAGAAGGATGCTGAGCATACTACGGACGAAACATGTAAGAAACTTCTTTATTTGCCGTGTCTCTTCAGGACGTAGGCGATCATAGCTCCCCATAACTTCCTGTCCTTCATAGTTCTTAATAAGCTTTGTCATTCTGTTATTTTTCCTAAGCCCTGTTCCGTCAACCATTTAATCAAGCTCACTATATAATGCTTCGTTTTCCATCATTCCTTTTGCCCTCTATCTGTCCCATGAGTGCCAGGTTTTCCAAGCCCTCCTTCCTCATTATATACCCCAGAAACCCCAGCTGGCTCTTCCTGATGTTAAGTATTATTTTCCTTTTTGTTTCTATTTTCTCCAAGACTTTGTCGTTACTCACATGTTCGGTCCATGGTTTAATCAGCATCCTTCTGTAGAACCACATTTCTGTTGCTTCAAGTTGACTCTTCATTTTTGAGGAGAGGACGTTTTAAAGAAAATGTGAACAATAGACAGTTGAAAACACAAGTGCACATGATGATGACGGAGGGTTTGGAAACTTTGAAACTCACAGGACATATTCAAAGATAGAGGCTGCAGAGTGAAACGGTGAGTGACCTACATAACGCTCCGGTGTGAATGAGAGTCCTGATCGCCGACGTCTTGAAGGGATACGGCATATGAAATAAATTATATTGCACATTTATATTCAAACAGAACGTTACATTTTTAACATCAATACTGAATGATTGTTTGGGCAAATGCTATCAGAATTATATTAAGGAGAGATGACTAAAAATGATTAAAAATTACAAGAAAGGATACTAGGATATTGAGAGAGAAATGCTGTAGGAGACGTCTCTACAAGGAGACAGAGAAATGAGTAGAAGGTAAGCAAAAGTAAGAGACAAAAAGAAATTAAAAAAAGAAGATAATGAACGAAAAAAAAGAAAGAAATTATTGAAAGAAAATAGAGAAAATAGTAGGAAAATGGAGAAACGAAAGAGAAAAGGAAGAAAAGATCTTGGATAAGTGGCAAAAGAGGAAATATAAAATCAAGAATATCTGAGTAAAAGAGATAAGAAGAAAGAGAGGGAAGACCGTCAGCGACATCCTTACTAAAATGGTCAGGTGGTGAGGATAACGTCTAAAGGGGTCACTGGAAATGGTGTGCGCGAGACGCGGGAATACCTTGTGTCATTCTGTGTTCACACGTTGCCATCTGCTGCGGTCCGAATCTGGTACGGTGATGGAGGATTAATAACGCGTTTGACTCTGACTTGCTTCACAAGAAATTCTAAACAAAACAAGACGGAAAAGTAGAAAGCGAATCAGATGCCAATCATGTAACTGATAGTTTCCACTATAGTTTTAGTTAAGTGCAATTAGGATCCTTAGAAAAGGAAGAATAAAAAGACGCATGGTGTTTAGAAGAACTGAAAATAATCACTAATAAGACAAGGGCATACCATGTTAACAGCAAGGATGATGATTGTAAGATAGGAAGTCGGTGTCATAGAGGCGGAAAATTAAAATGGCTGATGTGGAGGCACCTTAAGAAGAGGCAGAGAAGGAGATGGCAGAGAGAAAGCGGAGGGGAGTGAGAGATAGATAGATAGAAAACTATCGCAGAGTAAGCCAAAGATCATAGAGAGAGGTTGAGAAAAAGAATATGGTGAGAAAGAGAGAGAGAGAGAGAAACAGAAAATAGAATATGGTGAGTCAGAGAGAGGGAGAATATTGCAAAGAGAGCCCCATATTGTAGAGAAATTGAGAAAAGGAATCGATATATATATATATATATATATATATATATATATATATATATATATATATATATATATATATATATGTAGAGAGAGAGAGAGAGAGAGAGAAACAGAAAATAGAATATGGTGAGTGAGAGAGAGGGAGAAGATTGCAAAGAGGGCCCCAGATTGTAGAGAAATTGAGAAAAGGAATCGATATATATATATATATATATATATATATATATATATATATATATGTATATATAGAGAGAGAGATAGTGAGAGAGAGAGAGATAGAGAGAGAGAGAGAGACTACGAAAAAACATATGATTAGAGAAAAGGAGAGAGAAGATTTCAAAGAGGGACAAAAATTACAAAGACAGAGAGAGAGAGAAATAGTTGTGAGAAAGAGACAGAGAAAGAGTATATGAAAAGAGAGCGACAGATAGAAAGAGAAATAAAGATTGAAAAGTGGACCGAAGATTGTAGAGAGCGAGAGAGAAATTGAGAAAAAGAATAGAGAAATGTACTGAGAAAAATATATGGTAAGAGTGAGTGAGAGAGGTTGTAAGGAGGACCAAAGATTATATATATATATATATGTGTGTGTGTGTGTGTGTGTGGAGAGAGAGAAAGAGAAAGAGAGAGACAGATTGCAAAGAGGGCCAAAGATTGCAGAGAGAGAGAGACAGAGAGAGAGAGACTGAGAAAAGGAATCTACGTAGAGAGACAAAAAAGCAGATGGTGAGACATAAAGCGTGTGCGTCTGTGTGTGCCTGTGTGTGAAAGAGAAAGAGAGAAAAAACTATAGAGTGAGTGAGAAATAGTAGCGAAATTCAGAAATATCGTACAAAAGAACGAGAAAGAGAAATGTTTGAGAAAATACATAGTGAGAAAGAACCAAAGAGAACGGTATATATATATATATATATATATATATATATATATATATATATATATATATATATATATATATGGAGAGAGGGAGACAGAGACAGAGAACTAGATACAGAGCAAGAGGAAAAGAGAAAGAGTGAAGAGAAAACGAAAAATTGTAAGATTTGTTTTGTTTTGTTTTATTTTACGGTATATCAACCACAATGGGTTATTTAATGCCGACAAAATTTCCTTCTTTTTTCTAAAATGTATAGCTGGTAATTTTTTTAGAAATGTATAGCTGGTAATATTTTTTTCAAAAATGTATATTTTGTTTTGTTTTGTGGCACATCAACCTCAATGGGTTATTTAATGCTGACAAGATTTTTATTTCTGGTAATGTTTTCTTTTTTCAAATATTTATTGCTGATACTAATTTTTAAAAAAGTATTTCTGGTATTAAAATCTATTTTTACACTTTCATAGTGTTTTGAGTCAGGTTGTGGTGTCAACTATTTGCCCATAGCTGGGATCCTAACAGGTGCTACCACCCCGGGTGAGGGTGGACCCGGGAACACCCAGCAATTAAATATGTGGTTCCACGCTCCCCCAAAACCTCCTGATCAGATGCCTTGCTGTTGGACGTAGTTCATCGTCTTACCCAGGGCGCGGATGCAGTTTATCGTCATACCCAGGACGGGAAAAAATTGTAGGGTGAGATAGAGAGGGATTGAGGGAATACAGAGGAAAAGCAGAGGGAAAGGGAAAGGATAAATACTGTATGGGAGTGGGAGAGAGAGAGAGAAAATGTTAATTTAGTAAAACCATAGAGAGTAAAAGCGAAAGAGAGATAGTGATCGTAGAAAGAGTGGAAAAGAGAAAAAGTACTTTCTACATAAGATATACGCATTCGGTGCGAACGCAATCAATTCAGATTTCATTCTTTCAAAGTATGACGTCTCAGTGTATTCAGTTAAACAGTAGTTTATGTAACTCGTTATATCACAAGCAACTATAATATAGTCGATTCTTATTTGAACCTGTTAACAAGAAAATGGACGATATTCACACGTTCTTTACTATCAGCTCCCTTCGGCATTTGTAAAATCTCCTGAGTAGAAATGTGCAGATATTGACAACCATATAAAGAGGAGGTGTCTTTAATGATTTTTCAGAAGACTTAGAACTTAAGCAAGTTTTTTAAAGAAAGCACAATAGTAATATCAAGCAAATTAAAAACTTACCGTTTTCCTACTCCTCGCGTCACAGGTATGATTTTATTTAAAAAAACAAAAAACAATCATAGAATTTCATTGATTCTAAGGACTGCATAGCAAATTTTGGCTGTAGATTTTAAAACCAATGAAAGAAAAACCATGGCTGTATTTTTAGCAGCCCGTGTCTTTAAACCCCCAATTTTTTCTTTAACCTCCTCTTCTTTTATTGCTTCCCTTTCGGTTATTCAAATTCCTCTTCTGTATTAGTTGTATCTGTTGGTAGAAAAAAAATCTATAATCAAATAACAGACTTTGCAATCACGACACTTTTAGACCACACATAAACACGCCCGTTTGTAGGAAATAACATGAAAGAAGACTCATCAGACCAAATAACGTTTTTCCATTCCTCGAGTGTCCAATTTTTGTGATCATTATACCATTTTTTTTTCTCAACTTGGCGTTCGACTTTGTGACCAGAGGTTTAGAAATCGCAGCCCTTCCGTGGATATCAGTTTGTGGAGCTCCCGACGTATTTTGCATGTAGAAAGTGTATTGGTTAGGCGAGTAAAGAGTTATGAAGACGCTTTTTCAGCAGTAGTTTTAGGATTTTTTGCCACAATTAGGTTTAAAGCTAGCCGGTCTCTTTCGGTCAACTTTGGTTTCCGTCCACCACTATTACCCTTTCCTGATGATGTTTTGCCTTCTGTAAACTGTCACAACCGTGGACAATGCAACACGTGCCCCATTCGCTATTTCAGCATTTTGGCCACATATGCATTTGCAAATCTAGCACTAATTGTTCGCTTTGAAAATCCGACAGGTCGCTCATTTTTTGTATGTAACTCTTTTACCTGAAGATGAATAATGACTTCAGCTGAAAAGCAATATATATATATATATATATATATATATATATATATATATGTGTGTGTGTATATATATATATATATATATATATATATTTAAAACCCCTGTAAATAGCCTTAAAATAATTTTTGATGGATTCTCTGGGAGTGGCATTAGAAGTGGTCTATATAGACAATGTTGAGAGCTGTAGGAGAAAACTTTAGAAAGAATATAAAAATAATATTTAGATATCATACTGAATATTTTAAGATACAAAATTTTCTTTAAGGTGATTTTAAGTTTTTGGAACGAAAAAATATAAAATAATTTTTCTTTTTAAGCTGTTTTGTGTAAATAGTTTTTGAGCGAGTTTTGTGTATTTGATATTATTCAATAGAGTTCTGCATATTTTAAATCTTTTAAAATATTGAAATATATTGAAATATTTTTTTGATGTGAAATATCTTTTCAAAAAAGCTATTTTATGTAAGTGAAAAATGATTTGACGATAATTTTAAAAACGTACGAGATACCAAAATCAAGCAAGTGCTACAATTTCAATATCTGCCATTTATTTTAACAGAGGACAGAAAATACGACACTGAAAGCGCATTGGGATAGCGAAATATACCTTCCAAAATCTAAGCAACGTATTGATCCAGGAAAAGCGTATCACTCCTCTTATATGACAGTCAATGCTGGATCATCTCGACGCAGAGGAAGAACAAACTTGAAGTAACAGAAATGTGGTTCTACAGATGGATGCTGAGAATATCATGGATGGAACATGATTTGTTTGTTAAGATATAATGTTTTCTTTAAGTTGGTTTGAAGATTTTTGAAGGGGAAATTATAAAATAGTTTTTCTTTTTAAGCTGATTTGTGTAAATAGTTTTTGATAGAGTTTTGTGTATTTAATGTGCAGTTCTGCATATTTGAAAGCTTTTCAAATATTTAAAGACCTTAACATATTTTAACGAAGTTTTAGTGAAAATGAAAACAAAAAAGACACTTATAATTATCGCTAGAAAGATACAGTTGACATTTCAGAATGTATGGATGCCAGAAACAAAAAGCGTCAGCTCCACATGCAAATTACAAATTGGAGATAATAAAATCAAGAATGTACAAACAGTTTAGATATCGGGGACTTCCCCGATATCTAAATTGTTGTACATTTTAACAGAAGACGGAAAGTGCAACACTGAAATCCAAAAGTGCACTGGGATAGCGAAAGTTAACTTTACAAAGCTAAGGAAAGTATTAAGAAACAGGAAAATTTTGGTAACGAACAAAAGACTACTGAACTCTTATGTAATATCAGTCCTTCTATATGACAGGGAATGTGGTTCTACAGGATACTGAGTATACCATGAACGAAACATGTGAGCAATGACGAAATTTTAGAAAATGGAAACAAAGATTACACTTATGCTTAACATCGGAAAGGGGTGAAATTTCAAGGATACATAATGATGAAAAGGGGTTTGGAAAATTTGACACTCACAGGACATAGTGAAGGCAAGAGAGACTGAGGAAAACAGCGCATTACCTAACGTACTTTTGTAAAGTGATAACAGGACAGGATTTAGGAGATATAACAAAAAGACTCATTTTACTATACGACGGAACATTGTGGAGAACCATGTTCAATGACGTCCTGAAAGAGAATAAATGTTAAAGAATTCATTGTAATCATTAAATGATATGTAAAGGCGGACTATATTTGTTAATAGCTTTTTCATCTTATTTCCTTTTAGATTATTGTATATCTGGTTACGAAAGAATAAGTTAATGGCGTTTGAATTTTTCTTTATATATAGATGATTGCATATATTATTTTATTCAATTATTATTTCTCAATTAGAAAAATGAATGACCTCACAGACAGAAAATAGCTGACGAACAGAAATAACTTCGGATACATTATGTCATAAAGAACTGAACAATATAATACTTGTCAACAATAATTTCCCCAAGCATTTCGTCGACAAACAAATAAAATTAGCTTATAAGGATTTATAAAAACCTACAGAAAAGATGATTTGTTTGCAACCTTGGAGACATATTCACTTTGTTAGCGAAGTGGGCGCACTGAAAAATACCTACCTACCTACAACATACCATTCCCTCGAAGGAAATAGACGAATAAATAGCGCATATTATATGCCTTTCCTACATTTTAAAATGTATAGAAAAATCCTTTTTATATGCTTGTAAAATAAGTTTGACCGACACATGCTCTCGATTGTCTTTATCAACGTTTGTATTATTCTAAGAAATTAATGTGGTTTATTTTAACATTATTTTTTACTACTATAAATGTTATGCTAAGTATGAACGTGTATTTGTGCAAACATCTCTGCTTTGTAAACAATGAAATTAATATCTACTAGCCTAGAGATCGATACCGAATTCCCAGATTAAAAATACAAAACGGTTTGGATTTCTGTCGGGAGGTACATTTTGTTTAGACCGGTAGACATTAATTTTACTCTCTAAAAAAAAAAATAGAGATTCTACCGGCCTAGAGATGGAAACAACTTTCAGATTAAAAATAGAAAACAGGTTCAGAAGATTTGGAGCGAGAGCAGATAGGAATGAAAGATGAAAGGATGTGGAGAAGGGAAGTGGATAGATCAAGGCAACTGGAGATGACGATTGACGCTACACTTAAACCGTTGGAGATTGTATTTGTCAGTGAAACAGTAATAGGGAAGGGAGTTCCATAGGCGAGATGTGCGAGACATGAAGCTATTGGAGTAGAAGAGACGTCTACATCTAACACTTTCAACGGTGAAGGGGTGGGAACGGTATGCCAGCCTCGTAGGACGTTTAAATTCACGAGGCCTAGGAACAAGCGAAAGCAACTCCTCGGAGCAATTACCGTGAAAGTACTTGTAGAAAAGGCAGAGCGATGCAACATCGCGTCTGTGAGAGAGCGACTGCAGACGAGATGACAGATCAGGGCCAATCACATTGCATATCCGTCTCTGGATCTTATCAAGAACCCTGAGGCAACCAGCAGGGCCCCAGACCATATATGGCAGCAATACTCCATGCAAGGGCGAATGGTCGATTTATAGACTTGGAGGATCGATTCAGGGGAGAAAAATTTCCTGGCTCGGCATAGGGAACCAACTTTCCTTGCGGTGGATGATGCAACTGACTCGATGTATTTGTTCCATCTCAGATCAGCGGACAGCGTGAGACCGAGCAGCCGCAGAGAGGAGCTCTCGAGAAGTTGGTCCTCAGACATTACGAAGAGAAAAAATTTAGCATATTATGAGTAGGTGAGGGAATAGATAACGATTGACCCTCGACTTGAAGAGGTTAAGATTGTATTTATCAGTGAAGCATCTCCCCGTGAGTCTGTTCTACGAGGGTCATTCAATAAATAAGTTGAATTTTTCGGTATAAGGATTTCTAATACAGATAGAAGCTTACTTCTTTTTTTTTCAACGTAGTCTCCCAGCACTGTCAGACACTTTTCCCATCTGTTCACAAGCTTCCGTATTCCCTCAGCGTAAAAAAATCTTTGGACTGATGTCTCAGCCAGTCGCTCACAACACTTTTGACTTCATCGTCACTTTTAAACTTCGTGCCTCTCGTGAACGCTTTCAAGGGACCAAACAGGTGAAAGTCTGAAGGGGCAAGGTCTGGGCTGTAAGGGGGTGAGGGAGCAGTTCCCAGCCCAGCTCTGGTGATGGTCTGCAACGTTTGGGCTGTTGTGTGAGGCCTTGCGTTGTCATGATGCAAGATGACTCCTGACTGATGACCCCTGCGTTTGTCCCAACAGATAAGCTCAAAGTCCTTGCAATGTCATCCACTGTCACCCTTCTGTCAGACTGAATGAGGTCATTGACTGATTCGATCACCTCAGGAGACCTCACTTCTGTAGGCCTCCCAGGCCTGTCTTTATCCTCAACACTGCTCCGTCCTTCTTTAAACAATTTAGCCCACTTGTAGACATTCTTTTGGCTGAGACATGTGGCACCATACACAGTTGACATTCTCCTATGAATTTCAACTGGTTTGCACCCTTCAGCAACCAAAAACTTGATAACTGACCGCTGTTCAATCCTGGAGCATGCTTCTTGTTCGGCCATCTTTGTTAATCGCCAAAACTCTCCAAGTTTTTTTTTTAATCTGCAAAAGACATTAAATTGATGTGAAAAAGAAGTAAAACAAAACAAAAAATGAAAAAAGGAGGTTTCTATCTGTATTAGAAGTCATTATACCGAAAAATTCAACTTATTTATTGAATGACCCTCGTACATTGCAACTGTTCTGTGGAAGAAGCTGTCCAAGTAGAACTTAAACCTTATCAATGGAATATGAAGGAATAAGTGTATGTGGCATGGCAGATCTCAGCTTTGAAGGTCTGGACTAGTGAAACCAAGGAATGTATATCACCCAAATAAATGCCATAAAAATAGTGTCACGATAGGCTAGCGATGTTTTGCCTGTGGGAAAGGTATTGATGGATGGAAAACAAGTAATCATCTACAAGATCGCGCAAAACTCGGTTAGGGCTGGAAAGTGAGGATTGGGCAGCTCCGGCCCAAATTTGGAAGCAATTTTTCATTTTAGGGCCTGATCTGACTTTTTTAAAGATGATAACAAGAGTCAGGTACATTGTAGAGCAGTAAAGGGTACTGATTATTTTCTCCCGGCGTCTTTAGCGATGAATCGGATATAAGAGTTTCACTTCGTAGCTGGTGTACATATATTTCCTTTATACGTATTTATGTGGACATATTTTGTTTATTTCTCTTCTGAAGGCAATACCTATTATTAATGGATATATTGATATGGAAAGCACGCTATATAAATTCCCATATCAGACTCTATATGAAGGAGGAGTCATGAAGGGCGGGCCAACTGCTGGAGATTCGAAGAGAACGCAGGAAGCGGAGAGAACAATGTCAGGCCTTCAGTCTACATTTCAGATTCGTCTGAACAAGAGATTGCCATGCAAAGATTGGTTTGTTAAGTCTCTCCAGACGCTGTTCGCAAAGAGGACCAAACGTGGAGCTACCGTTATCTCGCGAGATCAATTGATGCTTCCTACGAGACTGACAGGAAACTAACTGACAAAATTGAAAGAATTTCCCCGACTTGATACGTATTTCCTCCCTTCTTTAGACTAACAATTGTTTTATCGATGGAGTAGGAACTATATATTCTTTAAGAATAACTTTAAATATTTTATTTCATACAATTAGTGCTCTATAGTATCATCCATTAACGTCCAAGATCATATTAAATAGCTCCTCTCTTCACAAAATGAATGCGGATAAAGAAAAAAAATGCCAACAAAGTGATACACAGCAGAATAATGTCAACTAAATTATTCATCTAAATAAAACGGACGTTAGTAAATTTAAAATTTAAAACTATAACACTATTTACATTGTTAGAAATCTTGTCCTCATCTTCATTGCCATATTCACGATTTTTCGATCGTTGAACGCTCACGCCTTCTTCAGGATCTGTCTATATTTCTGAAATGAGGTATTGTAATTATTTACACTATTTACATTGTTCGGTCTGTTGTCCGCATCCTCATGAAAATAAAGATGAGAACATCAGTTCGAACAATATGGTAAATAATTACAATACCCCTCTCAAAAATATAGAGAGCTCCTGAAGAAAGCCGGAGCGTACAACGACCGAAAAGTTGTGAATATAGCAATAAAGATGAGGACAACAGTCCGAACAATACTTGCCACATTGTGGAACATCGAAGCTACGCTTAATAAATCACTATTCGTCTGAATAAGTTTCTTTTGGGGGCGAAATGCGTTACGTGGACTTCCCTTCTGTCGTTCAATGAGACAATTATTTGTCTGTCGGTGACTGTGACTTAACGGAAATAAGAAAAGATAACGGAGTAGTACTAAAAAACGATGAAGGCAATATATCCCTAGGCATAGAGAGCGAAACGAGAACAATCTACAATTCAATAAAAGGGGCAACATCTGTCTATATTTCTCAGATGGGGGATTGTAACGATTTATATTGTTCGGGCTGTTGTCCTCATCTTGTCATATCCATGACGTTTTCAGATGATATACGTTGGGATTTCGAACCAAACTATTTATTTAGTACACTGGGAGTAGACTGTTTTAGTTCCACAGTTAATTCGCTTTCGTAACTCTCCAATTTTTTGTTCCCCTCTGCTGTGACCAGGTATTCAACTCACAACTCTTTGGGTCATGTTACTTGGATTACTTTAACGCTTTTATCCATTGGGCCATGTGCCTCGGGGAATTAACTGAAACTGAGATATCCATAAAAGGCATGGAACGTGGAACTAGAACAATCTACCCCCCCCCCGTGGACTAAATAAAGGGTTCGTTTCGAAATTCAAACGTATATCACCTGAGTACAACGAGCGAAATTTCGTGAATATGACAATAAAGATGTTGACAACAGTTTGAACAGTGTAAATATTGTATATAAAAGTTGCAGTTCGAAATTATTTCCAGAAGGCTACCCGGATCGACGGACATCTGAAAAAGGCCGAAACGCTGTGATAAAAAACAACAAATACGAGGATATTATTCCGAATGTAAATAGTGTCAATAATAACTTTTCATCGCAGAAATTCTCGTTGAATTATGATTTCTTCTTTCTGCGGTAAATGTATTACTTACCACAGAAAACAAAAAGTCAAATTATCGAAACCAAATAGCGATTTTGTTGACGTTCAATCCGGGCAAAAGCGGGTGGTTATCTTAATCGTGCCAGGTTTTTTTGTTCAAGTGAATCATGCAAAGGACATTAAATACAAAGGTGCATTTTTGTTTTAGAATCCCTCTGTCTACTCACCGTTAATCGGGAATTTAAATTTCGACAATGAGTTGTCGAAATTTAAATTCCCGATTAACGGTGAGTAGACAGAGGGATTCTAAAGATCGACTGCTAAACTCACATATGTAAGAGAGTTATTTGAAGGGATTCTTCCAAATCTTGCAGAGGACTACAAAAAAATAACACCAGCTCTCACCCCCGAAGCAAGTATAACAGCAGTTAAATCTTCAGTAAATTCATCACTCGTCATTTAGTGCACATGTGCGTTTAGTGGGCCGCTAACTCCTGCGCGCAAAAATATACTAGAGTATATACACTACAGTTCAAAAATTTGAGAACACCCCCAGAATTCAGTCCGGTCACTCATCAATCTCTGTCAGACTATGTGTGTGATCTGGCTCCTTGAAACGTGGACCTTACATTCTCGATTGCTATGTCCGAACACACCCCGAGAATTAGCATGGGATGAACTTGGCAGAAGAGTGAAACCTTTCCATCCAAGAAATGAAAAAGATCTCTTAGAGTCATTGAAAAAAGAATGGAATCAATTATCTTATACATTGAGAAACTTTTGCAACGAATGTCAAAAACATGTGCCGCAGTAATCCAGGTTAAAGGAGGATTCTTTGACGAGAGCAATATTTAATCATAAAATGTTTTTTTTTTTTTTTGTGATAATAAAATCTCTAATAAAAAATCATGTCTCACTTTTTTTTAACCATTTATAATAATTTTCTCATATTTAAAGTAAAAAATATTTTTGGGGCCAATTTAAAAAAAAATTACCAGGGGTCGCTTCAAACATTTGAAGTGTAGTGTATATTTTAATAATACCAACCCTATACTACTACATTTTGTTGCAGTTGTTCTTTTAGCGGCATATAAACTCTTTATGGGTCATTTAATGCCGTAATTTATTTTTCTAGGGAGATTTGAAATAATAAAAAATGGATATGTTATTCTGCATTCACAATTGAGTACATGGTAGATAATACTCAGCTTTTGCTCATATACATGTTTGTGTGGACATAATTACAAGGCAGTAATGTTATGTGTGTTTTATATTTTGTTGAAGTTATATTTTGAAATGCAGTATGATTTAAGAAATTGTAGGATATTATAGGGCTTAATGTGATAAAAGAGTTCTTTCATGTTGGCTGTTTGGTTGGTTGATTTTGTTTAGCGACATATCAACCTCCATGTGTCATTCACTGCCGAAATGCAATTAATTTAAATAATTTTCTGGCTTCAAATATATATATTTTGAGCACAATTGTATGTCTTCAACAACAGATAAAATGTATTGCTGGTCATGTTGCTTTAAAAATGTATTGTTGTTAACTTTACTATAAATAAATAATGTCGCTAATTTCTCCTTTTTACATAAAAAATGTATTACTTGTATTTTTATACTTTCATATTGTTTTGCTTGACGGGTTCACTTTTGCCCATAGCTGGAACCTTAGCAGGTGATACCACCCCGAGTCAGGGTAGACCTGGGAACAAAGATAATTTTTTAATATGGATTTTTAAAATTAATCTGCAACATTTAGATCACTTCAAACGTTATATATATATATATATATATATATATATATATATATATATATATATATATATATATATATTTGTGTATTTAGGCAGCAAATTCTCTTTCAGGCATGTCTGATAAATTACAGATATTATGTCTGCTAATTTTTAATAACATCCGTTCATTTTTTTCCTTTATATTCATTTCTCAAGTACTTTTGATCTTCTTACAAGATCATCTTCAGGGGTGCAAGTGGTACAAAACTATATGCTGTTCGTTAGTATAAGTATTTATACAAAGATGTGCGTTGTTATCCATTACCGTAATTTTTCGAAAGATCGAAAGTACTTGGGAAATGAAAATAAAATAAATTTAAACATCTATAGTACATTTCTCTCATCCTTTAACATCAATACGCGGAAGGTTATTCGTGAGTATGAACGGATTTTATTAAAAATTAGCAGACATAATGTCTGTAATTTATTCAATCATATATATATATATATATATATATATATATATATATATATATATATTGGCTTAGAATTAGTATAATTAGGAAATCTATTTAAAATTTATTTAGTGTGAAAATGCAAAGAGAAAATGCTCAAGTACTGAAAAGAGAATGGAAAGAAAATTATGGGGTATACAATGCTTAGAGTTACAAACGACAGAAACGTGTGGAGAGCTATTATCACCCACGTCCTGAAGAGATGCAGTACATAGAAGAAGACGAATAAGATTAACTGTATAGTATATTTTAATATCTACTTTGTAATATACAGGCAGAGTAATCGTAAAAAA
Source organism: Acanthosepion esculentum (assembly GCA_964036315.1). Taxonomy (NCBI): domain Eukaryota; kingdom Metazoa; phylum Mollusca; class Cephalopoda; order Sepiida; family Sepiidae; genus Acanthosepion; species Acanthosepion esculentum. Next base: position 40,566,654 of record OZ038478.1, on the reverse strand, counting down.
AAACGTATATTATTATTGACGTATGCTCGGCACTTCCGCCTATAATACGATCAGTATCGTGTCTGTACAGTCTCTAGTCTTCTGTCTTAGGTCATTTGACAGGTAAGAGATTCATTTTGAATAAACGTCTTTTTAAAAGCAGGCTATATCACATCATTCAATTAGTATTTTGCAAATAGGGGGCGCTTTCTTTTTAGCTTCTGTCGTTCTGTGATATTGGAAAAAGAATGTCCGAAAATGGCTGTATGTTTACAATGACCTAATAATTAATTAAGGATAATGCATCTTATAATTTGCTATTTAAATAAACGCCTGTGTATAAATGGTCAGAAACACACATGCATACATAAAGAAAGGAGCGATAACGGGAACTGGAGACGCAATTTTCAGAAGGGCGGAATAAAAAGAGCAAGAAAAAGTGGCGCAAGAAAAAGGCTTGAGATGAAACAAAAAAAATAAATAAATAAGAAGAGGAGAGTAAGGAAGGGTACAAAGGAGAATAAGGGGGATGAAGCGAAAAAGAGCAAGCGCAGGAGATTGAGAAAAACGATGAGATATGAATTGTTGATAGACCGAGTGAAAGAAGAGAAAGGTCGACACGAGTAAAGTGGAGATTAACAATCAATCTGCACCAGCTTAAAGAGATTAAGTGCTAAAGAAAGGAGAGTGGGCAAAAAGGAGAGGAAGGTGGAAAATGGATCAGATTAAAGAGTAACCACACTTAAACGTTGCCTTTCGGTAGTGTTTTATTCTTGTGGCTGCCGCAGGTTCAGGGTTAATTTAAGGTTGCAACCTCGTTGATTTTAATTTTTTTTTTGTCGTCGTCCTTCGTAGCTTATCGACTAAAAGAAAAGTACTTAATATTTGTGTTTTGTAAATGTTTTTCTGTGCTTGGCGGGCGTCCCACGTCTTATTCCTGTTTTGGTCTGCATGAGATTGTCTTCATCTCATTACTGCTTGGGTGTGTACTGGAGAGACGTTAAGACAGATTGAGCAGAGACAGGAGAAAGAAAGAAAGAAAAAGAAAGGCAAGGGAAATAAATGCTTGATATGTGTATGTGTGTGTGTGCGTGTGTGCGTGTGTGTATGAGAGAAAGAGAGCGGGGGTAGAGAGAAAGAAAGTGACAGTAAGAGAGAAAAAAGAGGGAAAGGGAAGATACAAATATGAGATTGTAATTTTAGATTTACTTTTTAGGTTTATTTTTGTTTATATTTTTCGTTTTTCTCTCTGTTTATTGTATTTATTCATTGTTTTTCTTAATTCGTGCCACTACTTATTTCCTTCTCCCGTCTGTTCTGTTTTTTTTTAAATTTTTTTTTTTAATTATTCGTTTACTTTAACTTCTATCGAAAATTGCCGCCGGGCCACCGTACAGTCTCATTCATATCCCATAATTAGTCTTTAAATTCGCCTCGGGGAGGTGTTAACGAAAGGAACGGAAGAAAGGACGATGGAATAGAACAGTGGGCGATATGACCAAGGAACGAGAATGAAGGTGAGCAGCACGTCAGGTCAGATGAAGCTAAATGGCAGAGAAAGAAGAGATGCATTGATACGCATAGGCCGAGTACACCGCCAACACCGCCGCCTTTGCCGCTCCTGCTGACAATAGCAATCAACTGAGAACAAAAAGGGCGAGGTGTATTCGAGGGGAAAGAGGAGAGAGTGATAGCGGACCAGAGAATTACAACGAATATAGATGCATATAATCACGGTACATATCGGACAAATAGAAAGCACCTTTCTTCTTTTTCTTTCTCAAAAGCACGTGAACTCACACAGAGGCGAGCATTTTAAACATAGTTTATAGCATTGAATGTTATACGCTGTAAGAAACGAACATTTTTACAATTTTACAACTATTTCTCAAACCCGGTTTATTCCTTGTCGTTGTTAAAAAATTGTGTCAAAAGCTGAATAGGACGGTGGGATGTCATTATGCTCTCGGTTCTGGTGAAATGATCCCGCGTTACGGCTGCGATCACAGGTGTTTAATTCTTACAAATGACAATTTTTTCTTTTTGCCATTTAATAATTTAATTCGATAAAAAATAAAAATTTAGTAAAACATTAGAATTTCAAACCATAAAGTATTAAATGTAGTGGTTGTTATGATGACTGCAATAAAATTTGATTCTTCTTACTTAATATTCTGGTTTTAACTCTCAAAACCAAGGGATCATAAACAAAATATGATAGCCCAAATACTAATAACAAATTATATATATATATATATATATATTTATATATATGTATGTATGTATGTATATATATATATATATATATATATATATATATATATATATATATATATATATATATATATATATATAAACATTTTAGAAGAGTATATATGTAAAAGGACAATATGAATACGGCAAAAGGATAACTTATCTTAGCCGACGTTTCTCGTCCTCTGAGGGACTTTATCATTTACCTTGATGAAGTTGAATACGATAAGTTTTGCGTTAGTTTTTATTCATATATATATTACCATATATATATATATATATATATATATATATATATATATATATATATATATATATATATATATATATATTAATATTAACCTTTACCTTGTAAGTAAACATCCAGCATTCACTGGCGAGTAGACAGTGCTACTGCCGCTTGTAATTTAGAAAAGCTTTCTACTAATACGATTTTTCGGAAAAAATAAGTTCCTCAAGTCCTTTATGGGGCTTTCCTCACTAAACCTTTTTTCCCAATAAACACACACACACACACACATATATGTATGTGTGTATGTATCATCTGTCATAGCTCACACGAAGTTTTTTATTTGCACAGTTTCGTATCCAAACGTAAACAAAGTAAATTTTAAAATAGGATTTTTTTATTCACCCGACAGACATTTTATCACTTTAAAGCTTATTTGTAGTAGCTACTCGTATTTGAGTAGACGCCCCGTTAATTTATTTTACAGTATATTTATTTATTTTCGTCTACCAGCCTGAATGTTCGAGAAATCTTATTAAAAGAAAAATGTACACCTTGCGGCAGGAATCGAACCTTCGTCCTTAAGGGCAGTCGGCGTTCAATAGGGAATGGATTAGGGGCCTCCGACATTGGAGCATTATTTCGGTGGATTTATATACATGTTAGACGCGGGGCATTGATGGTACTTCACTGTTGGCAGAGGTAGTCAAATGAACATTGTTACGCGCGTAAACCAAGCCTTGGTTGGTCATGTACGAATAGTAGAGCCGGTCTCTAAGATCGAGCTATTGTAAAGGTAGTGTGGCCTTCACGATAATCAGCAAAGGAAATGTGATCAGTGATGTTTGCATGTGCGACAGTGTACATGGTGCGATGGATAAATTTTCGTCTAAATTACGCAAAATTGAAAATAATACTAATATCTCATTTTAACTGATATATTTAACCATTATTACACAAAAAATATCTTAAAATACTCAAGAGTAAATTTATTCAATAACATCGCCATTGACTTCAACCACGGTTCCAGACGACTTCAGAATCTCCTGCATCTCTCCTTTTTAAGTTGGTGAATATTGCCATAATCCTTGCTTTAAGTTCATCTTTGGTGTTACAAGGAGTAACCATTGATTACTCTCCAAACTGCAACCCCCTTGATTATTATATGTGGGACGCCCAACTCTGCACGACATATAATAATCAATGGGGTTGCAGTTTGGGGAGTTGTGTGGCCGGATGTATGACGTGATGTGGTCGTAGAAATTATCTGAGAGCCTATCATTGGTTCTCCTACTTGTGTGTCATTTTGAAGAATCCTGTTCCCAAACATAGGGTCTTCCAGTAGCCACCCTCTTGACTCAGAGCAGCACTACCTCCTCAAGGCACTTGATGTAGGCCTTCGTGTTGAGTTTGCCCCCCCCAATAAATTCGGGAATTCATTTCTTATCAGAACGATCAAAGTGAGTTTTCTGGACTGCCATACTTTCGTAATCACCATTAGACTCATCCAACTTTTTACAATTCTCCTGCACTGTCCATAGACACACTGAAATGTTCGTATTGGAACTTCCGGTGCGAATTCCAAGCATGCCGTTTCCAGATTTATGGCGGAGTGAATTGCGTCATGGTGCTCTTTTGCTCACAGACAGTGCCCAACTGATCCTACTATACTGTGCAGTTGACAAAATCAAAAACAAACAACGCGCATTTGCGAAATTAAAAAATATATAATGGTGACAATATACCCATCGCATCCTGCCTTTACGCATGATGCAACCTCTGGCATCACGGTCAGCGTTGCCAAAAGTTAAAAGCCACACTTTGCATTGTTGTCTATGGAAAGTACAGTGAATTGTTTAACTTGCTTTGCTACTATTCTTGCAACTGAAGGATGACATACAATACCAGAAGGATGACATACAATACCAGAAAGATGATGCCCAACTACATAATGCTCGTTCTACACAAGATAAACTGTAAGATGTCTGACCCGATCGCCAGGCTATGTATGAAATATGATGGGGCGACGCCTGACTCCATAAACTGTTGGTGGGCTAATAGAACGCTATGAGACGGCAGAAGCCTTTCGAAACTTCGGTAAGGCACGTCAAACGATTGTATTTGTCTTGGAGGAGACATTTATATCTTTCACAAGGAAATTTGCGCGTAAGTGTATAAAATGAATTCTACTGGAATTGGAACTCGGCTCTACGATTAACAATACCGAGCCATTAGCAATTACACCACCCACACACCGAAGCTTACAGCACCTGGTATTCCTAAGCGGTCACTCATCTAGGTACTGATCAGGCTCGACGTCGCTTAACTTCGGTGATCGTATGGGAACCGGTGTTTCAGCGTGATGCAATTGTAAGACTGCAGCCTCCTTCATTAAGTATAAACACAAGAAAGAAAAGAATGTTGGCCAGCTAGAGAGTATTTGAAGAATTGTGTATGAAAACCGAAACGTTGCCGCGTATTTAGAACATCGGCTAATGACTTGAAAGCAAGCGAATTTACAATTAACCATCAGGAATTCTTAGTGACAAATATTTACTTGCTGGCCAATCTAATTATCTTGCCTATTCTACTTGTAGTTTTTGTGTCGAATCTCTTTTTGCAATATTCTTAAATACAGTTTTTTTGCTCTGTTTTAGCCAATGTTTTTAATTTATTTCTCTATTGTTTGTTCGATCTGAGTTTAAACTTTTGGCAATTTCTAACATTTATTTCTCTAGTACAGTGATTCTAAAACTTTTTTAAAATCTGGGCTGCATTTTCGGAATTAAAATTTGCACCCGCGCCTTACCAAATTGTTTGTGATAAAAAGTACATTTAAAACCAAAAACAACGCGGTGTGAACTTATAATATGATTAAAGTACACATATTTCATGAGAAGTATGAACTTGTTTTTGACGAGTAATATCCTTTATACTAGGCCTAATTTGAGATAAACATTCTGATATCCTCATCAACACAAAGAAGTGTTATGGCCCAGGTCCTTGTACCACGGTGATGGTTCAAGGTAGAACCAATGAAGAATAACTCGAACACAGGTATGAATTAACACAGATCTATATTACAAATAGAATATATGTACAAAAGAGTAGAAGTGTTAGTAATAATAATCAGGTTAGGTTAGGGAGAACTATGTTGTCTCGAAGTATCACGATTCCAATGTCTTACAGTAATCGTCTAGCCGACTGCCCGACTCACTCTCTCTGTCTGACTCACTCACTCACTCACTGTCTCTGTCGCTTCCTCTTGAGGCGCAGTATTTATGGGGTATGGACTAGTCCATTACTGTTATGGGTAGGTTCCCATAACAAGAAGCCTTTCCCTTTTTTTATTATTGGATATTTATCAGAACTGAAAATCCTTATTCAGAACAACATGTCGTTGGGAACTGTAAAAGTATGGGTAATTCTTTTGAAGAGACACATGGGTATTGGTTCTGGTTGTATATCCCAAAAGAGTCCAGTTGTAAACTCTTCTCTTGTGTTTCATTTTTAAGGTGCCATGTTTGCCAATTCTTACTTCTCATCTAATATCAGATCAAAACAGCTTTGCAAAAGGATCTATAAGCCAGTCGAATTTTTCTGTAGACAACGATGGAAAGTAATGGTAGAGAGTGTTAAGTGGAGATAACCGTGGATTCGAAGTCAGAACATTATAATTGATAACTCTCTCCTTCAATTTGCAGACCCTATTTACTATATTCTTAATACTTGATATAATTAAAAAAAATAATGATAATTATCTATACCTATTTATACTGAGATTCATGCATGCAATAACAAGTAATTCATAATATTTTAAATTTTGAAATCATATTTAATTTTGGCATATGAATTTTTTGAAACGGTTTCTAAATCTTTGATTGTCTTTCAATCATTCCGTCTGTCATCCTTATCCGCCATACTTGAGGCGCGCCGCAGCGTTTGGGAACTACTGCTCTAGTATATGACCCACCCAACATAATGCCAATATAAACTGTGCAATCCGTATCCTCTAGAGAAGTAAGCTGCATCGACGGATCTACTTGAGAGGTGACCTCTAAGCACCGTGTGAAAATCCACGCTTCACACGATGTCAGCAGAAGATCTGACGTATAAACCCGTAGACCAACGCAGTTGCTCCTAGCGTGAAAAAAAAGCGTGGCAAAAAAAAACAAACTGTATGGCAAATATATATATCCCCCCAACCCTGAGAGAAGAGAGTTTCATACATGCTTGCGTGAATCCACGTTTGGAGAAAACCTCAAAACACATACCCACTTGAGGACGGTAATTGCCGAAATCCATAGCATGAAATATAACGTTACGTATGAGATATATAGCCTGCTGTTTTGTTAGTCGGTGACATAAGATATGCAGACGAATACAGTGTTGATAGTAGACACAGAAAGGAAACTGCAAGAACTGCTACAGAAGGCAGTGAATGAAAATGAGAAAAAAAGGACTAGCTATCATTTTAAGAAGATAGCAAAAGGACCTGCCCAGTATGCAAATTACAAATTGGAGATACCAACATCAAGAAAGTACAACAATTTAAATATCTGGAAAGTCTTTTAACAGTAGACAGAATTTGTAACACCGAAATCCGAAGGCGCGAAAATTGCCTCTCATAAGCTAAGCAAAGTATAAAGAAACAGGAAAAATTTGTTACAAGCGAAGAAAAGAGTACTAAACTGTTACGTAATATAAGTCATTCTATACGGCAGTGAATGCTGGACAGTCTTATCACAGTTGAAGAAGAAACTTGAAGCAACAGTCTTGTAGAACCAGAAATCTGTTGTTTTAAGTCTCCTGTACATTTGTGAGGAAATTTTCCACCATTCACTGTCCTGTATGAGAACTGATATTAAATCGCTGTTCGGCACTCTTTTCATTGTTTGTAAAGAGATATTCAAGATATGCTTATATTTATATGATAATATTCACATGGGAAAGACGGCTAATAATATTTGTTTCATTAGAAGTGTCTGCAATAATATATTTGTTGGTGTGAGAATTTATTCTACAACTCGATGATGCTGCGAATACCATGGACCAAACATGTGAGCAATGACGAAGTTTTATAGAAAATGGAAACAAAAAGGACACTTATACCTAACATCAGAAAGAGACCGTTAAGAAAGAGGACTTGGAAAATTTGATAGAGACAGGGCATATTAAGGGGAGAGGGAGAGAGAAAAACAGTGCATAACCTACCTAAAGAGCTTGTGTAAATGGATGGTAGAACAGGGTTTGGGGGAAATGGTAAAAAGTCAGTATTTACTATGAACTACAAAAGACAGAGAATTGTGGAGAGTTATGTTCGCCAACGCCCTGAAGGTACAAAGAAGAAGAAGACGATCACGTTATATTCTCATCATTCTTTACTCTATTCGAGGTGATATCTTTCTTTTGACCCATGGAAAATATTTATGTATCCGAAATAAATAAATAAATATGAATAACTATATTATTATTATTATTATTGTTAGAATTTAACGGTTTTCCTATTTGAGTTTTCTGATGATTCTTAATTATTAAGTTAATGCTTGACTAAACTCATAGCGAGTTTTATGACAATAAAATATCTGTAAAAACTCCACTATCGCATTGTTTTTAATTTGAGCTTAACCACTTTAACAAAATATTGACGTGTTCCACATAGTCAAAACCGAATTTATGAGGTTTTGGCAAGGTGTAACGATCGTGCGAACTAACTAAATAACTAATAGTAGGAGTGGTAAGCAGAATTATAATGGAGACGAATGCTGTTCGTTATTTAAGGAAGTAAATGTGTACAAAAATATTTGAAATAAACAAGCTTTTTTTCCCATTTCACTGAAACAGGCGTTAAACACATGAGAGTGTAGTCACCTCTTCTATCTGTTTTTCTTTTCTCACTGAAACCAAGTAGCGTCTCTGATATGTCTCTGCCTTCTTTTCACTCGATCAAAACGGAATAGTCCATTATTTACGAGGTACGGGTAGGGCGTAACGGTCATGCTAACTAAAGAACTAAGGGACGGGGAAACAAAATTACAGTACATTTATTTACACAAAATGGACATTCATCGAGTTGTAAAATAAATTCTCACACCCCAAATATATCATTGTAGGCACTTCTAATAAAGCAGATATTATTAGGAGAAATTCCCATGTGAATATTATCATATAAATATAAGGATATCTTGAATATCTCTTCATAGACAAAAAAAAAAGAATGCCGAACAGCGACATAATATTAATCTTCTTATATGACGGTGAATGCTGGACAATTTCCTCACATATTTAAAGGATACTTGAAGCAGCAGGTATGCAGTTCTACAGAAAGATGGTGAAATAGTATGGGCAGAGAAAATTAGTAACGAGGAAGTTATATGGAAAATAGAAACAAATAGGACATTTATACGAAAAGAAACAGTTTAAATTTTTGACACATATGAAGAGGAAAGTGTTTTTGTTTATAGAATTTGACATTCACCGGATATATTGAATGCATGTGGACAAAGGTAAACAGAACAATAATAAAAAAAAGGAATCATTGCAAAGAGATACAAAGAAATTTGTGAAGGACCATGATCGTACACTATCTGATGCGAGACGGCACATAAAGGAATGGCCTTAAAATTTTAAAGACTTCACTTCGTTAATCCCAATTTTCTTGTTAAAATAATAACTTGCATAATAAAACCTGACACGAGCGTCTGTTCTATTTCCAGATTTGCTCGTAGCTTAGTTTTTCCTGGGGTCTGTGTGGAGGTGGCTGGGGTTTAATAGTTAGTGCCGTGATGTTTTGTGTAATTTAGCTGAGGTGTCCAAAGTGATCTCAGAGCATTGTTTGTTTCTCTGTATTTAATTTGGCGCTGCCTTTCTTCCTTCCTGTCTTTTCTCTTTCTGGCATTCGCCTGCAGCTAGTCTCTTTCCAGTACTTTGGCAAAGAAAAATTTCTCGCATTAAATCTCGAAGTCTGCTATCCGAAAGAAACATGTTAATCATAGGAAACTGGTTGTTAAACTAATTATCGCAACGATCGTTTCCATAAATAATTCATGATGCCCGGTAGGATAACATGCGAAACCCTTCTTGGCAGCGTTTATATTATTTTTGTGGTTGCCAATATCTTATTATAGACTGTAAAGCGGCTTTTGAAAAAAAAAGTTCTTATGAATCTGATTGATATCATTACGCTCAAAGACTATTAAAACGAACAATAAAAAGAAAACGAAGAAGCTGATTTTATACTCGTATATCAATATTATCCGATAATACCTCAGCAGTACTTGCAAGTGTAGCTCAAGTGTACACGTTGTATACTTCATGATTTATTTACTAGTTGAACAGTTACAGAAGTTTGTAAAATGATTCTTGAATGGACGATATGAATAGATCAAGACGTACATATTTGGCCATATTTGAAAATAATTTACTCTCAAAATGTTACATATACAACGCGTATAAACAATCAATGTATTTATGTATAACTCATCTCTCCGTGTCTTTCACTCTCTCACAGACACAAACAAACACACACCCATATATATATATATATATATATATATATATATATATATATATATATATATATATATATATGAAATGCAATCGGGCCATGAGGATTGCATCTAGCATGAAACAGACTGTCTCGTCTAAGTGTTGACTTCTATGTTAACTTTTATATTTACACACGCTCTATCTCTGATATTGAGCATTTTATCCCATAAATATAGCCCACTTTAAGACTATATTTCTTCATATATATATATATATATATATATATATATATATATATATATTGAAACAGGCTTGGTTAAATAATTTATACTAATTTGTTTGTTTTAATCTTTTCAGTCCTCGAATCAATTTCTTGGTAGCTGTAGAAAATTGGTTAAAAATATACCAAATATAATTTTCTCAAGTACATTCAATATCATCTGAGACCATCTTCAGGGGGATAAATTTTTTGTACCAACAAAATTATATAATAATAATAATAATAATAATAATAATAATAATAACTAAATAAAAGTAACCTCCCTTACACGGAGAAAAAAAATCTCGTGACTTTGAAACTGATATAGAATGAAAAAAAAACAAACAAAAAAAAAAACGCAGTAAAATGAACAGTAAAAATGTTTTGAATTTGCAGAAGTACGTATAAACATACACAGACAATTTACCCGATTGAAGATGGTCTCAGACGAGAGTGAAAATCATTTGGGAAAATAAAAATTATTTGAAAGAAATGTTTGGTATTTATCTTAATCAATTTTCTACGGCTACCAAGAAATTGATTCGTGGACTCAAAAGGGTTAATACAAAAATAAACATACATAGTATGTCTAAACTATTTAACCAAACATGTTTGAATGAAAATATGCTGCCTAAACACACACACACACACACAAACACACACACACACATTCAGTAGTACATTTTTGTAGATGGCAGATGCAATTATTGAGATTCTGACATATCTGCAGCATTATTATAAACTGTACGTATGTAAGTTTGTAATATATATATATATATATATATATATATATATATATATATATATATATGTATGTATATTCAAACAAATTAAATAATTTAGACATACTATCTCTGTTTATTTTTGCTCATCACAGCCCCAACACTGAAATTCAAGTGTAACTTTGTGAGAAGGCAAATTGAGAATCAATCGTCTATGCTTAGCAAGAAATTGATTCATGGACTTGAAAGGATTAAAACAAAAATAAGCAGACATAAAATGTCTAAATTATTTAATCAAACATGTTTCAATGAAAATATGCAGCCCAAATACCCCCCGCATACACACACACACATAGAGATATATATATAGATATAGATATATGAAATGGGATCAAATATGGATTATTATATTTTTTGTTTGTTATTTTTAGGGATACCCATATTTGTGTAGACGACACATTTTATTTTAGTATGTATTTCGGTTACCGGTCTGCACGCGCAAAAATAAATAAATAAACAAAATGTCATTTTTCTCGAGTGAGCAGGCCGGTAGACGAAATAACTACTATTTAAAATACAACAGAAAGTCTACTTAAATACAGGTATACACTAAAAAAAGTGTTTGAGGTAATATAAAAATAAAATTCATTAATTCATATATATATATTTATATATATATATATATATATATATATATATATATATATATATATTTATATATATATATATATTTATATATTTACATATATATATATATATATATATATATGAATTGCACATTAAGTTCTGGTGCTACTAAAACAGTGCTCGATGTTATATAACAAAGCAATAAAGTATATATATATTAATAAATATAAACCCAGATTAATTTTTTTCATACTATCGCGGTTTAGTTGTTAGTGTAGGGCATTGCTTAGTATTTTGTTTTATTTATCTATTTGCTTATATAATATATTTACTACTTTTTACGTATTAATGTTTATTATTTATGTTTTTTTAATATAGATATTTTACTATATATATATATATATATATATATATATATATATATATATATATATATATATATATTATTTTTAGATATATTTGTAGGGGTTTTTGAAAGTTTTTTATATTTATTATATTTTATTATATTTATATTTATGTATTTATTATATTTTACTTTAGTAATGTTACAAATTTTATATTAATTTAGGCTAAGTTATCTCCATTCCAATATATAAATACTTAGTAGTTAATAACCCACTACTCTAAAATAAAAGTAATAATTCAAAATAAATACTTTTATGTTCATATGGTAATACTAGTTGTTTTAGTTGCGAGATTTAATGTCATGAGAAATATAATTAATTTTAAAAAAAGTTAAAAAAAAACTATATCCCAATATAGATAGTGCTTAACTACGCCAGTATTATGGTAAACTGATATATTTTAAAATTATGTATAAGTAACGGTCATTACACATTTGATTAAGGAAAAAAGAGAGAGGAGATAGAGAGAAGAAGAAGAAAAGTTAATAGAATACGGAGAAGACAAGAAAATCTGGGAGAGGGAAAGAAAGTATAAACGAGAACTAACGAGATTGTTCGAGAATTGTCATGGGAAAAAGAGAGAGGCAGTGTCAAATCGTGAATTGTGATCAAGAATCAATGACAGTTTCGAAGACATGTGAGAAATTGAAACATAAATAGAAAGACAAATTCGGTTGCAAAAACTCCGTTGATTTCGATGCTTCCGGCGTAGATTGTCTGTTTGTTCCCGTTCCTCACTTCAAGTATAATGCTATTAAGAAAGTATGATATTAATTTGTGCTTTGTTTTTGTTGCATCTTTTTGTCTTGAAGCGTATTTGTCTCTGGCCAGCTATCAATTAAAATACGTTCACTCAATGTCTTCTTCACTCATGATTTTTCCTTCTCTTACTCATTTTTTTTTGTCACTTCTTTCCTTCGTCTCGATTATTTGTTTATGTTTTTGAATTGACTTTTCTCCTTTTTGTTTGTTTTCATTTTCTTTATTTTATTTCTGTCTTTCTATCTTTTTTCTTTTGAGTTTTCCTCTTTATTATATTCTATTTCTCTCTCTAATCTCTTTGTTTTCATTCTGTTTTTTTTTTTTTTACCGTACTCGCTATCTTTCTTATTTTTGCCGCTTGATGTCTTCCTTCTGACTTTCTTTTTATTTATTTCTTTATTTCTTTATTTCATTCATGTTTGTCTATTTTCTTATTTTATTTCTGTCTTTTTTTTAGTTCACTTTTCTTTCATTCTATTTTTACCTTTTCATTTTTCTGTTTTTTTTTTCGTTTTGCTTGCGTTTTGTTTGTTATTTTCTTTCTATCATTCATACGTTTCTTTTTTGTTCTTTCATCTGTCCAACTGTTTTTTCTTTTTTTTTCTTTTTCTCTTTCTTTGTCTTCATATTTTCTTACTTTATTTTTGTTTTCTTTTTTCATTTTCTTTCCTCATTCTTTCATTTGGTCGTCGTTTTTCTAACTTTTTTGTCCTTCATTCTTTCTTTCTTTCTTTATTATGCCTTCCTCCTTCCATCCTTTCTTCTTCTATTATTTCATTTTTCTTATCTTTTTATGAGTCTGACGTTCCTTTTTTTTTCTCTTTTTATATCTTTCTTTATTTGTATTTATATCTCTCTCTCTGTTATCCTGTCTTCCTTCCATTTTCTTTCTTTCTTCTTTTATTAAAAAAAACCTCGCGTTTATTACTTCGTTCGCTTCTTCTTTAACACTTTCGAATCAGGACGCCAGAATTAAACGTCGAATAGGAGGCGGCATATTAATTTTTGAAAGCCTCCCATCGACAAAAGGTACTAAAAACGATCTATAATTCATAAATAAAGAGTAAAATGCAAGGGAAGAGAGCAATAACATTCTGACGATGGTTGAGAGTTTGCAGCAGTCACGACAACCACAAAGCAGCAAATGACACCAAGAAGATGTCAACTTTTTTCATGTCTCCATTTTAATTCTGGCGAAATAAGTTTCGTTTGTGGCTTATGAAATGTGTCTCTACTTCTCCTACCTGACACCGTGCAATAAATTAACTATTCAAATTAAACCACAAGCAGAAAATTGTCTTCCTACATGATACTGTGGTTAGCGCCTTTTCTGACAGTGCACCGTCCGGGGATTAAAATCATTTTTATTGTTTTGAAGAGAGCCTCAGGAAAGTAAAGATAAATTGCTAAGTCTTCCTTTAACTAGTGAAAAAATACTGGGCCTTTATTATGAAATTTTAAAGCCTAAAGCTATTAAGTAAATGATTACTATATTATTGTTTCAAGTTTCGAAATTAGTGTTAATATTCACTTCGAGTCTGGCTTTCCACTCAAACATATATAGCCTTGTGTCAGATCAAACTAAAGCTTAGTAAGTACATCAGGTACCTCACCCTGTAGAGCAATAATTGAAAAGATAGTTTTAAAAAAGTTACTATCGTAGCGAGTTCAAGCATAACTCGGTCCACCCGTCCTGATGCATGGGAAACAAAGCTAACTGCCTCGCCATGGAGTAGTTCACGTCAAGCGAGTTTTGCCTACAGTTACGAATGAAGCAAATTAAAACCTTAGCTGATGTCATGTACTTGTTCTTTTTTTATATGTGTGTTCACCCAACACAAGGCCCAAGAGCTTCTCAAGTCAGAGGCTCACCGTATTGCGTGGTATGAGCATAAGAAAGGGCAAGAAGTGAAGTTCATGGTGCTATACAGGGAAAATAACAGGTTAACCATCGCCTTGGAGAGGTGAAGATTGTAGTGACTGGGTTTAGTTCGGTTTATTTTTTATGGCATATCAACCACAATGGGTGATTTAATGCCATCAAGATTTTTAGGATAGGTTCATATGAACGGAATATGTATACTTTGTAAGAAATCATTTTGTAGATCAAGTTTCATTGATCTATTTTTGTAAAGAAGGCTTTTGTCTAAAGACAAATGTATTGCTGGTAATAGTTTTCTTCAAAAATATATTGTTGGTATTTTTTACTATAAAATGTATTTTTATACTTTCATAGTGTTTTGGTCCCCAGTTTGGGGGTTAACTATTTACCCATAGCTGGAAACCTAACAGGTGTTACCACTCGGGTCAGGGTGGACCTGGGAACAACAGCAATTAAGAGATGGTTCTATGCTACTCAAAACCTCCCTATCAGAGGCCTTGCTGCCGGATGTAGTTTAAAGTCATACCCAGGAGGGTATTGGGAAAACATTCATTCGCGTGTCTGTTCCATAAAGCAGGTGTTCTTGGGAAAAAGCTGTCTGAATATGACTTACTTACTTCTTACTATAGAAATACGAAGGTTAATAGAGATGATTCTTTTTGTTGTACTTGGCAAAGTGGATCTCAGTTGTAAAGGTCAGCGGTGGTTGGACGAAAGAATGTAGCTCGTTAGAACATATGCCACGGAGATAGCAACGGAGTAGCGGGAGGCTCGCGATGTTTCGGCTGAGGAAAGGGCTAGTATGGTGGAAAATACTTCATGACCAACAAGGCCGCGGAGACGCTTTTGAACTTTATCAAAACAGGCAAGTTAGGACTGGGTAGCTCCAGCCGAGATACGACAGGAATTCTCCATTTTGGGTCTGATCATTCTCTTGTAAAAACAGAGTATAGTAGGGGTGTCAGATACTTACTGGAGTGGTACAACGAACCAACTATTTGTAACATAGTGGTTGTGAGTTCAATCCCTGTGTCGGGCAGTGTGTACTTGCACTCAGTGGAAACGGGCGAGCAATAAGTGAACGGTAATAAATAAAAACGAGAACTAGACAATAATCCTAGATACGAGCAGTTGAACGGGAAGAGTCTACCCCCGTAGATTGAATAAAGTGTTCAGTTCAGAATTGTCTGTAGGTTACCTAGATCGATATACACCTGAGGAACGTTTTAAGGCTCAACGGTCGAAACGTTGTGATAACAACAACAAAGATGAGGAAAATAATCCGAATATAAATAGTGTAAATAAAGAACCAACCATTATTACTAATCTAGGAACCATAGACCGAAAGCTAATTTTAATAATATAAGTTCAATGTTTACTAGCATATTGAAATCCGATCCAATAATCTACGCTTTCCCCCTTGAGAATTTTTCAAACTATTATCATTGCGTTGTATTGATGTACGAAATAATATACTAATTAAAATAATAAGTTGGATATTGATCAGTATGTGGTTGTTAGCAAGCTAGATGCGCATTACTGCTTTCATGATTTCTATTCTTACTATAGGTGGCTTGTTTAGTGAATCTTGTCGGCAGATCTAAGTTTAACAACATGTCGCAGGAAAACATGACACTTGGATTCCATTTTGTCTGCAAATGAAATAATAAAAATCTGAAGATTTTTAATGAACTTGAAATGAATCGTTTGTGCGTAATCGCCGGATAAGAAGAGGAAAATTGATGCAATGGGACAAAAATAATCACGTTCTTGCAGCTTGTGCATTTCTCAGCGGGAATTCGAAAATGGGTCTTTTATGCATGTCTAGAATGACATCGAAAACATTAATAAATACATTTATTTAGAATTAATATCTTTATAGAAGGCATTTGTACAGATCGCTCATTGTAAGTAAACTGGGATTGCAAAGGAAATATTAGTCGCAGATTATTTCCACGTCACAGAGAATAAATCACTAAGTTCCAGCTTGAACAACGAGGACAGAAAGAAATGCCGAAAACTCGATTCGCAAATACTAACTCGCTAATCAATATGCACGCCACCAGTCAGAAAAAATAACTCATTCTCCACCAAACGCGGTAGCCAAAATTGCTGAATTCCCCCAGATTTGAGAACACCAACTGCTTTTATCGGGCGAACATTTTTTCCATTCGTCGACAGCTGAGAGACGATCTCCAGTATTTTGCATATCAAAGTACGTTTAATTGCGACTCCTGCGTCAGACTTGGTTTTTTTTTTTAAATTCAAATATTCCGTCTTCAGCATGTCATGCGGAATACGTGCCCTGTTGTTTGGCAATTACAGTGTAACCCGTATATAAGAGACCCGATATAAGAGACCCGGATATAAGATAGATTTTCTAATGTTAATGTATATATAATAGACCAAACCCTGATATAAGAGACTTCTTTTCCGGTCCCGACAACTCTCTTATATCCGGGTTACACTGTACCTAAGTTAGAGTTTGGGTTCTTCAATGAAATACTGAACTTAAATGACGTAAAATCAACTGATAGAAGGGTATTTATTGAGTATAGCGAAGAAAACGGGGATTTACCTCGTCAAACTAGCGAAAAAGAAAATTACAGTGTAACCCGGATATAAGAGAGTTGTCGGGACAGGAGAAGAAGTCTCTTATATCCGGGTTTCGCTTATATCCGGGTTTGGTCTATTATATATACATTAACACAGGCTCTAATTTGGGACCAGAGAAAATATCTCTTATATCCGGGTTTCTCTTATATCCGGGTCTCATATCCGGGTTACACTGTACTAAGTTCTTCCGACATACCTCTATATCCCATACAAAATTACTGCTGAGAAATTAGTTTTTATGTACTTACAAATTTCTCTGTGCGATGGTTATTTGAAGGCAACCTTGAAATCATTTCTTTTTTAACTGGCATCGAATTTATATTTTTTTTACAATGGTCGAAACAAATAGTGTTTTTTTTTTTTTGTTGTTTTTTTTTTTATCAGTCCACCCCAAGCAAGGTGATATTACTACTATGATTCTACTGGGAGAGAAAGACAATGAAATGCAACTCTAGTGATGTCCTAAACGGAATATGCAGAAAAACTGGAAGACATCATAAGAATAGTAGCTTTAGTAAAGTAAAGAAAGAACCAATAATGAAAACAGAACGAAAACCGTCGCAGATCATAACCAAGAACAAGGACCACTTCCTACCTAAGACGTACAGGCGGTTGTTACAACGTTACAGCAAGCTACCCAAATGCCTTTGTCAGCTTTAAGTACGATGATGTTCTCATTCCTCTGTAGGGTTTTGATTACCAACCTCTCCAGATTTGTGATGTCTGATTTGGGCGGCTTGGCTTTCTCCAGTATCTGTCCCACTTTCTATCTTAAATATTGAAATAATTGACAGAGAACATCACAGGAAAATACGAAAGCTTATGCAATCAGCGCATATAATAGGCTACAAAAATCTCTTAAGCCGGGCAAGCATAGACATGAATACAATATGGGAACCAGTAATAAGGAGTACTAGAGAAAATCAACAATAACAACAAAATTGCAATATGAGCTCTGGTAAAAAATGTGAAGAATATATCCCAAAAATGCATACATTAATGGACACATGGCCCAATGGATAAAAGCGTTGGTTGGAGCCAATTCCTTGACCCAAAGAGTTGCGAGTTCATTTCCTGGCTACATTTGAGTTTAACAGAACTTGGAGATTTAAAGGGAGATAACTGGTACTGAGACACCCGAAAGCTGCATGGCACGTGGAACTAGAAAAGTCTACCCATGCGGACGAAATAAAGTGTTCAGCTCGAAATTCCATTCAACTGAAGAAGGACGGAGCATATAACGGCCGAAACGCCGTGAATATGGTAACGAGGATGAGGACAACAGTCCGAATATATTTTTTCTCGTATTCACTGGTCAAGGTAATCTGCTCTGAAATTGTAGAAGATTTCAAATATATATATATATTTTAAAGTTTTTATTGCTTCTACCGAAAATAGTTCTAAGTCAGGAAATGATGGACTGTCTTTATGCTATCATTTTTCCTTCTAGACTCCCTACCAAAAGTTTTAAAAAATGGCTTTAAATTGCGAGTAGTTTTTAAGAACTTCTTTATTTCTTGTTTAAATACAATCACACAATCTATTACGCAAAAAATAATTATTTCTTTTTTCCCCTTTTTGAAAATGTGGTACTTTCGAAGTTCATAAATTTGATAAAACTGACATTGTATTTTATCGTCGCTAAGAAAATTGACGCTTCGTACGTCTCTCCCTTCTTCTGCATTCGACCTTTCTCTATCAGTGACACGATCTTAGATTCGACACCTCGATTCGATATTTGGTAACAGAAGTGAGCTTTTAATTCATGAATATTGCTACTGGGGCTAATCAGCTAACTCAAATTGCAGTGAGCAAAATGCAAGTATGGAATGTCCCGTTCAGGCGTTACAGAAACCGAAGGCTCAGGATACGATTCAGAAAGTGGGCGGTACGACTTCCCGGGAGGCACTAGAAAGATCCATTGGGCGGTGAGAAAAAATGGGGGCAGTAAGGGTCCAGTTAGAAAAATGGGTTGTAGTAGAGTAGAATGATATTATAACCAAGTATTACTTAATGAATATGCATACTTTGCTAAAGGTAAAATCAACAGTTATATACGAATGTATGGTTTTGTTCTATTTTATTGTCCGAAGATAAACATCCAAACAGTTTTTTAAACTAGCTGGCATTATCTTTAACGCACCCCGCACCAGCCAGATCAAGCAGTCGTCTTATGCAGAGGCTTATACCGTACGATTGTCGGTGTTATGATATAGCTAGAGATGCTCGTCTAGCGGCATTTTATCTAATGACATCTAAGAAAATTCGAAATGCATATGTGTCTTTACAGATTTATACTAGGTGTTGTTTTGAATTTGCAGTATACTTTCCACCTCTTTTACAATAATTTCGTTCGGCATCCCTCTTCTTTGAGTGGCTCTTAGGCCTTGTATTGGGTGAAAAAAAATACCAAAAAAGACGTGTCTATTCTTATGGGTGGAGGAGAGAGAGGGATGTGCTCTGGGAACCAAGAGATGGCATCGAGAACCATCGGGCTATGGTGAGACTGTCTTTACGCAAAAATAATGTCAATTCAACAAATATACGAAGTGAATCAGAGAGCAAGCCCAGGGGTGATTTTGCTTACGGTCGAGGTGTGCGGGTAGGAAATCGACACATGTTCCCTGTCCCACGAGGCAAAAAATGTCATCTTCGTGAGAACAACATACGAGGTTTTATCACAAAGTATAGAGTATTGTTACAGCGTACAGAATGCATTCGCTCACGGGTTCATTCGCATCCTATTCCTTTTGACCAGGAATACTATAGCATGTGACATGAAAGCTGTCTTTTTATTGCAAGACTAACGATAAGGGTAAGATATATTCATAGGTATACACATAATTCGATTACTACTGCTGAATTTAGATTTTTTTCACTAACTCATCTATATTTGGCCTATTTACTTTTTTTTTCTGGGAGTTCTGTTGAAAGCTGTAGGTATATTAATTTGCCAAAATAGAGTTCCCTTTTCTGCCGAAATAGCTGTCCTTCTGTCGTATGGTCTACACACCCCCATATATATATATATATATATATATATATATATATATATATATATATATATAAATATAAAAGTGGACATGGAAGTCAGCACTTAGAGGCGACAGTCTGTTTCATGCTAGTGCAATCGTCAGACCTGACGATTGCACTAGCATGAAACAGACTGTCGCCTCTAAGTGCTGACTTCCATGTCCACTTTTATATTTACACACGCTCTATCTCTGATATTGAGCACTTTACCCCATAAATATAGCACACTTTAAGACTATATTTCTGCATATATATATATATATATATATATATATATATATATATATATATATATTTATTTATATATATATATATATATATATATATATATATATATATATATATATATATATATATATACATGTTCATTCGAGGGCTGACGAAGATTGGCATGAAATTGTGCCGGTCTGAAATAGACTAAACCCACATGAGGTAATATTAGATTTTTGCTGTAATATATATATATATATATATATATATATATATATATATATATGTGTGTGTGTGTGTGTGTGCGTGCGTGCGTGTGTGTGTATTTGAAATACTGTTTTTGAAGCCCAAATTGTTGTGAGTTGCTGATAAGGAGGCATTTAAGACAAGCAGGCTTTGTGGTAAAGTGCTCAATATCAGTGGCAGACATAGAGCGTTAATAGAATTAATGTAACTTATGTGCACTTCGGAGTTTTGCGGCTGTATGCGTCTAACCACACGTCAGAACAGAGGAAGCTCTTGAGAGTGTCAGTATTTAATCTTGCCATAATGTTAACCTTCACCACAATTTTTTTCATATATCTCCTTTCCTAAAAGACAATATACATGACTATTAAAATAAAAAAAATAGATGAAATGGTTAGATCAAAACCTTCTATTATTTAAAATAAATAGCTACATGAATAATTTATCAAATTATGATAAAATAGTAAATAATAATTATATTGATAAAAAAGTAAAAAAAAAATGAATAAATAAATATAAAAAATAAGTAATAAAAAATAAACAACAACAATAAAATCACATTTATATATATATATATATATATATATATATATATATATATATATATATATATATATATATATATATATAAAAAGTGAACATAGAAGTCAACACATAGGGGCGGCAGTCTGTTTCATGCTAGATGCAATCGTCAGACCTGACGATTGCATCTAGCATGAAACAGACTGTCGCCTCTAAGTGTTGACTTCTATGTTCACTTTTATATTTACACACGCTCTATCTCTGATATTAAGCACTTTATCCCATAGATATAGCACATCTTAAGAATATATATCTTCATATACATATATATATATATATATATATATATATATATATATATATATATATATATATATATATATGTGTGTGTTGTGGTGGGATCCACCTAATCTGCATAGGTGACTACCAACTATATAAATAGTGGTTGGTACCGGAAGACGAGGAGAAGGAATCACAAGATCCAACTAGAGACTCTGATCGACTGCGACTAGTCAACACATTCTCCAGGAACGTCTTCCCAGAAATATACATAAATACTATATGTACGTATTGTGTACACTTTCTTGTTATAATACATTCTTGTTCTAAGTACATTTTGTGTTGCATTATTATTCCATGCAATAGGCGAGATTCAACAATGAGTCAAGACTCAACAATATGTCATGGCTAAAATGTTATATTTATGGAGAAGAGTGATCAATATCGGGGATAGATCAATTATTGATGTCAACAGTTTTTTATCAATTAAGTAGTGGAGCTTCTAATCTCCATTCAGTGCACATTTTTACGATTACGCTGTTAATCTCTCTGTCTCTCTCTGTCTTTGTCTCTCTCTCTCTGTCTGTCTCTCTGTCTCTCTCTCTCTCTCTCCATATATATATATATATATATATATATATATATATATATATATATATATATATATATATATATAATTCTTGTAAAACCCACAAACACTTCATGCGGTAATAATTTATTTCATTCGGATCGTAAAACCGGCCCCTATTCATCAGATTTTTCAATCCAAAAAGCCTGATGGTCTAATGAATTGGAGCCGTTTTTACGTTCCTAATGAAATATTACCTCATGAAGCTTTAATTTTTGTGTCTTTTATAATAAAAGGACCCCAGCCACAGCCGAGAAGGGAACTTCATAGTCAAAAGTTTCAATCTGGTGGGATTGGCACGGAATAATCCACTTTGAATTCTTACCACCTAATGCAACAATTAATGCTCAAATATACTGTCAGCAATTAGAGCGTTTGAACCAAGCTTTGAGGAAAAAAAGACCTGCTCTAGTGAATAAATAACGGGTGATGTTTCATCAGGTCAATGCGCGACCACACACACCAAGAATCACGTCACAAAAGATCGAAGAACTTGGTTGGGAGGAAATTCCTCATCCACCTTATTCTCCCCACCTTGCTCCTTCAGACTACCATTTGTTTCGTAGCTTACAGAATCATTTGGAAGAAACAGCTTTTGTAACACAGGAAGAGGTTAAAACTGAAATTTGTGAGTTCTTCGAATCAAAGCCAAAAGAATTTTACAGTAATGGAATTAGTAAGCTTGTTAATAGATGGAAGGAAGTCATAGATAATCAGGGAAAATACATTGTTGATTGAATCTGTAATTAAATGTAACATTTGGTCACTTGTTTCTTTATTCAAAATTCGGACAGAACTTATGGGATGACCTGATATATATATATAGTTCAAAGCACTTGGTACACTGTTTCTCAAGTTTCTTTACAAATGTTAAAAAAAAATATTTTTGGTTAATTATTTAAATACAGAAATATTGAGAAGTGGATAGGATCTAAAAGTTTTCAGCACCCCTTCGAATATGACAACAATTTCAGAAATTCTGCCAAAATTATTATGAATTTCAGAAGAAGGGAAAAAGAACGAACCTCGCAATATGTTCCCATATGACAAACACGTGTGTCACCAAAATGCCGATCCTGTTTTGATATTTGTTTTCTTTTAGATTAAATTTTCCATTTTCTATTTTCAGTCTCCCTAAGCAGTCGCCTCTGAATAGCTGCAACCTCTCCTTGCACACACGGATATATTTTTAGTTGTAAAATACCTCACTTAATAGTGGAAACTATTACATTTTTATTTTTTAAAACTAGTGGTTATGCTTATTATGTCTTTGGTGAACATGGATATAAATTTATTTTAGCTACAAGAGATCTCCTCCTGGCCCCTGGACGCGACTTGTTGGATAACTACCGGAAATATTCGTCTGTGTTTTTGTGCAGGATGTTTCATAAGCTTGAAGGACTGTAGATATAATGAAAAAGCATAATCGCCAAAGAGCAAGTTATACATAACATGAATCCATCGAGAGATTGTAAATACGAGACTGCAATGTTAATGAATTTTCAGTTTGATTCAATCTATCCCAATTTATACTTAAGCCAGACGATTCAAAGAAAGAACCAGACAGAAACCATTCTTTGGACACTTTGGGAATCTTCTTTTATTCATTTTCTTCTGAGATAATGTTTTTATAACAGAAAAAATACATATTTTTATCAGGCGTCAATTCGGTGCAAAGTAGAATCGAAGCTCAGAAGTTGAATTTCATCTTTTTTGCAATTAAATACTAGGTTGTTCGGAAAACAAATAACCGAATTTAGAATCAACTATTTATTTCTGAATTAAAGTATTTAAACAGTGTTTAAATCCAACCAAATTAGGAACAATGAGCGTCTGTAAATTTCTCCCATCTTGTTACAATATTATTCATGCCTTTACGATAAAAGTCTAAATAGCGCAGCCACTCGTATCCAAGGATGCCCGTCTACTAGGGCGGTTAGTTAGTTAGTTAGATGCAAACACCTGCTCAGGCACATTTGTTTTTGTTCAACACCCATAGAGCCCACCTTTGGTTTATACTGCAACTATGCTGAGCGGACCTTATTTACAGTTTCTGTGAGAGCTCACGTTATCTTGCGTGATCTACAACTCTCAAACTCTCGGTCACAATGGCTTGCACAACCATCAACGGCTCCTAAGGGTTCCCTATGCACACTTCCACTCAGAAGGCTTCAGTCAACACTTGGTATGGTTTTCAGGCACTTTCCAAATGTGCCTCGCTATGGGACCGGACGATAACATCAATGTCAACTTCCTGACAAATCGACCATGGTGAGAATCGAACTCGGGTATCATGGTCAGAAAGCGAACGCTCTGACCACTCTGTCGCGTGCCCATAATAAAGTTTTAATATCTGTCTATATTTCTCAGATGAGATATTGTAACTATTTACATTACATTGTTCGGACTGTTATCTATATGTTTATTGTCGCATTCACAACGTTTCGGCTGTTGTACGCTCCGGCATTATCCAGGTGATATTTGTTTGAATATCGAACCGAACCCAGAATAGACAATTTATATGTTGGCGTTAATGAAGATTGATTCGATGACGTTTGTGTAAAGATATTGGCTATTTTTTCTGCATGGGACTGTTTTCTGCGGCTTTTAATCCCATTCAGAATATTCCCAGCTAATTCTTTTGTTGGTTTTAGACAGTACGACTAGTCTGAACAAAAGGGAACACATTGGATAAGTTAATATGGTTATTTGTAGGAGCACATTGGAAAAGACAATATGGTTATTTGTAAGTCGACTTCATCCTTAAATTGTCTGAAGGTACCGATTACAAGAAAGAATGAAGTGTCCACCGGAGACTTGCTCACAAGTACACCAAAAATCGTACAGCATAAATTCAAACTGATCTTTCAAGATCAGTTTGAATTTATGCTGTAAGACTGGCTTGATGATTAAATTGTTTATATTTTTATCGGGGTTGGAAAGCCAGATGGTTTAGATGTTAATAAATATTTGAATGTCTCTTCTACAACTTCTTTGCAACGGAATGTGTTTTGTAACGATGCTTCTAAAAGCAGTAGTCAGTGGGTGAGAGATCAAGAGAATATAGTAGGTGTGGCAAAGTTTCCTATCCCAAGTCGCTAAACTTCTGCGGTGTCACCTGGCACGATGTGCCTGAGCATTGTCATAAAGGAAAATTAGAACCAGTTTATTAATCATTGCCGGTTGTATTTTGCTTAACTGAATGTTCATTTCATCCAGTAAACTTCGGCAGTGATGCTACGGTCAGATTCCAGACAACTTATGGATAACGCCAAGGGTGGACTGCCAGAGTGTTACCATAAGCTTTCCTTTATGATTGTCATAAAGGATTCATTTCTCATCACCAGCTGTTCAAGTAATAGATCACCCGTATTCCGCAGATGCAGTTATCGAATATACATCAGAATGTCAAACTCTTTGCCCTTCACTGAATCGCTATAGATTCCATTTAAGAGTTTCTTCTCTTAATCTTTCTTTAGATGGCCCGGGATTGTTAAAATGCAGACACGCATTCTCTCAGACATTTCTCTGACAAATTTACATGGGTTTTATTCGACTACTGTTTTCAGATGTTGTTCGTCTATTACAGATGAACGTCCTCTACCACCTTGATCTTCATTACACATATCCCCACTGAGGAACTTCAGAAACCAGCGCCGTACTGTCTGATCACAAGTGGATCCTTTACCCCATGCTTCGTCAGTTTCGGCAGCAGATTGAGAAGTATTATAATCAAGTTTGAACACAATGACGTAAACGAATCTCTTCTTTTATCATGTTCAAGACGTTTGAAGTTAAATTCTGAAAGAGATTGATAGATAATTACCAAGTAGGACACTTTAATAATTAGAAATGAGTAATATATTTTTGTGCATATTATTATAATAATATAAAGGAATGACTGTAGTGGGGATAATCTAGTCAATGCGGGCGTTACTTTCCATAGCTGAAGGGATACATATTATAGTTTTGAATTTAGCAGAGCTTTCCTTTTTACCACCCAAGGCTATAAAACCCAGTCTGTCCTACTATTTACCCGTGGCTTGGTTTGGGGTGGGGGGAGTTAAATTCATACCTTTCCAAAGGGTATTACCACGTACGTGAATGTAATGAAATCGACTGTTATTCGAACTCGATTCTCCGATTCCTCGATCCGTGTCGCAATACATTGCTGTAATGATATGTTAGAATAGAATTAAAATTAGAATATAATGTTAGAAAATAATTAAAGGATTTATTCTAAAATCGGACATTATTTTCCGAAGGACCTAATATTTCCATTACACCGATCAGAAAAGAGAGTAATATTGTTGTCGAATCAACAATCAAATCATCAAGCGACGTCTTTGCTGTCGGTCTGTTCTCATAAATAAATCATTTTTCTTTTGTAATCAGTCGAATTTGTTTCAGAATGACACGGAATATATTTAAATCGATTTATTCACTTTCACATCTTTTATTTTCGTGTTTCTAAATTTATGTGATAATGAACATTAAATTCAAAAGAGTTGATTTTTATTTTCCGGAAGCAAGAATAATAATAAACAAAACGATTCCAATATTTTTCAATATTGAGAGAAGTGAACGATTAAAGGAACATGATGTTTAACAATATTTCGATAATATGTCTGTCTTCCTTAAGTTATGTTTAAAACGTACAAAACTATTGAAAATAAATGTACCAAAGCCGACAACAAGAAATGATATCAACATGATACTGTCCCCATCGGGTAATTCACGTTTCACTTGCATTCCATTCTCGATGGCTGCATTTCATTTGTATTGTCGCATTGATTCAAAGTACAGGCGTTGTTTTTTTTTCCACAAAAAAGTGACTTTGTACAAAGACTTATATTTTTAATTTTATACTTTTATACTTGTAAGCAATTTTCAAACATAACTTGAAGAAGATGGACATACTGTCGAAATATTGTTAAACATTGTCTTTTTCTTTTCTTTTCTTAAACCACGCCTTTCTCTAGGGCTTAATAATGATAAATAAACACAACGGAAACCCAAGGAAATAATACTACTACTACTAATAATAATAATCGTGACCTGTTGCTATAATAGGCATGGCTCTCATAGCTTCTGTTCATAATTGGTTAGTGTTGACATGTGCATGTTTTGGCTTAGTGATTTCAACTGGACTACAGTCAATATCCCTTTCAATATCAAATATTTGTTTGTCATTTGCCTGAACTTAATCAGTTTGGCATGTCCCCTTATGGGCTGGCACGCTGTGTATATCTGTTCATGAGCAAGTGTGGTGGAGGACTATCACGACCGAATGGTGAGAGGGTTGTTTTTTTTTAAGTTTGAAGGATGGGGAAACCAAGGCGATTTGTGAATCACATCTCCATATTTTGAAACACCCTCAATTTGTGACTGTCTAAGCAGGCTATGTTACCTGACCTGAAGGTATTTCTAACCGGACCCCACCTGTAAGATTATGTGCTGCTTTTATCAAAACCTATCACCGTTGCGATGAATGTGCCTTGTATACTGCTATGTGTCATGATGAGTATACAAGGCTTCGTATATTTTCATCCCAGCGTCAATTTGTAAACCTGATTCTCTCTCTCACCCAATGTCCTACACTGCTTTTCAATTTTCATTGATGATCTTTCCAATGACATCACTTCTCAACTTGGTATCTACGCTGAAGACACAGCTATTTACTCCTGACCCGATAGTAAGGCTGGTCAGTTCGGTAAGGTCAAAATGGCAACCGATGTTCAAAACGACCTCAAGTCCGTCGTCAACTGGGGGAAAAAGGTGGATTGCTAGTTTTAACGCCCAAAAAACTAAACTTCTCTCCATTAATCATCTGAGAGACCCATCTTTGCCTTCCATCAGTATGGCTGATGCTAACCTCCAGGAAAGTGACTTGTTGCGTCTTCACGGGCTAACGTTCTCAGCTGACATGAAGTTGAAAGGCTATATTGAATCCATTGTTAGGTAAGCTGTTAATAAAGTTGTTTACATGTGTCGCGCGAGAGGTTTTTCTCTCCGGTAACTATCTTACGTATCTATAAGTCTACTATTCGTCCAGGTTTAGAATATTACTGCCTCATATGGTTGCGGTACCGCTGTTGTTTACCTTGAGCCCCTTGATAAGACCCAAAGAAGAATCAGCAGAATTATTTGTCTTGATCTGGCGACTCGGCTCCAGTCACTTTCCCACCGCTGTAAAGTTGCCTCTCCGTGTCTTTCTGTAAGTACTTTCATGGTAATTGTTTTAATGAGTGCTTCGCTATGGTACCTAGAGTTTTTGAATTTAATCTGCGTCCAGATCCCATCAAATGACATTTGGGACGGCTAGATATAACCGTAAGTGTGTAACAGTTTCTTTTCTCACATTCTCGTTTGTGAAACTCCCTTCTAGTTCCGTGCTTTCCAGCCAAATTAATCTGCAAAAAATTAAATGCAATGTCAAACGCCATCTACTGTTCTCTTTCCTCTTTTTCTTCATTATTAATGTTCCTCTTCCTAATTCTTCCACACCCTGTAACCTCTTCTTTCTTAGTGGCTTCATTGTCTTGCTTAGGGTGATACCGATTATAAAAAACAAAACAAAACAGTAATACTGATAACAAATAATTTTCACACTCATTATATTCAATTATGCTGCGCAGAAAAGAATTGTGATCGCAAGCAAAAAAAAAAAAAAGGTAGTTAGTATATTTTTTTATCTTATGCTTTGATATATAGACCTGAATACTTATTCTTATTGTTATACGCAATGTCTTGGGCGGTGGACCTTTCGGTCTTCTTCAAGTGTGGATCTTCCTCTTGGAATGTCTTGCTTTACGGCCTAATCAAATCGAAACACCGGTTTTCGCACTCGCACGAATCACCGAAGTTAAGCAACGAAGAACTTGGTTAGTACCTAGATGATTTTCTGGTATTTGGGGATTTGTTCCAATAATAATTAATCGAATCCTGTTACCCAGAGGCCCGTCTTCTATACAACACCTTCCGATTGCACTAAGAGTACTAAGGTGTAGATGGAATACCAGGTGCTGTAAGCTTGGATGATCCGGAATTGTTAATCGGGAGAGCCGAGTTCCAATCCCAGTAGGGTTCTTTATATTCATTAAGCACGAATACCCTTCGGAAATCCATGAACCCATTTCTTCTCCTCCAGCTGGGGTTAATTAGTAGTATTACTAAAACTATTATTATTCCCCTAAAAGACAACATTTCTTGCAATCTAAAAATATTTTTTTTCTGGCTTTAAATAACCTGTAAATGATTGATAAACCGTTGAAAACGAATCAATCAATCAATGAATTCTCGGAATTTTGAAACGAACTTTTTGAAACCTCGGTTCTTCGTACGATCACCGAAGTTAAGCAACGTAGAGCTTGGTCAGTACCTAGATAGGTGACCGCTTGGGAATAGCACGTGCTGTAAGTTTGTATGTGCGGGCAGTGCAATGGATAATGGTTAGGAATTGTTAATCAGGCGAAGTCTAGTTCGATTCTCGTTTGGTTCGTTATATTCACTGACGCACAGATATGGTTGGGAAAGGCATGAATCCACCTTTTCTACCCTAGATATGGGTTAATTATTAGTATTATTAAAGCTATTATTCCCCAAAAAGTAAAATTTCTTACAATCTAAAAAAAAAATTGTCTGGCTTTAAATAACCTGCAAAAGATTGATAAGCCGTAAAAAAACAAAAAACAAAAACGAATCAATCAATCAATTTTTTGGATTTTGAACCGTTTTTTTTTCTTCAGCCGAATTCACATTCAGTATTCAGGCTCAGTGGATATTTCCTATTATTTTATACTCAAAAGACTCAGTTACCTTTGTGTAGTTGACATTTCTAGGGCACATTACATACTTTGCTTGAGTAAATGGATGGTTGAGCATGTTTTAGAGGAAATAACAAAAAGATAAAATTTATCAAGAGCTACAATGGACAGGAAATTCTGGAGAGCCATGATTTCCTACACCATGAGGATACACGGGGCATAAAGAAGTTTGGCCATTTACAAGTGATACATGATCTAGTGGATTGGTTAATATATATCACATTTGCTAGTAAACAGAGTTGAATCCCTGGCTTGAAAAAATTCACATAATCTTGTTCGGTTAATGAAACGGATAAACGTATTTCTCACGCTGCATATCCAATGGTAACATAAACTCTTTATTTAGGGGTAATTTTAAGATTTTATTATCAGCCATGTTTTTTTTTCGTAATTTTACTTTTAGAGATAGCTTGGAGAATCGATAACGTGCGTTTTATAAAGAAATACTGTTATTTTAAAAAAAAATATTTTCAAAGGAAATATGTAAAAAATAAACAATATATCTGTCACTTTAGAGATAAATTTCAGTAAAATGATTTGAGCTGACACCTTCCCAAAGGACTGTCTCCAACCAGTTTTCTTTCCATTTCTTTGCTTTTGTAGCGATTGTCTGGGGTCGATATCGTCGATAGTCATCACAGTTCATTTCAAGGATCACGAATAGACGAGACAATCAAATACTCTCAGTGCTTTTGGCAGTGCTCGCTCGATTCGCTTCAGGCAAACGTGACTCAGCATTCACGAATTTTGACACATATCCTATACCGGTGAAGACGAACACTGCTGCAAATATGAGCCTTGTGTACTTCACCCGTCAAAGCACGAAAAGAAATGTACAGTTGATACATGAACATTTTTTATATTTCTCTTGTTCTCACTTACACACATGAACCGTATAGACAGACACGTCAGTACTTCACCTTTCAGAATATGTATATATGTCGCAAATTGCACTGAAATGTGAACGAAATCAAGTGTTCAAACATCATCCAATGTAAGGTGCTACAAACTTTTGTTCCAATCCAATATATATATATATATATATATATATATATATATATATATATATATATATATTCTGATGTCATTTCATATCTATTGATAAATCTATATATATATCTATCTATCTATCTGGCTATTCATATTTTCCTTTCATATTCATTTATAAATCTATATATCTTTCTCAGCTTGGTTATATCTTTCCATCTATCTCAGTCTGTTCATTATCTATCTATCTATCTATCTATCTATCTATCTATCTATCTATCTATCTATCTATTATAATTTTTTTCATATAGACAAAAACAATTTACTCATTACAAAGATGCAACTTATTTTCGGTGCATTTAGTGAGAACTAAAATGGTTATGAACAATTCTGTTTGTAAGTAAGCCGCTCGTGGAATGTCACTATTTTCTATTTGTCTGAAAAAAAATTCTAAGAGGAGACGTCTAAGGGTAAAGAAAAAAAAGAGGAAAGGCAAAAGGGTGACAGTGTGAGACAACAGTACTTGCTAATAGCAGTTTGGTGAAGTAAATTGGTGAGTAAATTGTTTTTGTCTATATGAAAAAAATTATAATAAATAATTATTGCTCTACTCTCAGTATTTATCCCTATTTTGAATTAATACATATATATATATATATTATTATTATTATTATTAGTAGTAGTAGTAGTAGTAGTAGTAGTAGTAGAAGTCTTATAAGTATAAGACACAATACTTGAACGGAAAACCTCCGGTGTCTTGATTTGCAAATAATCAAACTAATACCAAAGGGAAAAAAAACGGTATAATAAAGAAAGAACCGAAAATAATCGTCCAGCATGCAAGTCTAAAGCCCAAAGAAAAAAAAAACCGATACGTGTACGCCAAAAAACTAAATAAACAGACCTAGTTAGAACTAGAGAGACAGACAAACCTACCACGGTTTCACCTAAACGGATCGATATATATATATATATATATATATATATATATATATATATATATATATATATATATATATATATATATATATATATATATATGTATGTGTATATATATATATATATATATATATATATATATATATATATATATATATATATATATATATGTGTGTGTATATATATATATATATATATATATATAGAGAGAGAGAGAGAGAGAGAGGGGGTATGATAAAAACATGCGTATACGCACATATACTTGCACGTATATTTCTTTCTCAGGTGTTATAAAACAGTGGTAAATGTTAATAACAGAGCTGTTAAGTATATATTAGTGAATATACATAATAATCGACGTTGGATATTACGTACATTCACTATATATATATATATATATATATATATATATATATATATATATATATATATATATATAAAGACGACTGACAAGGTACTGCAATTAAGCTTTTCATTTAATTTTTCTTTTTTTCGGACAAGTGTTTTCTTTTCTGGACACAAAATGTGTAAAAACTGTCTAAACTGCCTATCTAGACGATTCACGTTACACCTCCCCCCGGTCATAGATAAATTAGGACTCATTTAAACAGACACGGAATCCTACCAAACTCCACCCGCAACATACTAGTAAAAAATGGAAGTATAATAACCTCGCCCACATGTAAAAATATATTAAACATAATAGAAGCACTAATAATAAAAAGAAACGTCAGCACTCAATAACATCAACTATGAACACGGCCAAAATTCGCTGACCGTTTTTGAAAAATAAAAGATTCCTATAACTTGACACATACATATAAAACACACACATTCAGTACAAAATCTATACATATGTAAAGGGCAGTTGTCTGTATGTGTGTATGTGTGTTCGGCTAAAACTAAAAACCTACAATAATTACGACAAAATAAATATAAAGAGTGACTCAGTATCACCCAACCCACATTTTTGTAAAAAAAATTATCATCGTATGATTTGTATTTACAAAGATATTTTAAAATTAATAATACGTAATAATTGCAGTAGAATGGATTCGAACTTTTCAGAATTAAATATAAAAACGAACAGGAATAATTCTTATTCTGTTCATTTTTACCTTTTAATTCTGCTGATAATTTCGAAAAGCTGTAGTACATTTAAAATGTCTATTCTCTTGAATTTATTTCCGTATCTATAGTAAATAAAAGCGTAACTTAAAAAAATGTATATTAAAACAACAAAGTAAATTTAAAAGAAGAAGAATATTAAATATTCCAATCAAAAATTGTACAAAAACACAACAGAATAAATTCCCATAGATATTTTTGAGGGAATATTCGGTAGCTTCAATAGAATCAGATATTCTCCAAACACATAAGTGATCTTTTCTAAAATCGGGAAATTTTTAATTACAGGTTTTTTTAAAATACGCGCATTTTATTTTTATGTTTATGTTGTAGGAATATTATCTATCTATCTATCTATCTATCTATCTATCTATCTATCTATACATATATAAAGGACAGTTGTGTGTGTGTGTGTGTGTGTCTCTCTCTCTCTCTCTCTCTCTCTCTCTCTCTCTCTGTGTGTGTGTGTGTGATTATTGACTTATTAATATTTTTCGGCCACCTTGTGAAAATAATTATTTATTAATTGTAGGAATATTATTATCTATCTATCTATCTATCTATCTATCTATCTATCTGTCTATACATATATAAAGGACAATTGTGTGTGTGTGTGTATGTGTGTGTGTGTGTGTGTGTGTGTGTGTGTGTGATTATTGACTTATTAATATTTTTCGGCCACCTTATGAAAAATAATTATTTTATTCATTCTTTCAAAAATAACTTTCATTGTTTTTGTTTGTAACTAACATATAAAAGTAAATAATTTTAAATTAAGTTTTATTTAAACAAAAACTATTGCGAGCCTTATTTTCTCAAAAATTAATTTAAATAAAATATAGTTAAATTCGTCAAACAAATATTCAACACAACTAATGTTGCCCGTAACTCATGTCTGACTCTTATAATTTTTATTCAACTAAAGTTTTTTTTTCTTTTCAAATACCAATATAACTTGAAATTTAAACATAATTAATATGAAAAATTAAATTCTCAAAGTATTTTATTTCTACTCTCTTTCTAATTAGTAATTAAATTTATTTAGAGAGAAATGTTTACTTTTTTCACTTTCTTAAAAAAGAAAATAATCACTAGAAACAATATCAAGTTAGCAAATTGTGTTTGACGATTAAATGAAATTAATGGCACAGAGTTCCGCACAGAAAGTGAAATATTATCAAAAACGTGAAGCCGGGCAGAGTCCGTGGGAGTCCGTTATGCAAACTATATCAAGAAGTAAAATTGGATATCGCCACATACCCAAACAAGGTCATACTACTAAATAAAAGGTCAGGGGTCTTATCCAAATGCAGGCACTTAAGTAAATATTTATTTTGTATGTACGAACTGGCGGGATATTAATTTTTTTCTCCCCCTTTTTTTCTCCTCCGTCTTCCCCCCTAACTTCCGGTTTTGTTTGTATATTATTGTGGTGGAATCCTCTAAATTTTTCATTCTGCCTGCCCGAGGAGACCTAATGGTCGAAACCTAGGCAACGTGGTAGTTTGAATTTTAGTGTTTATGATTATATATATATATATATATATATATATATATATATATATATATATATATTGTCATCCACAGACAGACTGTTTCGCTGTATCACAGCTCATCAGTGTGGCTAGACGTCCGGTTGTCTCTGGCCAGAATTCGCGTCAGTCGGAAATTTTACCCTGAAGCCGTTGGCGCACGGTAGAGAAGAAGGTGAATTTAAGCTTATTTATATTTAGATAAACACACAGTGACTGAGAGAACTCGATTCGATTTAACGAAGAGTCTTGCATTATTAGCCGTAATAGTCACTGTTTACAAACCCACACATCCTCCCCAGAGAGCTCAACCGAAATAAATTTTCAGGAGCATAT
The DNA here is from genome assembly GCA_964036315.1 of Acanthosepion esculentum. Classification (NCBI taxonomy): domain Eukaryota; kingdom Metazoa; phylum Mollusca; class Cephalopoda; order Sepiida; family Sepiidae; genus Acanthosepion; species Acanthosepion esculentum. The sequence continues at coordinate 40,531,767 of OZ038478.1, read as the reverse complement.
ATTGTAATCCACAGACAGACTGTTTCGCTGTATCACAGCTCATCAGTGTGGCTAGACGTCCGGTTGCCTCTGGCCAGAATCGAAAACCGGCTGAATTCGCGTCAGTCGGAAATTATAGTGCATAAATGACTTTAAAATTGCAACTGAAATTCCATGTCGATAATGGTGACCGTTAGGCATGCGTGCGCAAAACTTTGGAAAAGCCGGTTCTATCCTCTTCCGTCATAAACAAAAAATGTCGCATTTACTAACCCATCCATTACTGATTATTCATTTTTCCATACCTTCACATTTTCTGGTTTTGGGGATTTATTCCAATATTAATTAACCGAATCCGTCTTCTAGACAACACCTTCCGATTGTACTAATAGCAGTAGAGGATAAAAGAACACTTTATATCCAACAACAAGAACGGAAATTAACCGGCGGTTTTCTGGCTGACCTATAAAGTCATTTTAAGTCGCGTATATTTGTTAATGTCAAGTCTCTTCAAGACGTAGTCGATCATGACTGTCCACAGATTCCTTTTCTCTTATACTTTCATGGGAATGATAGTGTAGTGCTTTCCAATTGCTTTCTCCATGGTTTGGAATTCAGAGTTTTCATTCTCTTATACTCGTTACTACCCAAGACGAGATAACTCAGTCTAACCTACTATTTAACCCATATATGTGTATACGGAGGAGAAAAACTTGAATTGGATTCATGGTTTCACGTGAAAGTAACAGCCTATGCTAGAATTTGAACCCTGCTCGCTGATTCCCATTTCCCCGCCGATATCTGTTACGCTATAGGCATAAAAAAGCACGCGATATATATATATATATATATATATATATATATATATATATATATATATGTATGTATGTATGTATGTATGTATGTGTATTTAGCGAAAGATGTTTAAAAGAATGTTTGTTGATATATATATATATTTGATCACCAACTTTTCTTTTAAAAATCTTTCGCTAAATATGGCAGACAACGAAAATGTAATTCTTCCTTACGTTTATTCCGTTTGTTGCGAGTAAGGGAGTTAAAAAATTTCACATGATTTTTATTGTCCCCAAGCGCTTTCAGCCACTTCTTTGGCCATGTTCAATGGCTTTATTTTTGGTGTTGTTAGTTTTTCTTCATGTTTTGGCTGTTTCAATTGTATCTTATTCTTTGTTGTTTTGAATAGGAGCGTTTATTCCGAGACTTCGTGTGTTGAGCACGGCTGGAATTCGAGCGAGCGTCTTTCTGTTGTTTTTTTTAAATTTTAATACAACATCCCCAGAGGTAAATAATTTGAGTCTATTAGTAGGAGAGAGATGTTTGATATACAGCACCTCTCTTATAGCGAGATGTTTCCGGTAATGTGATTTATATATAATTTAAGTGTTTTCGATCAGAATTTTGCATAAGGCTTCTTGTAAATTGTGGATAGTTAGATTTTTTTTTATATAGCAATTTGATCTTATAGGTGACACGAGAGTTGGATACTCAATATATTATATCTATCTATCTATCTATTTATATATATATATATATATATATATATATATATATATATATATATATATATATATATATATATATACATATATAAATATATGTGTGTGTGTGTGTGTGCGTGTGTGTGTGTGTGTGTAATATATTGAGTATTCGAGAAAAGTAAGAAAAATTAAAGAAATAGATTTGTGTCGCTTATGAAAGAAGAAATAGACTTATGTCTTGCCACGTAAAATTTTAGCGATATTAAGCTCCCCTGTGTAGTTAACTAGGTGAGATATATTGCTGTTATTCAAAGCATTACCGGAGAATAATAAAGCTTTACGACACACGGGGACAGACAGCCTACTGAAAATATTGCAAGTTTTATTCACTTTGAGTCGAATACTTGTAGCGATGTAATTTTTACTTATAATCATCTATAATTATCTATATTATGAAGAAAATGTTCTAATGTATAACGAATTCACATATTAAATTGTTTTATTAACACTAATTGAGTAGAACAAAGAAAATCGAAATGATTAATGCGAAATACAAGTAAAACAATCGCAGGCTCAAATACTTTTGTCTATAATTATATATGTGCATGCCTGTGTTGGTATAGCGATTTTCCAAGCATAGCTTAGATGTGGCACAAGGCCGAAAGTATGGGGCATCCAGTGAAGATCGAACTCACTACTCAGTCGCAATTGTTCTAGCGAGACAAGCTTGCTAACCATTAGTGCCCTACCTGTGTTGGTATATATGTCTACACGTGTTTGCATGTGCGTGTGATATGTGTTTATGACCATACGAATGTATGCAATTCTATCAAAATGACTTCACTGGTTGTTAATTAATGCAAAAGTTCATTGTTTCATCCTCCGTTCATTTAATCGTTAGCGCCAAGTAAACACCTAGACAGCAATATAGAGACTTTTTAATGTCAAGTGTCAAAATGATTTGATAGATCACACCTCCTAACTCTGAAAAGCCTCATGTATAATTGATAACACAGATCAATTCATCTTGAATTTGCAACGCATTTATCTTAGGAAAAAGAATGTGTCACAATTGAACTTTAAATATACTTCCGTTCGGCACTTTCATACTGTTTACTTAGGCTGGCGGAAGATTTCCCGGCAAAAGGCTGACAGTTGATTCTTACTGTCTTCATATTTTTATAACAACCCTCATCACTTCATCACAAGTCGAATTGTATTAAAACGGAAAATTATATCGATCATATCTGTGCATTCTAGCATTATAATAAATAAATCAACTCTAATATGTATTCATATGTCATCGGTGTATATCCAGTCGCTTCTATATGCTGATGTTTTGACATAGGGATTTGATATTGAGATTCTTACCTTTAGAGATAGGGCTTTTCAAGAACAATGCACGGTTTCAAATAGAGTCAGCAGCTTAATATCTAAGATCGGAAATATTGGGCATGTTAAGCTGAACTTTCGAAATTATGGTCGCTAGTTATGCCACAAAGAGAGTCACAGCTTATAATAAACCGTCATCAATCTTCCTGGAAGATACGAGGTCGCTCCGAAAGTAATATCACGTATTTAAATAACTTGACTGACGCCGTAATAGGTGGATGCTAGTGATACTGATCCTTCCTGTCAATAACCAAACTATTTCTGCTTTAATACAGATATCATTCTGGTAAAATGGCGCCTGACACGAAAGTGCATACGAAGCAGCGGTATGTCATTAAAATCTTTTCTCCGAAATATTACACCCACTGAAGCTTATGAACGTTTAGGAGACCAAACAGTAGGTATGAGCACAGTTAATGCATTTCAGCGATGTACGAGAGAACCAACCTTCATATAGATCAATACATTTGCCAATTTACGAAATGAAGAGGTTTTGTTAATCGCTAATGTAGTTGCTTAGCCAGTATGTTGAAAAATAGGGTTTGTATTTGACAATGCTTAGATAAAGCAATGTTGAAAAATGAGTTTTGGCAGTTGAAAATGCTTCGATAACATACATATTGAAAATTATGGTTTGTATTTGAAAATGCTTAGGTAACAAAGCCATTTAAAAAATAGATTTTGGCAGTTGAAAATGCTTCGGTAAAAGATAAATATTGAAAATTATGGTTTGTATTTGAAAATGCTTAGGTAACAAAGCAATTTAAAAAAAAATAGGTTTTGACAGTTTAAAATGCTTCGGTAACAGATACATATTGAAAATTATGGTTTGTATTTGAAAATTCTTAGGTAACAAAGCAATTTATAAAAATAGGTTTTTGCAGTTGAAAATGCATCGGTAACAGATACATATTGAAAATTATGGTTTGCATTTGAAAATGCTTAGGTAACAAAGCTATTTATAAAAATAGGTTTTTGCAGTTGAAAATGCTTCGGTAACAGATACATATTGAAAATTAGGGTTTGCATTTGAAAATGCTTAGGTAACAAAGCAATTTATAAAAATAGGTTTTTGCAGTTGAAAATGCTTCGGTAACAGATACATATTGAAAATTAGGGTTTGCATTTGAAAATGCTTAGGTAACAAAGCAATTTATAAAAATAGGTTTTTGCAGTTGAAAATGCTTCGGTAACAGATACATATTGAAAATTAGGGTTTGCATTTGAAAATGCTTAGGTAACAAAGCTATTTATAAAAGTAGGTTTTTACAGTTGAAAATGCTTCGGTAACAGATACATATTGAAAATTAGGGTTTGCATTTGAAAATGCTTAGGTAACAAAGCAATTTATAAAAATAGGTTTTTGCAGTTGAAAATGCTTCGGTAACAATTACATATTGAAAATTAGGGTTTGCATTTGAAAATGCTTAGGTAACAAAGCAATTTATAAAAATAGGTTTTTGCAGTTGAAAATGCTTCGGTAACAGATACATATTGAAAATTAGGGTTTGCATTTGAAAATGCTTAGGTAACAAAGCTATTTATAAAAATAGGTTTTTGCAGTTGAAAATGCTTCGGTAACAGATACATATTGAAAATTAGGGTTTGCATTTGAAAATGCTTAGGTAACAAAGCAATTTATAAAAATAGGTTTTTGCAGTTGAAAATGCTTCGGTAACAGATACATATTGAAAATTATGGTTTGCATTTGAAAATGCTTAGGTAACAAAGCTATTTATAAAAGTAGGTTTTTGCAGTTGAAAATGCTTCGGTAACAGATACATATTGAAAATTAGGGTTTGCATTTGAAAATGCTTAGGTAACAAAGCAATTTATAAAAATAGGTTTTTGCAGTTGAAAATGCTTCGGTAACAGATACATATTGAAAATTAGGGTTTGCATTTGAAAATGCTTAGGTAACAAAGCAATTTATAAAAATAGGTTTTTGCAGTTGAAAATGCTTCGGTAACAGATACATATTGAAAATTAGGGTTTGCATTTGAAAATGCTTAGGTAACAAAGCAATTTATAAAAATAGGTTTTTGCAGTTGAAAATGCTTCGGTAACAGATACATATTGAAAATTAGGGTTTGCATTTGAAAATGCTTAGGTAACAAAGCAATTTATAAAAATAGGTTTTTGCAGTTGAAAATGCTTCGGTAACAGATACATATTGAAAATTATGGTTTGCATTTGAAAATGCTTAGGTAACAAAGCTATTTATAAAAATAGGTTTTTGCAGTTGAAAATGCTTCTGTAACAGATACATATTGAAAATTAGGGTTTGCATTTGAAAATGCTTAGGTAACAAAGCAATTTATAAAAATAGGTTTCTGCAGTTGAAAATGCTTCGGTAACAGATACATATTGAAAATTAGGGTTTGCATTTGAAAATGCTTAGGTAACAAAGCAATTTATAAAAATAGGTTTTTGCAGTTGAAAATGCTTCGGTAACAGATACATATTGAAAATTATGGTTTGCATTTGAAAATGCTTAGGTAACAAAGCTATTTATAAAAATAGGTTTTTGCAGTTGAAAATGCTTCGGTAACAGATACATATTGAAAATTAGGGTTTGTATTTGAAAATGCTTAGGTAACAAAGCAATTTATAAAAATAGGTTTTTGCAGTTGAAAATGCTTCGGTAACAGATACATATTGAAAATTAGGGTTTGTATTTGAAAATGCTTAGGTAACAAAGCAATTTATAAAAATAGGTTTTTGCAGTTGAAAATGCTTCGGTAACAGATACATATTGAAAATTATGGTTTGCATTTGAAAATGCTTAGGTAACAAAGCTATTTATAAAAATAGGTTTTTGCAGTTGAAAATGCTTCGGTAACAGATACATATTGAAAATTAGGGTTTGCATTTGAAAATGCTTAGGTAACAAAGCAATTTAAAAAAAAATAGGTTTTGACAGTTTAAAATGCTTCGGTAACAGATACATATTGAAAATTATGGTTTGTATTTGAAAATTCTTAGGTAACAAAGCAATTCATAAAAATAGGTTTTTGCAGTTGAAAATGCATCGGTAACAGATACATATTGAAAATTATGGTTTGCATTTGAAAATGCTTAGGTAACAAAGCTATTTATAAAAATAGGTTTTTGCAGTTGAAAATGCTTCGGTAACAGATACATATTGAAAATTAGGGTTTGCATTTGAAAATGCTTAGGTAACAAAGCAATTTATAAAAATAGGTTTTTGCAGTTGAAAATGCTTCGGTAACAGATACATATGGAAAATTAGGGTTTGCATTTGAAAATGCTTAGGTAACAAAGCAATTTATAAAAATAGGTTTTTGCAGTTGAAAATGCTTCGGTAACAGATACATATTGAAAATTAGGGTTTGCATTTGAAAATGCTTAGGTAACAAAGCTATTTATAAAAGTAGGTTTTTACAGTTGAAAATGCTTCGGTAACAGATACATATTGAAAATTAGGGTTTGCATTTGAAAATGCTTAGGTAACAAAGCAATTTATAAAAATAGGTTTTTGCAGTTGAAAATGCTTCGGTAACAATTACATATTGAAAATTAGGGTTTGCATTTGAAAATGCTTAGGTAACAAAGCAATTTATAAAAATAGGTTTTTGCAGTTGAAAATGCTTCGGTAACAGATACATATTGAAAATTAGGGTTTGCATTTGAAAATGCTTAGGTAACAAAGCTATTTATAAAAATAGGTTTTTGCAGTTGAAAATGCTTCGGTAACAGATACATATTGAAAATTAGGGTTTGCATTTGAAAATGCTTAGGTAACAAAGCAATTTATAAAAATAGGTTTTTGCAGTTGAAAATGCTTCGGTAACAGATACATATTGAAAATTATGGTTTGCATTTGAAAATGCTTAGGTAACAAAGCTATTTATAAAAGTAGGTTTTTGCAGTTGAAAATGCTTCGGTAACAGATACATATTGAAAATTAGGGTTTGCATTTGAAAATGCTTAGGTAACAAAGCAATTTATAAAAATAGGTTTTTGCAGTTGAAAATGCTTCGGTAACAGATACATATTGAAAATTATGGTTTGCATTTGAAAATGCTTAGGTAACAAAGCTATTTATAAAAATAGGTTTTTGCAGTTGAAAATGCTTCGGTAACAGATACATATTGAAAATTAGGGTTTGCATTTGAAAATGCTTAGGTAACAAAGCAATTTATAAAAATAGGTTTTTGCAGTTGAAAATGCTTCGGTAACAGATACATATTGAAAATTAGGGTTTGCATTTGAAAATGCTTAGGTAACAAAGCAATTTATAAAAATAGGTTTTTGCAGTTGAAAATGCTTCGGTAACAGATACATATTGAAAATTATGGTTTGCATTTGAAAATGCTTAGGTAACAAAGCTATTTATAAAAATAGGTTTTTGCAGTTGAAAATGCTTCGGTAACAGATACATATTGAAAATTAGGGTTTGTATTTGAAAATGCTTAGGTAACAAAGCAATTTATAAAAATAGGTTTTTGCAGTTGAAAATGCTTCGGTAACAGATACATATTGAAAATTAGGGTTTGTATTTGAAAATGCTTAGGTAACAAAGCAATTTATAAAAATAGGTTTTTGCAGTTGAAAATGCTTCGGTAACAGATACATATTGAAAATTATGGTTTGCATTTGAAAATGCTTAGGTAACAAAGCAATTTATAAAAATAGGTTTTTGCAGTTGAAAATGCTTCGGTAACAGATACATATTGAAAATTAGGGTTTGCATTTGAAAATGCTTAGGTAACAAAGCAATTTATAAAAATAGGTTTTTGCAGTTGAAAATGCTTCGGTAACAGATACATATTGAAAATTATGGTTTGCATTTGAAAATGCTTAGGTAACAAAGCTATTTATAAAAATAGGTTTTTGCAGTTGAAAATGCTTCGGTAACAGATACATATTGAAAATTAGGGTTTGTATTTGAAAATGCTTAGGTAACAAAGCAATTTATAAAAATAGGTTTTTGCAGTTGAAAATGCTTCGGTAACAGATACATATTGAAAATTAGGGTTTGTATTTGAAAATGCTTAGGTAACAAAGCAATTTATAAAAATAGGTTTTTGCAGTTGAAAATGCTTCGGTAACAGATACATATTGAAAATTAGGGTTTGCATTTGAAAATGCTTAGGTAACAAAGCAATTTATAAAAATAGGTTTTTGCAGTTGAAAATGCTACGGTAACAGATACATATTGAAAATTAGGGTTTGCATTTGAAAATGCTTAGGTAACAAAGCAATTTATAAAAATAGGTTTTTGCAGTTGAAAATGCTTCGGTAACAGATACATATTGAAAATTAGGGTTTGCATTTGAAAATGCTTAGGTAACAAAGCAATTTATAAAAATAGGTTTTTGCAGTTGAAAATGCTTCGGTAACAGATACATATTGAAAATTAGGGTTTCCATTTGAAAATGCTTAGGTAACAAAGCTATTTATAAAAATAGGTTTTTGCAGTTGAAAATGCTTCGGTAACAGATACATATTGAAAATTAGGGTTTGCATTTGAAAATGCTTAGGTAACAAAGCAATTTATAAAAATAGGTTTTTGCAGTTGAAAATGCTTCGGTAACAGATACATATTGAAAATTAGGGTTTGTATTTGAAAATGCTTAGGTAACAAAGCAATTTATAAAAATAGGTTTTGACTGTTGAAAATGCTTCGGTAACAGATACATATTGAAAATTACGTTTTTCATTTGAAAGTGCTTAGATAACAGAGCAATGTTGAAAAATAGTGTTTGGCAGTTGAAAATCTGCTCTACTCAATCGTGCTATTGTGCTCCTGTCTATTTAATTTCTATGGAAACAAATAGGAGACATTAGTTTCGCAGTTTTCCTTGTACCTATCGTACTTTGCAGATTCAATCCTTGTGTAGACTGGCATGAACGCAAAAGCGGTTTTACTTTCTTTCTGTAACATTTAAATAGTAACAAGAAGTCAAACTTATAACCGAGCATATTTACTGAAAAGTTAACTGGATTTTTGTTTCTAAGACTTTAACAGAGAATTGCTTCAGCAGTCTCCAGTGTTTGAAGCTTGTTTCTCGATTCCAATTTCTCAAGCTGTTTCAGTTGGCCATATCGCTACTTTAATTCATTTCCACGGAACGGAAAGGATCAATATGTATTCCTGATTTTAGAATTTAAAAATAATATTTTTCTATCACCTTACATACGACATTTAGCGGGAGAATACTTTCAGTTTCTCTGAAATATTTCAGATTTAAATCCTTTTGGTTTTAACATATAATAGAATTATCGGGGTTCTGCTGCTCAACATATATTTACGTCTCATTGCATATTGCCTGTGACGCACATTTGTGGCGTCATTAACCCATTTTGATTTAAGACAATATATAGATATAAGAAAATGATATATATATATAAATTTTATATATCACAACAATGTGAGTGAAATCAATGACAAAGTAGAAATTCTCGACATAATTCCGATTTAAAAAAATAAAATTTTCATAAAAAAAGAGCATAATTTACGAAGACATATGTGTATAGATTACCCACAGTAAATGTGCGACCAGGTCCTTACAACATTTCACTTTTCTTGTTTCATCTACTATGTGGGATACTTAATAACAGAAGTGAAAAAAAATCATAAACTGTATTTTTAATTATATTAAATTAGCTATATTATATACATAAACACATATATAAATAAAAAATTAAGAGATAAAAATTTCAGCGTCCTCTCTCATTCGTGATCATGGGTAGTTTAGTCGGATGAAGTCCTAAGATATAAAATGCATTCCACGGGAAGGTTTTTTACACTTTGCTGTTGATTTTCTCTCTCTCTCTCTCTCTCTCTCTCTCTCTCTCTATATATATATATATATATATATATATATATATATATATATATATATATATGAATGACATTCACAGACAGTACTGTTTCGCTGTATCACAGCTCCTCAGTGCGACTAGACTTCCGAATGCCTCAAGCCAACTAATTTTGTGTCAGCCAGAGCTATCTTCACTCGGTAATATATAATAGTTACTTATTCTGTCTGTCTGTCTCTTTCTCTCTCCCTCTCTCACTCTCTACATTATATATATATATATATATATATATATATATATATATATAAGTTAACAGATTTAATGTGTCAATGTCTGGATTTCCTCTAAAAATTTAAATTTTAAAGAATAGAAATGTTACATCTAACTCAATCATGTCTCTCTACCCCCTTCACTTCCTCACTTCGTTAATTTACTTATTACTGCCCGTCATAAATGTGTAAATTTCTTTTCATTTTTCGTTTCAATCTTTGGAAATAAAATCTGATGATCCGCTGTCCTTTAAAAGGGCTGTGGTGAAATAATTTATTATATGGAACCTTAAAGTGGTCTGTTTTTATTTAAAATAATTTATTTAATATAATTATATATATATATATATATATATATATATATATATATATATATATATATATATATATATATATATATATATATGATATGTTTAACGTTCTTTTTATAGATACAAGTATTTAAGCAAATGCTCTGTTTTATAATAAACAGTATTAAAAAACATTTACCGGCCTGAATGTCCGAGAAATTTTCATAGAATTCAGGCCGGTAAATGTTATTTAATACTGTTTATTATAAAACAGAGCATTTGCTTAAATACTTGTATCTATAAAAAGAACGTTAAACATATCATAAATGTCTTTAAATAAATTGTCCGACTTTGTACAATTCAAATATATATATATATATATATATATATATATATATATATATATATATATATATATGTCTGATTGAATAAATTACAGGCATTATGTCTGCTAATTTTTAACAAAATCCGTTCATACTCACGAATAATCTTCCGTGTATTGATGTTAAAGGATGAGAGGAATGTGTTATCCCTGCTTAAATTTCTTTTATTTTAATTTGCCAAGTACTTTCAATCTTTGTCCATGATCATCTTCAGGGGTGCATGTAATACAAAACTATATGATGTTCATTAATATAAGTATTTATACGTACATTAAATGTAAACTGCAAACAAAGGAGGCGTATGTTTTATAAATTTTTTTTAGAAAGCATTTAATAGTTATTATAACCTTACTTCGTTGTCAAGTTTTTTGAATTCCCGTATACGTGTATTTTGATTGGTCATTCCAGCTTATGTAACATCGTTTCCCCTTGCGATCGGTGGTTAATTAATTTGAATCTTTTAAAACACTTTATTCTACATTGAACAGCATCACTTGATAAGACATCAGAGGGGTTGAAACAAAATGGCTATTTTTGTAGTGATTTTATAGCATATTTATGTTATAATTTTCAAATAAATAATTATATTTGCTCTACTCTGTATTTAAGAATAGTAATTGTTGGTTATTGGAATTTATTCCGTATACACCAATCCTATACTTGGGTATATATATATATATATATATATATATATATATATATATATATATATATATATATATATATTATTATTATTATTATTATTATTATCATTATAATTTTATCATATAGACAAAACCATTTTACTCACAAAAAAGATGCAACTTGGTTTCAGTGCATTTCAGCTGCACATCGACGGGTGAGGGTCGAAAATGGTTATGAACAATCCTGCTTGTAGGCAAGCCGGATGTGAAACGACGTCACTTACTTTTTTCCATTTGTTTGAGAAGAAAATATACATACAAAAAATATATATAAGTATCTGAGTGAAACAATAGTGCTTGTTGATAGCAGTTTGGTGATGGATGGACCGGGTGTTTAATGTTGATTGGTCTGTGGAAATTTTTTCGCTGATAAACATTGGTCAAGGGTTTAGGCACATCATCTCACAAGCGTCCTAAGATATATATATATATATATATATATATATATATATATATATATATATATATATATATATATATATATATGCAAGTTTCATTAAAATATTGCCCGAATATTCTGTATGCCCGAACTTTTACGGTTATAATTTTCGCCATTACCAAGGATGAATTTTATCTTTACTTTTAACTGAATGTGTGGATTGCTTTTGTATGTATCTAGTTATAGGTATATTTTATTTCCCAAACAAAATGAGCACTCTGTGACCGTATTCATAGTTGATGTTACTGAGTGTTGGCTTTCTTCTTTTTTATTAATAATGCTTCCATTATTTTTAGCCTTTTTACGTCCTCGAGGCTATTATATTTGTATATTGTAGCATATCCAATATAATTATTTATGAATTTGGTTTCATCAGGAACAAAGCATTGACATTCATAAAACGTCTTCTTTTCTTCTATATATATTGGCATTTATTAGGTCAAAATTAGTAGAGTAAATTCATAAACTTTTAGTCTGTTTCAAGGTCGCCTTACATGAACCCCCAGTTAGGATCGTCTTCAGTTGTGCGAAACGGGTTTCCTTTCTATAACTTTAAGAAGACATCAGTATTAACTGAGCTTAAGTTCGTTTGAAAGTAGTACGTACATGTCGACACGTAGTAAGAATAAAACTCGTTTATTTACAAGTCAAGGTTGCTAAATGTCGCACTAGCGTAGGTGCACTTATTTTTGTTCACACAGCATCGTTTCACCACTTAAAGTTATTCCAGAGCTTGCTCAAATATATACACCAGTTTTACACGTGGTCAAATGAAGGCAAAACTGTTAATCTTATCATGTGATTTGGCTATAAATCAGGGATATACAGAAAATAATTTAAAATGGCAGATTGACACCTCAACACAGGTTATGGGGCTCAACCTTTCCGTTCAGTCGCACATGGTCGGATGAAAAGGTTCTTTTTCTTGAAGAAGGAATGTCATTATTCTTTTGACCTCTCGTTCTTTCTCAATTGTACATAAAGCAAGAATTCTCACCCAAAACCAAAAATTATATGTGCTGTAACTTCTTTCCACCGCACTACTAAGACGAAGACCATTGGCCATTCTTCCAACTCTTTTCTTACACTTCAATCTTCGTGTTTCAAACATTTTTCAATATATATTTATATATTTCTTCATGTGTTTGTGCTAATGTTTTAATATGGGGAAACGTGTATTGGACAAGCAACTACACTACCCTGAGCCAACTTAAATTTTAATTAACTAGAATTTTTAAAAATCATCACAGTATTAATTATTGTTGAAGTTATCGCGAACATTTTTTTTCACTCAATATCACAAACGAATCGATGAAATTTGAATAAACTGATTTGATTGGAAAAATATTTTGACAAAAACTCTAATTCGCGGTGTAATAATTTTTAAAAATTTGATTTAATTTTATAGAACACTATCTTTCAAGAAAGTTCTTTTTTTCCCCTTAACAGTAAATAATAAATTCTTAGGATTTCTTACTCTTTAATATGCAACATACAACTGGCCAAATTACAACTTTTTGAAGCGTTTGGCTTGTGATTTGTTTATACTTATCGGAAACACAGGGCGAATTGGAAACTGGATTCTTGTATATAAAACTCAATGAAAATATCCAAAAAAACAATATTGCATTTATATTAAATAAATATTTGTTATTTTGGTCATTAAACTGTTTTTAAAATAGTGAGAGTATTTTGAATGTCAAATAATAAAACTTTAAATTTTTCCACAAACATGAATGAAAACGTATTGTACTAAGCCACGCACCCTAATAAAACCACCTATACTGTGTACCCGCTTACATGTTTGTACTTCTCGCCAAAAGTTGGTTTCGATAGTTCAATGTATCAAATTTTTAGAGCGTATCACAGACGGGCGAACAGAAGTCACATAACTTTATATATAGATTTAAAAATAAATAAGATCCAAAGAGAAAGACTCTCTGCACTTTTATTGACCTTTCTCGGCACTTCTAACATAAACTGAACCTCATTTGCGTTATCATACATCGTTTCACGCTGTACATCCAAGCTATAAAAGATTAGCTTGTATTTTGGAAGTTAATCAAATTTTCTAATTAATACTTGCGTCTGGTAGAAGCGTTTGGACATTGATTAGAAAAATACTTAATCAAGATCTATGTGGATACTAACTAATTGCACAGTCTAATTAATCTTTCCTATGTGGATTAAATCTTAGAAACAACCGTAGTGTTAATCTATTTAATTATATTTAGGTATCATTATTTTTCATTAAAAGAAATTTAAAATTTGTAAAATTTGTTTCTGTTACACGCAAGTAAAACAATCCATATTCATTTCGACTTGGCTTATTATCTCCAGTAGTTAATGTAATGGTAGTTTATCAATATATTCATCAAAAGATATATATATATATATATATATATATATATATATATATATATATATATATATATATATATATATATATATATATATATATATATATATATATATATATATTTATATATTTTTTGGGTTATATTTTTGTTTCTCATTTGGTATCCTCTGGGAATGTTGAATTCAACATGCTGTTCATAGGTTGACAGTCACATATATGAACATCTAAAAACTTCGGAAAACCGATTATTTTTAGTGTGGAGTTTGGCGCGCTAAAAGCTTACATAATTGACTCACGGCATTTAGGTATGATGTAACAAGAGGTGTCACGTTCGGTCTGACTCCGTCCACCACGCCTCCAGCCTGGCTGCACGACCTGAACCCACCAAACAACAGTTGTTGTCAAGTGCTTGGGTAGATTTGAGTATTCTGTTCTCTGATATTTTTCTGCAGATATTTTTGATTTATCGTTTGATGCTTTTCATTATACAAGGCATTTTTTGTCTGAAATAAATAAAAATTAATCATTACTTATGATCTTAATTATGTCTCCACATCATTTATCCGTATATTACTCTATAAATAAACTGTAATAATATTTGTAGTCTTTTTCATCCCTCGTGGTGTGAGTATTCATACGTTGTTGCTGCACTATTGTTTGAATTTCGGAAAACTGAAACATAACTGGCCCCAAGGATTTTTGATATGGGATTGTATACCTTTATAATTTATTAAGTAAACTGTGTTTATGCGTGAATACTGGTTTTGTTTTGTATTTATTAATCCAATTAAAAATATGACCTGTTAAGTGATTTGTGACGATTAAAATAGTTTTACAGAATAATAGTAAAAAAACGAAAAACAAACTTATTCAGAAACCCTGCATTTTAATACTACAATTTATTAAGAAACTTTAGTTGGAACCATTGAATTTTCTTGAAATCCACTTAAATCAACACCTGTGGGTCAGAAGTACTCACTACATTAAAAACCTATCAGCATTACTGTATATTGGTCAGAGAGCTAGTTTTACACTCTTGTAAGAATAGCTTCTCTTTCCACTTGTTTTATATCAGTTTACCCAAAAGTTAAGATCTGTTTTTAAGGTTTTAATGATTCTAAGGACAGGTTAACTATAAGTGACAGTATTGAGCAACACAGGCATGTGGGGTACATATAGTTTAGTGTGCGACAGAGAGGCATGTGAGTGTAACATTTTTAATTTATCGTTTGATGCTTTTCATTTCTAAGTTATACAGGGCATTTTTTGTTTGAAATAAATAAAATTTATTCATTACTAGTGGTCTTAATTATCCCTCCATATCATTTATCCGTGTATTACTCTATGAATAAACCCTAATAATATTTGTAGTATTTTTCATCCCTCTTAATGTGAGTATTCATACGTTTTTGCTGTAATATTGTTTGAAAACAGAAAAAATCGGAAAAACGAAACATAACTGGTCCCAAGTATTTCGGATATGGGATTGTGTATATGTATTATTCTCCCATTGTCAGATCACTCGTAGAATGCTATTGTGACTATGTAACCTAGTATTGTCTGCCGCATGATTGAGTAATCTGTGACTAAACCGGTCCCCGACTAGGTTTATTTTGTGAGTAGGGTGGCTAGGCGTTCAAAAGGATGAAAAAATAAAAAAAATAAAAATAAAACCCGTCTTATAATGTCAACGGTCATCCTGTTATCATTTCCTGTCTCACTGCTTTTTGAGGGAAAATGGCTGGAGGTGGGGAACTAAGTGAGATATCCGTAAAAAAAATTCGTGCTGCATCTACGCGAATGCAGACCACAAACAGTATATGAACTTTTGGCAAAATAATTCAATCAGAACAACTGCTTGTCGTCTTTGACTTTCTATGCTACTGGAGTTCAACTGTTCAGGTCAAGATAGTGTTACTGTTACTCTACGTCCCCGATCCTCAGCACCCTATTCTCCAGCATTCAATATCCAACTTTTGGAAAACTCCATGCCTCTGAGTTTGGACAGAGATATTATTTGAGTAGTCATAAGCGACGATGTGTATGAGTTCCATTACCAAAATTCAATCAGTTCCCAACTTGGTATTTATGTCGATGACACAACTATTTACTTACGCCTTAATAAAGGGTGTTCCAATAACTTGGACTGATTTTAAATGTGAATTAATCTTAAGTGTCTAATGATTTTTTCTTTTTCTTTCAGATTTAACAACTTAAGTCTTTGGCAATTTCGACCATGGTAAGATTAACAATCAAACAACATGTTAAAGTTATCGAAGCCTATTACGAAAAACGGACGTTCAAACAGAAATGCATTTCGTGCACTTCGCGATTATTTTGGTCAACATAATCGACCAACCGAGAGTGCAATTGGAAAAATTGTTCGTAAATTCAAACAAACTGGATCGGTGGCAGATGTGAAATCACCACTGCGTGCTCGTTTACGCCGTTCGCCTGAAAACATTGCTGCAGTGCATGAGAATGTCGCCGAAAATCCAAACACCTCTATTGTGCGCAGGAATTGAACCTTTCCATAACAACGTTACATCGAATTTTTACCAAAGATTTGTTACATCGAATTTTGACAAAAGATTTATCTCTACACGCTTAAAAAATTCAATTGACACAAGAACTGAAACCTGCTGACCACTTGGAACGCCGTACATTCGTCAACTGGCTGCATGAGCAAAGACAAACCGATGAAGATTTTTTGCAAAACATTCTTTTCAGTGATGAAGTTCATTTTTATCTTGGTGGATTCATTAATAAGCAGAATTGTCGAATTTGAGCTGATGAAAATCCAATGAATATTGTTGAAAAGCCACTGAATCCACTGTTTGGTGTGCATTTTTTACTAGCGGAATCATTGGGCCGTATTTCTTCGAAAATGATGCCGGGAATTCTGTTACGGTAACAGACGAGCGATACCGTGCCATGATAAGCAACTTTGTATGGCCTGAATTGAATGCTATGGATGTCGAAGATTTGTGGTTCCAACAGGATGGTGCCACATGCCACACAGCCAATGCAACAATGGCTTTATAGAATGAGAAATTCCCAGGTCACAATATCTCTCGAAACAGTGAAGTAGATTGGCCACCATGATCGTGCGACTTGATGCCTTTAGATTTCTTCCTTTGAGGTCATCTCAAAAGTAGGGTCTATACCAATAAACCAACAACAATTCAACAGCTGAAGGATGAGATAATAAGGCATATTGGTGAGATCGATGAGCACATATGCAGAGACGTCATCAAAAACTTTGACCATCGAGTGGACGTGTGCCGCCGAAGCCTTGGCGGACATTTGGGCGATATTATTTTTCACACAATAATTGCTTAAATAACATGATCCTATAGCGAAATAAATACATTTTCATTAATAATACAGTTTTATTTACTGCTGACTTTGATCCTTCTTAATGAAACACCCTTTAGTAAGTCCAACATGTCCGACAAAATAAAAGTTACCAGCTGCTATCGAAAATTACCTCCAATCAGTTGTTAACTGAAGCAAGGAATGATTTGTAAATTTTTACAATTCCGAAAAGAAAGAGCTATCTTTAATCATCATAGAGAACTCTTCTTGTCTTCCATCAGCATGCTTAATGCTAACGTCCACAAGAGCAACTCATTACCCTTTCTTGGCACCAATATTAGAGTTAAGACTCCAGAAATTGCTGCCTGACATTCCTGTTTAACACTGAGTAATAGCTAAAAGTGTTGGTGAAACCGCTCTGCTTCCAGTGACCAAATAAAAATGCCTGTAAATGGAAGACCTGTACTGAAATTAGGATACATGAGATAAAGACAAAAGATCGAAGAATCTGGACTAGATGAATCAATTTTAAAAAATTCAATATCAACTATATTCAAAGAGAGGATAAAGATGAAGTTAAAGTAAATACAAACTGGATTGCCTGTCAAATTATTAAATTAATTTTAATGAAACAAAAATAAAATTTATTCTGAAACACTTCGTTTTAGAAAATCGCAATGATTTTCCTTCCTTAATTGAGACAAGCGATTGAGATCCAAAGAGGTTTTTGGAGAATGAATCTAGTTTTTAGAATGCGTATGTGGTTCCTGGAAGCATACGTAAGAGGATTGAGTGGAGATATTACTCCATTAGGACGCTTTTCAATAGCGCAATCAACCATTCTAAGTTCATTGTTAAAATTGGTTGCCCACGAGAGAAGTTAATGACAAAAAACTGCATATATTATATGTACTAGCTTAAAATAGGACGGCTTTTAAGCTATCTCAAGCGGTGGGCTCTTAATTCGGCCTCCATCACAATAGGTAGGGAGGAATAGATGCGACAAGGAACATCAAACTACAGAAGAACTCAAAATTGATCGCTGCATTTAAGTATTGCATTAGTATTTGAGTTTACCTTTTAAAAGTTCAACAATAATTCTTCTGCCGTCACTTAATTTAAAGACAATTTAATGTATGAAGGCTCTTACTTTCCGTACAATTATTTTTATTTTCATGGGGGACTTAATTTCGATTATTCCCAAATTTATTTCCAAGTTATAAAAATTGATATTGTACAAAAAGTAATCACGTAAAAAAATCGCCGAAAACAATCGCAGTAATGAAAATTTGGTGAACCAAAATTTCAGGTTCCGGATCCGGCCCGGAATGTTTTTAATTTGCTCACGGAGTCGACCTGATTTCAAAATGATATATGTTAGGCTATGACCTCTAGGAGTAACACACATACATTCGCATTTATTATATACATGTGTAAACAAGAAAATAAGGGAGAAAGCAATCATTACTTGAAAGCAAGGAACATACGTATAAGAAAAACGTATACAAAGAAGTCTATCTGTCTATATTTCTGAAATGAAGTATTGCAATTATTTACACAATTTAGATTGTTTGAACTGTTGTCCGTATCGTATTTGCCATATTCACGACGTTTCGACCGTTGTACGCTCTGACCTTCTTCATGGTCCAGTGGATAAAAGCGTTGGTTGAATGCAGCAATTTGACCTAAAGAGTTGTGAATTTAATACCTGGCTACAGCTGAGGTGGACAGAAACATGGAGAGTTGAGTTAAAGGGAGATAACTGATACTGAGAAATCAATTTAAGAGACCGATTTAGACTTTAGATTTCCTCAATTCACAAAGTTTTGGAAATATTTTAAACTGAATTTAAAACATTTTTTAAAAATTCACAATGTTTTGGGTTACTTTAAACTCAATAGAAATTAAAAAAACTTTTAAAATCACTAATTTGTTTCAGTTATTTTATAATTTTAATTTTTAACTCTTCCCTCCAAATCTGGACACAAATCCCAATGCTGGATGTTTAAGCACCAGATCAAGGGCAGATTTTCAATTATGGTATCATCCTGATTCCAAAAAGGTACAATAGCGAGCGAATGTATTGGGACAGAGATTTCAGTTTAATATATTTTCTTTTATACCGTCTTTGGACAGAGTAACAATAGTTTAATGACCCCTAATCACAGTGAAGCCTTTACAGTGAACACACCCGGTACAAGAGAACAGTTTGTATTTGGTTAAGAATTGTGTGATTTATATTGTTCTGCTTGTAAATCAGATGTTTTCTTTTCGGTTACTACTTCTGATTTTAAAACTAACCTGATTATTTTCTTTCAACAGGTAAAATAAAATAGGTATATCGTACACAGGTTATTGCGCGCCATGAACATTCAAACAGATCTATGCGGCAAATAGCCCAACGCCTCAAGATAAGCAAGTCCGGTTTTGGACACAAAGTGAAAAGGCAGTTGCTATTGGGTCACAATAAGGTTTTGAGCAAGGGAAGTTATGAAAGAAAAAAGAAGACGCCCGAAAGACACGAATCAATGCTGCTCAGAATCAGGAAAAAAAAAAACAAAGAAGAGTAGCAGGGACCTGACAGCAGATTTAGTGGAATCCGGTGTGTCCATATCTGACTCAACTATCAGGAGACGGCTACTTGAAATGGAGCGACCAACCAGAAAACCACATTTGGACAGACTTTAACAGGACGAATGGAGGTTAAACGACGCCAGTACGCAAAATCTCATGAAGATTAGACGGTGGAAGATTGGAAAAAAAGCCTTCTCGGATTAAATGCACTTTGAACTGAGAAGTCATCGATCCTCTGCTTTGTACGGAGAAGCAAACGTGAACCCATAAGAGATGGTCATATTGAGAAGAAGCCAAAATACGTTACCAAGAAAATGTTCTGGGACAGTTTAATGCAAATGGGCTAGGCAGATTGAGAATAATCGAGGGAAGGATGAATAGCACAAAATATGGAGATCTTTTGAAAGTCCATATCCTCCCAACATTGGAAGAATTTTACCCAGATGGAGATGGTGTGTTTCACCAAGATAATGCCACCTGCCAAACATTAAAAAAATGAGGAAGGTTTTTTTTTTAAATGATAATGTAAAATGTTGGACTGGCCAGGAAATACTCCTCATTGAAAACTTGTGGGGTATTATGAAGGAACGGCTGATAAAACGCGACTGTACAACTCTGGAGAAGCTATTCTGTGCAGTCATTCAGATAGGGTATCACAATGAAGAATGGGACACCATATGTCTGAAACTGGCCAAATCTATGCCAAAATATGGCCAAATGCTCATTAAGAGTCGTACAGATAAAATACTGATTTGTGACATTTTAGAACAGTTATTTAAAGCTTTTTGGAAAAAATAAACATAATTTGTTAATATATCATTTCTCTATTTTATTGAAGTCACTGTCCCAATTAATTCGCACAGTACTGTATAATATGTTTATATAGAGCAAGTGTGGTCCGAGTTAGAGAGGCTCCGACACATAGGCGGACAGACAGAATTTCCGTTTATTTATTTAGATGTGCATATCACGGAGATTTATTACAGTCTTGGACAGTGTTTGAAGCGGGTGATGTTTGTTGTTTTCTTAAAAGGAATATTTTTCTTTTATAACAAAAGCCTTTGTTTCTTTCTAGTTCTTCAAACAATGTCGGGATTTCTTAAGATCCAATATTGAAGGTATTTAAAATTGGTCCTCTTCCTGTATTTTGACAATTGACTGCCGGCGGAAAGCAGACTCTCTCTCGGTGAAGAGTCCCAGTAAACCTATTAAACTTGGAAATGTCTATTACCTGGAGAGTTTAAATAATGAACGGCGGAGACAAAACGAATCCTTCGAGACCAAAGAGTCCAATGATGAAAGGGTTCAACGAGTGCGAAGAAAGTATAAAGCCCTGGAGATCTAAAGTTGAAATGAAACGTGAAGTTTGGAAAGCTGACTTTACTTAAAGACATAAAAGTGGGGAAGGCTAGAATAAAATTTCGATGAATAGCTTCCAGGTTTACTGAAAAGACTTTTGAACGAACGAAGTGAGCTGCATTTTTTTTTGTTTTGTTATCAATGTAAGCGGAACATGTTTCCAGATTTCTTTCTCGCTTGGAAGAGTATGAGTGAAAATATTTTATATGAGACATGGGAATTTTATTTACAATTCTTTAATATCGCATAATCGATTAAAAACACGGTCCTGTTTAAAATACAAGTATTCAAATACGATGCTGGTTCCTAGACAAGTAGTTTTTAATTTTGGGAAACAGATGATAATCAAACGAGGAAAATAGGGAGGGTGACCAACCAGTTCAAAAATCACAGTCAAGCACAGTAGCCATTGGACCTAAGGCCAACACCGAAACCTGGAATACGGAAGGACTATAACAGAGATCTTTTTAACCACTAATACCAACCTTTCATTTTTGCATCGAGGATGAGAAATCAAGGCCGACATCAAAATCAGGAAATCATCTACACATGTTCTTGCGTTTTGTCTTGTACACTACACAAAAGTCGCCAGTTACCAGCAACTGGAATACGGAATTACCAATCATTTGATCAGGTAAACGAGGTATTAAGTTAAAAGCGTCCTGCTTTGACAAATCGAACAGATGTTATTCCCCAGAGTGACAGAAGAAGCGCACAATGCACCGACTAAAGAAAATGAACATTGCTCAGATTAAAAATTCTTTCATATTCTTCATACTCACCATATTTAGCAACTCCAGATTTTTCTTCGTTTAAAATATTTCCTAAGTGGCAGAATCTTCTTCCGAACTTTTATCATAGAAAAGCCCAGATTTTTTTGAAACCGAAAAATTGACGTCCCGTTTTCTGCAGGCGTTTATCATATAAGTTATTACATTTTTTTAAATAACTATATCTATATACAATTAACTTCCATACTGGTAAAAAGAAATTATTTTTGGAAAACCCAAATATTCAAAATGTCACACACGAACACCTGATAAAAGTATTAAGGGCATTATAAAATATATTGCCGTTCATCACGGCCTGGGTAAACTCGTAGGTAAAATACCTGTATGCAATAACTGAGACATTTCTATATAAAGATATAATAAACTTATTTTCGTATTACTTCCTGACCACAAACAATGCCTTTATTCCTGATTTTCACACTATAACGTACAAGCTAAATTTTGAAAAGTTTTAAAATAAATTTTAAAACTATCTAAATTTTTTCTAAAACAAAGTTCATGTCCATGATTCTTTTAAGAAAATTGGGCAAATAATCCGACCAAATGGGAAGAAGACAATTTGGAGAAAACTTTTTTAATACCTTGACATGTTTTTCCAGTTATTCAGAGTCATTATAAAAATAATTTTATTGTTTAGAATGTTGGAAGTTTAGATGATGACATCAAAACGCAGGCAAAATATGAGGGTGGGCTTAAAGGGTCATAAGCTAACTATGGCTGAGTAATGCTAGAGCTGTGAAATCTTGCATGCATTAATTTCAACACTTCTTTTTAAAACCAGCACTGTTTCTTTCCAGTTAAAATGATATCTTACTGTCCGAAGATGACTGGTAATCCTGTTGGTGAAAAAAGTCATCAACAGCAGAAATGACGTCATCATGACTGTGATGCTGGTTACGAGCCAATTAGTTTGTCATGTTGGGGAAAAGATGATAGTAATATCAGGAGAATAGCGATGGGGATCAAACAGTTCAAAGTCACAGCCACGTAGAGAAGCCAATTAAACCATGGAGTTGTGTGCTGGAGCATTGTCTTGATGACATTTGTCGTCAATTTTCTTTGGTGTTTGTTTTTGATAACATTTTGTAACAGTCTCAAGAAGTTCGCATAGTACTTTTCATTGATGGTCTGACACTTTTGAAGATAGTTAATAAACACAATACTTTTTGGATACCAAATCACTATGGATATCAATTTCCATGCAGACGAAACGTTGTTCTTTAGAACAGGTGAGGAGGACTGTTTCCACTGCACGGATTGTTTATTTGTCTCTGGGTGACTCTACGACTGGACTGGCTTCCAGCCAAGTTTAGAAAGCCTATTCTACTCTTTTGTTCAACCCACAGCTTGTGTCTAGGTAGAAGAGGTGAATTCATACCTTTCCCCAGGGTATTAGTGCAAACCGGAAGAAACAAATCAGGACGGAATTAGAAATCGGTGAGCCGGGTTCAAATTCAACGCTGATAATCGTTAAGCTACCAAAACCTTGTAATAATTCTTTGATGAATTATTAAGTAATTCTCCAGCAAAAAAAAAATATATATATATAAAAATTCTGGGATATGTGAAAAATTCTTTATCTGCACATTCTTTATCTGCATATTCGCTACCATTTTTCCCTTGGTGGAATAATTCTGACATAAGAACATTGTAGATTTGTTCAGAATTACACCAGCAAAGGGAAAAAGCGGTGATTGTATCAATATCCCAAGTAATGAATGTTTGAAAATTAATATTCGAAATCCTTATTTTTTTATCTGGGTTTGAACGGTGATGTTTCAATGATGTCGATTCCAGACGTAACTATAAAACGTTACTACCATATCAAGACTATCTAGTTTTTGTGCCTCAGGAACTTTAACAATTAAAATAAATTATCGACGTTATTTTTTTATGTTGTAGATTAAAACTCATAACCGAGATGATATTTTTACGCCTAATATTAGTCGCGAAAGATTCTGCAGTATTTGACCGACTCTAGATGATGCACAATGCACTTTGCACTTAGTGTTTGTCAAAGAAACCAGTCCAGGGTTGACCTGAGATAATCTTCTTGTCTTAGGTGTATAGGGAGTCACCTGATGTCAGTGGCGACATCTACAGGCGAACAAGTGTCTGATTAGCTGTATCTGAGATTTAATCATGGGAATAGCTGCATCACAGACATAGCTATATAAACAAACGCTCGCCCCCCTGGTCAGAATGCGGCCTCAGTCAGACATTGCAGGCGAGTATGTATGATGCACATTTCGGACGAGAGGAACAGGACCGCACATTGGCCGACATGAATTGGCGAATTACAGTTTTGGCTATAAATCATTGTTAACTATCAGAAAGTAAGTCTTTTGTTATGATTAGTCAGCACAACGATATTATTACAATTCGATAGACCTTTATTTCGAGAAAAAAAATACTACGAGGTGATTTTACTAAGCAGCTGATGATAGATATTCATTCACCTCTCATTTCCTGTCTGTCATAAAACAAAACGGGTGTGATTCCCGCTGGATGAAAAACATACAATTTTGTTTGGGTTTCTGAGCTGTAATGCTGATACATTAATTCGTCTCTCGCCTTCGCTAACACCCACGGAATGATGAAAGAAAACCGTTTCATTTAATTCAGGGAGGATTCGCTCTTTTAATTCCTGTGCCCCAGCCAAGCGTTCCTGTTAGAGGATTTTCAAGAACTGTTCATAGAATGTCTCTCTCTCTGTCTCTCTCTCTCTCTCTCTATATATATATATATATATATATATATATATATATATATATATATATATATATATATATCACTCTGAACAAAGGAAGAATTGTGCACTTCCTGATCAGGGAGTGAAACCGAAAATTTCCGGTGAACCATATTTTTACCAACGGATTTATGTATGCTTATCCGATGCATGTAGGGTTTATCATCTCTCAGTTGCGTCTCTATCTTCGGACAGATTGCAGCTCAGTTGTTGCCCTATCTGGGGTCAGAGCCACAACTGAGGAAAATAAATACTGTGAGGTTCCCGGTCACCGGGAACGGCTGCCCGAGGGTGCCCACCCACAATGCATTAAAGAGGATGGATCGGTAGTCATACCTGTCGGCTGCGGGGGCTGGGCTATTTTTGTTCTTGGCCTGGGTGTAAGTATTCTGGGTCGCCACGTTGTCAGACCTTGTGTCGCATCTCGTCTCAGTGCAGAGACCAGGGTAAATAGCCAACGGATTTATGCTCAAGGCTATAATATTCTACACACTCGTATGTTGATTTCAGGTGGCTTCATTAAATGGCCGTTCTTTCCTAATTAACGACCCGTAAAGTGGGTCGATGTTTATAATCAATTTGCAGACTGAGTTCTGTATAGCATTAATTCTTTTCATTGTCTTATTATACGCTACTTCTTTGATTACTTTATTATTGTTTTTTATATCTCCATTCCACTGAAGTTTCAATGTATGTAAGTCCGTCACCAGAATAAAATACCCACAAGAAAAAAAAGCAGACGACCAAAAACTGCGTGTATAATATTCCGTTCAATTATTTCGAAGTGAATCCAGCCACTCTAGTCATAACATGTCTGGTAATAAAGTCACAGTCAGAGAAAAGTCACAAATTTAGCTAAGAAAAATAGCCACAGGAAAAATGTTCCAACTTGGTTTTGTGGGTGATGTTTGGTCTCCATGGACCCGCTGTGGTAGATTTTTGAAGTAAAGTAAATACCTGGATTCTTCCGCAATTGCGACGGTTATTTGTTTTTTCCTTTAAGCCTCTATTCCTGTCCTGTACTATTTTCAGAAATAGATTTTAGCAGTTGATTGTAAATGGCAAAAATGGATGCATAAATCTGTGACTCTTTGCTAAGCAAGGTAAAAGTTTACTTTTCGTTAGTGTTTCTCAACCTTTTTAAGCAACGACACACCTAAGAGCAAATAAAAATATTACGGCATACTTAGCATAATTTTTTAAAGGATATACATTTATTTTTTATGAAATAAAACAATAAATTTAAAATAATACACACACAAATATGGACTTACTTCATTTCAAAGTTTCTATTCAACTGGAGAGGGGGTAGATTGTAGATTCCACGGGACATATTTTTGCATATCTCAGTTTTAGTTAATTCCGCTTAATAGCCCAACTCCTAAAATTGGACTATATAAAGTTTTTGGTTCGAAATTTCAACAAATATCACCTGAAGAAGGCCCCGGAGTGTACAATGTTCGAAACGTCATGAATATGGCAATAAACACGAGGAGAATAGTCCGAACAATATAAATCGTGTAAGTAATTACAATACCTCATTTCCGAAATATACAGGGTGCGATGGGTAAATTGACGCCATTTTATAATTTTAATTTTGAACACGCGTGTTGTTTGTTTTTGATTTTGTCGACTGCACAGTATGGTAAGGTCAGTTGGGCACTGTCTGTGAGAAAAAAGAGCACCATGATCTAATTCACTCTGCTAGAAATTTGGAAATGGCATACTGTACTGCTTGGTATTCGCGCCGGAAGCTCCAATGTGAAAATTTCAGGGTCTTTGAGTGTCAATCTCAAGGATTGAACTCACAATCACTATATTACCAAACCAACTATTTAATCCACAATCCGGAGAACAATTTGGCTCTCGTAAAACGGACGAGCAATAACTGAACAATATTAAAATAAAATAAGGACTATAAAATATCCCTAGACATGGGCAGTGGAACGAGAAAAGTCTATCTCTGTAGATTAAGTAAAGGGTTCCATTCAGGATTACTTGTATATTAGCCAGATCTATATACACCCGAGGAAGGCCGTAGCAACAAAGATGAGGACAATAGTCCGAATATAAATAGTTTAAATAATTCATCCCAAAAATTCAGACAAAAATTAAAATATAATTGTACTTTATTTTATGAGGAATAAGGTCGATGAGCAAACACAGAAATTATTCCTAACACAATCTAATAAAATGGGTCCGTTTGGAAAACATCGATTAGGACCAAAATTGAAATCTTGTAGGAACATACTTGAACCAATCCAATGTAGCGGCATTTGTTGTTAAGAATGCTTTTTTTTTTTGTTAACAACTACCATTTCCATAGTTATATCTATTTTTTTCTTTTTTACCTGTCTATATTTTCGGGCAATGATTCGGCCTGTCAAAGAAGACATCAATTAAAACCGGTAGAACTGATCTTGCTAGTATTGCTGAATCATCCCGCCCTTATGCGTGGCTATCTACATTTCGAAACGCTTCAGTTGTTCACATCAGTGAAGAAATACGAAGCAGACACCGTTGACCTGTTAACTATTTTTTGCCGGGTCTCCGAAGCGAGTAGAGCTGTTTTTTTTTCTTCTTTTAAGCTCTATTACAAATTGGCTACATTCCGTTAGACGCGTGTGTGTTTTTTTTCTAAAAAGTAGAATTTAGTGTTATAAAATTAAAAAGATGATGGCCGCAAGCAAACATGTGTAACCGGCAGGGTAAAAAGAAAGAAGAAAATCGACAAATCATTACTTAACTTCATCACCCCCCCAAATCATCTGAGTTGAAAGCAAAACATAATCACCCACCGATGTAGACACAAACGTATTTTTCATACCTATATAAATACGTAAAGAAGTTATTAACGAGTCTATATTACCCTCATCCAGTGGTTCCCAAACGGTACGGCGCGCCTCATAGGTGCAGCGAAAAAGGATAGCAGGTGGAGGGGGGGATGATTGAAAGATAATCAAAGATTTAGAAAAAGTTTTTAAAAAATTTCATATACCAAAAATAAATATAATTTCAAAATTTAAAATATTATTATAAGTAGTTATGAATAAGTATTGACCGATTGTGTCATTGGGAAATTTGTACATTCTATCAACTATTAAGAATGTAGTGTTTGCAAATCGGAAGAGAGAGTTATTAATATTGTTCTGACTTCGAATCCGTGGTTATCTCCCTTTAACCCCCCTCCCTCTCTGGACCTTCTTTGCCGTAGGACTGCTTGCACCTTTTCACTGGGACTTCCCTTTGAGGAGGCACGAGCAAATTTTCATTTCGAAAATGCGGACAAGAGAAAAAAAAAACTTTAGGAAACACTACCCTAATCCAAGGAGTGGTACCAAAACTCCTAGGTCATTAATAACTTCGTAATTTTGCCCTGAAAAAAAAATTACTCAAAAAATATATTTCTTTTTTAACATAATTTCCTTCCTTGTCAGTGGCCATTACGTAACACTTCTCTATACATCGCTTAACTCGAATATTATACAGTGAAACTTTCAGATCAAAATTCAATTTATGTGCTTTACTCTTGCTTGCTTTACTCTTGCTTGCAATTGTTTACTAAACAGCTTAAATTCGTTTACAAACTATTTACATTCTTTGTGCTGTTTCATGACGTTTCGGCTGTTGTAGGCTCCAGCCTTCTTCAGGTGATATATGTTAGAATTTCTAACCAAAACGTTCATTTAGTCCATACGGGTAGATTGTTCTAATTCCACGTGCCATGCCCATTTTTTATACAATACCTCATCTCAGAAATATAAACTTAAAGTCGTATAAAGAAAAAAGACAGTCCAAGATGTTAACTTCTGACTGTGTATGTCAAAATCAAGCAGGAAGAGAAACTGAACTATCTGTATAGTATAGTAACAGAGGACACAAAATCTGAAGACGCACTGGAATAGCGCAAGTTATCTTTGAGCAGATAGGCTAAATATTAAGAGACCGGAAGTTAAGCAAACTATATGCATCATAGGAAAAAGTGCGCACAATGTGCTGCCGGTTGTAGTTTATCGTCATACCGAGGACTCGAGTTTGTTGCTTACCTATATTGTATTGATTTATGTAGATCTTTAAGAAGAATAGGAAGATGATTTCATTCGCTATTTACGTACCTGCGTAAATCTCATATACGGTTTATATCTATCCTTATTCAAATCAAAAGACACGTCAAGAAAATTGATGACATTTGTATTTGTTGTACTTGTGATTTTTAGGTCAGGATCTTTGAAGAATTTTACCAGTTCATTTCTTGATATATCTATGCATCTTTGATTTTTATTAATTATTAAGATTACACCGTCGTTTCTATAAAGTCCTATATTATTGATATCGAATAGATATCTTATTTGCTATATATATATGTTGTGGATTCCGAGAATAGAATCCTGCACAAATAAATAAACAACGCCAGTAATTGAGATAGAAAAATAAGTGTATTAAACGTAAGAATACAGACTTGAAGTGAAGATTAGTAGTCCAGGAATGCGGGTTAGTAGAAAGTATATGTACAAGTCTCTGTAAGTGAAGCAGGTATTCTCTCTATCAGTATAAGTATACTTTGGAAGGGTCCATCTTGTGTAAAAGGGTCTGCCCCACAACAATATATATATACAGTGCTGTTCTATAAAAGTGCCTCACCTGAGTTTTTTACTTAAAAATTTTTTCGCCTTTTGTTTTTGGGTTCAAACTAATTTTTAATCTTACTAATATAAAGGCCCCTTCCCGACCAGCTAGTAAAAAAGTTTACTCATCCTAAGGTATTCTATTGATAATTATAATTTTGGATATAAATGAGATTTAGGGAAGAACTCTGTGCAAAAAAAGTGACTCACTTATTTCCTACAACTAGTAATCAATAAAAACATAACCGAACAGCTTTAAATAAAGAATAATAGAGGTATAATTTATTTATAATAGGTAATATAGTTCGAAATATTTAATAATCTATGAGTCCTCCTTTATTTTCAATAACCTTTTCAACCCTTTTGGCATTGACTTGATTAGGTTCTGGCAAATCTCATCTCCAATCATTGAATTCCTTTCGGATATGAAATTCACAATCAAATCCTCTTTGTTGCTCAATTGCTTTCTCGAGAGCCTGTACTTTATAATGCTCCATAAGTTTTCTGTGAGGTTTAGTTCAGGAGATTAGGGCTTCCATGTCATCATAACACTCACCTGCTTCTCATCAAAGCATTCCTTCATCAATTTTGATTTGTGACAGGGAGCATTATCCTGCATAAAAATGAGCTTGGTGGGGTCGATTTGCACCCTTTCAGCAGAAGAGAGCAGACGAGACTCTAATATTCTCTTGTACTGCTCGCTCCTGAGGGTGTTTTCAATAGGTTTTAAGAAACCAGTTCCAAGAAAAGAAAAGGATCCCCAGAACTTTATACTGACCGGGTGCTTGACAGTACTTACTGCTAAATTTATTACTCTCCCGTCGTATTCGACGTATGAGGGTCAAGCAGACCCGTTCCTAGGAACCGACAAACCGACATGATTATAGTGGTTGTGGGTCGAACCCACACTTTTTGAAGGGCTAAATACAGAGACATACATGCCACAATGCTCCCAAACGACCCTCCGCAGGTTTTGAATTCAGAGTTGTCCTTCCCCGAGACAAGCTGCCATCCAAAGCCATAGAACCCATTTTGTACTGTTATTCACCCATAGCTGGAGGGAGAAGAAGAGGATTCATATCTTTCTCAAGGGTATTAGCACGTAAGTGAATGTAATGGATTCGGCTTGAAATTGAACTCGGCTCTCCGATTCCTCACTCCAAGCTGCTATCCATTACTCCACAGTGCCTCCCCAAACAGATATATTTACCAAAATTACACAAAAATTGAAATGTCCATTGGCTTCAACCACAGCCAGAAAACTTTGGAATCTCTTGCATCTCTTCCTTACTGTCTCCTTGTTTAAGTTGGTGAATGCTGCCATAATACTTGCATTCAATTCATCTTTGATCTTACAAGGAGTTTTGTTGATCTCCCGTTCAACTGTGTTCCACGCGTAATAGTCAAGGGGTTGCAGTGTGGGAAGTTTGATGGTCAGAAGGGGTGATGTAGTTGCAGAAATTGTCTGACAGCCATGACTGGGTTCTCCTGCTTGTGTCGCATGGTGCAGAGTCCTGTTGCCAGACATAGGGTCTTCCAGCAGCCACCCTCATGACCCAGGGCAGCACTAACTTCTCAAGGCAATTGATATATATATATATATATATATATATATATATATATATATATATATATATATATATATATATATATATATATATATATATATATATATATATATATATATATATATATATATATATATATATATATGCACGTTAGAAAAAGAGAGAAACCGCAAACGTTTTTGTTTATAATGTGTTTTTTTTAGTGAACATATTATATTTTTATTCTTCCTATTTATGTTACACGTGTTTCCGGTCTCGTGACCTTCTGCCAAATAAAAGGAATAAATTTTTAATTTTTTAAAGGAATACATTTTCGTTATTGGGAAAAACACAGGACTTCATCGGACGAAACCCGCCATAAGAAAATCTTTTCCATTTTTTCATACATTTTGGCCCAATATTTTTCCTGATATATAAATATATATATATCGTTATCTCATATGGTAATGGTCAATCGGCAGGTTTGACAGATCAATTGCTCCTTCTGGATTCGGTGGGTGGTGGGGCGTGGCCGTTCTTAGTTGGTGGAGTGATCCGTTTGGCTGATTGCGATAACGAACGAAACTTCACCCTGCCAACTAATGCACCGATGTTTGTGCTTATTCAACGGCGGGATCGGCGTTCATCGCAGCGCCTGGGTCTGGGTCAGTTTTCTCACGCACTTCTTAGTGGGACGGGTGGCATAAAGAAACTCGATATTGAACACTCTATTACGAAGACTGCTTGCCTTAAATATCCACTTTTCAGTAAACCACTGAAAAAACAGCAATGTTGGCTTCAAAAACAATATTTCAAATTAATAATCTCTTCCCCCCTCTCTCTCTTTCACTCTCAGTCACTGTGTGTTTATCCGAATCTAAAAATAAACACACTAAAATTCACTTTAATTCCGTACCGTACGCTGATGGCTTAGCGGGTAGAAGTTCGGACTGACGAAAATTCTGTCGGGTTTCGATCCTAGCTAGAGGCAACCGGTCGTCTAGCCACACTGATGAGCTGCGAAACAGTCTGTCTGTGGATGTCAAAAATATATATATATAGTTGGTCTATAGTTGATTCCATTTCACACAAACACACGCACGCATATATATATATATATATATGCAGGTTGTCATGGGTAAATCGTTGCCATTTTATATTTTTAATTTCACCCATGCACGTTGTTTTTTGGGGTTTTTGGGGGTTTTTTTTACATTTTGTTGAATGCACAGCATAGAAGAATCAGTTCTGCACAGTGAGAAAAAGAGCACCATGACGCAATTCACACAGCCAGAAATTTGGAAACGGAATGCTGTACTGCTTGGCATTCGCGCCGGAAGCTTCAATACGAATATGTCAAAGTGTCTGGGTGTCAATCAGAGGACTGTGCAGAGGATTTGAAAAGAATTGGATGAGTCTACTGATGATTAAGAAAGTACGGCCGGTCGGAAAACTCACTCTGATCGTTCTGAAGAAAGAACTCCTGAATTTGTCGGTGTGACCGTCAAACTCAACAGGGTGGTTTACATCAAGTACCTTGAGGAGGTTGGCTGCTGGAAAACACTGTATCTAGCAAGAGGACACTGCACTATGCCATGCAAGCAGGAGAACCCAGTCATGGCAGTCAGACTACATCACCTAAGACTGCAACCCCCTAGATTATTATATGTGGGGCGCAGCTTAAGCATTAAGGCAACATTCATCAACTTAAAAAAGGAGACCGCTCAGAAGATTCTGAAGTGGTCTTGAAACCGTGGTTGAAGCGAACAGTGATTTTATTGAATAAATGTACTCTTTATTTCATGATATTTTTGTGTAATTTTGGTAAATATATCTATTAAAATGAGATGTCAATGTTATTTTTTATTTCGTCATTTAGACGACAATTTATCCATCACACCCTGTATATATATATATGAGAAGGAAATAGATAAGAAAAAATATGAGGACCACCATCACAAGAATGTAACTCAGGAAACTGGCTGCCCCTGCCCTGTTTACAGCTAAATGCCTTTAGATTCAAACAGTCAATAGACGAATATATGTCCATACAAAATTATACATAATGTTCAATTATGCGTTTGCATATATTCATAAGGAAACACAGTCACACATCTGCGTTTACTAATTGTATACAAATGTAGACAGACAACTATCGAGCAATAAACGTTTCCCTGGAATGTTGTTTTTACGTCTATTTCGATCTGGAATTTCCACTGTATAATGCTAGACAAATTCGATTAATATTCACCACATTAAGTGCAGTAAAAAGGAAAGAGATTACATAAAACAATAACAATTTATTCTAAAACATAAATGCATTTTCATCATATTATAAAGAAACACACACACATATATGTGTGCGTGTGTTGTGTGTCCGTGTGTGTAAATGTGTATTTGGGCAGCAATATATATATATATTTGTTGTAGGAGTTTATCAGTCAACGTGGCATGAACTAAATAGTTCAATAAGTAAAGTAATGCCTCAGTTGTTATCCCGAAAATTTTACCAAAAACAAAATAATTTCCATACCTGATGATGATTGGACGTACAGTCGAAAGTACTTGCTTATTTAAGGAAGACCTAATATAGTTTATAATTTAAAAAAGAAACAAGGATCATAGCATTCATCGAGTGTTAAGCAGGTTAATGCATCTTTTAAATTTAGTTAACGAAGGGATTTCGCCATCATTAACTTTACTAATTTACTTTTTGTATGAATGATTCATTGTAATATATATCTATATCTATATCTATATCTATCTATCTATCTATATATATATATATATATATATATATATATATATATATATATATATATATATATAACACGCTCTCTCCCGGAAACTGAAACTAATGTCTGCTCAGTATAGTTGGCTCAGTGGATGCTGAACAAACACAAATATGCCCGAGCGAGAGTCTGCAATAGGGATTGGCTAGCCGCCCTAGTAGACGGGTATCCTCAAATGCGATTGGCCAGCTATTACATATATATATATATATATATAATAGTCAAACCTAAGGTTTCACTTAGGCAGATCGTGAGAGTCAGCTGAACCTGACGATCTGCCTAAGTGAAACCTTGGTAGGTTTGTCTGGCTCATTAGGTTTGACTAGGTTTGCTCTACGTTTGTATCGAGCTCTTTAGTTAGTTGTTTACTCGTATCGTTTTTTTTTCTTTGGGCCTTGAACCTGTATCTGTGCGATTATTTTCGACAGACTTTCATGTTACTGGCTCTTTCTTTTTTAAAACCCTTTTTTCCCTTCGAGATTGATTTGGCTATTGTTAAATCAAGAATTCGAAGGTTTTTCGACACGAGTATAGTTACCTATATTTATATATATATATATATATAGAGAGAGAGAGATAGATAGATAGATAGATAGATATAGACGGCATATCATTATTCAAGCAGGTTTCCTTAAATAAAATAGTCATATGTCTATTTATTTTTATAATAATCCATTCTACTTCTCTAATTATCTTTTTGATCTTAAGTTGAAATTCATTAAGAAAGGCGCCGTAGTTCCTTTTAACGAAAGCACTTTTGATCTCTTCGATCAGGGGAGAATTGCGAAGACAAATGTAACTTATTGTGATCGACATTTTGTAAACACGCCTGAACGAGCACTGTTATAATTATTTATAATTCACCGCTGTAGTTACGATCATTATTTTTTGCAAACAAGCGTTCACAATAGATGGTAAAAATGTTACATGGCGTTTAATGTAAGTCAAACGCATTTTAAAACATTGCTACAACACCTGTAATAAAGTTTACTCATTGTTGGTTGGTTGCTATATATATATATATATATATATATATATATATATATATATATATATATATATATATATATAATATGACTAATAGTAAATGGCATTTTCCATTATGGGAAGGAATATTTCATGCCAATAACACTTTTATTGATGAATCAGTTTAATACTGATGGTCCTCAATTAACGATATATATTAGGATCGAACATTTTTGAAAAAATATTTTAGAAGGGCAATTTTGTTAAGGTATATAAATAGAGTCTCAAATTGATGCTTTACTTCATAAAGTCTTATCTGCACTATATTTTAATTTATAAATTTCACGTTTGAAACTCTCTTTACGTCATTGTTAACTGCATACTACAGATGGTCTTTATTCCTAGTTTGAAATCGAACATTGTTATCAATAGCATAATCACAATTTCAAATGTGACATTTGTAAATAACAACCAACTACAGATAACTTTTAATGAAGTGATTCATTTGACATTGTATTTATATTGTGAACATTATTCATTTCTAAAATTATATAAAATAAATCAATATATTTCGATTTTAACAAATGTCATGGCTTGAGGAAAGTTTAAAGAATCTACAAAATTATTCCCTCCCCCAAATTTCCATATTTTTTACGAGTGGAGCAGTCAAAAATTTAAGTAGTGCCTATTTATCCTACCATGACGAACTGGTATGTAACATTTAAAAAACTTCAAACATGATAATATATATATATATATATATATATATATATATATATATATATATATATATATATATATATGTGTGTGTGTGTGTGTGTGTAATTTGGCAGCAACTTTTCTTTTAAACATGTAGTATTGAATGTTAAAGACAACATAGTCTTGCATATTTTCTTTTGAATTTTCTCATATTCTCTAATGAGACTTTTTATTTGAAAATAGTTCCGAAATATGTATTTTTCTTACGATGACCTAGCGCTTTCGAACATCATTGTTCATCTTCAGGGTCAATATTTTAGTCAAATTTTTTTTTTTTAAACAAACATTTGCCAATTATCTTGTAGCGTAATCATATTGCTACTTTTTTTACAAACTAAAAACGTTAAAATCCTTTTAAATTCAAAGGACATGATGATGCTATCACGTGCAGGGCGAAGATTTTTATCATGTGACAGCATGAAAAAGATTTCCAATACACAAGCCAAAAGATCGAAGAATACGCTACAAAATTTTAATATATTATAAACATTGTAATATGTTACCAGAAATATTATAATCTATACGATTAATAAGAGGTCTTTTGCTTTTAATATGTAATGCCTCTAAGATTTTAAGGCGTCTAATGTCTGTATGTTTATCTATAATTTTAGTATTTTCTACAAGTATTTTACGTATATCAGATTGCATAAGGGAAACGGTATGTGATTTAATATGTTGTTTAATGGAGCTAGAATTATTTAGATGCAGAGTTAATCTTCTGGAGAGCCGGGTGGTTGTAAATCCTATATATGTATGTGGATTAGAAGAACATTCTTCCATGGGGCATTTAAACTCATACACAACATTGGTTCTATCAACAACTACAGCAACTGGAGAATGATTATTACTCATTATCAGGTTAGAGGTTTTAAATTTACTATACTATATATTAAGTTTTAAGTTTTATATATATATATATATATATATATATATATATATATATATATATATATGACAGGCTAATTTCTTCAACTTTGCTGTTAATAACAAAACGTTGTTAATATGCTATAAAGCTAAAGATATAGTTTTAAGTTGTGCAGTGGGGGAAAAATGGATATTTACATTCAATGCCACGAAAACAAAAACAAAAAAAGTAGTTACATTCCATAACTGCTGATCAGACCTCGAACTACGGCCAGTCACGATGAACAGATGTCTCCTCGAGGAGACACTGTGACTTGAGAGAATAACTCACACCCGACCTCAGGTGGATCTATTATATACGACCCATCGCTAAAGATGCAGTTAAAATGCAAACAGCTTCTTCCTGTGAACCGCTGCCCCGTGGAACAGACTTCTAAGAGGATGTTTCCCCGATCAATACAATCCTAATCTATCCAAGTCCAGATTTAACCGTTATCTTTTCCCTCATATCCATAACTACCTCTTAACATAACCCTGTACAGTGGTTCCCGGGCCTTTTACAGTGTAATAAAAAAGAAATAAAATATGGGTTAAAGTGACCAATATCAAGGATGGAGCGTCTGTTGATATTACGGGGAACAATGAGGTCAACACGCTACACGGTTAATATACAAGAAAAAATTTGGACATTTGAACAGTGTCGCATACGAAGGTATTCAAATTTAATGACTTTTTCCCGCTTTCTTACGAAGTAAAATATTTAAAAAAAACGACTTAATATGACGCGTTCTCTAAAATATTAAATTTAAAAGAAACTATTTTGTTGTACTATTTACGATTTCAGCAGTTAAAGAGTTTGACTGTAAACTTCAGATGAAAAGAAAGACATCTGCGCTCCTGAGGGGCAAAAGACATGATCAAGCCGTGATGTTAGGCGTCATACCAGAATGCAGATAAAGCACAGATAAAAACGTAACGAAATGTGCCTGAAAAGAGACCATTAAAAATATTGCAGAATTCTCTTATGAGGGCAGAGAATATTAGCGTTACCAGTTCTAGGTTACGTATTAATCAAAACATCTTTATGCGCGATATCCCGCGTTGCTTTTGGCCATTTGGTGCAACGAGAATTCACTGATAGTCATCAAGTGTTCTCGCTGGATGTCAGCATCTTGTAAATGAAGAGTATCATTATAATCGAGACGAATGTTCGACTTGGTTTCCCCGTGAAGCAATCTCAGTAGGAAAGATAAGACACAACACGACGGCGGCCAGCCCCGTCGCCCTTCCAGTGACTAGCTGTTCTTTTATAATCTCTCAGAGCAGTTACTCGTT
The DNA here is from genome assembly GCA_964036315.1 of Acanthosepion esculentum. Lineage (NCBI taxonomy): Eukaryota > Metazoa > Mollusca > Cephalopoda > Sepiida > Sepiidae > Acanthosepion > Acanthosepion esculentum. Next base: position 40,494,006 of record OZ038478.1, on the reverse strand, counting down.
TGATATGCGTGAACGAAAAGTTAAGAAAGAATTTCCAACTATTACGCTGGAGCTAATGAAATGGTAATTTATGAAAATCGGCGTGTGGCAAGATCATTTCACATAACTCACCAGAAAATACAGTTTAACTGACGACTATTGCAACTTAAAGAATACGTAGTTTACGAACACGTGAAGCCAACTCAGTGTGAATCAGCATTTACTTGGTTTAATGTAGTTTGACACAAGGATGAAGATACAAGATGACTGAATGGGACTATACTAACCAGTGCACCAAAGCAAATACAAAATCCATAATATAAATGGAAGGTAAAATGGATTAACTGTTTACGAAACTACCTCAATAATGAACATGTGCGGTGTGATGTGGTGTAGACCCTCTACTACTAAACGAATGTTTTGTTAGAAACAAAGGAATTGCAATGTACTTTCAATATATATGGCAGTGAATGCTGGACAATCTCATCACAGATGAAGAAGTTACTTGAGGCAACAGAAATGTAGTTCTACAGAAGGATGCTGAGAATACCAGGGATAAAATGTTTAAACAACGAGAACGTTTTAAGGAAAACGGAAACAAAATGCACAGGTATACTCAGAACCAGAAAGAAGCAGTTAAAATTTCATGAATTCATAACGAGGAAAGAGAGCTTGGAAAAATTGACACTTACATGTAATATCGAATGGACAGGGAGAGGCAACGGGGCCCCCTACCGCACAATCTTTGTGACTGGACAGCGAATCACGGTGTTGGGGGGATGGTAAAAAACATAACTTTAGTAAGAGCTACAAGAGATAGAATCTCACAGAGAACCATGATCGCCTACGTCCTGAAGGGAATAAAGTAGAAGTACTTAGTCGTGAATAACCACTGGAATATGATTGGGGTTCATTTATTTTAAGTTCCGGGTAAAGATATAAGATGGCGGTCTCTATTTGTAAACGTAGTCTTTAATCTACGCACTTCACGCATCCCGCCACACGTTTCAAAACAGGATATTTAAACGCGGTTCACATATGAAACAGCTGCATTATGAAGATATTGCAAATGATTCAGAGTTACTTTCTCCTAGACCGGTTGCCACGTAGAAGAAGAGGATTTATACCTTTCTCAAGGGTATTAGTACGTATGTGAATGTAATTGATCCGACAGGAATTCGAATTCAGCTCTCTGATACCTCAATCCGAGCCCCTATCTATTACACCACCGTTATCATGGATAATTTCGCGTAAATGAATATAGCGAACCCTCCTGGAACCACTGCTGTTAAAAACGAAGAAAACAGTGTTGAACCTCTATGTTATATCAATCCTCCTATATGGCAGTGAATACCGCGCAAGTCTCAAATCAACAGAGATGTGAGATTACATACAGATGCTTTTGTATTTTTCTTTCTGATATACCAGGTGTAACAGAAAAATTGTCCGAATTGCATGAAAGCATGGAACAATTATCCATCCCACAAAATATTTAATATCCAAAAAAAAATACATTAATCATTTTTTTTTCCAGGTTTTCAGATAAGACGCTTAGCCACCTTGACACTATTTGTCGTAAGAACCACTGAAATACCCCTTGAGCTATTCAACTAGAAAGAGAACAGTTTTGAAGAACAACACGAACACAAGAGTAGAAATAAGGAAGATATATTACACGGAATAATAATACAAGATGTGGAAGGTGTTAGTATGACTGTCAGTCTGGTTTGGAGTGAACTACTATCGACTTGACTCGATTCGTCTCTCTCTCTTGAGAGCCGTAGTACACATATTGTTAGGAAGAGTTCATTCTGTAGTTATAGGTAAGGACCCATAACACTTTTAATCGATAATAGCGTAATACAGAAGTTCAAACCTGGTGGAATATATATTTCAATGATAAACGACAAATTCAGAACACATTTACTGTTGAAATTAGACAAATCTTCAAACTTTGCATTTTGAAAATTGCAAATTTTTTTTATGGTAGCTTGTATAATAGCTCGTCAATAATAGCAAGTTAACTTTCAAAATACATATTTTCAAAATATGGTAGGAAACTACGACAAAAATCAGGAACAAAACTGAACTTTTCTCTTTAACTTGTTCATAAAATTAGATAATTTATATCTCTTCATTAGTAAAGGCACTTTCAATGAGTAGTCTAGTAACTGATATAAGTGATCTAGTAACTTATATAAGTGATCTAGTAACTGATATAAGTAGGACAAACTCAAATCGATAGACCAAGTTTTATAAAATCTTGTTGGAGCGGTCAGGAAGGATCTTACTCCCATGTTTAACGGGAATATTTAATTTTGGAATTAAATGCAAAGTGTACTTAGTCCGCAAGTATGTAATTATTTTTGTCGTATTAATGACAGTTCGTCTAATACGAACAATGCATTTTAGTTTCATTTCCCCAATGAAATTAATACCACAATAATAATGAAATTAACTCTTAGTTGTAACATTGATCAAAACGTTGGAAGATTTTTGATTATGGATAGGCATTTATCAACATATTTCTAGATTGAGCGTTTAAATCAGGGAAGAATTTATTTAAATTTATAGATATGCTTGTTTAACATGACCATTGAGGAACGTCTTGGAATAACACAAAACAGAACGACGAACAAAAAAAAATTAATTATAAAAGTAAGAAATGAAAATAAATATTGGAAAAAATGGGAATAACAACGAAAAACTAGTAAAAAATGGAAAAAATAGAAACAAAAAATTAAAAAATGCAAACAAAAAATTCTAACAAATGGGTCAAACATGTGAAAAAAATGAAAAATAGAAAGAATTAGATAAAAATTGAAAACTTAGCAAAAAATGTAAAAAATGTGAAAAAATGTGAAAAAATATGAAAAAAGGTGAAAAAATGTGAAAAAATATGACAAATGTGAAAAAATATGGAAAGATGTGAAAAAATATGAAAAAATGTGAAAAAATGTGAAAAAATATGAAAAAAGTTGAAAGAATGTACATTAAATGGGGAAAAATGTAAATTAAAAAAATACAAAAAAATGAAAAAGGGAAACAAAAAATGGAAAGAAAATGGGGAAAACTGCAAAATCAATAATGGGAAAAATATGAAAATATGTGAAAAAATGTAAAAAATAGAAAAAAAAACGGGAAAGAAATGGAAACAAAAAATTTCCATTTTCATCAAAGAATGTATAAAGTAGAGAATCTTCTCAAGAAATTGGATTCAGTTGATTTTAGGAGATGCTAACATTGTGAGAAATTGAAAGAGTTTTGTTCAAAGAAAGATTATCTTTTATTTTCCTGTAGAATAAATTCAAGAGGTGTGCAAAACATAAGTTGAGACGCGGGTAAAGCTGAATAACTTGATAAATGGAGAGATTACTCAATCTCGTCAATTTAAAAAAAAAAGAAAAAAAACTTTTGATTAATATCTCGTATCTATATATTACACCCACACATACTCACCGATATACGCATATCTAAAGTTATATATATATATATATATATATATATATATATATATATATATATATATATATATATATATATATATGTACAGAGACACAATTTATCATATTTAAATGCGTGTGGTCATGAACTTACAAGATATTTATCTGTAATGTTGAAGGGTTGGAATGAAAAAAGAGGGATGACAGAAGTAAAGGGGAAAAATGAATGAAATTTGATAGCACTGTGATGAGAATAATTCCCCTTTCGCATTTGATGATATTAGCCATAAGATAGATGATGCATTGCGAAAGACTTGACGCGATGGGATGTTATCACTTTTAACGGACACACCACGGTACGGGTTGTCAAAAAAATCTATACGCTATACACCGGTGTCTATATCAGCCGAATCATTGCCGTTGTGGTAAAACAAGGAACAAGTCCAGGCTGCCATGTGATAAATTAAAATTAACCATCTTTCGGAGTTGGTGAAAAAACTTACTCACAAATGTGTTTCTTCTTTAACTTTGCATTCAGGGAATTTCGTCTTGAAACCTAACCCTCGTAAAATCTTCCCGGTCAATAATAAAAAAAAATGTTTGTCGTTTAGAATAAGTAGATGTATGTAGATGTATTTCCAGGCTGCAGTCGTTGGTACGCTGGTATCTATCCACGACATCATAGAATTGCTTCAACCACCAACCACACTTTGTTGGAACTCAGTTTATAAAAATGCTATCTAGCTGGACGCTATTATTGGTCTAAAATCATTAGTGTCGTTAATTTTCAGAATTAATCATAAAACATAGAAGTATTTTTTAACCAGCATTAATGTTTTACTTATATCTTTTTAAATCTTAATTGTAACTGTTCTCGTCCGATTATTCAAGACCATTCTATGGCCATTAGTAAAACAAGTAGTAATATTATTTCGAATTTTATTTTGAGATCAAACATTGTTAACTATCATAAAACTTTAATTTTTCCTCCTCCCCCGGTATTTTGAACAGGAGTAGAGGTTCATCCCTGGTTTCCTGTTTAGAACCGGGTTTCTCGTTCCTTCTCCTAATGACTCCTCATTCTCTTTTCACGCCCAGTAACCCCTTGACTCTTAGTGGCATCATCGCCTTACTTGCGATGAATTAATTTTAAAAAATGTAACTTTTTCACATTAAATTTAGTTGCTCTTCGTCTGGCTATTCAAGACAATTTTCTGGTCATTTGTAAACAAGTAGCAATATTATCTCGAATTTTATTATGAGAGAAAACATTATTAACCAGAAAATCTTTTTAATTTGGATCATTTATCATCTTAATTTTAATAGCTTTTCATCAGAACTATTCAACTCTATCAGTTTATGCCCCAGTCTATTCAATAATATTATTTTGAATGTATATCACATTCATCATCACAGTTTCAACTGTATAACTCTACCTTGAGTGTCTCTCAAGTGTCTCTACCGGTTTAAACTTAATACAAATATTGGTTAACAATATTTAACAATATGTGTAGCAGGTCATTCTTATAATGAATTCCAATTTTCTTGGTGCACCCAAATAGTGACCATGTACCAAACCAGATAAATCGAAAATGAGGATCAGAATTATCGAGAATCAAAGATTTCCCACAACGTCGTAAATAGCAGTTTTAAAAATGTATGTGAAAACTCTAACTCTACCGATATGAAATTGGAAAATTTTGCGCACTGTAAATTCAATTAAATATTATGACTAATGATACGTAAACACAACATCAAATATAACAGCAGTGTCAATCGTTCGAGGTAAATACAGAGTAAATTCATACTGGACCTTCAGCATCGTCGGTTCTCACAGCTCAAACATTAAGAGGAGCTATTACGATAAGGTAGGGTTTCAGAGTTCGAGATCTGGCAAAGGGCCTATTTCCTAAATTGCTCTATTTACTACCAGCCCTAGAATAATGATTTATAGCGATGAATATCGACTGAAATTAAGATAAAAAGAATATGAAAGGAGATGACTGATGATTAATAATGCTTCACCTAAAAATAATGTTCAAAATAATATTTTTGACTGATGGGTATAGACTGAATTATGTCTTGAATGCTCATAAAAGCAACAAAAATAAGATTTACAAAGATACGAGTCAAACATTAATGATGGTTAATATTGTTTCGTCTAATAATAAAATTCAAAATAATAACATAAGAACTAATACTATGACATAAATCCACCTGTAGAGGGCATCTAATGAGAATCTAATTCTCTACTTTAGCTAGTTAGGGTATAAGGCTACATCAATAGGTTACATTTTGAAGATCGAACTCACAAAACTAGCGGATCGATCCGTGCGATGCTATTAATAAAAAGCGAAAGACAATATTATTTACTTCGATTTGCTCAAGATTATTTGGGGACGTAATGGTTATCGACCGCACTACATTACCGAGATAAATTTGCTGTTAACTGCGTGTTTGCAGATGTTCTTGTTCAGTTCGAATACATTAAAAAACATCATAACTTACACAAAATAAACCTGTTTTACACTGGTTATTTTAGTTTGTGTCACCAAACCCTGTTTGATTTCAAAGCGAAAAGAAATAAAGCAACACACACCTGTAACAAAAAAAATAAATAAATAAATAAAAGAAAGAAAAAAAATCGTCTGCTCAAAACAACCGTTGAATTTTAAAAGACAAATTTTAACGTCAAATATACACCATAAACAAGCCGACAGTTATTGAAGCCAGAGACCATTTTTCTTACGAGGAACATTTAAAAAAATTCAGTCTGTCCCATTCCGCCTTTCCTCGGCACCAGGTAAGCCATCTTAGAAAATTTGAAAATCTGTAGTCGTGTAAAAAGGAATAAATAAAAATATTCAAAAAATATTTAAAAAAAATAAAAAATAAATAAAAATACCCCCAAATTTCACCCTGGAAATAAAAATGCGATTAAAGATCTGAGACACGTCAGTACTTAGTTTCCTGGGTTGAATTAGAATTTTATTCATATTTATCTTGTTTGCAACTCGTTTTGATATCTATTGATAGCTCGGTTTTCCAGAGGGTTTAATGCATTTGTATGAGGCGCAGTCCGAATTTAAGGGAGATTCGGTAATAATTTGTTGATAGATTCCCCGGCTGTCTTTCATGTGGTGATTAGAACGACGACCACCAGCTTTGAATTGACCTTTGTGCCACACAGCTTCTTCCTAGTAGCACGTTTCCAGGTGTTGCGATTAAGCGGAAGACATGACGATCAGTCACCACCAGTTTTCATATACATTGCTTTACAAAGGGCACAAGCCAAGGAAAAAAAAATAATAAATAAACATGCTGTATGATTTGAGGAGAAACTAAAAGGAAGAAGTCTAGGTTCAGAAAGAAACGGATCAATGATTTTCCTTATAGATTCTCTGAAATCACTTTCATGTTATGGATCACACACACACACACACACACACACACATATGTATATAAAGAGAGGAAACAGTTAACGGTAGAGAGAAAAGCAAAACATTATGTTCACTGATGCATGCATTTATATGCGTTCTTATATGTCCAATAGGTTGTGACTAATAAAATGATCAAGGACCATGTCTAAATATAAAGTTATGGGGTCGGCTTAGAAGAAAGTACAAGCAAAAGAAATGGTTAGATGGCTAGACATGAAGTAGGGTACCATTGAAAGCCATTATTACCGGAAAACGGGTTCTCTGTACGCTCTTTTGTATCATTGAAGGAATTGATGTAAGCGAACATAATTCGGTTCCTTTAGTTGGCCAGTCTTTTCGAGGGGGGCAGAGACGAATCATGACGTGATTGTCGGCAATACTAGGACAGATTACAGTAAAGGGGCAAGCATAGGCTAAGGTTCATCAAACAACAATTTGGTAACCAGGTGACTGTAACACAATGATATAAGATCTAGACACGACCCACTACAACGATTTTCCGTCGAGACCATAGAAAATGGTCTTTTTCCACCCTCCTTTTTAGTTTGGGGTGATCCTTTCTTAATCTAATTTTATCTGAATGCCTCGTTTGGTGTGGTCCATGTTTTTGCAAATAAGGATTTCCTTGAATATCAAATTGAAATATACTGAAATTCTATTTAGGCGATTTTGTTCATATTCATAAGACGATCTGAAATTTAATTCAGAACTTAATATACTCTCCATTACGTTTCGTTGTCCCACAAGTTGTAGGTATATAAATTAAATAATTTATTATTATTACCTTATACTAGTTAGTTAGAACTAAGTTGCTCGTTTTAGCTGTTATAGCTACATATTTTCATCGATTGGCCTCAAGGCGTTTCTTCAGCTCCCTTTCGTTCGTTCTTTTTCTTGTGTCTGTCGTATTTGATAACCGTTTGGGGAATTATTTAATCGAACCCTTTATTCAATCGACGGTGGTTAGTCCACACTAGAAGACATTTCGTATTAGGAATGGTTTTGTTCTTTTTTAAGATAACGCTTTGACACTTGAAGTGGGGTACTCTATTGTACAATTTGTAAGTGCCGATTAGAGCAGTCATGTTGGGGGAAATTTTTTACATTCTAAAATAGCGTGATGGTTCAAATAAGCGTTCTGTCGGAATTTTTTCAAAATATAAGTTTGATAAACGGGGAACAAAATAATCGTGCTGTGGAGAAAATTATCTGAAAAATAAAACTGCAGTGACAAATAAGCGCTGTACCGGGGAGAATAATTTAATCCTGCCAGCACCTGTATTTGATACATCTTATCAAAACTTATAGTAACATAGTTGACGTTATGTATTAGGTAATCACATATGAAATGACGCATTTTTTTTGTTACCTGTTGATCCGGTCGTCTAACGAAGTAACCTCCTTAGTATATCTTACCTTTATCGCCAAGCTTCAAGTTTCAATGAACGCAGTGCATCAAACGGCCATTATACCCCCTCACTTGCTTGCTTTTAATAAAAAAAAATTCAAATCAACAGGAGAAAGAAACGGTCACACAATTCCATGTCGAAATAATATTTTTACCTAGCAACCAGAGAAAAGGCCAACTACAACATGGAAATTAGTGACGACTCACAAACTTAATTCTCAAAGACTGTCCCTTCTATAGATTCAAAGACGGATTTCGCCCTTCCTTATTCCTGTTTACCTGACAAATATAATCTCCAACTATTTAAGTGTATGTCAATCGACATCTCCAGTTGCCTTGATCTATCCACTTCCCTTCTCCACATCCTTTCCCCTTTCATTCCTATCTGCTCTCGCTCCAAATCTTCTGTAACCCCCTTACCTTGATCGATCCACTATCTTTCTCCACATCCTCTCCTTTACCACTCCTATCTGCTCTTCTTCCAAACCTTCTGTAACCCCTTGCGTGCTAGTGGCTTCCAGCCTTGCTTGGGGTGAAAAAAAATATGAACCAATCTTGACTTATTCCTGACTTTTCTTTTCAGATAATTTTTCTTTCAATATATTGTTACTCATAAGCCAAATGAAAATGATTACAATGAAACAATGTCAAGTAATCTTACTGTATAAGTACAAACTGGGGAAAAGAAACATTTTCGCGTCGAATTATCACATGCGATGGGAAATGGATACTCTTTGACAACAGTAAGAGAGTAGGCCAGTGGTTAGATGCAAGTGAATCACCGAAACAATTCCAAAAATGTCCACTGCATCCTAAAAATTAATGGTTACGTGTGGTGATCTTTCAAAGGGGTTATTCATTCTTGCCTCAAAGGAAAACGATAACAGCGACTTCGTATTGCGGAGAAATTGAATGCATGCACGAAAGTTTTGATTATGAAACATCTTAGACTTGTGAATAGAGATGGCCCCCCTAATTATTCTGCACGACAACACACGGCCGCACGCTTCTCAATCAGCTGTCCAAAAGTTGCATAGCCTGAATTATAAAATCTTGCCTCATCCTCCATATTAACTTGATATCTCTCCTGCTGATTATCATTTATTTTACGCATTTGGAGCTTTTCATACGCGATAAAACATTCTTCAATAAGGAAGAAGTAATCGAAGCATTTGAACTGTTTATCTCATTAAAGCATGAGAATGTTTTTAAAGATGGAATCAAGAATTTAGAGGTACATTAGAGATTAGTCATTCATCAAAACAGTGCCTATTTAAACTAAATAAATTCATTATTAAATATTTCAGAAGCGTTTTTTTCTTTTCCTATAAAGTGCGTCATTTCATGTGTGATACCTAATAAAAGTTCAATTCTCTAAGGTTCTAGTGAATATTAATACTCAAGGCTATAGAACCCAGTCTGTCCTGCTATTTACCATGTTGAGGAACTTAAAGAAAGAATTAAATATGAATGCAGTAAAATGGCAGAGGAAACTCTCTGATGTGTTAATGAATCATTCCGGCATAGAATCGAAATGTTTTTTGAAAAGGAAGGAGTACATTTTGAAAAAAAAACAATTAAATAACTAGTAAATAGCATTTTCATGTGTAATGATACTCTTAATAAAATAACCCCGTGGTGCACAAATTTTGTTTAACTCTGTATATTTAGAATTATATGAATAATTAGAAAAAAATAATTGAAAATGTGTATGACACATTTTTTAATTGTTGTTAACCGCATGAATTTTAACTAAGAGAAAATAATCGATTATGCAGAACGAATAATGAAAATAAGTAATACATAATTAAATTGAACGTAGAAAATCACAAAGAAAAAATCATTTTGTAATCGGCCTTTTGATATGAGTAACCGTTCCGTTTCGCAGATGGCGGAAGGAAACGTGTCCTAGAAAAACTTATTGATATATTCAAAATTATTAGTACTTTTATTTAAAGCACCAAGATCCTTATTCAAACTTATGAAAACATGCCTAAGTACTTTTATTCAAATTTGTAAGGGTATTACTTTGAAAAAAATTTGAAGTCAGCGTCGTCGTAGATCGCTATTTCAAGGGAAGTCGACCGCGTCCTTTTATATCGGATGAGTTCTTGTGCGGTTGATTAGAACAACATGGGAACAGCATACTTTTTTTTTATCTTTACACCATGGGAAGTTGATGAAACCCATCGTTTCTGTTTTTTCCCTTGCCACTGTGGACTTGTATGCTTCAAAAGAAAGGAGCATCGATTGTGCAACAATCTTCCGCTCAAAAATCATGCGCAGTAGATTTCCAGATAGCATTCATGGCTTATGGGATTGATATTCGCTACTGAGGTCAGCGCAATCGACGGTTGTGGGGGACAGGACAACATTTGTCTTGGCCCGAGTGTACGCGCTCGGATTCCCCATATTAAAACCGAACTTGTGTCACACGCGGTCTGTTTGGGGAGGCTAGGGTAAATAATCATTTCATGGCTTGAGGGTAAGTCTTATTGAAAGGGAGTAGAGAAATACAGGGAAAGGTTTTAGAAAATTTCAGAGTAATAATTGATTTTTTAGGATATCAAAAAATTAATGGGGTTAGTGGGTGCACATGCAACCCCGTGCAACCCTCGTTACCCCCCCTGGTTCACCGCCAGATGCGCCGCAGCCATAACTCACCAAAACCACTATTTCAAGATTTATCGTAAGGAGCAAAGTAATTGGGCCTTAACTGCATTCAGGACTGCCCGCAATTACTGCAAAAAAAGTTCTAGAAAGCGCCAAGTGCAGCTAGGAGCGAGCAAAGCAGACAAAGTTTGAAAAGAAACAAATTGGATCCCGTGAATTCTGGAAGAACATCAACCAAATCATGAAGAGAGGGTAAAGCAGCTATGTCCACATTTATAAACGGCCCCGGGGTCATATCTTCCTTGAAATAGTACGTGAACCCCTTTGCCTCGTTTTGCCTCTAACTCAACGCTGGATGAGAAAGACCGTTCCCTCCCCAAATTCGCACTTCTTACTGAGCACAATCTCATTAATATTACCATCACAGTACGAGAAATCTCTACACTTATCAAAGACATTGACCATAAGTAAGCCACTGGTCCAGACAAAATTCCAGTGGTTGTCCTTAAGAAAATCAACCCAGAATTATCCCCAATTTTAGCAAAATTATTCAACTGCTGTTTGAAGGAGAAATCCTTCCCAAGCCCGTGGAAAGTGTCAAGCGTCAGCACAGATTTCAGGTAGGCGGGCGTGCGATCTTCTTCGTCCCAGTACAGACCTATCACTCTCTTTAGTATCATCAGCAAGTTTTTGACGCCATAAGATCGTCAAACTTCTAGAAAAGAACAAACTCTTTATTGACGGGCAGTATGACTTTCGGTCGGTTAGATCCATTGCCGACCCCCTAACTACCATAACTCACAGAATCAGCGAGGCTCTTGTCGACAAACACACCACGAAGACCATAGCTCTAGATATCTCAAAGGCCTTTGACAAGATGTACAAAGGCTTACTACACAAGCTCTCCAATTACGGAATCACCGGAAGGGTCTTCTCGATCATAAAATCCTTCCTAACAGGTTGATCACTGAAAGTAGTTATCAATGGCCGGTCCCCCGGAGCTGTCCCCCGAGGGTCACTCCTCGGACCAATGCTCTTTGGGATCTACATAAATGATTTTCCTAAGTATATACTCAGACCATTTGTTAAAAATCTATGTTGATGATACGACTATATACGGGCGCACCGCTAAAACTCTCGATGATCAAAGGTTGGTGACTAATCTCTCTTCCGATCTCGCACAAACTACCCGTTGGGAAAAAACTGGCTGATTACATTCAATACTTCAAAGATTATCCATCATCGCCGATATGACGCCGAAATACCATCACCGGGGGTCCTCTCGGCGAAGCACCGTGTCTTGAAAGAATGATGGGTCTCAAAATCACACCCAAGCTCAAGTGGAATTCGTACATACGACCCATTGCTAAGGATGCAGGTAAAATGCACAGCTCTCTGTACCACTCCAGTAAGTACTTGATTTTCCTGCTATCCTCTACTTTTACAAGTGCCAGATCAGGCCAAAAATAGAATACTGTTGTCATATTTGGACAGGAGCTGCAGTGACCTCACTCTTCAGCCTTGACAGAGTTCGAAAGAACCCCCGAGCCCTTCATCGTCACTCCCATAGGTCGGATGTGGTAAGTCTCTCGCTGCTGTACTGCTACATCCATGGAAAGTGCTCGGACGAACTAAATTCCCTGTTCCCGCCAAGGCAAACCTTCATGAACACGCCTTGCCATTTACATAGTAGCTATTCACCCACATTCTCTCCGTATTCCATTCGTAAGACGCAAGTTCCTCTCGAACAGCTTCTTCCCGTGAACCGACTCCCAACTGGGTGTTTCTCTGATCACTACGACCTTAACCTGTTCAAGGCTAGGGCTAAGCATTATCTTCCACTCCTGTCCGCACAAATAACCTCCACACGTAACCCTCTAAATCTAGTGAACCATGGGTTATGTAAAGGTTGAACCTCGTTGTAAAAAAAAAAAAAAAAGCCTTCGATAGTAATTTTGTCTAATTACTTTTGTTTTTACTTTAATTTTAACAGAGATGAGCCAACTACCAGGCAAGCAGAATAATGTATTCTGCTGGGGATCCAGAACATTCGTCTAAGGAACACTGACCTAAGGAATATTGGTCTATTTATTTAGATAATTGTGGTCTAATGTGAGCTGTCCATAAGATCTTGCAATAAGTGTCTTAAATATTATTCTGTAATATCGTGAATATCAATAAAACTGAATATTTTGAACACGAAGAAAGTGTTAATTTATTTAAAATATTATTATATACCAATGGTCCTTATATGCGTATTCTATAGACCGATGACCTTAGACGTGTATTCCTTAGCCAGATTTCCCTTAGATCCATATTCTCCTAATAAATGAAGGAAAAAAGAAATTATAGCTATTTTGTCAAAAATTATTTCCGACATTTAAAACAGCTGTACATAGGATGCTTGAGAATTACAATCGAGATGTGAGAGGATATTTCTGTATAAAGACGACTGGATAAAATCGAGTATATTTAAAGAGCGTTTTTAATCTCTATTGCGTTGAACGGGTTTTCTCTCAGGGAGACCCCATGCTTTGAGAGCCTCTAGGGACTTAAGTAGAACTCCTATGTACGAACGATCGCTAAAGATGCTGGAAGAAATGGTCCCCTGTACCACACCAGTAAGTACCTGGCTCCTCATGTTATCCTCTATCTTTACAAGAGACGGAAAATGGAGTACTGTTACCTTGTGTGGACAGGAGCTGCCCAGTCTTCACTTTCCAGTCTCGATAGAGTTCAAAAGCGTCTACGTTGCCTTATTGGTGATACTGTATTTTCCACCTGTTGAAACTTGACTAATGCATGGAATAATAAGGCAAACACAAAATGTACTTAGAATAAAATGTATTGAAACAAGAAAGGGTACACAATATTTACATATAGTCTTTTGTATATTTCTGGGAAGACCGTTCCTGAAGAATGTGTTGACTAAGTCGCAGTTGGGCAGAGTCTCTAGCGAATCTCTTGATTCGCCTCCCTGTCTTCCCGGTACCAACCATATTTATATCGTCGGTACTCCGCTATGCAAATTAGGTGGATCCTACCACAACACCACCCGACAACCTCTTTCTTCCAGACGAGATGTCACAATCTTCTGTTGCTATTTCAATATAAAATGATGAAGTGAACAACATTCCTTAGTGCTACCAGTTATAAATTTCACTCGTTCTGGGTATGATGATAAACTACATCCAGCAGCAGACGTCTGATCGGGAGGTTTTGAGGAACGTGGAACCACCTCTTAATTGCTGTTGTTTCCAGGTCCAACCGAGTAGCAATTGTTAGGATCTCTGCTATGGGCAAATAGTTAACCGCAAAACTGAGGTTAAAAGACTATGAAAGTATAAAAAAAATACCGTAATATATTTTCAACAGACTCCAAGGATATTGCCAGCAATACATTTTTGTAAAAAAAAACAAAAATGACCCGAAATACATTTTTGTCAAAGAAATTACTAATGCTTCCAAGAAAATTAAATTTTGCATTTAATGACCTATAAAGAGTTGATATGCCGCTAAACAAAATAAAACTTCACAGCGAAGACCCACCATTCCATGCACATTTTAGTGAACCACTCTCTTTCCCTTCGTATTCCATTGGTGAGATGTAAGTTACCCTCGAACAGCTCCTTCATACGAAATGCTTCTTTTGACTTTCTCATATATCCCCATAAAGTGTACCCATTAATGTTCACTCTGTAATCCTCTACCTTGAGTAGATTGCTCCATGTACAACGTCAATATTATTGTAAGAAAAATGTATATTTTAATAATCCACAGCGCTTGCATTTGTTTTGCCGTGTTTTTTTTTCTCCAGTAAATATATTTTCTGATCGTTATATGCAATATTTAACGTTTCAAAAGAACTTTCAAATAAAAATTCTGAAGAACAGGGGTTGGACAAAATAATTGAAACACTTGTTAAATTCAAAGAAAATTTATTTAATATGGAGTTAGTTCTCCTTTAGCTTCAGATACAGATTTAATACGTCTAGGAATGGAATCATACAGCTTCCTGACTTCATCCAGAGGAATTTTCAGCCATTCTTCCATTAACAGCTGCACCAGCTCTTTAAGACACGATGGTAGAGTATAGCATGTTGCTCCAAAATGCACCACAAATGTTCAATAATATTGATATCTGGAGATTGGGGAGGCCACTCCATGTGTTCTAGCTCACTTTAATGCTCTTCATACCAATTCTTAACCACTCGAACGGTATGTATTGGAGCATTATCGTCTTGGAAGATGCAGTCACCATCAGGGAATAAAGTCTGGGCTATTGGATGAACATGATCTCCCAAAATGTTTTGGCAATCTTTGCTATTGAGTCTACCATGCAGGGCAACAATTGGACCGAGACATTTCCATGATATGGCGGCTCAAACTATCACTGATCCACCTCCATGATTCATTGTTGGAAGAAAGCAGTCAGGGTTGTAAGCTTCTTTGGGCTTCCTCCACACACAAACTCGTCCTGAAGTTGGGAAAAGAGAAAAACTGGACATGTTTGAAAATATGACTTGCTTCCATTGGTCTGCAGACCAGGCATTATTGATCTCTGCACAACTTCAACCTCTTCTGAATGTTGCGAGTGGTTTCCTTACGGCGGCTCTTCCATGATATCCAGACTTATGGAGCTCATGAGGAACAGTTTTAGTAGAAACTGGACTATTCAGATGATTATTCAACACAGCAGTCACTTTGGCCGCAGTAGTCCGATGATTTTTGCCACATTCCGTTTCAATGGACGTCGGTCCCTGTCAGTAAGTTTGCAAGTCTGGTCAGAATTGCTACAGTTGCTAGAGGTTTTGCCCTGTTTCTCGAATTGCGTTATAGTACTTGATATGGTAGCTCTTGAAAAACCACATAGTTCAGCAACTTTAGTGATCGAGGCTCCTGCCATTCGAGCTCCAATAATTTGCCCTTTTTCGAACTCGGAGAGGTCACGCATTTAGCTTAAATTTTACTAAATTCTAAAAATAAATAAGTCAAAGACAGTAAATTAGATAAATAAACGTATTTACAATCGATATAACATGCAATTACGGAGTTTTAGTTAAAGTTCTTAATATAATAGGTTTTTGAAATATAGGAGTGAAATTTGCACCTGTTCCAATTATTTTGTCCAACCCCATGAGATTTATATAATTTATGGATTTTAAATAAAAGAAATATTCATAAAATTACTAAACATTTTACATAAAGATACATTCATATGAAATAATGGCACGTATGCTTTGAATGAAATAACATACATGAATAAAGTTATATTTTTAATATGGCATACACTTAAGTACATAGACGATCATGGGTCCTCCAGAGAGCTCTTTCCTTTATTATATGAGAATTGCCATGGTATCTTGCGGAAATCTAGTAAAGGGGTCTCCCGTTGGTTCCTCCAATGTTTGGAATTAACAGTTGTCCGTCTCTTAAATAGCTTACCTCGCTAGAGAGGGAAACCAGTCTACTTTGCTGTTTGACCCAATAGCTGGGTGGGAGAGAAAAGATGGATTCATGCCTGTCTCCAAGGCATTTATACGAAAATGAACGCTACAGAAGAAGCCGGAATTTGAACTCGGCTCGCCGATTCTCTTTTCCACGCAGTTACGATACTCGCAGTTATGTTCATTATGAATATAGGTATCTTTATCTACTCCTTTTAATCATTTCAACCCACACAAGGCAGTAAAACCACTCAGAAGCAAGGGGTATAAGAGAATATGAGAAAAAGTTAAAAAAAAGACAAAAATTAAGACGACAGAAGATAACGATTGACATTGCATTTAAATGTTTGAAGATCAAATATAACTTGAAAGCAAGAAGCTGAAAGAGAGTTCCACAAGCGTGAAGTGCGAAAGAAGTAACTTTTAGCACAGTTCTTACGGTTATATCTAGAAATTTTAATTGTTAAATGATGAGACCTTACCGCCAATCTAGTACTGCGTTCGAACTCGTAAAATCTAGATACCAAATAGGAAGAATAACCAGAACGATTACCATGAAAGTATTTATAGAAATGGCACAGGGAAGCTGCTTTACGGTGGTGGGAGAGTTGCTGAAGCCGAGATGTCAGGTCAGGACCAATAACATTGCGGATTGTTCTTTTTATTTTATCAAGAATCTCCAAATATATAAATGCCAAACTGGATGTGGCAGCAATATTTAATGCATGGCTGAAGGGTGGACCTATAAATGAGTGAAAAAGAATCTGACGAGAACAATTGGCTAGCACGACACAGTGATCCAGCTTTCTTATCTGCCGACCTAGCAGTTGGTTCAATATAAAATCATTCCATTTTATGTCAGAGGAAAACGTTAGACCGAGAAGTCGCAAAGCATCTATGCTTTGAATACAAAAATATTTATGCTCTTAAGGAAAGTAATTCTGTTTGATTAAAACTATTTATACTTTTCTGTATCGATATTATTTTCAATAACTGGACAGATGTTTTGAGTAAACATATTTTCAACTTTTTCACTTGACGCTTTTACATTTAGTATTCTGTCTACGTATGGAGACGTTACTCTCACGTTGTTGTTGATCTCTTCTTCTATATGACGTGTCCCTTGAGGACACGGCATATAGAAGAAGAAGGCTATCTTCTTGAGGCTATCATGGCTCTCCACTTGAGACTTGGGGTTATCATGTCTTCCCATAATCCCCCGTCCTTTTTAGCTCTTTATAAATGTCATCTTTCTGTTATCTCACCTGAAACTTGTTCCGCCATCGATTTACTCAAGCTTGCTAGGCAGGTTATGCACTGTTTCTCTCTGACCTTCTTGCCTTCAGTCTGTCCTTGTGAGTAGCAAATTTTTCAAGCTCGCTTTCCTCATCATGTGTCTCATTCCTGATGGAAGAAGCAGTTGAAATTTATAAGGCATAAGGTATAAATGTTCTAAGGCATAAGGTATAAGGTATAAATGTTCTAAGGCATAAGGTATAAGGTATAAATGTTCTAAGGCAGAAGGCATAAGGTATAAATGTTTTAAGGCATAAGGCATACGATATAAATGTTCTTTTTGTTTCCATTTTCTCTAAAACTTTGTCGTTGCCCACAAGTTCGGTCCATGGTATTCTCAGCATCCTTCTGTAGAGCCAAGTTTCTGTTGCCTCAACTCTAATTTTTTCACCTGTGAGGAGATTGTACAGCATTCTTGACATATAGGAAGACTGGTATTACGTAACAGTTCAGTATTCTTTTCACTGTTTTTAACGATATTTTTCTGTTTCTTAATACTTGACTTTTGGAACGCATCATTTGGTATCCCATTTTGCCTTCGAATGTCAGTGGAGCATTTTCCGTTTTCTGGTATAACACTTCCCCCTTATTTAAATTATTTTGCTTGTTTTTTGTATCTTCCATTTGTAATTTGCATATTGGGCTATTCCTTGTGCTAACAACCATACATTCTTTCTTCTTAGCATTGAGCTTTATTCACCTCTAGTGTTTGCTATTTGATGTGAGTGACGGCATTCAGGTCTTATTAATTTGAATACGTATTAACGGATATATGTGATAGCTGCTTTTGGAAACTTGAAATTCGTTTAGTAATAATCCGGGGAAAGTAAGCCTTTGCTGATTAGCAGAGGTTTCAATTTTATAGTGTTTAAGTATCATTGGATTGGTACATTAAGTGAGAGATTCGTAATTATTTTATTTATTTATTTTTTTTGGGATATGAGATGTTCAATTTGCTTTCAGACCGACTTTCGGTATGGTGTTAATTAGAAAATAAACTCACGTCAAGATAGGTAGGCATCAATACATCTCGCGAAATAATGGTAGCGCCCCTTTTGGGAAACATTGTTCTTTTGCGAGCAGCGTTTGCAATGGATTAACAGACTAATCCTAGAATGGCGCTCTCTCCTGCAGGTGTGATAGATGAAGCTGGAATGTGGAATGGAGGTCTGACATTGATCGCCCTGCTTGCTTCGTTCTCTACTGATCTCCAACAGTTGGTTTCGCCTTTCCCGGCTTTCGTGATTCCTGCGTAAATAGCACGGTGCCAGCAGCCGCAATCGTCTGCTAGCTGTTCTCAGCAACGAGTATCGATTCCTGTGCGCTTCAGATTACGTTTGCAAACGTTCTTGAAACGTAGTTTGGCACCCTATAGGTCCAGCTCAGTATACATGATGAATTTTGGTATACGGTCCAAAGGCATAACTTATATACTGTGTTCTTGTTTTGACAGCCGGATGAATGGCGGCCTTCAAAACAAGAACGCAGCAAATAAATGGTACAAATAAAAATTAACAATTCCAACATTATCTTAGTGGAAACAGAATTATAGTGATGTTCTTTTGTTCGAATCAAATTGCCATGAAAATACATGATTGAAAAAGTAGATTGTGAAACTATTACTTAGTTCCCAAAGCCTTTCGACATATAAAGCACTCTATCTCTTAAACGAATTAACGTAATATTTTAAAACCTTGTCTTAAAAACGGCTATTTTATAAGAGAGAAACATATGCTTGAATGCAAATATAATTCTCACAATAAAATTGTTGTAACCTAGGCAAGATTACTGAATAGAATAATCGCACGAAGGTTAGTAATGCACAATAATACTTAGGACAGGAACAACACATATAAGATTGCCAAAGGCGCGTAGAAGAAGTAGTCAACTGCTACAAGTGAGTCAAATGAATTCCACAATGAAACTCCAACTGCAGGATATCTACCAACCGCCCCACGCGGTCAGATGTGGCACAACGCCGAAATTAATGTGGGTTGCCCTAGCCCGTACGCTCGGCCAAACGTTCCACGCAGACCCCGTCTAAAACGAGGTCGGATAGCTGTTTCCCGGAAGGAGACTCTTGCCCTTCGACATAGCCTCGTCTGGGGATCCTCTCTGTCCGGGGGCAGAGTGTTTGACCAGCACAGCTGAAGATGAAACTTCAACTGCAGACCAACATACAGTATTTACTACTGTATTTATGTAGATGTGGACATAACCGTTATCGTTCGTATGTATGCTACAATAAAAATGTTACTGCATGTGGATGTTCATTGTCCCGTAAAACAATATCCCTTCAGTTCAAAACAAAAGAAACAAATAAAACCAATTTC
The DNA here is from genome assembly GCA_964036315.1 of Acanthosepion esculentum. NCBI lineage: Eukaryota > Metazoa > Mollusca > Cephalopoda > Sepiida > Sepiidae > Acanthosepion > Acanthosepion esculentum. The sequence continues at coordinate 40,474,047 of OZ038478.1, read as the reverse complement.
AAATTCATTTACATTCACTTTCACACAAATACTCTTGGGAAAGTCATGAATCCATCTATTCTCTCCCGTCTATGGATGGTAGACACGGCTATGAAAGGCAGACGGATCTCTTTCGTCCTGATTGGTCACCAGTTAAGGAGAAGATTTTATGTTATTTTTTTAATGTGCAGGTAAAATAAAGGCTAGCTGCTCGGAGCCGATTTCGAATTCCAATCGAGTTCGTTAATTTCACTTTCGCACAAATATTTTTGGGAACGATATCACTACATCTATTCTCAACCATCTATGAGTTAAATGGAAAAGCAGATATGGCTTTGTAGCCACGATTGGTACCAGACTAGGAGAAGGTAACTGAATTCAAAAGTGTATGTAGCCCTTGCGACGTACATACTATACATCCATGGAAATAGCGATAATAATATTAGCCGTTGCTCTACATTTAAATATTTGACATTCCTTGACCGAACGGCCAGTATTGATGTCGGTTGAAATTAATGAAATATTTGTCTTAAAAGAGTTTTTCATAAAAATATTTTTCTCAAGTCCAGTCGCTGTTATCGCGTTTTCTAGTATTGATGGCGGTGTCCTTCTGAACCTTTTATGTGAAGTAGTGTTGAACGGTAACATCTTGATTATATCATTATTTTCCCTTCGGGTTACATGTACTATCCATTTGAGGTGTTGCTACCCTTGGTAGTTATGTGGTTTCTGTTATTTGGTGAATTTCTTTGTGATTCTGTAGCGCAATGTTCAAAGCCGAATTGTTTTTGCCAAAAACTTCAGCTGTCACAATAGCGTTTACAGTTAACTTTAGCGGAGAATTGTCGATTTTGTGATCTCGACTGAGTATTTTCTTGTTATCTACTGCATGATCTTTTATGAGCAAATACTTATTAACATTTCCCCTTTTTCTGCGTTCTGTAAAACAGAAAATGGTAATCAAAAGTGGCGAGGGGATAAAAAGAGCGACATCTGAAAATGAACTTTGATTTTTAAGCATTAAAATATTCCATTTCAAAATCAAAAACATTTTTTTTTTTTATCAAGAGAAAATAAATAATGATTAATCAGTATTAAAATTTCGTGATACAGAAAATTTTTTATGCAACTTTTATTTTTAGGCAACTTTTTGGTACGAAGTTTATATTTTCTAGGCTAAATTCTGAATGTCATTGACATACATTAATATCCATCGGAAACTTATTTTTGTTTCTTTTCTGAAAGTTTGCATCCGGGAAAAATATGCATTTAGCGTTATACGCTGTAAGAAATATAAATTATTCATGATGCAAATCATTTATAGAAACGAGAAGGCGTATTTCAGAGTGAGTTTATCTTGTACGTGGCAGTCTTTATGACCGCAGCTGGAAGCCGAGTCACATTTGTATATTTTCCTTTGAAGTTTATAACAGAGTTAGCATAGTTGTTAGCAGCATGGGAAATAAAATCAGCAAAGCTAGTTCGAATTCCGGCTAAGTACACTTCTCACCGGAGCTACATTTTAAGCTCGAGACGTTAAACTACTTGTCAATTCGCGCAGTCATATAGCGAGATACTATGAGCAAATAACGCACCACATGCGAGATAATAATTAGCGAGGTGAATCTGGTTTGCCATTACTATTGAGCAAATATTTGTACTTGAAGATTGCGTGAAACTTCGAGTCGTGCTATCAACTTTCGGTATTATGTATATTCACTAATATATATATATATATTCTTTTATGTGCCGTGTCCACTCAGGACGTAGGCGATCATAGCTCTCCACTTGCCTCTGTTCCTTGTAGCTCTCAATAAGTTTAGTCCCTTTGCTACATCTCACAGACCCTGTTCTGTCATCTACTTGTTTACGCCCGCTTGGTATGTCACGCGTTGCTTTCCCACGTCTCTCTTTCCCCCTATTCGACCTGTGACTATCAGATTATGCAAGCCCTCCTTTCTCAATGCGTGTCCCGGAAAGTTCCTGATGTTAAATATAAGTTTTCTTCCACAACCTCATCGTTGCCCACAAGCTCGGTCCATGATATCCTTAACGTCGTTCTGTAGAACCAAACCTCCGTTGCCTCGAGCCTTTTCTTCAAAATTCGCTGTGGTAAGAGAGGACAGATATCATGTAGAAGTTCAGTACTCTTTGTTAACCACGAAACCCTTCTGTCTAGCCTTCGGAATGCGTCTCTGGCCATCCCAATACGTCTTCGGATCGCACTTACGTTCCTCTGTCAGAACATTTCCAATATATTTAAATTTCCGCACCTGCTTGATTTTAGTGTCTCCGAAATGTAAATCGCATTACAGGCTCGTCCTTTTACTGATGAACATACATTCTGTCGTCTTTTAGTTTATGCTTAGTTCCTTCTTTTCGCTACACACACACACACACACACACACACACACACACACACACACACACATATATATATATATATATATATATATATATAATACAAGTAAAAGATTTGTCACTTAGTTGATTGATGTTACCTTCAGCAACAAGAGTTTTGTAGACTTAACTTCCGGTAATCACTCTATCCACTCGTCAGAGGGTATATTATTATTATTATTATTATTATTATTATTATTATTATTATTATTGTTATTTTATTATTATAATGACTGTTATCAATGTTACGACTACTATTTTAATCCATTATCAACATTACGACTACTATTTTAATCCATTCATATATTCTTATAAAAATATGCCGCATTAAAAAATAAAATCAGTTAACTTTTTGTATATACATATATGTATATATATATATATATATATATATATATATATATATATATATATATATATATATATATATATATATATATATGATAAAAATATATTATATATTTGTTGCTAAAAATAATTTTAAGGTATACTACTGGATAAAAGTGCTCAATATCAGAGAGAGCCTGTATAGATATAAAAATATAGAGAAAATTGGAGCGATAATACAATAGAGCTTGCTACCCATAATATATATATATATATATATATATATATATATATATATATATATATATATATATATATATATATATATATATATATATATATCGGTGGAAATGATGGCATAAATAAAAATTATTATCACAACGTTTCGGCGTTTGTGCTCTCCAGTCGTTTTCTGATGTTTTCGATGCGGGTAACCTTCAGGGAATTTTGAACTGAAACGTTTATTTAATATTTATGGGTAGATTATTCTCTTTTAATTTTTATATATCCATACATACATGCATGCATGCATACATACATACATACATACATACATACATATATACATATATATATATATAATATTTTTTTACAAGAAGACAAAAAGCATGATCGTCAGTAAAAGGACAAATATCAAAAACACTAGATTATTTAAGCATATACATATGTCCTAGAAATGGTCAGAAAAATTGAAACAGTCTGACGCTGTAAATTTAATAAAGGGTTCAGTTCTAAATTCCCTGATGGTTACTCGGATCGACAAATATAACTTGACTGTCAGTGTTTTGTTTTTTATATTAAAATGTTTTCAATCTAGAAAAAAAAAATTCTTTTTCTCTTCGTTTTTTTTTTCTCTCACACATTTCCTTTTGTTATTATTTATTTTAGCTTTAAAATCAAATATCAGAACAGGGAGCCAGTGTTTTGGTTTGTGTAACTCCCTTGCATCTTTAGTCCTCTGATCACCGCCTTATAATAAGGGATTTGCCCCGGCCTCCTTCCCCACATATGACTGAGCAATGATTGGTGCACAGCTTCCCACGCCCATCAAATGACACGCATTAAAAGCATTGAATAGGTTTCCTTTACGTTTTACAAAGCCGAAGGATGAACTTCTTGAAAAGAAGCCTTTCATCCAATCATCAAATATGAATACGCAATAAATAAACCAATCCTCCCACACACCTGCACACATGTTTGTGTGTGAGTGAGTATGCGTGTGTGTGTGTGTGTGTGTGTGTAGGTGTGTGAATGCGCGTGCGTATGAAAATATATATAATTCTGTTATGTCATGTTTCACAAGAATTGTCGTCTTATATCTTTTACTTGCCGTGTCCGTTCAATGACTTGGACGATCATGGCTCTCCACAATTTCTTATCCTTAGTAGCTCTAAGGCATGTTAATCTTCTAACTATTGTTCGTCAGTTAGGCTATTGGTTGCTTTCCTCTGTTCCTCTTGCCTTCACTATGTCCTGTGAGTGTTAAATTCTCTAAGCCCTCTTTTTTTATTATGTGCACTATAAATTTCAACTCTCTTTTTCTGATTCTAAGTATGATTAACCCTTTCGTTTTGTTGCTGCGGCACATGTTCAGTCTATGGTATTCTCAGCATCCTTCTGTAAAACCAGATTTCTGTTGCCTCAAGTCTCTGAGGAGATTGTCCAGAGTTCACTGCCATTTTGTGCCTCTGTTACTGGTTTTGATTATTCGCTATATCTGTTCACACACTAAATTTGACATGAAGTGGAAAATCTATATTGAATACATTGCTAGGTCAACAGCTAAGAAAGTCGGTTCACTGTGCCGGGCGAGACATTTTTCTCTCCGAAAACTATCTTGCATATTTATAAGTCTATCATTCTTCCATGCTTAGAATATTACTGCCGTGGTCCGGTCCCCCCTGCTGTTTACCTGGAGATCCTAGATAAGATCCAAAGAAGAATCAGCAATATTATTGGTCCTGATCTGGCGGCTCAGTCACTTGCTCACCGCCGAAAGGTTTCCTCTCTGTGCGTTTTCTATAAATACTATCATGGTAATTGTTCGGATGAACTCTTTGCTATGGTACCTAGACGGTATGAATTTAAACGCAGTAATAGACAGGCGGCCAGGTTTCAGCAATTTACAGTTGGGGTAGTTTCATGTCGCCGTAACGTCTAAGCTGACAGTTTTTTTCTCGCACCTGTCGTTTGTGGAAATCCCTTCAGGCCTCATACTTTCCAGCCAACTTTAATCTGCAAGTGTTTAAATGCAATATCATTCGCTATCTGCTGTCCTCCTGATTACTCTTTTCTTTTTCTACTCATTCCTAATGTTTCTGTTCCTAATTCCTCCGCACCTTGTAACCCCTTGCTTATTAGTGGCTGTACCGCCTTGCTCTGGGTGATACCGATTATATATATATATATATATATATATATATATATATATATATATATATATATATATATATATATATATATATATATATATTCAAGTATAGGATTGGTATATATGGAATAAATTCCAATAACCAACAATTATTATTCTTAAAAGAGTGCTCAATACAGAGTAGAGCAGATATAATTATTTATTTAAATATTATAACATAAGTATTGTTATAAAATCACTACAAAAATAGCCATTTTGTTTCAACATTTCTGGTGTCTTATCAAGTGATGATGTTGAATGTCAACATTCAACATCATCACTTGATAAGTGATTTTATAACAATATTTATGTTATAATATTTAAATAAATAATTATATATATATATGTGTGTGTGTGTAGAGAGACAGAGACAGAGAGAGAGAGAGATAAAGAGATAGATAGATATAGGAATAAAACAGTCAATCATATAATAAACGAATGTCCATCCTCACGTTTACAGCACTCAGTATTCTACAGCAAGTAACTGCTGATATTTCTTGGGCACTTAATGAGGAAAGAGGGCTTGAAGAATTTGATACTGACAGGAAAGTGAAACAGAGGAAAACAACGCATATCCTACCTAGCATGACTGAATAAATGGATGGCGGAACAATGTTTAGGAGAAATAACACAAAGACAAAATATTATAAAGAACTACAAAGGAAAGGAAATTGTGGGAAGCGATGCTCTTCGGCCTTCTGAAGAAAACATATATATTCACCGCGATATACACTACAGTTCCAAAGTTTGAGGATAACCCTGGTAAATTTTTAAATTGGTCCCAAAAGTAGTTGTTTTGTACTTTAAATAAGAGAAAATTATTATACAAGGTTAAAAAAGTGTGATATTATTTTTTTTATTAGAAATGTTATTATGACAAAAAGAAAAAAAAAATTTTATAATTAAATTTTGCTTTCGTCAAAATATCCTCCTTTAGCCTTGACTATTGCAGCATAAATTTTGGCATTAGTTGCAAAAGTTTCTCAAAGAAGTTTAATAATTGATTCTATTCTTTTTTCAATGACTCTAAGACTCTTTTTTTTTACTCTTCTGCCGAGTTCGTCCCATGCTAATTCTGGGGGTGGCTTCAAACTGAACTGTAAGTGAATTATAATTATTATAATCTCCTTTCTTTATTTCAATTTCTACTTTTTGTTTTCCCCCACCTGCAGCTTTTCTGAAAGTCTCATTTAATTTTTCTAGAAAAGTGACTAACTTTTCTTCATCATTCAGTATTCGTTATAACAACTTCCGTTTTATTCTTTGTAACAAAACAAGAATGTATTATGTCAAAGGAATATATTAAAGATTTTCAGGTAACCAATCTTTGATGTTGGTAGATCACCATTAAATGCTGCTTCCGAATACCTGGACTTCCACTTAAGCTTCTCAGCACAACTGAAAAACTTTCTAGACAAAACTTTGAGGAAAGTGAAAAAACATTAGGCGCATGAGTTGGAAGAGGAAAAGTATGGTAAAACAAAATCGTGGAAAAAATGTGAAAACGTGGGAAAAAAACTGTCATTTATATTTAATCATAAAATGCTTCCCTTGATGTCGTCAGTAAATGAGAAGAAGTATCTCCAGTTTAAAAGGAAGAACAAAACGAAAAGCATCTTGTCAGCTTGGATCGTTGACATGGACGAAGGAAGAAAGCAAAATGTATAGAAACCGAGATATATTCAAGTAAAGATATCTATCCAGGGCACCATAGAAAAAACATTGTGTGTACAGAGATAGTGATAAAACCATCAATCGTATAATAGACGAATGCACATACTCAATCTTACAGCACTTTATATTACTAAACGATCAAACATCTAAGTACTGAGAAGGCTCAGTGTTGCTTAACTTAGGTGATCGAATGAGAATGGAGGTTTTCACATTATATGGCCCTGAGCTATACATAAGCGACAAATACGAATTTCTTTTTGACTTCAATGATGCCTGTTTCATATTGATTACCTTTCAAAAGCACAAAGTTATAAAGAATTTCACCCATGCAATGTATTTGCTTACGCACGTCACGTACAGTTCTAGAAAAGTAAATAAAATTATCACTGAATACTTAACGAAGAAGATTTCTGAAATTTGCTTGCTTTTATCTCCATATTTTTAGTCTGTTCTTCAATTTTTACATCACTTTATCAAAAAACCCCTAAAAGGGAATTACACATACTTAGAAACCTGAATTCTTTCTACTCGGAGTAACAAATGAATACGTGGTTTCTGATTGGAAAATGAATCACTTACTTGACACGAGTTGAATCGGTTATTGAATTAGTGTCGTCAAATTTCACGATTTATGCTCAACGGTGAATTTAAAATTCCAAAAGATATCAATAAGAACACTTTAAAGATGCTATAACTTTGAAGAGAATCATTATCATTCCATAAGTTGTTTAGCCTGTTTAAATCATTGTCTCAGTTGATTATGTCGTTTCGACTGGTCTGCTGACTTCTTCAGGTGTACAATTCGTAAGAGAACAGCGTTGTATCTGGTTTTCTTTTACAGTAAAAATGCTGGCAGCAAAGAATGACGATTCTAAACATTCCCAGTAAAATAAATACGAGTAGATAGTTTTGCCGATTTTTTGGTTCACACTTCTTGGTTTTTGATCAGTAGAGATTTATTTCCTGTTTAGGTTTGAATTTCCGGTTTCTTCTAAAATCTGTTCATTCTCTTTCACTCACAGTATCCCTTTGTTCCTAGTAGCATTACCGCCTTGCCTATTGTAAATTGATGGAAAGAAATCGCTCCACAAAGATGTTACCGTTCTCAGAGTAATTTTAATTCTCAGTAAAACGGAAGACAGTTGACTGCAGTAATATCCAAGCAAAATCATAATCTCTTGTTCCACTCAAACATATACGTAACATGTATTCTACTAAAATAAATTTACGTTCCGATAGGAAAAGATTTAGAAGATCGTTTGTTCAATTTTTCTCCAAAGTATCAAAATACATTGATCTCCATACTATTTTTCGTACCCCTAAGCAAGGTTTGTACCCTTACTCTCCCACCCAGTCCATGTTTTGCTATACTTTTACCCAAGCGCGTTAGTTAAATTACTCACTGTTTCCAACTGCTCTCTTGAATTCATTATACCCTGTGAGTGTCAAATTCTCCAAGCTGTCTTGCTTCATTATATTTTCCAAAAATGTCATCTGTCTTTTTCTGGTCCTAATCAAAAGTAACTTTTGCTTTCGCATTTTCATTAAAACATCCTCATTGCCCACACATTCCGTCAATGGATTTCTCAGCATCCGTCCATAGAACCTCATCTCAAGTCCCTATCTGTGAGAAGACTGTCCGGCATTCACCGTCATTTCCGAGGATTGATACTATATAGCAGTTCAGTACTATTTTCTTCGTTTCTAACGATAATTTTCTGTTTCTTAATACTTTGATCGGAAGTCATCTTTCTTTATTTCAATGCAAATTCGGATTTCTGTGATACATTTTACATCGTCTGCTAAAACTATTTTTCCTATAGTTAAGTTTCAGCACTAGCTTGATTTTGAAATTTCCAGTCCGTAAATCGCATCTTGGCTAACGTTCATTCTTTCTTGTTTCAATGTTAGTCCTTTCTTTTTACTTTCTTTTACTTCTCTATCTAAAGTTTCCGGTATTTTTTCTGTGTCCGCCATTAAGTGTTATTTGCGCATGTTATGCTGTTAAGACTGTATCCACCAATAATAAATCCTAGTAGGACTTGTAGTTCTGTTAGAATTGCCTCGCTGCAAGAGTTAAATAAATCCGTTGAAACGATGCATCCTTGTCTTACGCCACTTTCTATTTTTTTGTGTGAGTGTAAATACCCAATTTGTTTACTATCGGTATGCCGGCGTGTTTTTACCAGACAATCTTCTGGATTTTAATTAGAGTATCAATTCCTTTTTATATTTTCTATAATGTCATCTGCTAATTTAATATATATATTTACAACAAGAACATATTTACTACTTCAAGGATTGAATACGTCTCATATATGTATATAATAAAAGCAAATGTCAGTGTGGCACACTTTTTTAATTAAAGGGACACAACTCTCTAATTTTTCAATATCTCATGTCACAGAAATGTTTGATTCCCAAGTTTTTATTACTGCGATTGTTTTCGGCAAATTTTTACGTGATTTTTTTCTGGCGAATTTTTTGTACGATAATTTTTATAACTTGGAAATAAATTTGGGAATAATTGAAATTAATTGCGAAATCCAGCGAAAGTCAACCCTGAAATAAAATAAGAATAGTAAGAACCTTCCGCCATCAAATTGTCTTTAAATTAAGTGGCGGAAGAAGAATTATTGTTGATCTTTTAAAAGATAAGCTTAAATGTTAATGCAATACTTAAATGCAGCGATCAATTTTGAGTTCTCTTGTAGTTTATTGTTGCCTATCGCATACGGCAGCAGTATGCTTCGCAAAGAGAAATCTCCGCCAACAGAGGACCAGATTGCAATCTAAAAAGGAAAAAGAAAGGCCTATGCAAATGAAAACACAGATCAACAGCAGGAAATATATTATTTATATATAAAAATTATTCATATATATATATAAATTAATTTTATGAAAATGTCGTTGTGAGGAATTAGAATCGAATTTCGATTCTAAGGAAATAAATTATAGTCACCATGAAACGATAAAGTTGTCTCTTTCTTAATATAATTAATATTTGCTCTGTTTTTACATTGAGCTCTCTGGATTATATCCACCCTAGATTAATCCATATGGTTTACCAAACACATCTTTGACTCTATCTATCTATCTATCTATCTATCTATCTATCTATCATAACTCTCTAATAATAAATTGTATTCGTGTTTCCTCACCCCCACCGCAGCATATGTGCACATCAAGAAAGGCTTCCTCTTCTCATAAATGAGAACTGCTTGTTCCGAATGTATGGAATGTCTTAATCCAGTCGAGGAACTTTATCGGTCCACAAAATCATGCATGTCTGTTGAGGACCTGAATACGAAAATGTTTTAAACTTTCCCAGGTTTACAGCAGGGAGGAAATCTATTTAACCTTTTCCTAAACTCTATCTTGCGTATTTACAAGCACCTATGTGAATCATTTAAGAATTGCCTACAGAATGTAGTGAAGAAAAGCGAGAAGAAAGGACTAAACATCAACTGCAAGAAGACAGAATGCGTAGTTGTGAGCAAAAAGATGTATTCAAAATGTGAATTGCAAGTGTGAATACAAAAGTCAAACAAGTGCGGAAATTTAAATATCTGGCATGTGTTTTAACAGAGGACGGACATTCAAAGGCGTATTGGGATAGCCAAAGATGCATTCCAAAAACTAATTAGAGTACTAAGAAATAGGAAACTTTCGCAAGAAACAAGTAAAATAGTACTAAACTGTTACATGATGTCTGTCCTGTATGGTAGTGAGTGCTGGACAATTTCCCCACAGATGAAGAAGTGTCTTGAAGCAACAGAAATATGGTTTTATAGAAGGATGCTGTGGATACCATGGACCGAAGATGTGAGCAACGACGTAGTTTTAGATAAATTGGAAACAAAAAGGAAACATACTTAACATCAGGAAGAAACACATAATGAGGAAAGAGGGCTTGGAAAATATGATACTCGCGGGACCGATAGTGGGCAAGAATGATAGAGGAAAATGTATAACATACTTAGTGATCTTGAGTAAATGGTTGGCGGAAAAGTGTTTAGGAGAAATAACAAGACATTATTTATGAAGAACAATAAAGGACGTTGTGGAGAGTTATAATCGAGCATGCACTGCAAATAATGGAGAAGATTGACACATATATTCTCAAAGTAGTCTAATGATTAGCATTTTCGTCTTGTTAGATCAATTACAACTAAGTAGCAAGTTCGATCATCACTAAGTGCTCCACACTTTCGACCTTGTACCACATGTAAGCTATACATTATATATCACTCGGGCACTACGACATGGTATAATGTTTAGCAATCTTGTCTCGCTAGATGAATTACGGCTGAATTGTGAGTTCGATACTCTGTATATTCGTCCTTGTGCTACATCTAACTTACTCTTAGTAATTCGCTATATAAGTTCGCAAATTATTTATAAGACATTTAGTTTACATATGTATTTTTCAACTTAATAGCCTTCTTTGTGAATGTACTTAATTCAGAAGTCAATATCAGTAACAAAGAACTACCATTATAAAGTGAAAATTTCAAATGAAATTCAGTTAAGATTATATATTAAGCTACAGACTAACTGATCTAATCTCATACATGCAATTTCCTCTAATCTTTGCCAAATTTTTCAGTTTCTGTTTTCTTCTTCTTACGTCTGACTGTCCCGCAGGTTTATTTTGCCTTTTAAATTCATCGTTTCCTTTCGTTTTGTTTTCCGAGCCGTCACATCTTTTCACTGTCTTCTTTCATCAGCGAATGACGACTCTTATCTGTAAATCCATATTTGTCTTATTTCCTTCATATGTTTACGACAACTTCCACATCGGCTTTGTTTACTTTACAAACAAAACACCGTTTCTTCAGATTGTACCGTGCGTCTAATAGCATTCAGTCATGTGTTTACATTTTCTCTTTACTCTTTTCCTTCTGAATTTATTTTTTAACCAATATCTAAGCAAGTCCAATTTAAAGGTTGTTGGGTTTGTTTTGTTTTTTTTTTCACACAAACCCCACAATTTTCTGTTGTTTTTTTTAAATTTTTGCAAGTGCAAAACTTTCCCAATATAGCGATGCCAGTTTAAGGCATCATCTTATTTGGACATGGTTCCTTCTCTGCTTAACTAACGACCCGCTTATCTTTCAACCGTCTTCAATTTTTTAAACTTTGTTTCTTATCTAATCCTCTTTCATTAGACTCTTTTTAGCATGTTGCCCACGTTTCTTCTGGCCCCTCGTCCACACACATTAGTGTCCTTTCCTTGATTTGGCTGCTAACACTGAAATACTGTTTGATCAGGTGCTTCTAGAAGCACGGTCTCCCTGGGAAATCAGAGATAAACAAATAGTGGCGGGAATCCTGCCAGACTCCAGTCGGGAGGGTGAACTTCTTGTTTCCTTTGAAACTGTTAAATAGTCATAGTCACTGTGGATGGTAATAATTAAAAGAAGCTTTCGTATTACACAGGAATCAAGGATTTCCTGTGTGTCCAATCCCACGATCCACCCGTTGCGCTGGGAAAATATACCCGCTGAGCTGGAGCTAAAACAAAGTAATTAATTCAACCCCCCATAAAACACGTTCCTATTGAGGACTTTTAAAATGCAGTAATTTAGGAGTTGATTCGGAACGCATCCGTTTGGAACAGTTGGTTACGCACGCGGTCAATTATACTGGCGTAGTGAGTTCGAGACTAGCCTTTTTTTTCTTTTTACAGTCAAGTTCACCCTTTATAAGGCCCGAGGCCATCCGAGGCAGAGGGTTGCGTTAGGAGGCCATTTTTTTGTGTATAGAAGTGGGAGATAACGGTTAACCCAAGCCTTGAATAGGTTAAGATTGTAGTGATCGGTGAAACATCCTGTTGGGAGGCGGTTCCACAGGGCAGTGGTTCGCGGGAAGAAGCTGCTCGAATGGAAGTTACAGAATACGGAGGGAATGTGGGTGGCTTGCTACAATGTTAGTGGCATAGCGTGTTCTTGCCGTGAAGATTTGTCTTGGCGGGTCAAAGGAATGTACTTTGCCAGAGCATTTTCCGTGGAAGTAGCAGTAGAGCAGCGAGGCGCTTGAATGATGTACACTTTCGCACAAATTATCTTAGGAGACACATGAATCTCTCTCTTTACGACAGTCTCTTTAAATAGCAGAGTAGACTGAGGTGTATAGCCTTGGTTGAAAGCAGTCTCAGAGAAGGAAAACTCTCAATACCAAACCGTGGGAATCCATTCCACTTAGTTATGTGCCATGATACACTTTAGATACATGACTGATAGGGCAGATTTTTCTCGCTATTTCTTTCTGCGGTAGATCAGTTGCCACCTAAGGTTATAGAACCCGTTCTATCCTGCTATTTACCCATAGGGGGGAGAAGAGGATTCATACCTTTCCCAAATTCATTCTTTTCCCACGTAAATGTATGTAATGGATCCGACTGAGATTCGAACTCGGCTCTCCGATTCCTCAATCCGAGCCGCTATCCATTACTCCACCATGCTTCACTATATTTCCCCAAAACGCACGGAAATTTACTGATGATAAATAAAAGATCGCCTACGTCCTAAACGAACATGACAATGTAAAAAAAAAAAAGACCTTAGAGCTCATTTTTATGAAAATGACATCAATTTAGTACTTACATCTCTGTTAGTTTTTGCTAGTACAAGCTTTGGAAACAAAGTATTTTCCACTGGGTAAAAACTGTTTATTTTTTTTGGTCATATTAAAATTGCGTTAGGATCAAGGAAAAGAGTACTGAGATGTGTAAAATCAATCCTCTTATGCGGTAATGAATGTGGAACAATCTCCTCACGGATGAAAAGGAGACTTGAGACAACATAGATATGTTTCTACACAAGGTTGCTGAGGGTTAAGTATGTGAAAAACCAGGAAGATTTAAGGAAAAACGAATAATAAAGGGCACTTGAAATTTCTGGGACACTAATGAGGAAAAGCAGACTTGGAGAATATGAGACTCACATGATATATAACTTAACTAATGCGCTTATTATAAAGGCAGAAAATGATCCGTGAGGGAGTATAAACGAACAAAGGATAAGAAGGGGTGGAGAACAATGATTATCCATGTCCTGAAAGAAAAGACACATAAAGATCTATAGTCTGGACGATTTAATTTAGTTTCTTTTTGTTTATGGATTTATCACTTTCGTTATGTTAAGTATCGCACATTGTGATAATAGAAGATCTGCAAAGAAAAGTGAAATGTTGTAAGAACATGAACGCAAATTTACTATCGATGATCTAGCGATTAAAGGATTTCTATACATTTTCGTCTTAGTAAATTGCTTTCACTCTTAATTAAAGTAACATTTTAAAAATCAAAGTTATAACCAGACTTTTCACGGTAATCAACTAATGCATCTAATGTGTTGTTTTGTAAAAGATCTCTTTTGTGTTCATATAATATTTTATTTAAATTCCTTGAAGTTTCTCCTGTGTATTCCTTGCGGTTGTTATTACAGCTTAGATAAATCCTTCTGAAGTTATTATTAGTTTGATTTGTATTAATTAAATCTTTTAATGTTTTAGAAGTAGTTTATGTTAAGCTTACAAATATATAAAAATGTATATCTTTTCCCAAATAAATAATAATATAGTTATTTGTATTTATTTTGGGACTATAGATCTATAAAGAATAACGTGAGTTGAAAGAAATATATAATCTTAAAAGAGAAACAAGATATTGTTTTTCATTTTTTATCATTCAAGATTATGAAACCATTAAGGCGCAATGGGTTACTGAGTGGGAGATAATCTGAAAAAAATATTAAAGAGAACGACAATAAAAAACAGGTATTAAAGTGACAGAAGATGACGATTAATATTGCCCTTTAATAATGCATTTTCGAAGATCAAATTTGACTAGAAATCAAGAAGCAAGAAGAGTATACCACAAGCGAGATGTACAAGAGAAGAAACTGTTAGCATAAAACATACGATGATACCTCGCCATTTCAACTGTAAAATGATGATACCTTGCCGCCAGTCTAGTAGTAGGTACCATAGAGTCTAGTAGTCTAGGTACCATAGATTGAAGCTCATCAGAACAATTACCATAAAAGATTATATAGAAAAGGAACAGCGAAGCTGCAGTAGGAAATTGACTGAAACCGTGATGCCTGGTTGGGACTAATAACATTGCAAATTCTTTGTATTTTTCAGGAATCTCTAAATACATAGCAGAAGCACCAGACCAGATGTGGCAGCAATATCTAATGCATGAACGAATGGTGGACTTATAAATCTGTAAGAGGGTTTCTGGCGAGAAAAATTGTCTAGCACAACACAGGGAAACAATTTTCATAGCAGCAAAACCTAAGAATTGATTCAATAAAATCTTTCCACTTCATGTTAACAGAAAACATTAACCTGAGACGGCGCAACGTGTCATTCTACTGGAAGCTAGCATCATCTATGATCTTGGGAGGCAGAAACGGTTCTCTCAGCCGGTTAAAAGTGAGCAGTTTCGTTTTGGAGAATGTTAAAATTAACTAGCTATTCCTTACCCTAGTTAGCAACAGATTGTACGTCATTTTTTCAGTTATCTCCCAATTTGACTTTATCAAACCGATCAGACTTACTATTAAGACAGGAGTAAAGAGTTGTGTCAAAATCATAGATACCGAGTTGAGAACTGATGACATCAGGGAGGAACATTAAGAACAATGTAGATCCAAAGAGAGAGTTCCGGGGTTCGAGTCACTTGCAGTAATGCAAAAAGATCTAGAAGTGTGATCATTCAAGATAACTTTCCTTTCATGATTTGATAAGAAAGAATGAATCAGTTCAAAACTTCATCCCAAATTACCATCAAACCTTGAAACTTGTGAAGAAGACCAGCATTGCAGACTCTGTCAGATGCATTCGAGATATCTAAAACAACATCCAAACATCACCATTCCTATCTCTAAGTAATAATCGTTAATACATCTGCAAATGACTCTGAGAAGGGAAAGCCATATTATCTTACTGAAAAAAAGACTCTACGAGGGGTGGATGCTTAACTATTTCAGAGTTGATTAGAACCTCTTTTTGGTACTTTACCAAAAAGAGGTAGAAGGTGAATAGTCCGATTGTTGGCAGGATCAGACGGTTCGCCTGTGTTCTTAAAGACTGAATCTACAGATTTCCAAGCAGGAAAGCACGAAGCAGCAACGCATGTATTGTACAGTTTAGAGAGAACAGGGACCAGTTCTGAAGCGCATATCTTAATGATGCCATGAGGTCCACATACTTTGCGAGGATCTAGTTTAGAGATGACAGCAGAAATCATGGACGGAGTTGTAGGCATATCACCCAATAGACACTCAGTTCTAAGTGGGAAGCCAAGCAAACATACTCCAGATGTTTAAAGGGTGGAGTTTAAAGAGAATTTAAGAGCAGAACATTCTGCTTTATCATCAGATGTTAACACCTTAAACTGAATGAAGAAAGGAGGGATAGAAGACATATTCTTATTTTAAAAATCTATTACAGAGCCGTAGTATTCAGGACAACCAAACTTGTTAGAGGCATTACGGCGAACAATAATAAGGAAAAAAGTTTTTCCTCTTTCAGGAAATGTTTACAATCATTACGAGCAGAGCAGACACAAACGGGGGTCTGTTGTGATCGGAACTATTACACTGATACAGCCGGTAAAAAAGTGATTCCTTTGGGCTATAGCGGCTGAATAGGCCGGTGTGAACCAAGGAAAATAGTGTGATTTCACCTGGTATTATCAAGAAGCTACAGAAACATCGATGACGGACTTAACCCAAGAAGAAATCTCTGGGGTACAATTCTCAATAGGAAGTTTAAATTAAGCAGAAAGGTTAAATATTTGGAAATTTATTAAGTGACCGCAACAAAACTTTGAAAATTATGTCAGTTTTGAAAATATATTTAAAAATAATTTAAAATACTGGGAAAGTTATAACAAAAAAAATATCTTTCAGAATGTCACAAAGACGTAAAAAGATAAATTAGTCGATAAGTGGATTGACTAGCAAGAAATGTTTTTTAAGAATCTGGTGTAGAGAATGAAAGACGCCCTCCACTACCACCAAAAAAAAGGATATTAAGAATAAAAAAGATAATCTCGTCAGTTGACATACATTTTTTACAGTAAGATTCACTCTTCAGAAAGCCCGAGTGCCACTCGAGGTAGAAGGTTAAGTTAAGGGGCAGTGTACATGGATAAGGAGGGAAGATAACTTTAAACTTGAACAGTAATTTAGGAGTTAATTCGGAATGCATCCGTTTGGAACAGTTGGTTAGGAGACCATTTTTGTGTATAGGAGTGGGAGATAACGGTTAACCGAAGCCTTGAATAGGTTAAGATTGTAGTGATCAGGAAAACACCCTCTTGGGAGTCTGTTCCACAGGGCGGTGGTTCGAGGAATAAAGCTGTTTGAATGGAACCTATTACTCGTAGATGGAATAGGGGGAGAACGTGGGTAGTTTGCTACTATGTAAGTGGCATGGAGAGTCCTTGCCTTGTAGGTCTGCCTGAGCAGGACCTGGGAATGTAGTTTGTCCGAGTACTTTTTTTTTAGTTAACTATTTTGTTTAGAAAATTTAAAAAAATAAAAAATTGCATTATGTATGTGCAAAAGTTCCTGGCAAGTCTTCAATTTCTAGTCTAAAAAAATATGAACACTACAAACTTTCATACACAGAACAAAGTTTGAAGAGTAAAAATTTCTTATGAATAAACTTAACTAGATCGAAAGACAGCGAGACTGACAGATAGCAACAGAGCTAACTCTTTCCATATAAAGAAACTAAGAAAAATAGATTGATAAATATGAAAAGAGACAGATAGATAGACAAACAGAGAGACAGCTAGTTAGGTACCACTTACCTACGAAACCTACGTACGTACATACGTACGTATCTACCTAACTAGATAGGTAGAAAGATAGATAGATAGATACATACATACATGCATGCATGCATACCAATATAGATATAAACTGAGATTGATAAACATAAAAATAGATAGATTGATTGATTGATAGATAGATCTAAACAAGATGAGAAAGATATATCAATTAATTAATAAATACTAGAAGATATAGATAAAAGTTGGAAAAGATGTATAGATTTATCAATAAATATGGTAGAAATAGATAGATAGATTTAAAGAAGATGTGAAAGATACATAGATTAATAAATTAATGTGAAAAGAGATGGATATATAGATAAATCGATAGAAATAATCTTCAATAAATACATAGATAGATCGAAACACGATGAGAATGATATATAGATTAATCAATAAATGTGAAAAGCGATAGATAGATAGATTTGAACGATGAAAGAAACAGTTTAATAAATAAATGTGAAAAGAGATAGATATAAAGAGACTGAAATAGATCGACAGATAGATAGATAACCAAGCTGAGAAAATGATATAGATTTATCAATAGATATGAAAAAAAATATATATATATATATACAAGTATAGGATTGGTATATACGGAATAAATTCCAATAACCAACAATTATTCTTAAAAGAGTGGTTAATACAGAGTAGAGCAGATACAATTATTTATTTAAATATTATAACATAAATATGTTATGAAATCACTACAAAAATAGCCATTCAACATCATCACTTGATAAGACACTAGAAGTGTTGAAACAAAATGGCCATTTTTGTAGTGATTTTATAACATATTTATGTTATAATATTTAAATAAATAATTATATATATATATATATATATATATATATATATGTGTGTGTGTGTGTGTGTGTGTGTGTGTGTGTGTGTGTGTGTGTGTGTGTTCAGCTTACCCGGAAGATCCGTTTAGGTGAAAGCTACGTAGGTTTTCCTGGCTCTTTAGGATTTATTTTAGTTATTCCCGCATAACTTAGCGTATTGAGCACTCTACGTCTTAGTCTTGCTACTCGCTTGGGTCTTTTTTCTTTGGACTAAGGACTTAAGACACTTGACGATTTGATTCGGCCTGTCCTGATGTTTTTAGTTCTTTCTTTTTTTTTACCCAATTTTTTTTCTTGGGTACCGATTTTTTTTTTTATGACATATCGACACGTTGTGTTATCCGAGTTTTTTTTTCCAAACGAGTATTACTATTAACAAACACACACACACACACACACACACACACACACACACACACACACACACATATATATATATATATATATATATATATATAGATAGATAGATAGATAGATAGATAGATAGATAGATAGATAGATAGATAGATAGATAGATAGAAATGAGATAGATGAGGAAATGAATTGGTTAGAAGAGAATGAATGTCATAACTGCAAGAACGAGACGTAGCATGATGTGAAAGAAAACTGGGAGGTAATAAATAAAATGACAAAGATGAAACTAAATTGGAACAGGAAATAAAAACTGCAGAAAGCTGAAATAATTAAAACAAGCAATGAAAAAAAAATAGAAAACTGCCACGTAAAATGAACACGTTAAAAAAGAGACCTTAGATAAAGTACCAAATAAGATATCTGGGGTCAATTAAGTCTGGTCTTGTATCCCCACCCATGCAAAGGAGCGCATTCAATATGTACTCTTGGACAAGTCGACCGCTTATCGACTGTAATTTAATTCTTCCATTTTCATAGTTGTTTTCTTTTCTTCTATTTTCTGGTATTGTTGAATCTTTTGCATTTGTTAAAATTACGACTCACTTTGTTTTTTTCTTCTCTTTTCATTTCAGGTCTTCCTCCTTTTTCTTTCTTAAAAAAAAAACAAAAAACACTCCCGCCATTGAAGGAATACAAGTAATCCTAAGATACATCACTAAGGTGAAAATAATGAAACAATCCTATTCGCATAGGCACCACCAAGAGCATGTTGCTATAATTTTAAGCGCAATTTTAGAGTAACGTCGAGATCTCATCAATTTACAGTTGTGCTGTCTAGATGCAACCGTAACTTCTATGCTAACAGTTTCTTCTCTCGCATTTCTTCCTTATGGAACTCCCTCTTGGATCCATGCTTTCCAGCCAACCTTAATCTGCAAAAATTTAAATGCAATGTCAATCGCTGTATACTGTCATCCTGATTACTCTTCTCACCCATTATTAATGTTTCTGTTCCAACTTCTTCCACACCCTGTAACCCCTTGTGTCTTAGTGGCTTTACTTCCTTGCATGGGGTGATACCGATTAAAAAAAATTAAAACGAATATACCCTCTAAGCTTACGGCAACATCACATTGAAACACCGCTTCCCGTACGATTACCAAAGTTAGGCAACGTCGAACTTAGTTAGTATCGAGGTGGGTAACCACTTGGGAATACCAGGTTTTGTAAGCTTGGATAAGCGGGTGGTGTAATGGATTATGGATCTGAATTGTTAATCCGAGATCCAATTCCCGTTGGGTTCATTTATTTACTTACGAGCAAATACTCTTGGGAAAAGGATGAATCCAGCTCTCCCTCCCCCAGCCATAGCTTAATTAGTTTAGCTTATATCAGTAAACCATTACCATCTCTAAAATTTCTTAAACTCTAAAAATATTTTCTGACTTTAAATAAGCTTAAAAAGGTGATACGCTGTAAAAACAAATACATAAATACATTCTAAATGACGTTGTTCTGTTAGCTTTCGTAGCCTAATCTTTAAGATTCTCTAACATTATATCCTTTTCTGATCCATGCTGCTTTCTCAACAGTTATAGAATAAGTAAAGGATTGGGCGAGATAAAAGGTTAACGCTAAACTTGAACAGGGTAAGATTCTAGTGATCAGGAAAACACCTACTTGGCAGTCGTTTCCACAGAGCGTGGGAAGAAGATGCTTGTGTGGAACTTACTTTTCACCACTTGAATATGGAGGGAATGGTTGTGGTTCGCTACAATGTGCGTAGCAGGCCGGTCCTAGCCGTGAACTGGTGGAGCTAAGGAATGTACTTCGTCAATGCACTTGCTATGGAAGTAGCGATAGAGCAATGACCTGTTTGCTACATTTCACCTGTGAGAGAGGGGTTTCAGGGTGGAAAATAATTTTTGTCAGCCTCAAGGAGACGGCGACGGTATCGAGACTGGAAAATGAGGACTGGATAACTCATGCCGAAATATGACATCAGTTCTCCATTTTAGGCCTGACCTGGCTCTTGTAAACGTAGTGGATATCACGAGGAGTCAGGTTTTTTTACTGGAGCGATAGAGGCAACCGACTATTTTTCTTGCCTCTTAGCGATGGATCGTATGTACGATTTCCACTTGCGGTCTGGGTTGCGGTCCCAATAACTGTTCATGGCACGGGGCTTCCCCGAAGTGATATCCATTCATCATGGCTGGTGTTTGTCCAGGGTCCAATCGGCGATAATGGAATGAAACTAGTTTGGTTTTCAAGCCATTGAAGGTTACCAGCCAGTAGTCTCCGACTGAGATGTTAGAGCTAGATCGGAAGAGACATCAGCTGCCAATATCTGGTTATTAAGGGTTTTTGGAGTTGCATGCTGTGGCATCAATGGCATAGATATTCACAAACGATCGCAGTATACATTTAGGCAGGTCATTTATGTAAAGTAAAAAGAGAGTTGGTCCAGGAAGACACCCCGGGGGACGACTGCGTTGAATGCTAGGGCCCCGGCTGTCTGGCCGTTAACAACTATCTCCCGGGACCTGCCCGTTAGGAAACCTCGGCTATTTGGTCTTGTATCGTATTAATTTAAAGTTCGTATAGAGTACTAAGAAATAAAAAAAAACTCGCTAGAAACAAGGAAAAGAGTACTAAACTGCTACGTGATATCTGTCCTACTGCATAGGAATAAGCTGGAAGATCTCCTCAAATATGAAGAGAAAACTTGAAACAACAGAAATGTGGTTCTACAGAAAGATGCTGAGGATATTGTGAACCAAACATGTGAGTAACGACTAAGTTTTAGATAAATTGGAAAGAAAAATAACTTAACATTAGGGGAGAGATTTTTGGGAGCCCATAATGAGGAAGGAGGGCTTGGAAAATCTGATACTCACGGGACAGATAGAAGGCAAGAGGGACAGAGGAAAACAACGCATAACATATTTGGAGCTTGAGTTTTGGATGGCGAAATATAGCTAAGGAGAAATATCAGAAAAACAAAGTTTATTCCTAACTACAAGGAACAGGAAGTTGGGGAGAGCCATGATCACCTACAGCCTGAGGGTATACGGCACGTATAGAAGATGATCGAAATAAGTTCGTATATTTTATCGTAGACTGTGTTTGGTGTACGATCGAGACCAAGTTAAAGATCTGGATTTCGATCGCTTATTTTCAAGGTAAGCCTTCGCCTACTTGAAAGAATATGGAAATGCCACAACGCTCTCAATGGGGATTCATTTTGCCTGTGTACTTATATATATATATATATATATATATATATATATATATATATATATATATATATATATATATATATATATATATAAATATATATATATATCCATCCGTTGGCGTTGAACTGTTGAACCTATCTCTGTCATGATTTTCCTCTATATTCATATCGTTAAGTGTGCGCGTGTGCAACTTTATTCATTTATTTTTATTCTTTGGCACGTGTCTGCCCAGATAAAGATGGTTAAGCGGTCGCTAACATATGTTATGGGGAAGGAAGCCTGTATTATTAAGTTCATACCACCTTTAGGCTATACTCTAACTGTCTGAGGTTCTTCCGCTCCCAGAATGCACAGCGAGAAACTGTATGCCAGCCTTTTACCTATTCTTTCTTTCTTTCTCTCTTTCTTTCATCTGTTTCTTTCTCTTCTTTATTTCTTTCTCTTCTTTTCGAAGGTACCTTTCTTGTTAGTTTACCTTGGGAAAGCAAAGAGGGTAAAAAAAAAAATGAGAGCGGTGTGGCTTTAGAAGCGTGAGCTTGTGTCTACAAGGCAGCATTAATCAAAATGTCAGTCGTCGAGTTAGATGCGCCTTGGCCCTGATCAGACAGGTCATGCCCCCGGTTGCTTCCTACTCAGTTCCTTTAGATGCTCTCATCAGCTTCGCTCTTAATTAGCACCAACTCACGACCCTCATCAAGGATGACTGCTTTCAATTATTCAGTTAAATTTGCATAGTTTGAATCATGCTAAGTAAATAACGCGCAATCGCACACGCATAAAGAATATAAGCCCTTACAGAAAAAGAGAGGGACATTGATAAACAAGACAAAAAGAGATACACCGTTTTATAAGTTCATTCAGAAAAAAAATGATGCTACTATAAAATATACAGAGCCGTGTGTAAGCGTATTAATATGTAAAGTGTGTTTCATAAAACATTTTTTTAAATTTTTGTTGCCGCTAAATTTGTCACACAACTTTTGATGGAACCTAACAGTATTAATAGCTGTGGAATTAGTTTTGAAGTATTTTCATAATGTTTTACATGCGAGTTTTGCCCACCATTCGAGCTGCATTCAATCATGGACTTTTAACTTTCTGGGGGATATTGATGACTGACAAATGAGTCATGAAAAGTATGTTTTACCGCACAAAGCTTCGATTCAAATTTAGAACCATATGAAAATAAAACTTGACAGTTGGCCAAGAAAGGCACATAACTTTCTATGTTTCTTCCTAATTTTATTTTACTTGAGTATGTAGATGGTCATGGCATTCCACAACTTCCTATCATTTGTACATCTAAACAATATTTATCTCATTACCAGATATAAAAATATAGACCTTCTATGTGCTATCCCTCTTCAGAAGCGGGTGATTATGGTAATCCACAACTTCCTATCATTCCTAGATTTAAACAATATTTGTCTCTTTTTTATGTGTTGTCTGCTTTCAGAATCTGGGCGATCATGGCTTTCCAAAACTCCCAAATCATTCAGAGATGTAAGCAGTATCTGTTCCCTTACTATCATCCTCTGCTGATGTTTTGACATTCATTTAAAACAAGACTATTAGGTAGGTTACGCGCTGTTTCCCTCTGTTTCTCCTGACCTCCTTATGTCCTGTGAGTGTTAAATTCTCCTAAGCTTTTATCCTTATTACTTATCGCAGATGTTTCAGTAGTATTCTTCCGATCCGAAGAAAAGTTACCCTTTTCGTTCCCATTTTACTTAACACTTCTTCGTCCAACGAGAAACTTTAAACTATCCTGAAAGAAAGCATAAAAACATGATCTCCGTGACTTGAAAAAACAAGATAATTCTTGTCAGCTTTTGGCAAAAGCGATTGGTTATTTTTTTTTAAAGGATTAAATAAGCAACAATAAATGTTCAGAAACTCATATTTCTGTTATTTCGGGAAAGTTTATTATACGTTGATTTATTGTTGTTCTCCCGAAAAAGTCGTTAGAATATCACTGGTGCCGTATGATATGTTGCAAATGAAAATAATAAATGATATAACACCAAGCAGTCCTAAAAGCAGTGTGATTCCTATAGAAATCGCGAGCTCAATATAGGAGAGTTGAACCAATGCGAGTAAAATCGCTGAATGTGTACAGCGTGGCCCGGAAAGCGTTTGAACAATTTCTACTACAAGTAAATTGGCGCGGTATTATAGAAACGCAACAACTGAACTCAGTGAATGGTAAGGTAAATACCAGTTCGAAAACCAGTGAAACTCCTTTGAAACCACATAACTTAGCTTCAAAGTGGATGAAAATAAAGAATTGGCCGAGAGCCGAATTCGAATTCCAATAGAATCCATTACGTTCAATTACGAGCTAATATCCTTGCGAAAGGTGTGGATCCTCTTCTTCTCCCTTCAGCTATGGGTAATTAGCAGGACAAAATGGGTCCTATAACCTAGGATGGCAACTAGTTTATGAGAAGGACTACCCGGAAGCTTGTTTGTAGTGCACCAGATTTCTGTATTCAGCCCTTCAAAAAGTGTGGTTAGTTCTACACAAGGCCTTCACCACTATAATCAAATCTCATGTGCTGGTGTCTGGCTGTCGGTCCCTAGAAACTGAGTTGCTGACCCTCATATGTCGAATACGACGGGAGGGTCCATCATATATATATATATATATATATATATATATATATATATTATGTTAGTAACTATACTAGGTTGGTGTAAAAAAAAAAGGGATAACACAGTTTGAAAATAAAAATATATTAAAAGAAATAGGTATTTAGGGAAAACAAAATTGGAAAAAAAAGACTAAAAACATCCGAGTTGGCTGTAATTTCTAGTCCAAAGAAAAAACTCCAATAATCGAGTAAATAAGAAAAAAACGTAAAAGGCTCAATTCGCTAAGTAGAGCAGAGTATAAAAAATTCTAGTGAGCCAGGAGCTACCTACCTAGGTTTCACCTAAATGCATCTTCATGGTAAACTGATATATATATATATATATATATATATATATATATATATAGTCAGGGTATTTTCATTCAAGCATGTTTGGGTAAATGACTGATACGTATTATATATATTTATTAAAAATACGTATTATATCTATTTATTTTAATTTATTCATTTCATGTGCAAAGATTAATTTATTGGTAACTGTAGAAAACTGATCAAGAAAAATTCAAAATTTTCTTTCAAATAATTTTTATTTTCTCAACTACTTTCAATCTCGTCCGAGATCATCTTCAGGAGTTGAATGTCTGTGGATATGTGTGCATGACAACTGCAAAATTCAAAGTATTTACTCATGCTCACTAAGAATGTAATGTACTGTTTTACTCTATCTTTCTTGCCTTTAATCAATTCTGCGCCTCTATCCTTTCTCAACGAGACGGGAAATAAAAAAAAATGAAGTGGGACTTTTTTCTGTATATCTTATATTACTGAGAGATCTAATAGTTTTGGGCTAGTTGTTGGCCACGGTTAGGGTTGTACAGGATTCGTAGAAGACTTTTTGTGGAAACTGTTGTTGACCATGTTCGTCGTAGTCTATGAATATAGAATCCAGCACAGTACGTAATCTGTTCAATGAAACAACGTTAAAGATTAACACTCACGAGTCAGACACTCTAGTGGATCTGACTATATTGCCAATAGCAGCAGCAGCTGTTCCATAATTCTTCAGTCTTCGAAGGTCTCGGGGGTTGGCAGTGAATATTCGGAAAAAAACATGGCTGCCTTTATACACGTCGAATTGAATATTTTGAGCTTTCTGATTGGTTAACTCTTCTATTGGTCAACTATAAAATGAGTCAGCTCATTTTGGTTAGCTCACTAGTATATAACGTACCCAAAAACTCTAACAACTGTATTTACTGAGTATGCCTAAATTCCTGTTTAAACCTAGGATGTGTGAATGTATTTTTTAAAATACATTCACATCCTAGAATGTAATAGTATAATGGGATACATTAAAATCTATAGAGAAAACCAAGGGGACAAAATTTCAATAGGAGAAATTGTAAATCATAGAATACAAGAAAATTTTGTCCCTGTCGGTATAATACTACGTCTTCACGTTGCATTTAGTTGTTCTTCCATTGGTCTTTAAACAAACATGTATAAATAAAAAGAAATATTCGATATTTTAACGTTAAACGATGATACGTTATAAAGTTTTTCATTCCTCCCTGTTCTTTTGAAGAGGGGCATATGTTTATCTTTTGTTTCCTGTTTAGGACTGGGATTCCGGTTCCTTTCAAAGTCTACCTCAACACTATACTTTTAATGCCTCGGCCTAAAACATTCAACAGGAGTAGATAGGTTCGCCTACCGCCCGATTCACACATTCTCCTGTTTCTTGACCAAGGGTAGAGGTTTATCACTTGTTTCCTGTTTAGGACTGAGTTTCCAGTTTCTTCTAAAGTTTTATCCTTCTCTTTCACAACCGGTGGCCCCTTGGATCTTCGTCGTTATAACAACTTGTTTGGAGTGGTGCCTCTCAATCTGTGACCCTCTAACTCGAGTGTATCTCGGATCCTGTACAGAGTAAACGTCATTATAAAAAAAAAAGAAAAAAACCCACAAATTTTAAATTTAGATTAAAAGCATATTTTATCTTTTTTTAAGTAGAATATTTAAATAAGATAAAATATAATATAATTTAATGAATTCCATAAATTTATCTTCTGACGAGCGGTGTATCTGTGAAAGTCGGACGGTAAGGTCTTTGAGTTTTTATTTACCGATTTATTATATGTGTCTGTATGCGTGTCGAGTGTGCGTACATATATGTCTGTGTGATTTTAGGCATGGGTGCCCGTTTATATTTGCATAGGAAATGAGTCACAATTCCTAATCGGATCCTTATTTTTGCATTTGCATCATGACATATATTCGTTGTTTTATAATTTTGTCTGGCCACTTAATTATATTAAAACTAGATAGAGTGAAATCCATTTCCCTATAGTTCGTCTTCCTACTGAAAGTGCCGAAATCAGGAAGTGACTTTTAGACTTTCAAAATTTAAATTGCAAAATTGCCCATTAATTATATATATATCCGGCATTTATTTGATTAAAAAACAACAAACAAATTAATCAATAATATGGCTCATGTTCATATGCGGATCCCTATATACATATTTTTTTTCAGAAAGTTCCCCCGTTAGAAATAAATATTCGCTGATTTATTCATATGAACAGAGAAATTGGCGCAAAATGAAAAATTGTTTGCGCAACCTTAAAAAATGCTGTTCATAAAATATATTTGTATAAATAAATATCCAATCTAAAAAATATTTGAGTAAACACACACACACACACACACACACATACACAAGGAAAAAGTTTTTATTGACTTATTTAATTTTTATTTCTTTATTCATATTTTTACAGATATATTTTAATTATTTCTGAGTTTTGACATACAGACATATCCACGTAGTCTATCTATCTATCTATCTATCTATCTATCTATCTATCTATCTGTCTGTCTCTCTCTTTCACTCTATCTCTCTCTCTCTCTCGCTATATATATATATATATATATATATATATATATATATATATATATATATAATTTAACATTCGTTAGTGTTTTTGCTCGGTCTAGGCAATCAAGGCTTCGGTCACTTTAATTTACTGACTAGGTAGGTTTGCCTCGCCTTTTTTTTCTTACTTTTTTCAGTATTGTGGCTATTATAGCAACTGTATAAGAGTTTATATATATATATATATATATATACATATATATATATATATATATATATATATATATATATATATATATATATATATATATATATATATATATATATATAGAGAGAGAGAGAGAGAGAGAGAGAGAGAGAGAGAATATACTTTTAAAATATGCTATATTTATAGCCTATGATCTGACCATTGCGTTTAGCATGAAACAGAATTTCGCCTCTGGCTGTTGATTCAAAGTCCATTTCACACACACACACACACACACACACACACACACACACACACACACACACACACACACATATATATATATATATATATATATATATGTATACAAATAAAGAGAAAGAACAGACAGATTAAGAATCCACCGTTCTTAGGATTTACTTTTTTAAAAAAAGTGTTCGATACAACGTAGAGCGAAATATAATATAAACAATAATAAATTTATTATAATACATATATATATATATATATATATATATATATATATATATATATATATATATATATGTTACACTAGTATCTATCTATCTATCTATCTATCTATCTATCTATACACACACGCACACATGCACACAGGGTGTAGCATCAATTCTTTTCCAAATCGTGTAACAGCAAAATTGTCCAATTGTTAGATTAAGCTCTGTTAACCGTTGTATCTTAGAAATAATTAAATATATCTTACTGGAATTCTCCGATATTTTTATAACACTGTTAGACTCTACTTTGAGCAATAAGAATGTATAATTACTTTCGATGTTTAACAGGAGTGTCGTGATGAATTCCACCATAAACGAAAATGAAATGTTTCTTATTAATTATTCATGGCTAAGGATCGGAATCTCAGGACTGATTGAAATTAAGTTCATATATATATATATATATATATATATATATATATATATATATATTATTCTAGGATCATTTTACAACTTATTCAAGATGATCCTCGCCATCTCTAACCTTCTTTCTGTCCTGGAGTAACGCGGTGCCACACAGGTTAAAACTACGATTTAAATTTCAAGTCTTTTTTCACTGCTCTTTGGACTGTCATAGCTGAAACTCCTCTCTCACGTGCCAAACATATTATGAATTGAGTTGGATCTTTTCTAATTGATATCTTTCACTCTAAATTGATTATTCCTCTTGCTGTTGTGACCTCCTGATCCAATTTTCCTCTCTACAGTTCCCTCTTTTTAAAACGTATTAGCCGTTCTCTTGATGGTTCTTGAATGGACTTTGAAGATAGAAGCCAGAGTATGAATGTTGGTACCATTACTGAAGGCCTGAATGTTTTTTCTTCTCAACGTTCAATTTTAACCTTCAGTCTTTTTAGCTGAATAAGTCAAAGTTTTTTTCAATGATTGTTACTACAACTGGTGTCAAGATGGCTAAACGTCTTATCTGAAAACCTGGAAAAATAGACTGTTATTTTTTTATATTAAACCATTTAGCGTCTGGGTAGTAAGGTCGAATTACTGCTTTTCAACTACAAATTTCCCATGATTTCTTTCGAATGCTCATATCTGATTGTAATTTGAGCCTGCTAACCAGACTCTACCGCTGTAGCTAAATGGTTAAAATATAAAAAAATAACTGAGTTTCTTTTTTCCAGTTTTTCAGATAAGACGTTTAGCCATCTTGACACCATTTACTTAAATACTATAAAAATAACGTATAAACAATAAATATATTAAAATAATTTTCAGACTTCGCCCATTTCATAATACATACATACACACACACACACACACACACACACACACATATATATATATATATATATATATATATATATATATATATATATATATATATATGTGTGTGTGTATATATATATATATATATATATACACACACACATATAGATATATGAATGTATACTCTATAAATTTGAAACAAGAATTATGGGAATCGTTTGAAATTAGGATTTGATTCCACAATGAGGCTTTGCGACTGCTAATGTCGCAAAAGAAGTTTATTTTAAGGGGATGCAGACATTGACATTAGGGTTGTGGCGTGTAGCCGGTTTGATGGACATTGTCCTGTAGTTTGGCATACGCTTTCAGCAGGATGAATAATGTTCGGCAGGTGACGTTCAGCATTTCCTGATGAGAGTCGGGGTTTTTCCCATTTTCGTTTCGTTTTTTCCTGAGAGCTCCGAACGAATGAAATCATGCAAAACTAATATAAATTTTTATAAATGGATATATATATATATATATATATATATATATATATATATATATATATATATATATATATATATATATTGATATAGGCGAAAAGTTTGGGGCCACAAACTAGATTAAATAATTAGTAAATTTCCTAACATCTTTGGTTTATTAATTCCTCCTAAGCTAGGATGCTGAAAACCTAAATTCTTTTAGCAAGGTGTATTTAAAATCCTCCGGCTTTAAGATTACCATTAACCAGCAAGGTAGAGTAGTCAAAAAGAGATAAAATCTTATGTAAAATTTATGCAGTAATTGGATAACTAATTAATTAATTAATTATTTAATATTGAATATATGCTAAATTCCTTCATGAAGAGAAAGTCGCACTGATGAGCGGCTACAATCGTTTTCGTTTTCAGACGATTGGTCAAAATATAGAATGTGATTCCAATTTTTTCCTGTAATATATATATATATATATATATATATATATATATATATATATATATACCGAGTGTAGCAGCGGAAATTGTCCAATTGTTAGATTATGGTTTGAACCGTTGTATATTAGAAAGGATGAAAGATATCTTACTGGAATTATAAGTTTTTTATGACACCTTTTGATGAAGAATAAGAATATATTTAACTCTAATTTGAAAAAGATGAACCCTCTTGCTGTTGTAAGTTCCTGATTTAGTAGTTTTCCTCTCTACTGGTCCCTCTTTTTTTAAACTTATTCATCGGGAAGACATAGTGGGGCTGTCACAAATTCTTGTTTCAAATTTATAGAGTATATATATATATATATATATATATATATATATATATATATGTCATCCACAGACAGACTGTTTCGCTGTTTCACAGCTCATCAGTGTGGCTAGGATCGAAACCCGACTGAATTTGCGTCAGTCCGAAATTCTCCCACTAAGCCGTCGGCGCACGGCAGGGATGAAGGTGAATTTTAGCGTGTTTATTTTTAGATTTGGGATAAACACACAGTGACTGACAGTGAGTCAATTCTGCCGAAGAGTCATGCAATATTAGCTTAAATAGTCACTGTTTACAAACTCACACCTCAAACCAAAGAGCTCAACCGAAATTAATTTTTCAGGAGCCAATATATATATATATATATATATATATATATATATATATATATGTGTATGTGTGTGTGTGTGTGTGTGTGTGTGTGTGTGTGTGTGTGTGTGTGTGTACGAACGCTCACTATTTCATTATATTTATCCATTTGGTTATATTTATTTGGTTATATGCATCGAAAAATAATTCATATTTATCCGTATCTCACTCATTTAAACCCTTATTTAACTCCTCTCTTTAAAACTTTTTCTGTTAAATTTTAATCCCCTCCTTCACCTTTAGGCCTTGCTGTTCTTCTTTCTTATGTTACACCTCTCTCTAGAGCTTTCATACATCTCCCTCTCACACTTGTTTCCCACTCCCACACATACACTCGCACTAAACTTTTGTTTTTTAGACCCGGAGTTATATTTTCCGATTTCTTTTCGAAATTGTAGGTCTGATGAATTGGATCGTGATTACGATTCCAATGTAATAAATTATAACCATGAAATATTAGTGTTTGAGCCTATTTTATGATATATATATATATATATATATATATATATATATATATATATATATATATATATATATATGTATGTATGTATGTATGAATTTAATTAAATGTGTTTTTATGAAGGTTCGCCGTACTTATCGGAGGTCATCTCAGAAATTCAAGATTCTTCAATCATCTTGACATGTACGATTGTATTAATTATTTGTGAACGTATATTTGATTATCTGTCTATATTTCTGAGATGAGGTATTTTTTTATAGTGAGGTTCACCCTTGACAAGTCCCGGGGGCCATTCGAGGTAGAGTATTCTCGTTTAGAGGCAATTTGTGGGAAGATGAGTGGACGATAACGGTTAAACCCTAGCCCTGAACAGGTTAAGATTGTAGTAATTGGAGAAACACCCAGTTGGTTGTCCCTTCCACAGGGCAGTGGCTCACGGACAGAAGCTGCTTACTTCTCACCGATGGAATACGAAAGGAATGTGAATGGTTTACTACAAATTAAGTGGCAAGTCATGTTCTTGTGAAGATTTGCCTTGGCGGGAATGTAGTTCGTCTGAGCACTTTTCGTAGAAGTAGCGGTAGAGAAGCGAGAGACTTGCCACATCCGGCCTGTGGGAGAGAAGTTGAAGGATGGAGAATAATTCGCCACGCACAAGGGAGACGCTTTTGGACTTTAAGGCTAGAGAGAGAGAGAGAGTGAGAGAGAGTGAGAGAGAGAGAGGGGGCCTGGCTCTTGAAAATGTAGAGGATAACAGGAGTCAGGTACTTACTGGAGCGCTGCAGAGAGCCGGCCATTTCACCCGCATCCTTAGCATTAGATCTTCCACTTGAGGTTGGGTGTTAGTTTGAGGCCCAACAGGCTTTCAAAGCAGAGTGCTTCCCGAGAGGACTTCCGTTCATCCTGATTGGTTTTAGTTCGTGGTCAAATTGGTTTATGCAATGTAACTAGCTTTGGATTTAAACAACCAGTTTTTACCCCCATTGAGTAGTTTGTACAAGATCAGAAGAGAGATCAGCCACCAATCTCTAAAAATCGATAGTCTCAGAGGTGCGCCCGTATCATGTCGTATCATGGTCATAGATGTTTATATATGATCTGAGTATATTCTTAGGCAGATCATTTATTTAGAGTCAAAAGAAGGTTGGTCCGAAGAGTGACTCCCGGGGGACGACTGCATTGACCTCTAGGGTTCTGGAGGACTGGCCATTGATAACTACTTCAGAAACCTAGCTGTTAGGAAGGATTTCATGATCGAGAAGACCCCTCCAGTGGTTCCATAACTGGAGAGCTTGTGTAGTAAGTCATTGTTCCACACCGTGTCGATGGCCTTTGAGATATCTAGGGTCTTCGAAATGTGTTTGTCGTCAAGAGCCTTACCGATTCTGTGAGTGATGGCAGTTAGAACGTCGGCAGTCTATCGGGCCGATGTCGCTGAAGAGTTTGTTCTTTTCTAGGTGCTCGAAGACCTTCGTATTGATTATGGCCTCAAAAAACTTGCTGATAATACTGAGGGTACTGATGGGTCTGTACTGGGAGGGGGAAGATCGCACGCCCACGTTATTGAAATCCGGGTATACGCTTGACAATTTCCACAGTCTTGGGAAGGCTTCCACCTTCAAACTGTAGTTGGGTAACTTTGCTAGGATTTGGAATAATTCCGGGTTGATATTTTTAAGGACAACCAATGGAATTTTGTCTCGGTCCGCAGCTTTCTCAGGGCCAGTTGTAACTATTTACACTCTTTACATCGTTGGTACTATTTTCCTCATTTTTATTGCTACAGCGTTTCGGTACTCCGACAATCTTCAAGAGATATATATTGGAATTTTGAACAGAACCCTTTATTTAGTCCACAGGGTTAGATTGTTTTAATTCCACTTTATCTTTTTTTTTGGGGGGGGGGATATCTCAGTTTAAGTTGATTCACTCTATTAGCTCAACTCTCCAAGCTTTTGTTTCTTTTGCTCTGGCCAAGTATTGAACTCAGGGCTCAAGTCACTTTTTGGATTACTGAACTAACGCGTTTTATATACTGCAGGTTCAGTTCAAAATTCTGACATATATCACCTGAAGAAGGCCGGATCGTAGAACGACCGAAACGCTGTGAATAAGGCAATAAACTGTAAATAGTATATTTTGATATTTTGTAAACGCTTATTAATATATGCACGGAATAATAATCATTCTTGGCTGGGTGGTGAGGAATGCGGAATCACGAAAATGTGTGTCGACCTTAGATAAGTATCGTGAAATTTCACTGATAATTTTATTGGCGGAAATTCTGTTTGCAATGATAGACGTTGAGTTATATAATTTTATGTATATCGATAGGTTTCATTAGAACTATTTTATTATGATTATTATCATTAGTACTATTTTATTATGATTATTACCATTAGTACTATTTTATTATGATTATTATCATTAGTACTATTTTATTATGATTATTATCATTAGTACTATTTTATTATGATTATTACAATTAGTACTATTTCATTATGATTATTATCATTAGTACTATTTTATTATGATTATTATCATTAGTACTATTTTATTATGATTATTACCATTAGTACTATTTCATTATGATTATTACCATTAGTACTATTTCATTATGATTATTATCATTAGTACTATTTTATTATGATTATTATCATTAGTACTATTTTATTATGATTATTACAATTAGTACTATTTTATTATGATTATTATCATTAGCACTATTTTATTATGATTATTATCCTCCAGGAGAGTGACTCGTTGCGCCTTCTCAGGCTAACGTTTTCGCTGACATGAAGTGGAAAGAATATACTGAATCAATTGCTAGGCCTGCCTCTAAGAAAATTGGTTCACTCATTTTTTTTCTCTCCAGAATCTATCTTACAAGTCTACCATTCGTTCATACATTGAGTATTGACGGCATATCTGGGCAGGTGCTTCTGACATATATTTAGAGATTCTTGATAAAATACAAAGAAGAATATGCAATATTATTGATCCTGACCTATTATTTCCGCTTCAGCCACATTCCAACCACTGTAACTTAGCTTCCCTGCCCCTTTTCTATAAATATTTTCATGATGGTTGTTCTGATGAGCTTTCCCCTTTGCTAGCTGTACATTATGAATTTCAGCTCAGCACTAGATTGGCGACAAGGACTCATCATTTTACAGTGAAAAAGTACTAGATGTAACCGTAAATTCTATGCTAACAGCTTCTTCTCTTGCACTTCTCGTTTGTGGAATTCTTTTACGGCTTCTTTCTTTCAAATCAACTTTGTTTTTAAAAAATTAAATGCAATGTCAATCGTTATCTTTTGTTTTAATTATTGTCCTGTTATTGTTCTATCTACTTAAAATGTTTTATTTCTGTCATATTCTTAAACACTGAGTAAAACTTTGCATCTTAGTGGCTTTATTACCTTGCTTGAAATGATTCCAGAATTCAAGAATGTGCATGCATATGTATGTGTATGTGTGTGAATATTTGTGTATTTCTCTCTCTCTCTCCATATATATATATATATATATATATATATATATATATATATATATATGTATGTATATATGTATGTGTGTGTGTGTGTGTGTGTGTGTGTGTGTGTGTGTGTCTATATATATATATATATATATATATATATATATATATATATATATATATATATATATATATAATAAAAAGACTTAAACACTAATATTCCATGGTCATAATTTATTCCATTGGAATCGTAAAAACGACCCAATTCATCAGACCTACAGATTCAAAAAAAAAAAAATTCCTCTTGGAATTATTTTTATACACATATGTGTATGTGCATATATAATTGCATATGTATGTGTATCTTCACCACTAATATTGTCTATATATATATATATATATATATATATATATATATATATATATATATATATATATATATATATATATATGATGTGTG
This sequence comes from Acanthosepion esculentum, assembly GCA_964036315.1. Lineage (NCBI taxonomy): Eukaryota > Metazoa > Mollusca > Cephalopoda > Sepiida > Sepiidae > Acanthosepion > Acanthosepion esculentum. The sequence continues at coordinate 40,438,555 of OZ038478.1, read as the reverse complement.
TATAAATATGTGTGTAGGTGTCTATGTATACGAATCACTTGAACGGTTACCATCATAAATTATGTGCCGTGTCCATACACGACAAGTTTGATTATGGCCCTTCACTACTTCATTTTTCTTGTAGCTCTAAGCAATGTTTCACTCTTTACCACCCCTATTCTCGTAAACATTCACACAATTTCACGCTGTTTCCCTCTATCCATTCTTCTTTGGGTGTTGTGGCCAGAATGAAAGACATGGAAAGAAGACGGTAGGTTGAACACGTGTATTGAAATAACAGAACATATATACAAGATAAGAGTGTTATTAGTCAGCAGATAGAAGTGTCCGTCCGAACTGTCAGGTAACACTGCGTCACAACTGCCCTGCCTAGGAAATCTGGCAGGTTAGTATTTATGAAGGAGGAAGAGTTCATTCTAATGTAGATAGGTCACCATAACATTGAGTATATCTTGTGAGCATTAGGCTTTGCAAGCCGTTCTTCCTCATAAAGTTTCCCAGAAATTTCAACTATTTCTGATTTTAACTATGTGTTTTTTTTTTTCAAGTTCCCATTTTCAGTAAACTCTTTTCGTTGCAGACATGTTCAGTCTCAGCATCCGTTTGTTGAACGACATATCAATCGCATGGCGAAAAGTACGCTCAACTGTCGGGAGGTAAATCGGACCCAGACTCGTTTGTCGCAACATTCTATCTAATCAAATGTATTTTTTTTTTTTTTTACTTACAATACAAATTATATCCCCTATCACTCAAATGTGATAAAACAATCGTTATGTCTCATCATAAACATTTTTTCTCTGTCATCTATTTTTGTTACAATTTGTAATTCTAATTTGTAATTTGCATTTTGAATCTTGTTAATTGTTAATCAATCCAATCGGAATTGAATCCCGACATTTTTATTCTAATTGCAATCATCAGAGACCCAATTATTTTTACGTTACTTTGTTAGACAGTGTTTTTATAGCGGCCATCGCGATTGCTAGAGATGCCTGTTGGTAATTAGAAAAATCAAAAAATCAAATTCATTGGATATAAAAGAAAAGAAAGTAGAATATTTAATTCATTAATGAAGCTGTAAAACAACATTAAAACTAGTGTCAGTTTGTAATTTTAAAAATGATTTCAGTGAAAATTATGCGTTTCTATAATCTCTTTGCTTATAAATATTTTCCAGTCCATATAGTGCCACCCAAAATTTGTGGGAATGATCCCTTTTGACGGCAGTGAATTGCACTGGCATATATTCTCCAACGTCGTCTTGCAAGCAACCCATCCGTTCCTGCAGGTAGGGGGTGGTTAAATAGATATAGGCTCGTAATGAGAAATTTCAGAACCGAGTTCGAATTTCAGTCGGGTTCATTACATTGATTTATGCGCAAATACCCTTGGAAAAAGTGTGGATCCATATACTCTCATAGGTGAATTAGTAGGATTTTATGGGGAAAAATCATAGTTATGCTCAAATATCGTAATGCATTGTTCAAAATTGCAAAAAAAATATTATTCTTACAATCCTACATATGTTTCCACTTGAAATAACCTAAAAAAGAATTGATAAGCCGTAATAAAACAAATGAATCAAACAATCCAGCAAATTCACAGACGGGATCGCAAAAGTACGCCGATAAAAGTAGTCACTTTCCTGTAGTTCACAATGATCACGATGGAAGCTACTCTCGAAATAATTTCTTTACTTGCAGTTCACAGACAAGATCAAGAAGTGTACCATGCTCTAATTTGTCACTTTACGTGCTGTTCACAATCATGACCACGAAGTTTACTATACCCAAAGTAGTCGTTTTACCTGAAATTCGCAGAGAGAATCACGAAATGTACTATGATAAAAGTTGTCACTTTTCATGCAGTTAGTAGATCGCGAAGTGTACTATGCACAAATTATACACTTTACTTGCAGTTCGAAGACAGGATCCCGAAGGAATCTATGCAATTTGTGATCCGGTTCGGAAATATGTTCAAATTTCTCGAATATTAGATATTATCTCGTATACTCTTTGAGGGTACAAATTGATATTTACTGCTTCAAGCTTAATACAGAAGATGGAAACGGGGGAAAATTTATTGCGCCAAGCAGATGTAGAATTCCTATTTTAAAATCACTGCTTCTACCTGCGCTTAATGGGCCGACTACTGGGGCCAATTTTATCCAGAAAGCAAACTAAATGTAAGCATTTTGAATATTTACTACACGTTTTACTGTGCATAGTTATACGGATTGAAATAAGATAATATTGCGCTGATCCCACAAAGGTTTCCTTATCTAGAAAATCAGTATTTGACATATTAGCTTTTAAGTGGATTCATATTGCAATTTCTAACCAAGGAACGAACTAAATAACTATCGCATCCACAAAGCATAGTTGATGTTTATTAAATTAAGATACGTATCTCATCTGTTAGATACTACTTTTCCAAGTTTACCTTATTCTGACATAAGACTACGAGTACAGAGCACTCAGTGAGAATCAAGCTCATTAATGTAAAGATTTTAGTTTTATTGCTACAATTTCGATTCTGGACATCAAAATCGAACAGGTAGTGTAAATTTAAGTATTTGTTTCGCGTAGAGAGATTTGTGCGTATAGTGCGACATCGAAACAGATATATGCAGCCACAAAGAGGTAGCTGAAACCTTTGCCTAATGGGAAGAGATCTTGGAGAAATTAACACTCACAGGATATTATATTGAAGGTAAGAAAAAGCAGGAAATCAGGAATTAACATAGCAAGTTTTTGAGAATGGATTGCAAAACAGACACAAAGTAGGATAGTTAATGCTCAAAAGTGAAATGGAGTAACAAAATATAGGAAGTTGTAGAGGACCATGATCGTCTGCATTCTGGAAGGATATGGTACATAAAACCATTTACTCCCGCCTCGATATTAAGGCTGATCAGTTGGACAAGGTCAAAACGACTTCAAGTCCGTGGTTAACTGGGGTAAAAGATGGGTTGTCAATTTTAACGCCTCCTAAACTAAATTTCTCTCCATTAATCACCTGCGAGATCCCTCACTGCCTTCCATCAGCATGGCTGATGCTAACATCCAGGAAAGTGACTCGTTGCACCTTCTCGGGCTAACATTCTCACCAGATATGAAGTGGAAAAATTATATTGAATCCATTGTTAGATCAGATGCTAAGATGGTCGGTTCCCTGTGCCGTGCGAGACAATTTTTCTCTCTTTAATCAATCTTGCATATCTATAGGTCTACCATGCGTCCATTCTTACAATATTGCTGTCACATATCGTTTAATGTAATTGCTGTTTACCTTGAGCGGCTTGATAAAATCCAAAGAAGAATCAGCAATATCATTGGTCTTGAGCCGCCGTCAGGTTGCCCTTTTTACAAATACTGTTATGGTAATTGTTCGGATTCTTCATATAGTACTTCGACTATATGAATTTAAGCGCACTACTAGACTGGCATCGACATAGTTTCTTTTCTCGTACTTCTCGCTTGTGGAACTCCATTCCGGCTCCACGCTTTCCATCCCACTTTAATCTGTAAAAAAATTAAATGCAATGTCAATCGCCATGTACTGTCCTCCTGATTACGCTTTTCTCTTTCCGTTCATTATTAATGTTTCTGTCCCTAATGCTACCACGCCCCCTATAAATCCTTGCGTTTTACTGGCTTTACTGCCTTGCTCGGGGTGATACCGATTAATACACGCACGTACACACACACACACACAGACACATACACACACACACACACACACACACACACACACACACATATATATATATATGCTGTTGTCATTTCAACTTTGCTATAGAGTTGGCAAACCTGAACTCTATATCGCCGCGGTATCCAAAAATTAGAACGCTTTCACCAGCAAAACCTTCACTGAATCTTGACCATCAAATGGCATTACTAATAATTATGTAAATAAATAAATAAATAATGTTTAATATTTTTAGTGTATAATTCTCAAGAAAAAATGTATAAATTCACTTTAATAAAACTTAAACATATGATGATATGTTTAGGTGTAATATTCAAATCGTCGCTTTAAAAAAAAAACATTGCCGAGGAGGGAAGGTAGTTAAAATAATAGCGGTGTCGAAGGAAAAACCGTTTTTTTTTCTTCTTTTTTTGCGAATACAACAATTAAAGATTGCCATTTCTTCTTATAAGGAATGGTCATTTCTTTCTTCACAACTATGTCTCGTATTTCCTGCTGGGAATATGTTTTCTTTTATTAGATATTTTTCAAGTTTGTACAGTTCCTACTGATTCAATGTTCCCACCCAGTTCTTGTAAGTCTTTTGTAAGCACTGATTTGGCTCATGTAATACTAAATCTCTACAGATATTAAGCACTCTTTTTACATTTTCTTTTTATGTTTGGTAGTGCCGTGATGAGTAATGTTTCAAACTCTTCTTTACCATTCTTTAAGCAGTTATGAATTTATATTGTCTTGTGATGCAGTCATTATTACTGCAACAGCATCATCATTATTATTATTATTATTATTATTATTATTATTATTATTATATGCGTTTTTATTCGCCCCCGATTTAACAGTGTCATCAGTTATTCACTTCTGCTCTCATTATAGAAAAAAGGTGGTCTTACTAATTATGAAAAAAAAAAAAATTATTCAGAAAAGTGCTTGTCGGCTTTTCTGCTTGCATATCTGTCTGTCTGTCTGTCTGTCAGTCAGTCACAGTTATTACGTCTGTCTGTGTGTCGACTTCTCAAGCGACAGGTGCACCAAGAGAATTTATGGAAAAAAAACATAATCACCGTCCTTATAAATTGTTATTGCTTTTTTTCTCTCTAGGTTGCAATCATTTTTCAAATAAATCCTCAAGTTGATTATAGTCTGCTGGTTGGCAATGCAGCTGGAATTCATTAAAATATTCCTAGCATTTTATATATACATAGACGTGTGTGCGGGTTTGTATGTAGGCACGCGTTTTTGTGTGTGCAGGAGCTGGACTATGTATGCATGACTATAGCCTGGACGATTGCGTATTTTAAGCGTCTATTAGACTCTGTTTAGTTGTGTACGCACAGTTTATAATTTATTTTATTTATTTTGCTATTTAATACAATTTCCTGCCCTAAAACCTTATTGTTTAAACAACTGTTTTGAATCAAAAGGGAAAAGAAAGGACATTATAAGTTAGATTATAATTAATTACTCTACAAATATACATTAATCGACATGGCACCTCAGCGATATAATAGGTCATGGAGGAATAGAGACAAGATTAAATTTGTTAACGCTCATGTATGTCATTAAAAGTGTTTGTGATAATAATATAAGTTGTAAAAATAAAGGGTTTCATTTTATGTCATTACAGCTATTTAAATATGAAACTACACTTTTTTACGATGATTATTTTTAATTATTACAAAAGTTTACGATTTATGATACTGGTCTTTTTTCTTTTACTAACGTTCACCCAATGCAAGGCCCAAGAGCCACTCAATCGACTGTTTTTTACGACTTATCAACCATTTGTAGGTTATTTAAAACCAGATTTGCTTAGGGCCAAATCACGTTGTAACACCGGTATATGTAAGATCACCGAAGTTAAGCAACATCAAGCGTGGTCAGTACTAAGATGGGTGACCGCTAAGAAATACCAGGTGCTGTAATCTTGGATATGCGAATGGTGTAATAGATAATAGCGCGGAATTGTTAATTCCAGTTGGGTTCGTTATATTCAGTTACGTGCAAATCCCGTTGGAAAACGTATGAATCCACCTCTTCTCGCTCCAGCTATGGGTTAATTAGTAGGTCTTTTATCGCCAAAAAGCTTATTATCTCCAAAAAAAAAAAAATTTGCGTACAAAATATTTAGATTTCGGCATTAAATAACCCATATGCCGCTAAACAAATATAACCAACCAAGACAGAAAATATTTTTAGATTGTAAGAGTTTTTGTTTTTTTTTAGATAAATGATCTACTGATATGTCATACTATTTAACCCATTGTTAGTGGGGATAAGAGCGATTTAAAACTTTTTCCAAGGGTATTTGTGTATAAGTGACAGTAAAAAAAAAACGACTGTAACTGGAACTCGGCTCTCCGATTTCCAGTTCCGCGTCATTATCACCTACCGCACATCCAAGCTTACAGCATTTGTTATTCTCAAGTGGTAACCCATCTAGCTACTAACCAGGCCCGATTTTGCTTAACTTTGGTGATTCTGCGAGAACCGGTCTTTCAAATTGATATGGTAAAAAATCGAGAGCCGCTCAAGGTAGATGGATGCTGAATGATGTATTTCCACAGGAACACGAAGTGCAGTTTATGAGGTTATGTAGAATAGATAACGGTTAACCCTAGACTTGAATAGGTAAAGATTGTAATGATCAGGTAAACGTATCGTTACGAGTCTGTTTCAAAAAGCAACAATTCTTGGGAAGACGTTATCAGAACGGAACTTCTTTCTTGTTAATTGGATACAAAGAGGATGTGGGTGATTCCTCCCCATGCACGTGGCATGGTTGGTCCTAGCTGAACATTTTTACAACTGGTGGAACTAAGGAATGTAGCTCGTCAGAACGTTTACAGTAGAAATAGCACTAGAACTTTGAGAAGTTTTTAGCTCTGAGAGGCAAAACTGTAATACATGTTTAATGTAGTTTGAATGTAGCAATCCGTCGTAGGAAGTAATTTGTTCAATGTAACAGCAACAATGTCTAGTAGCAGCTATTCAGGAATTTTTAAGGTCTTCCATATCAGAGGTTGGCAGTGGATATTTGGGAAGAGTAGGAAAACGTAGTTCTGCAGGTCTCCTCATCTGACAGGTTAGCAGTAGATATTCCGAAAAAGAAAACAAAATGGCCGTTTTTATACACATCAGGTCGAATATTTCTAGTCTTCTGATTGGTTAACCTTCTATGGGTGTACTATAAAATGAGTCAGCTCATTTTGGTTTGCTCACTAGTACATAATGTACACAAAATAACCTATCAAAAACTATATTAGTTTGGCTTTTATTAATACTTCATTAGTGAATAGAGATTCAGATATGTTATCAGCAGGAGCATCGCCAGTGTATTTTGAATGGAAAGGGTATATTTTTAATTCATGCCGCCTGTAAGAATTTGCATGAGTTCACATCATTTTCATAGACAGGGGTTATTTAGTTCTAAAGATGACAAAGCCTACCATGTAGATTAGACAGACACAAATAATGATCTGCGATCAAATCTAAGATGGTTTTCGTATGATTTTCAAGGTAGACAAGTTCTTAACCCACTGAAAGGATTAGCATAAAATTCCTTCTGTTAAACGAAGATACCTTTAGTAAGTATCACTACAACGAAGTCGTTATATTTCCCCCAGCCTCGCCACTGAAACGAGACGTGACACAATGTCCGGATTAATGTGGTGAACCAGAGCGCGTACACTCGGGTCAAGGACAAAAATTGCCCAGCCCCAACAACAGACGGTTGCGCTGGTCTCGGTAATGACTACGGACCCCACCCTCTAGTGCAATGTGGGGTGCAATCTTGAGAAACTGTTTACCGGGACCGGGCACTTCACCGTTTTTATTTTCCCCAGGTGCGTCTCTGTCCGTAGACAGAGCCATAACTCTGTCCGAAGATTGAGACGCAACTGGGAGATGATAATCCTACCGTGCGGTGGGCCGCGGAGATGTAATAATTATCTAAGCCTTGCTTAGATGTGGTACAAGGCCGAAAGTATGGGGCAATCAATGAGGAATACAAAGGGGGTGGTTAAAACTTTTTGGCTCGTACATTTCTAATATCATTTCTATTTTTTTCTGCTAAAAATTCAGGCTGTGTGGGTTGTGTAATAGATAGCATACCGGGATGAGAAATTAAGTAGCCGATTTTCATTTCTAGTTGTGTCCGTTACGCGCAAATATTCTTGGGATATGTATGACTGGATCTTCTTCCCCCAACAATGGGTTAAATAGTATCTGGAAAAATATCTAAGAGTTTTTGATGTGATATTCATTCCCCAAAAATAAGAATTATTCTTACAATCCAAAATATGTTTCGGCTTAACATGACCCACAAAGGCTTGATAAGACTTAAAAATATCAGTCAGTCAATGTATCCAATAAAAATTCCTTTATTTTGTCATTTACATGCAGCTGTGGTTCCGTTATCAATACTGAATTATTAGGCAATATTTTCCTTTTATGTTATGGAAGCAAGAAATAAATGGAATAAGAAGCAGTGGACGTCTTGGGTACGAAGATAAACTACATCCGCGTCCTGGGTATGACAGCAAGGCCTCTGATCAGGAGGTTTTGAGGAGCGTGGAACAACCTCTTCATTGATGGTGTTCCCAGATATGGACAAATAGGGTCCCAGATATGGGCAAATAGTTAACCACCAATACATTTTTGTAAGAAAATATTACCAGCAATAATTTTTTTAAATAATTTTTTATCAGCAATGCATTATTAGCAGCCATACTTTTTTGGAAAAAATATTACCAGCAATACATATAAAAATATATATATACATATATATTGCCAGCAATGTATATATATATATATATATATATATATATATATATATATATATATATATATATATATATATTGCCAGCAATATATTTGTTGTGGATTCCGGGATGAAATCCGATATCAATAAATAACAAACGCCAGGAATAGATAAGGAAAATAAATGTAATCGCGTAATAATACAAACTGGTAATACGGGTTAGTAGATCCAGGAATGCGGGTTAGTAGCAATAATATATATACAGTCTTGGTATTGAAGTATCGCGGTATGACTCCTTACTGAGTCTAGGTGCTGTGACGGTGACTCTTGTGTTACCCTTCTCTAATACTACTCCTCTAATACTACTCAGCGTACTGACTTTTCGACTGTCTTAACGTACTCCCGGGTATTCACTGGTGGTAGTATATGTATACCTCGGTCGAGTCCATTTGTGTGAAAAGGGGAGACCCCTTAACAGTATTTTTGAAAAACGAAATATTACCAGTAATATATTTTTAGAAAAAAAAATTATTACTAGAAATACTTTTGAAAAAAAAAATTGCTAGCAATAAAATTCTTGTCGGCATTAAATAGCTCATTGAGGTTGATATGCCGTAAACCAAACCAAACCAAACCAAATCCAGAAGCATTGAGTAGTGTGAAGACTACACTCTCTTCATAAATTCTTCAAAACGTCTATCATCGTGCCAGTCCTGTTTGCAAGTGCAATATTCTGCAAAACGAAAAAAAAAAAAAATATCCACGGCATCGATGTTTCACTTGGAATGTATAATTTAAATACTGCAATTTAGAGTAGCTGTCTGAACTAATTGTTTGGCTTTTATGAAGATAACCAATCCTCAAAAGAAATTTCTTATCTCATTTGGCGTCTCGGCTTCAGTCACTTTCCCATCACCGTAAGTTTGCCTTCTTATGCCTTTTCTATAAATACTTTCATAGTAGATATTCGTTATGGTGTTAGTAATATTATTTGTATGTCTGGGTCAGTGTTTGTGGCTAGCTAAGTTTAATCTTAAGACAGTTGATGACCATCCTTTTCCCCATTTCCCCCTTTTGGCCTTGTGCCACATTTTGTAAACATAACAAATAAGTACCGCTCTTCGATATGGTGTCTAGACTCTGAGAATTTAAGCTCAATACTAGACTGGTGACGATGTCTCACCAATTTGCAGTTGAGCTGGCTAGATGTAACTATAAATTCTATGCTAGCAGTTTCTTTTCTCGCACTTCTCGCTCGTGGAACTCCCCACCGGCTCCATGCTTTCCATCTAAGTTTAATCGGAAAAAAATTAAATGCAATGACAATCGCTATCTGCTGTCATATTGATTACACGTCCTCTGTTCTCATTCCTTAACAATGTTCTTGTTTCTAACTCTTCAACACCGGTAACCCTTTGCGTTTTAGTGGCTTTACTGCCTTTTTTGGGGTGAACTCGAATTAAAAAAAAAAGAAATGATCATTATTATTATATTTATTGCTGACTTTTGCGTCTCGAATTCCTTCAGTACTAGAAAACTCAAATTCATGACCTCTCGCTGGATTATTTGGATTTAATCAGATCTCACCAGCAGTTAAAAAATCTTCTGAATACCTAACTGATTATGAATTTTAAACCTAATGATTTTCGTGGATATTTCTTAGCTTTTAGCGATTCTTTTGGAGGTCGTTCGTCGTTTAGGCCACGGACATGATGAATAAAAGTTTGTGGTCGACATCGTAAAAAATCCCAGAGACTGCAATCCAACTTGGCTCTCAAAATTTCCAGGCACACATATTCTTGTAAATGCCGGACAATTTTCAAAGAATGCTTGCTATATACTTTCACGGATTAGCTTTGGAGATTTCCCCTTCAGAAACAGGGAATTCAGTATTTGAAAATCCCATTATTTCTGCTAACATATTTCAGTGTAAGATCTTAAATTCATAAACAGTACAAGAATCCTTCTAATTAACAATTTACAATATATATATATATATATATATATATATATATATATATATATATATATATATATATATATATGTATATATATATATATATATATATATATATATATATATATAGTTGGATTGATGTGACTTTGTGAACCTGTGTTTCACGCTTTGTGATCGTCAGAAAAGCAGTTTTTCTGACGATCTCTAATATCGTGAAACCCAGAGTCACAAACTCACATCAATCCAACTAAATATGTTATCTCTATCACTGATACTGAGCGCTTTCCAATAAGTACCGCGCATATATAATATATAAATAATATGTATAATAATTGCCCACATATATATCTATATACGTACTCATTACATATATATATATATACATATATATATATATAATGTAACACAAATAATAAAAATTATACATACACATTATATGTATATATATATATATATATATATATATATATATATATATATATATATATATATATATATATATAATATAACACAAATAATAAAAAGCCATAACAAAAAAATAACAATCTACAATATTGCAACCAAGGAAAGTCAATGCAACTGCAGAAATAGAACATGTCCACTCCAGGCAAATTACCTTACAGACGAATATAATATATAAAGCCAAGGTAATTGCAAACAACAGCACAATGTACTACATGGGTGCAACTGATGAAACATTCAAGAAGAGAAAAAACAACCACAACCTTTCATTCTCCAACAGAAAATACTCAAACCGTACTACACTATCCACATACATATGGCATCTAAAAGACAGAAATATTACACCAAGTATAACTTGGAAAATATTGAAAAATGCACCTGCCTACAACAACATTACAAAAATGCCTACTTTGCCTAGACAAAAATGTAGCAATACTTTCTCATACCCACCAAAAATTTACTAAACATAAGATCAGAAATAATTTCCAAATGTAGGTATGAAAATAAATACCTATTATCAGAATTTATACCAAAACAAACAAACACCATCACATAAATCACTATTGATCCTAAAGACATGAAAAGAGAAAGCACCGACACCATGACGCCATCAATTATTTTCTAATTCAAACTACCATCATAATAATTACAATTATTGTTATTATCATTCCACGACCATTACTAATCAGTTCTACCACTTTACAATAACTATTTGCTACTACAATTGTTATGATCATCACCCGCTCCCCCCACCATTACTACTACATCACAATTACTATTGCCGTATTAGTCCGCAATTACCATTAACATATCAGCCCACAATTATACTTACTTCTCCCTCCCCCAGCAAAATTAATACCACGGCATAAATACTAATAATTATTACAAATTGGAATTTCTACCATTTACATATGCGCACTTGCCAAAAATAAGCAAATAACCGGCGTTAAAATAATGACAAAACGGCCTTAAAAAATTAAGAATAATAGCAATTTTTACTTATCATAGTCTTACACAGACACAGACGCCATTATACGTATATACGTGCGTGCGAGAAAATATTATTCAGTGAACAAAAATAGAAAAACGTTCTGCGCGTTTGCACGTTGACAGCGCAACAACAATAAAAAAAAATTCGCTACACAATCCAACATTGAATACAGCAAACAAATGCATATTTATGTACACAACGACACATATATACGTATATATACCAAATCCCATATTGTTCACATATGTTTATATTTGTGTGAGCTCCAGTGGGTGAGCGTGCGTGCATGAGTGTGTGCCTGCGTATGTCAATGAGTGTACGGACGTGTATGTATGTTTGCGTAAGTATGAGTGGCGTCCCGACGAAAATTTTTCCTCCCACTTCCATAAAAACCCCGATATACGCAATCCTATATAAATCCAAAATTTAAAAATTAATCAGTTTATCTGACGATCGCAAACGCGTGAAACACAGGGTCACAAACCCACATCAATCCAACGAAATATATATATATATATATATATATATATATATATATATATATATATATATATATATATATATATATATATATATATATATATATATATATATATTCTTTCCGGTTATAGTGTCAATATAACACTCAGATTTTTTAAACTTGTCATTATTCTTTCGTAAATACTAGAATTAACACATTTCTGAGAAAACTGTCGACGGTGAGTTCGGAGTTCGCGTCAACGTAAAACACCGGTATTATGAATGCTAATTTTCAAGACCTGCTCTTTATTCGAATTTATGTGGAATATTTGTGTAACTTCAAAAAATCATTTTCTCCTTATTTAAACTTCTTTTGTACATAGATGAATATTTTTAAAATAACATTAAAGATGACAAATCGCGAACATAACAGTCGAGAATCAATCTGTCTGACTTGCTAAAAGCATGGATAAATGAATATATAAAAAATGTATTAAAGTTGATGAAAAAGTGTCCATTCCTTGACCACTTGAATTTAGCCATCACATTATGTATTCATTAAACGTGTCAGAGAACGTCAGAAATGAATCATGACTGAACTGACATTTTGTCTTCAAAAATGGGCAAAGATTCCACAGAGTCAAGTGAAATTGAACAATCAAAACTATGATGAGACTGTCAGCACTTCTTTTGCGACTCTCGATATTAAGAAAAAATTCTTACACCACAATAAAAATTTATTTAATAAAAGATAAGCGAAAAAAAAAATCAATGGCACGGTTTTCTTTAGCGAAATCTGTATTTATAAATTGTCTCCATAATTATGTTTAATAAAAAATCTGCCAACGCCAGTTTTTTTCTTAATGTTAGCGAAATCTTTGGTGTGTCATTGACGTTTCCTTGAGGTTTGCTCAACTCTGTCCTTTGGGTGATCAGTGATTGAGCGATATGCCATTTACATATCACAGACAATAAATTATTTGCTTTCGGAATTTCCGAAAGAAAATTTTAACAGTTTCTAAATCCTTTTTATTGTCAAATGCAAAGTGATTTCCGAACAAGATGGCCACTGAAGTTGAAGACTGGATTTATTACGAGAATTGAAAAGGAAGAAAATTCTGACCTGAGCCAGAAGAGCAGGCAAAAAATTCTCAACCTATTAAGCCGTAGAAAAATGAATGAATCAATCAATCCTGGTAACGTAGTAAAAATGTCAGATCAAAATTGTGTTGAGTAACGTTAGGAAATTATTGATCCACTCTTGAACGTGACAATTTTTTTGCATTGAATAAACTTGCAGAGAGAAAAGTAGTTACATTTACAGGAATGTTCATTAATACGGGATAAAAGATTTTTAAAAAAGAACAAAGAAAGAAAAAGTAGAAGAAAGTGAAGAAATTAGAAAGAAAAGAAAATGCTAAAAAGAAGAAAAGAGGAAAAGTGAGGAAATAAAGAAAGGAAAATGCTAAAAAAAGGGGAAAAAGAGAGCGAAGAAATAAGAAAAAAACAAAATGTAGATTTAGAGAGTGAAGAAAGACAAAAAAGAAAGACTGGAACAGAGTGAAGAAATAGGAAAGCAAAGACAATGCTAAAAATAAAAATAAAATGAAGAAATAAGTTAAAATAGAAAATGCTAAAAGAAAAAAGAATAAAAGAGTGCAAAAATAAGGAAAAGGAAATGTTAAAAAGAAAAAGGAGAAAAGAGTGAAGAAAGACAAGAAAACGCTAAAAAAGAGGAAGAGAGTGAAGAAATAAGACAAAAAAGAAAAAGAGAGAAAGAGAGTGAAGAAATAAGATAAAAAGGAAAATGATAAAAAGAAAAAGAGAGGAAGAGAGTGAAGAAATAAGATAAAAAAGAAAATGATAAAAAAGAAAAAAAAAGGAAGAAAGTGAAGAAATAAGACAAAAAAGAAAATGATAAAAAAGAAAAAGAGAGGAAGAGAGTGAAGAAATAAGACAAAAAAGAAAATGATAAAAAAGAAAAAGAGAGGAAGATTGTGAAGAAATAAGACAAAAAAGAAAATGATAAAAAAGAAAAAGAAAGGAAGAGAGTGAAGAAATAAGACAAAAAAGAAAATGATAAAAAAGAAAAAAAAGGAAGAAAGTGAAGAAATAAGACAAAAAGAAAATGATAAAAAAGAAAAAGAGAGGAAGAGAGTGAAGAAATAAGATAAAAAAGAAAATGATAAAAAAGAAAAAGAGAGGAAGAGAGTGAAGAAATAAGACAAAAAAGAAAATGATAAAAAAGAAAAAAAAGGAAGAAAGTGAAGAAATAAGACAAAAAAGAAAATGATAAAAAAGAAAAAGAGAGGAAGAGAGTGAAGAAATAAGACAAAAAAGAAAATGATAAAAAAGAAAAAAAAAGGAAGAAAGTGAAGAAATTAGAAAGAAAAGAAAATGCTAAAAAGAAGAAAAGAGGAAAAGTGAGGAAATAAAGAAAGGAAAATGCTAAAAAAAGGGGAAAAAGAGAGCGAAGAAATAAGAAAAAAACAAAATGTAGATTTAGAGAGTGAAGAAAGACAAAAAAGAAAGACTGGAACAGAGTGAAGAAATAGGAAAGCAAAGACAATGCTAAAAATAAAAATAAAATGAAGAAATAAGTTAAAATAGAAAATGCTAAAAGAAAAAAGAATAAAAGAGTGCAAAAATAAGGAAAAGGAAATGTTAAAAAGAAAAAGGAGAAAAGAGTGAAGAAAGACAAGAAAACGCTAAAAAAGAGGAAGAGAGTGAAGAAATAAGACAAAAAAGAAAAAGAGAGAAAGAGAGTGAAGAAATAAGATAAAAAGGAAAATGATAAAAAGAAAAAGAGAGGAAGAGAGTGAAGAAATAAGATAAAAAAGAAAATGATAAAAAAGAAAAAAAAAGGAAGAAAGTGAAGAAATAAGACAAAAAAGAAAATGATAAAAAAGAAAAAGAGAGGAACAGAGTGAAGAAATAAGACAAAAAAGAAAATGATAAAAAAGAAAAAGAGAGGAAGATTGTGAAGAAATAAGACAAAAAAGAAAATGATAAAAAAGAAAAAGAAAGGAAGAGAGTGAAGAAATAAGACAAAAAAGAAAATGATAAAAAAGAAAAAAAGGAAGAAAGTGAAGAAATAAGACAAAAAGAAAATGATAAAAAAGAAAAAGAGAGGAAGAGAGTGAAGAAATAAGATAAAAAAGAAAATGATAAAAAAGAAAAAGAGAGGAAGAGAGTGAAGAAATAAGACAAAAAAGAAAATGATAAAAAAGAAAAAAAAGGAAGAAAGTGAAGAAATAAGACAAAAAAGAAAATGATAAAAAAGAAAAAGAGAGGAAGAGAGTGAAGAAATAAGACAAAAAAGAAAATGATAAAAAAGAAAAAAAAAGGAAGAAAGTGAAGAAATAAGACAAAAAAGAAAATGATAAAAAAGAAAAAGAGAGGAAGAGAGTGAAGAAATAAGATAAAAAAGAAAATGATAAAAAAGAAAAAGAGAGGAAGAGAGTGAAGAAATAAGACAAAAAAGAAAATGATAAAAAAGAAAAAAAAGGAAGAAAGTGAAGAAATAAGACAAAAAAGAAAATGATAAAAAAGAAAAAGAGAGGAAGAGAGTGAAGAAATAAGACAAAAAAGAAAATGATAAAAAAGAAAAAGAGAGGAAGATTGTGAAGAAATAAGACAAAAAAGAAAATGATAAAAAAGAAAAAGAAAGGAAGAGAGTGAAGAAATAAGACAAAAAAGAAAATGATAAAAAAGAAAACAAAAGGAAGAAAGTGAAGAAATAAGACAAAAAAGAAAATGATAAAAAAGAAAAAGAGAGGAAGAGAGTGAAGAAATAAGATAAAAAAGAAAATGATAAAAAAGAAAAAGAGAGGAAGAGAGTGAAGAAATAAGACAAAAAAGAAAATGATAAAAAAGAAAAAAAAGGAAGAAAGTGAAGAAATAAGACAAAAAAGAAAATGATAAAAAAGAAAAAGAGAGGAAGAGAGTGAAGAAATAAGACAAAAAAGAAAATGATAAAAAAGAAAAAAAAAGGAAGAAAGTGAAGAAATAAGACAAAAAAGAAAATGATAAAAAAGAAAAAGAGAGGAAGAGAGTGAAGAAATAAGATAAAAAAGAAAATGATAAAAAAGAAAAAGAGAGGAAGAGAGTGAAGAAATAAGACAAAAAAGAAAATGATAAAAAAGAAAAAAAAGGAAGAAAGTGAAGAAATAAGACAAAAAAGAAAATGATAAAAAAGAAAAAGAGAGGAAGAGAGTGAAGAAATAAGATAAAAAAGAAAATGATAAAAAAGAAAAAGTGAGGAAGAGAGTGAAGAAATAAGACAAAAAAGAAAATGATAAAAAAGAAAAAGAGAGGAAGATTGTGAAGAAATAAGACAAAAAAGAAAATGATAAAAAAGAAAAAGAAAGGAAGAGAGTGAAGAAATAAGACAAAAAAGAAAATGATAAAAAAGAAAAAAAAAGGAAGAAAGTGAAGAAATAAGACAAAAAAGAAAATGATAAAAAAGAAAAAGAGAGGAAGAGAGTGAAGAAATAAGATAAAAAAGAAAATGATAAAAAAGAAAAAGAGAGGAAGAGAGTGAAGAAATAATACAAAAAAGAAAATGATAAAAAAGAAAAAAAAGGAAGAAAGTGAAGAAATAAGACAAAAAAGAAAATGATAAAAAAGAAAAAGAGAGGAAGAGAGTGAAGAAATAAGACAAAAAAGAAAATGATAAAAAAGAAAAAAAAGGAAGAAAGTGAAGAAATAAGACAAAAAAGAAAATGATAAAAAGAAAAAGAGAGGAAGAGAGTGAAGAAATAAGATAAAAAAGAAAATGATAAAAAAGAAAAAGAGAGGAAGAGAGTGAAGAAATAAGACAAAAAAGAAAATGATAAAAAAGAAAAAAAAAGGAAGAAAGTGAAGAAATAAGACTAAAAAGAAAATGATAAAAAAGAAAAAGAGAGGAAGAGAGTGAAGAAATAAGATAAAAAAGAAAATGATAAAAAAGAAAAAGAGAGGAAGAGAGTGAAGAAATAAGACAAAAAAGAAAATGATAAAAAAGAAAAAGAGAGGAAGATTGTGAAGAAATAAGACAAAAAAGAAAATGATAAAAAAGAAAAAGAAAGGAAGAGAGTGAAGAAATAAGACAAAAAAGAAAATGATAAAAAAGAAAAAAAAAGGAAGAAAGTGAAGAAATAAGAGAAAAAAGAAAATGATAAAAAAGAAAAAGAGAGGAAGACAGTGAAGAAATAAGATAAAAAAGAAAATGATAAAAAAGAAAAAGAGAGGAAGAGAGTGAAGAAATAAGACAAAAAAGAAAATGATAAAAAAGAAAAAAAAGGAAGAAAGTGAAGAAATAAGACAAAAAAGAAAATGATAAAAAAGAAAAAGAGAGGAAGAGAGTGAAGAAATAAGATAAAAAAGAAAATGATAAAAAAGAAAAAGAGAGGAAGAGAGTGAAGAAATAAGACAAAAAAGAAAATGATAAAAAAGAAAAAAAAGGAAGAAAATGAAGAAATAAGACAAAAAAGAAAATGATAAAAAAGAAAAAGAGAGGAAGAGAGTGAAGAAATAAGACAAAAAAGAAAATGATAAAAAAGAAAAGGAGAGGAAGAGAGTTAAGAAATAAGACAAAAAAGAAAATGATAAAAAAGAAAAAGAGTGGAAGAGAGTGAAGAAATAAGACAAAAAAGAAAATGATAAAAAAGAAAAAGAGAGGAAGAGAGTGAAGAAATAAGACAAAAAAGAAAATGATAAAAAAGAAAAAGAGAAGAAGAGAGTGAAGAAATAAGACAAAAAATAAAATGATAAAAAAGAAAAGGAGAGTTAGAGAGTGAAGAAATAAAACAAAAAGAAAAGGAGAGGTAGAGAGCGAAGAAATAAGACAAAAAAGAAAAGGAGAGGTAGAGAGTGAAGAAATAAGACAAAAAGAAAAGGAGAGGTAGAGAGTGAAGAAATAAGACAAAAAAGAAAAGGAGAGGTAGAGAGTGAAGAAATAAGACAAAAAAGAAAAGGTGAGGTAGAGAGTGAGGAAATAAAACAAAAAAGAAAAGGTGAGGTAGAGAGTGAGGAAATAAGACAAAAAAGAAAAAGAGAGGAAGAGAGTGAAGAAATAAGATAAAAAAGAAAATGATAAAAAAGAAAAAGAGAGGAAGATTGTGAAGAAATAAGACAAAAAAGAAAATGATAAAAAAGAAAAGGAGAGGAAGAGAGTGAAGAAATAAGACAAAAAAGAAAATGATAAAAAAGAAAAAGAGAAGAAGAGAGTGAAGAAATAAGACAAAAAATAAAATGATAAAAAAGAAAAGGAGAGGAAGAGAGTGAAGAAATAAGACAAAAAAGAAAAGGAGAGGTAGCGAGTGAAGAAATAAGAAAGAAAAGAAAATTCTAAAAAGAAAGGAAGATGAGAGTGAAGAAAAAAAGAAAAAAGAAAATATGAGGAAGGGGGTGAAGAATAAGACAGAAAAGAATATGCTACAAAGAAAGAAGAGGAAGATTGTGAAGAATTATGAAAGGATAGATAATGCTAAAAAGGGGGGGAAAACGAAGGAATAGGACATAAAAGAAAATGCTAAGAAGTAAAAGGAGAAAAAGGAGCGAAGAAAAAAAGAAAAGAAAAAAGCTAAAAAAATAGAAGAGTTTGAAGAAATAAGAAAGAAAAGAAAAATGCTAAAAGGAGAAAAGGAGAAGAAGAGAGAGAAGAAATAAGAAAGAAAAATGTTAAAAAGAAAAAATGTGAAAAGAGTGAAGAAATAAAAATATTAAAATGCTAAAAAGAAATAGGAGAGGAAGAAAGTGAAGGAATGAAAATGCTAAAAAGAAAAAGGTGAAGAAATTAAATTTTTAAGCGGGATTTTGGGGATTTAAATGTCGTTTTATGTGTAGAAATATACGACATATATACATATATACACACACACACACACATATATATATATATATATATATATATATATATGTATATATATATATATATATATAAACATATTCTAAATTTTACATGCCCTAATAAATGGTTTCTGCGACTGTAAGTTTCTTGTGCGACCCAATATCTTTTGGCGGTATTTTCTGATTTTCATCTGCCTGACTATTGTGGGGTGCGCAGAAGACTAACAGTCGCTGAATTCTTTTAGCAGAACACGTAAACCTCATTATGATATATATGTACTCTAAATTATCCTTTTTTGTAGTTTACATTGAGCACAGTGCATTTTACACCGTTGACGTCTCTTCATTATCTATCTATTTATCTTTCTCTCTATCTATCTATCTATCTATCTATCTATCTATCTATCTATCTATCTATCTATCTATCTCTCTCTCTCTCTCTCTATATATATATATATATACATACATATATATATATATATATATATATACATATATATATATATATATATATATATATATATATATGAAGAAATATAGTCTTAAAATGTGCTATATTTATGGGATAAAGTGCTCAATATCAGAGATAGAGCGTGTGTAAATATAAAAGTGAACATAGAAGTCAACACTTAGAGGCTACAGTCTGTGTTGCATTTTACACCGTTGACGTCTCTTCATTATCTATCTATCTTTCTCTCTATCTATCTATCTATCTATCTATCTATCTATCTCTCTCTCTCTCTCTCTCTCTCTCTATATATATATATATATATATATATATATACATATATATATATATATATATATATATATATACATACATATATACATATATATATATATATATATATATATATATATATGAAGAAATATAGTCTTAAAATGTGTTATATTTATGGGATAAAGTGCTCAATATCAGTGATAGAGCGTGCGTAAATATAAAAGTGAACATAGAAGTCAACACTTAGAGGCGACAGTCTGTGTTCACTTATATATATATATATATATATATATATATATATATATATATATATATATATATATATATATATATATATTGACAATATTAGTGGTGAATATACACATACATATGCAATTATATATACACATACATATATGTATAAAAATAATTCCAAGAGGATATGATCCAGGTAGAACTCGGTGTCTAGGACAGAGTAAGGATATAATAAAAAGACTTAAACACTAATATTCCATGGTCATAATTTATTCCATTGGAATCGCAAAAACGATCCTAGGTCTGATGAATTGGATCGTTTTTGCGATTCCAATGGAATAAATTATGACCATGGAATATTAGTGTTTAAGTCTTTTTATTATATATATATATATATATATATATATATATATATATATATATATATATATATATATATATATATATATATATATATATATCAGTCAGTTCATATCTATCTATCTATCTATCTATCTATCTATCTCATTCTGTTCATTACACTGGCCTGCGATGTTTACAGGGTCGAATATATAATACTTGATTCTAAGGCAATTTTTGTTTTTCGCTGAATCCAAATATCATACGCATTTTTCTAATCAGTTCAAATTTTTTAGATACAACCTCTTACTTGAAATGTTTAGAACAGTATTATAACTCTATTTATTTTGTCAGTGAATTAAACAAATAATGCTAAATTTAGAGCTGATATTTTCGCAGAAAGCTCATATTGTGCCATAGGAAACTGAAAAATACACAAAAGAAAATATTCATGGATGAAAGATCTTTTCAGGGACTTCCTCCTGTGCTCGGCAGCCACCGCATCATGTTTCAAGCACCAACAGTAGTCAGCGAGAAAGTTTACATCCCACCGGCCTTAGTAGCGCTCTTCCATAATGCGAATGTCTTGGTGAAAGCGCTTTTTCTGCTCTTTACTCAAATCTACACAGTTCTTGGGAAAATAGTCCAAGTGTGACCGCAGAAATTGCAGTTTCTCTGACATTCGTGTCCGGAGTTGACGGAAACTCTTCAGTAGCTCCTCAATTTCCTTTTCAATTCCACACTCCGGGAAGTTTATAACTACTGACTTCAGTGACTGCCAGGCGGACAGTTCAGCTTCGCTCAGTGCTTCGTTATACATTGGGTCCTTCACGAGTTCTCTTATTTGAGGGCCGTCAAATGTACCAGACTTGATTTTCTCCATGCTTATCCGAGGGAAATTCTGGAAGAAAACAAACACGCTGCCTTCCCTGTTCATCGCTTCGTAAAGTTCTTCATTACTCATAACTTGATATGTAAGGATGGAAGCAGTATTTCGTTCGGTTCAACGAGAGTGTGAAACTGAACGTTATGCGACCAAGGTTTTAACCCTTGTCTTAACGGCCACTCTTGTTTAACATAATGTTGGTCATCAGACCGGCTGCCCCAGAGGCACAGAAAACAAGGATACGTTGAGCACCCACCTTGGATCCCTAGGACAAATCCAACCACCTTAAGATGTCCACAGATCTACCAGTTGCGCTTCTGGTGATTAACAGAAGACAACAAATGATTCATGCTGTTTTGAGTGTCTTTCATTTCTACTGAATGCCCAATAGGTATAAACGAATAACTATTCCCATTATGTAGAAGTCTTTGAGACTTCTGCTGGATGGGTCAATAAAAAGCCTCCATTCCGTAGTATCATATTCTAAGCCATTGATTTGATCAATCCAGCAATGTCGTTGCAATAAACCAATGCTGACTTATCCTGCAACGTGAAAAACTATCAATTCTTTCTCACGGTCTCGATACTAGTAGAACGTTTTTCCTGGTGCCAACAAATGTTTCTCTTTGAGACGTGAACTCAGCAGCTGAGCAGACTCCTTTGAAAGGTTCAAGTCTCGTCTAAGGTCTTTGTTCTGCTTGGGTCAAGGGTAGTGGCTGGTGGTCATCTTCTGGCTTGTATGAGATGTTCGGAATCAGAGATATATCCATGTTATCCATCTGGCTCAGGAATAGAAAGATCTGAACAATGGAAGATTGGTCTCATGTCAGAAGGAACATCGGGGTATTAGACATGGTGCTTGTTCTTGCGATTTATTCCTTTTAGTTTTATCATGCAGAAATGGCAGTCCGTAATGTGATCTTTTCCTTCCCTCCAGACCATTAGAATAGCAAATGGCATACTCTTCCTTTTACCATTCCTGGAATCACTCAATTTTTCCACACATGCTAAACAGCAAACGTGGGGAGCGAATGGCTTACCTTGATCTCCTAGTTTGACTCCAAAGTCATCACGATATGCCTTCTTTACAAAGTCAGTGATTTTTGCTTGACGGTTATGAAGAACCACATAACCGTAGATTTAATAGAACTTGTCAGGATTATTCTTACACTTGCGATCGATTCTTACAGGAATACAAATGTCAAGCTGAAAAGACAAAAAATAAATCATCACTCAGCTCCTCGTTAACACTTGACACAGTACAATAAAAATCATTTTAAGCTTAGGGGTAAGCCCCGCTCCCTCTAGGTATTTGGTATTAGCGAGTAGGGTGATACACTGTAGTTAGGTACACATACAACATTATATGCTATCAGGCATTCACGACCAACTGTGACAAGTAGATTCCATACGCTTTTGAATAAGTGTTATTATTGTGTACAACTTGTTGTGAAGTATTCAAGCACATCTTAAAAACCAGACCTGACTAAACATAATGATAAACATAATGAATGGTATTTTTGAAATGACGACCATATATCACTTAATAAACCTTTAACCCTTGGAAAAAAACTTTTTAACGAAAACCAGTGCTATCTATCTATCTATCTATCTATCTATCTATCTATCTATCTATCTATATATATCTATCTATATATATCTATCTATCTATATATATATATATATATATATATATATATATATATATATATATATATATATATCTGTTGTGTCACTATGCCATAACGTGACATGTAGTAACAAGCAGAATTATGATTTTAAACTTTCACTCTATAATGGTTAATTAAATAAAGCACATTGGCAAGGAAGGATATTAGACAAATACGTACTGAACTGTGTAAAACGGAGTTTTTCTTTATTAGGGTGTCGATTTATTTATGTACTCACCCTACCTACCTACCTAATCTACCAAACAATCTACCTATCTATACCCCCTAAACACAACCAAAATATCAATAGCAATAATAATTCTGATGCAGGTACATATAAAATAAATAACTACTCCTTATAATATATTGGCGTATCTCGCAAATAGTTTTAAATAAAACGTATCCATGAACAGAAGAGAAATAAATACAGTTTCAACTTCGGTCTAAAGAATCCCACACTTATTATAAGAGAAAGTAACATACTTAGACGGAAAATTCTTGAGAGTTCCGCTATTGAAATTTATCAAAATATAAACCTGCGCCCAAGATTATTTCAAATATTTCCGTTTCTGAAAGAATTACTCTTTTCCCAAGCCAACAGACACGACTACAAAAATGTTAATAAAATAATTAAAAGAAAACGGTTAAATTCGCTGTGTAACACAGTTTTTAGTCCTTGGGTAGCAACTATTATTTCTTATTTGCTTATGCCTAGGAAACATGGGAAATGGCTACCGTTTCCTTCCACCTTTGCTTTTGTGGCCAGGATAATGATATTTCTGAAATAACATTTCTGGAGGCAACTATTCCTATTGGGAAAAATTGACGAATGCTAACATTCTCATTCATGCAAGCTAGGAACAAAAAGACATGATGCAAAAGTAGCGTTACTTTATTCTAGGATTACAGAACAGAGACCATAAAAAATTAGAAGAGTATTTTTTCGCGATTTACGATTATACTCTAAATTACACGTCCTGGGTACGACGTTAAACTGCATCCAACAGCAAGGCCTCTGATCAGGAGGTTTTGAGGAAGCGTGGAACCACCTCTTAATTGCTGGTGTTCCCAGGTTGGGGTCACAGCGATGTTTCCAGCATATCGAAACAATGATGTTGCCAGTTTTTGAAACAATGATGTTGCTAACGTTATCCTTAAATTACGTTTGCAAAGTATACATATTTAGTAAATACAGTGTAACCCGGATATAAGAGACCCGGATATAAGAGATTTTCTCTGGTCCCAAATTAGAGCTTGTGTTAATCTATATATAATAGGCCAAACCCGGATATAAGAGACTTCTTCTCCGGCCGCGACAACTCTCTTATATCCGGGTTACACTGTATGTGGAAACTGGATCTGGTATTAAATAACCCATAGTGGTTGATATGCCATAAAACCCCAAACAAACAATCTAAATTACTTTCACGAATCAATCCCCAACTATAGTTTCCCCATCATGTTTTCGTCATACGATTCTTGGTAGCGTCGTTCAAAGTCCGGTGGAAGCGCTTGCCTTACTACTCTGAGTACGCTTCCTTGTTCTCCTTAAATTTATCAAGATGAGCGCCAAAGATAAGGACTTCTTTCAGCCCATTCTGCCATAATTCTTTACTAGGGTCTCAACAAGCTAGCTATCTGCTCCATGCTGTTTTTTGTTCCGTTCTAGTAAGCTCCTTGGGTGAATTCCTTGGACTCTATGATCGTCTTTATTTGTGGTCCAATGAAGATATCGGCTTTGACTTTTGCCGCAGACAGCTTAGGAAAATAGACTTGAAGGTACTTGAAGGCTGCAGACTCCTTATCTATATCTGTGACAAATTGTTTCATAAGACCCAATTTTAAGTGCAGTGGTGGAAACAATTCTTTCCGGGTGTCCAACAGTGGCTTTCATTTAATGTTGTTCTTCTCCACACTCAACTTGGTTTGCTATGGCCAGTCCCTTCTGTGGTAGTATGCCGCAATGTCCCTACTGTCCCAAAGGCAAATATAACAAAGAAAATTGGTAAAGCCGCCTTGGAAACCCATCAGGAAAGTCACCATTTTTAAAATCTCCGATAAGCTCCCAACTGTACTCTTCAGATTTCAAGGCATCTAATAAGATCTTGGCACCGCTATATTCCTCTTTGAGCTGCACCGAGTGAGCCATGGAATTCGGAATTGAAGGTATGGATACATGTTCCCGTTATGAAACAGCACGGCTTTGAGGATCCTTGAGGAGCTGTCGATGAAGAGGCACCGCTCTCTGAGATTACAGTCGATTCCAATTGCCTCAAACATATCGGTCACATTGTGGCAGAAACAAAAACCATCTTCACGGATGAAAAACACTAGTGACGCTGTAACTGACATGCGCCTTGCATACTTTCATCTAACAAATTACACTACTCTCAATGTCAAAAGCTCGGAATTGGACATTCATTTTTTTTTTACAGTGAGGGTTACCATTTACAAGGCCCGGGGGACATTCGAAGTAGAGACCAAGATCTCTGATCAGGTCGTTGAGGTCTTTTTGGTTGGGGTAGTATGGTTTTGTCGCCTCAGCTGCACTTCTGTAATGTGGATCAATGACTTCCTCCTCTTCTGAATCGCTGTTCTTGTCTGAAGAAGTGAGTACGGGGAGCTCAGGGCAGTGTGACACTGGGGTGATGAATGACAGAATGTCTGGAGATATAATAGTAGGCGCATTCTTACAAACTCGACGTTTTGAAGGGTCCACCATGCAGAAGAAACAATTGCTTGAGTGGTCAATTTGTTCCCACCAAATTAATAGGATTGCGAATTTCATGGCTCTTTTTTCCCCACTGCACCATCCTTCAAAAGAGAAAATTTAAAATATGAATATAAAAACATAAATATATTTCACACAATGTTATTGAAATTTTTTTTTAAATCTCATTTTTGATCTTTGAAATTTTTAAAAACATGCGCTGACTTTGAACCCTAGTTAATGTAGCAAATGAAACAACAATACAGAATCTTGAATACTGAATATCCCTAACATTCTCTATATTTAACGACTCTTGCCTGTAATCTTTTATAGAAAGCATCCATTATATGACACAAATGCGCGTCTGTTATATTTAATACATGTTTTTCAATAACACTGCTTTTAAGAAAGATAAAAGTAAAAATATTTAAATTAAAAAAATTCCAAAACTTTTACACTTAAAAATTACACTATTCAAACAAGGAAAACTTTCCATCTTACCTTCTAAAGTTCTGTTACAGAGTTCGCAGGTGAAATGAGGTGTCCAAAGTTTGTTTTGATTTGCGACAGGTATGCCGAGATAAGCTTTGTAGGCCTCACACATTTTAACAGATGTTGCCATAGCGTACTTTTTCGCTATTGTTTGAATAAATTCGTCACAGACTTAGCAAAATGCGTCTTCCGGTACTTACAACCTCTTGAAGCCATCTGTGATGAATGCATCTATCAGCGATGATTTGTCTGCACGGGGACAGCTAGAAGTAAACTGAACTATTGAGCTGACGTTCCTTATGTTTATTTATACTGCCATCTATGTTGCCAGGACGTCCTAGAAACTCTTGTGACTACACAATTTTTTTTGAAATTCTGTAAAGTTTTAGAAAATTCTCCTTCAGTAACCCAGCACTGAATCTGTCTGGAATGTAATGTAAAATAGTTTAGTTTCAAAACATCAAAGTTTTAAAAGTATAACAGTCATTTCCACAATACAGAAGCAGTTATAAAAAATAACACTGATTAACCAAAGACAAGTACAAATTACAATTTTGTTACATAGTGTTATTTGAAATATACAGGATGAGTCCAAATTATGTTAATACTAGTATGTAAGAAATCATTTATTCAGATTTTACTCCAACTGTCCACTAGCATGATTGATGCAAAAAACCCAGAGATCACCAATATAAGTTAGTGCCTTGACACACACATTTCACAGGGCATGTTTGATATTACACCTTTTATTCTACCCTTGAGTTCTACGATGTCTCTAACTTTTTTGCTATACACTCGATCCTTTATCACACCCCATAACCAAAAGTCACAGGGTTTAATTGGCCCATATTTCTTCACAGCTCCAATGGTAGCTGCAAATGCTTACTCACAAATTCTGAAAGTGTTTGCCATTGATAACATAACCCTACAAATCAGACGAGCAGTTTATTTCCAACAGGATGGTCCACTGCCTCATTTTCTCCTACTGTTCGCGCTTGTCTTGATCAAAGTTTTCCAAATCGTTGGATAGATCGCGGCGTACCGTTGGCATGCCCACCACACTCCCATAACCTGACTTCTGACTATAAAGGATCATCTCATACTAATGTTAACATAATTTCGACTCACACTGGATAATACATAAGTTAAATAAAAATTTAAATAATTGTAAAAACACGTGAAGTTGAATTAAAAAGAATAAAAACTTGTAAATGCAACGGATAATTTATTGTTAAAGCAGATTTATTTCAGAATAATCCTTGATCACCCTTCAGAAATAAATAAGTGACTAATCTACATTGTATACGTTATAAATTCAAATTAGAAAAAAATTCGATCGAAATAAGTTCGCGAGACATGCGTAAGCTTAAAGAAAGAAAGAAATGTCATTTCCAAACCAGAGTAAAAAAAATTGACTAGTAATGGCAATTTAATTTATAAAGTCAATTGCAAAGATTGCCCGACAGATTATATTGGCATGACCTCCAGATCATTAAAAGAAAGAATAGACAAGCATCGGCGTCTTTATATTAAGGTAATAAAAAATGAAAGCGACCGAAAAAAAACAGAGAAGCCATCGAAGAAGGTCACGAAATACACTTTGACCAACCTGAAATAAAATTGACCAATCAGCACACGTGCCGTCAGTAATTACTCATGGTAGGCAGCTTGTGACCATTATGTAATAAATCTGTAAAAAATCAAATATTTAGCATTCTATGCATAATAATCAGTGTAACCTTCATAATTTTGTTGTATTAGGGGCATATTGTGACACAGAAGGAAAATATTGGTGCTGATTTATTTTATTCAGGGTAGGGACTGCTACTTTGCCTACCGAGACGGCATATCCCATATATATATATGACTTTCGGTAAATGACCGCCATAATAGACCACCAACAATAAGCTATATAAAAAAAATTTTACTACGTTAATAAAAAACACCGATCAAAACAAAAAATAAATAAATAAATATATAAGATAAAAACAAAAATAAAAATAAAAAACAAAACAAAAATAACAAGCAAAATAATTTGACATAAATAAACAGACTTTCGCCTCTAAGTGTTGACTTCTATGTTCACTTTTATATTTACACACGCTCTATCTCTGATATTGACCACTTTATCCCATAACTAAAGCAAACTCTAGGACTATATTTCTTCATATATATATATATATATATATATATATATATATATACATATATCAGCTTATATCACTGATATATATTATATATATACTAGCTTTTATCACTGATATATATATACTAGCTTATATCACTGATATATATATATGTATATCAGTGATATAAGCTAGTATATATGTATATATATATACTTGCTCATATCACTGATATATATATATATATACTAGCTTATATCACTGATATATATATATATATATATATATATATATATATATATATATATATATATATATATATATATATATGCTAACTTATTTAAGCTAGCTCCTGCAGAAGGGTCTTGATCCGGGCTTCATCACAATAGTTAGGCATGAGTAGATGCGATATGTAATAATAAACTAAAGAAGATCTCAAAATTGATCACGGCATTTAAAAATTGCATTAATATTTCTGTTTATTTTTTAAAAGTTCAATGATAATTCTTTTGCCGCTACTTAATTTAAAGACAATTTGATGTACGTAGGTTCTCATCTTTTCGTACAAACAATTATTCCCAAAATTGTTTCCAAGTTATAAAAATCGTTATCGTACAAAAAAAATTCGTCGACAAAAATCATGTAATTGCCGAAAACAATCGCAGTAATGAAAATTTGGGATTCAAAATTCCAGGATTGCAAGTCCGGATCCGGTTCCGAATGATTTTAATTTGCTCACGGAATCGGCCTGATTCCAAAATGATATTATATGTTGAGCTACGACCTCTAGGAGTAAAGTTGAAAACACTGATAATTTTAATTTGAAACGCTGTAATTAGAGAACAGTAATTTATCATTTGAATTGAACTAATGAAAGTTAGAGCGATATGTCCCTTTAAGTTGAAAATAATGTCACAGAGAAATACTGACATTCGCATTATATATATATATATATATATATATATATATATATATATATATATATATATATATATATATATATATATATGTACAGAGTGTATAAAAATACTTTTACAAATTTTGGGGGTGGGGTTCCTAATACAAAAACGAGGACAAACGTCCACATGAACGTAAATCCGCAAATCCACTTGATGTGTGCTGATATTTGGATTGTCTCCGACAGCCTGTAAAGTGTGTTCTTTGTGGTCAGGCGTACGAGCAAATATCTGTCTTCCTCAATTCAAAGTTTGTGGTGTCTCTGATCCTGGCTCAGCAAGGCGACGTTAAACAGAAACAATAGTTGGATGACTCGGCTGTTTTCAGTTTGGAAATGTAATCTGATACAGCCGTGCAGCCTCACGTCCATTAAAATTCGCCGTATGTAAACATTATATCTGCATGCCCATGATATTAATATCCTGCCATTGTTAAACGGAACATTTCTCAGAATATCCACAATGGTACACGAATGACAAATACAATCTAGCCTACATGGCAATGTAACGCCATATATATATATATATATATATATATATATATATATATATATATATATATATATATATATATACAGTGACACGCATAAGTATTGGATACATGTTATTTTCTGTTATAACTCTAGTTTATGTTCGCCATTTTGCCTGATATTTGGTAAGTAATATCTCGTAAAGTTGTTTTAGTTGTATGTGGAAGGAAAATTAAAAACTCATGGTTGAATCCATTTTTTTATCAAAGTTCAAAATTACCCTATGTAAAATTATTGGATACGTGACACTTTTTTTCAAATTTCCAATCGAAACTTTGTATTTTAAATGACTTTAAATATTCAAATATTCGATAGTATTGGAATGTTATCTCTGACCAATCAGAGAAGCACACAATTGTTTACAAGATAGTGCTACTAATCATCTGACTCTTTGATGTCCATTCTGCAATTCAAGGATTAAAAATGGCAAAAACTAAAGAATAATCCAGAGATATGCGAGATAGAATCATTGAACGTCACAAAGGAGGACATGGTTACCGAAAAATTAGCGAAGAAATGAATCTAGCACTAAGTACAGTAGGAAATATCATCAGAAAGTATAAGAAGTATGGCGACGGTACAGCAAATCTTCCAAAAAATGGAAGACCGAGAAAAATAAATGAGAGTACTTCAAGGTGGATCAGCAGAAATGTGCAAAAAAAACCCTTCATTACTCGTTCTGAAATTAAAACTGATCTTGAGGGTGCTGGAATTTATGTAAGTAAGGATACCATTATCAGAGCTCTATATCGTACAGGCTTTCATTCAAGATCACCAAGAAAATACCTTTACTGAAAACCAAACATGTCAAAGACCGATTAAAGTTTGTCGAAAGGTATGCAGTTTTGGGAAAAGGTAATCTGGTCGGATGTAACAAAAATTGAACTATTCGGAAGGAACACAGCGACAAGTGTTTGGCGAATAAATGGCACTGCCTTCAACAAGCACAATACCAACTCCACAGTTAAGTTTGTGGGTGGTTCCATTATGATATGGGGTTGCTTTTCATCCAAGGGCACTGGTGAGTTACAAGTTATCCATGGTGGAATGAATGGTAGCATGTACAGGAAGATTCTAGAGAAGAACCTTCAGAAATCTGCAACTTCTTTAGGACATGGTCGGAATTTCGTGTTTCAACACAACAATGATCCCAAACATACCGCAAAACTTACAAAGAAATGGTTTGAAAATAATGGTATTAGTACTCTCAATTGGCCAAGTCAGTCTCCTGACTTGAATCCAATTGAGAATTTGTGGAATACTTTGAAGGTTAAAGTTCATAAGCGGAATCCACAAAATATCAAGCAATTAGAGGAATTATGCAAGGAAGAATGGGGTAAAGTAACGGTGGATCAGTGTGAAAAACTTGTAGCCAACTATAGAAAGCGACTGGAAGCAGTGAAACAAAACAGAGGCTACGCAACAAAATATTAAATTGATGTATCCAATACTTCTGCATAGTGTAATTTTGAACTTTGATAAAAAAATGGATTCAACCATGAGTTTTTAATTTTCCTTCCACATACAACTAAAACAACTTGACGAGATATTACTTACGAAATATCAGGCAAAATGGCGAACATAAACTAGAGTTATAACGGAAAATAACATGTATCCAATACTTATGCGTGTCACTATATATATATATATATATATATATACATATATATATATATATATATATATATATATATATATATATATATGGATAGATAGATAGATAGATAGATAGATAGATAGATATGTCATCCACAGACAGAGTGTTTCGCTGTATCACAGCTCTTCAGTGTGGCTATACGTCTGATTGCTTTAAGCTGGGATCGAAACCCGACCGATCTGGCATCTCTCTCTCCTAGGCTCTCTCTCTCTCTCTCCTAGGCTCTCTCTCTCCTAGTCTCTCTCTCTCTCTCTCTCTCTCTCTCTCTCTGATATATATATATATATATATATATATATATATATATATATATATATATATATATATATATATATATGGGGTGGGGATTTTACACTTCCTCCTTACAAATGGAATGAGAGTGATTCGCCTAACAGTCAGAACAGGGGAAACTACATTTTTATCAGCTGCTTGTCTCCAATCATTTTTTCTTTTTACGGAATTACATGTGTTACCTTAATATTCAGGGATTTTTATAGCGTAAACCCAAAATTGCACAGTCTTTTTGACTCTACACCTTATGAGAAATGTTTTTTGCGAGCCAGTTTAATGTCTTGCAATCTGACTTTCTTCATGGAGAAAATGATAAAATCTTTATGTACAAAATGATAAATCCTTCATGGAGAAAATAGTAAATTTTTTGTTCCCTGTATGTTATTTTTTGTAGTCAAATTCTTTTGTTATTTAGTGTGCGTGAGCATGCTTGCTTTGTTTTTATCTTTTTGATGCGTTTTGCTTTCCCGAAATTAATGTTTTTTCCCTTATATTGCAAACGATATTCTTTTCTATATCAGGTGAAATCTTTTTGCGAAGCCACCCATGTCAACAGAAGCCGTCTTGTCTAAACAGCTGTTCGTGGGCAATCTTGACAAGATTATAATTAATTTATAATTTTCAAATTTTTTTTTATTCCTTTTTTTATATTCAACTATTGGCATGTCAACAATTATTTGGAGATGGAGCGGTCGTCTGCTTGATCGAATGATTCGCCAGACTCTTCTTTCCCGTTTGCACGATGAACGCTATGAATTAGCGGCACAATGTGTAAAGAACACCGTAATATGCAGTATAGCAGATGGCATTTTTGGTGATGTTTATTTCTGCGATACATAGCTTGAGCCTGCATTGTGATATAAACATAATACATATAAATGAATAGGAAGAAGTTGAGCAAACTAGACAGCTGAATTGACTGGTGGTGGCCCATTAATATGCGAAGCTTTGACCGTTTCCTTAGAAGAAAGATATTATTCACATGTCAGCCAACAGATCTTTTCCTAAATTTAACAGCTCGAGCAAGATAAATACACTGTTTTAAAACCGATATGTCCTTCTTTTTAACCCAATTAAAAATGGCGTTCATATATACAATCCAAAGAAGCTGGAAAAATGGTCGGCTCATTACATCGCCCTCGAAAGTATCTGATTTCTTCTTTTTTTTTAATCAGCGTCATCCCACGCAAGGCAATATAGCCACTAAGACACAGGGTGTTACAGTGTGCGGAAGAATTAGGAACAGAAACATTAATAATGAGCCAGAAGAGAAAAGAGCAATTAGGGGGACAATAGATAGCAAGTGACATTGCATTCAAATTTTTGGAGATTAAAGTTGGCTGGAAAGCAGAGAGCCGGAAGAGAGTTCCACAAACGAGAAAAGAAACTTAGCGTAGAATTTGCGTTTACATCTAGCCCGCTGAACTGTAACTTGATGAGATCTCGACGCCAGTCTAGCCATGCGCTTATATTAAAAAAAAACAAACAAACATTAATGTACCATAGCGAAAAACTCACTCGAACAATTTCCATGAAAGTATTTATAGAAAAGACACAGAAAAGCAACCTTGCAACGGTGGAAAAGTGACTGAAGCTGAGTTGTCAGATCAGGACCAATAATATTGCTGATTCTTCTTTGGGTCTTATCAAGGAGCTCAAGGTAAATAGCAAGGACACAGGACCATATGTGGGAGCAATATCCTAAGCATGGACGGACGATAAACATAGATATGTAAGATAGATTCTAGAGAGAAAAAATCGTCTCGCACGACACGATCAACCAACCTCCTTTTATGCTATGCTTTTTCTATACATAAACTTGATGAAAAAAAAAAAAAACCAAAAAGACAGTGTATTGCTCCCATATGTAGGCAGGAGCTGGTCAGTCCTTACTTTTCAGCTTTGATAGAGTTCCAAATCGCTTACGTGGCCTTGTGCAGAGAAGACTAATTCCCCACATTGCTGCGTTTTTTTAATCACATACTCCGTGATTGAAATGCCAGAACTTCCGGTGCAACTATGCAAATTAGCTAGTCAAGACTTTCTAATAATTGACGGAGTATATTGATTAATTCTCTTCTCAAAATCTTGATTCATGGTGCCTATGTAACGGAGCTAGTTTTAAAGGTAGGCAATAAATCTTTGACTTCTGACAATGATAGGAAATATTTTATTTTTCCACCATATTGTCTCTATATTTACAAAGCTTACCGGAAAATAGCACAAGGCCGATTGGGTTAATAGGAAGGGGAGTAGATTGTATTTATGTGAGGTCCAACACCGACATTTGGATGAACCCAAAATGCAAATTACAAATCGCGGATACTAAAATCAAACAAGTACAAAAATTTAAATATCTGGGAATTGTTCTAGCAGAGGACGGTAAGCGTGACACTGAAATTCGAAGACGTATTGGGATAGACAAAGATGTATTCCAAAAGCTAAGCAGAGTATTAAGAGAGGAAAATTTCGTTAGAAACAAAGAAAAGAGTACTGAACTGATGCGTGATATTTGTCATCCTGTGTGGCAGTGTATGCTGGAAAGATTTCCTCAAAGATCAAGAAGACACGTGAAGCAACAGAAATGTGGTTCTACAGGATACCACGGGCCGAACATGTGAACAACAACGAGATTTTAGAGAAAATGGTAACAGAAAGGAAACTTATACTTAACATCGGGAAAAAGCAGTTGAAATTTCTGGGGCATGTAACGAGGAAAGAGGGCTTGGAGAATCTTAAACTCACAGGGCAGATTGAGAGAATGAGGGACAAGAGAAAGCAGCGTGTAACATACTTGATGAGCTTGAGTAAATGGATGGTAGAACAGGGTTTTGGAGAAATAGCAAAAAGACAAAAAGAAACGGGAAGATGTGGAGGGCCATGATTGCCTACATCCTGAAGGGACATGGCACATGAAAGAAGGAAGAATGAATACGTTATTATTACAACCAGCAAGTAGCATTTTCCATTTTCAACATAACGTTTCATGATTTGAATAAAATTTGTTTTCTGCTTCCTATCTCTGCATCTTTCTTCTGTTAAGCATCTTCATATGCATTATGATCTGAGAGACCCCTTTCTGTTTTCCATCAGTATGGCTGATGCTAACCACCAGGTGAGTGACTCGTTGCGCCTCCTTGTGTTAACTTCGGTCCTCATGAAGTGGAAAGACTACATTGAATTCATTGCTCGCTCTGCTGCTAAGAATGTTGGTTCACTGTGTCGTACTAGACTATTTTTCTCTCCAGAATCTATCTTGTATATCTATAAGTCTACCATTCATCCATGCTTAGAATATTGCTGCCAAATATGGTCCAGTGTCCCTGCTATATATTTAGAGATAGTTGATAAAATCCAAAGAAAGATCAGCAACATTATAGGTCCTGACCTGTCGTTTCGTCTTCAGTCAATTTCTATCCGTCGTAAAGCTGCCTTCCTGTACATTTTCTATACTTTTATGGTAAGTCTTCTGGTGAACTCTACGCTATGGTACCTAGAGTTTATGAATTTAAGCGCAGTATGAGATTGGCAATAAGGCTTTATCAATTTACAGTTGAAGTGGCTGTAAGTTCTATGCTAACAGTTTCTTTATTCGCACTTCTCGCTTGTGAAACTCTCAATTCTTTCCAGCCATCTTTGATCTTAAAAAAGATAAATACAATATCAATCGCTATCTACTGTGTTCTTGATTCTTCTTTTGTTTTCGCCCATTAGTAATTTTTCTGTTTTCTAAGTTCTAAACTCTTTGTTTCTTAGTGGATTTACGGCCTTGCTTGGGGTGAGTTTGATTAAAAAAATCATTCAGTCTCGCCTTATCTCGCGTCTTCTTTTACCGTGTTTTTTCGCTGTTTATCATGGCGCTCTAAAGCAACAGCTGAAAGTAATGTTTTTGCCTTTATTACCCCCCCCCAGTTCCTGTTCTATAAAATGCTCTGTAGCTAGGTGTTTCGATGTTTTTGTCTGTCCTTCTTGCTTTCGATATACCCTGTTATTTTCAAATTGTCCAAGCCCTTACCCAGAAATTTCAATTGTTTCATCCCGATTCTAAGGATATCTTTGGTTTCCATTCTCTAAAATTTCCCCGTTGTTCACATATTCCGTACATGGTATTCCCATCATTCTTCTGTAGAAACACATTTCCGTTGCCTCAGATTTCTTCTCAATCTGTACAAAAAGTCTCCAGCATCCACTGCCATATAGGAGGATTGATATTACAGCAGTTCAACACTCTTTTCTTTGTTTCTAACGAATTTTACTTTGGTCTTTTTTAGCCATATGTTTCTAACTTGTCTATGCGATCCCTCGTTCTTAATCACTGGGGTCCTAACCTTCTCTTCTAGGCATATTTAATTATTTAATCCAGCATACGTTCTTCCTTTCCCCAGGGTTACATTTAGCCCCACATGTAATCACTGTTATTGCTGTTTCTATATAAAACGGAACAGGCTAA
This sequence comes from Acanthosepion esculentum, assembly GCA_964036315.1. NCBI lineage: Eukaryota > Metazoa > Mollusca > Cephalopoda > Sepiida > Sepiidae > Acanthosepion > Acanthosepion esculentum. Next base: position 40,402,317 of record OZ038478.1, on the reverse strand, counting down.
AACTTTTACAGTCTGTAAAAGAGTGACTCGACTAGAGACCCGAGGAAGGCAAGGAAAATCCATCCAGTTTGTCTACACGTGGATCACAGCTTTTCCGAATACATTTCCCCTGACAGCTTCCGGATTGCCTTTGTTGCTTCATCCAATTTCAAAGCCCGTTGCCTTTGGAAGAATTCCACATACACGGGGTTCATTCAAACACCAACGAAAAGCAATTTAAAGCTCTTATTCGGAAAGTCCTTTCTTTGCATTTATATTTTATTTACCTTGCTATTTTATTTAGTCTTTCCCAGATTTTTCGTTTTCTTCTTTATTTTATTTTTGCCTCTTTTTCATTCAATTTCCTTCTGTTCTTTCCTCCGTCCTGCAACGCGTTAGACATTGTTTCTTTTTTTTTTTCTTTGTTCTATATTAGTTTCTATTACCTTTCTTTCACCACAATCCGTTCCACCTAGATTTTTTTTTTATTTCAGTTGACAACTCTTTTTCAGTTTCTTTCCCTCGTTTATTCTTCCTTCCTTCTCTCCTTCACTTCGTTGACGCCTTCTTTTTCAATCTTTATTTTTGAAATAAAATATATGACAAAGTGGAAAAAAAAAAGTTTTCGTGCGACGCGTTTCGTTCTTTAGGTCATCATCGGATTAAATTTGCTATGTTGGTGCGACGGCACATGCGCACGGACGAGGGATGCTGGCAAGTTTTAATTTAACTTTAAAAAGAAAACCGTCGAAATACCTCCCACATAAGGGTAAAAAAGTTAGCTAGACGAAGACATCATTGCTGAGAAATGTCTAACTATTATGTGAGAAGTATTTCTGGGAGGTATAGTAATTTACTAAGCATAGCTTGGTTGTGGCAAAAAGGCCAACATTAAGGAGCACTCAGTGAGGATCTAATTCATCACTCAGTCGTAATTCATCTCGCGAGACAAGATTACCAACCATTACACTAGGACGATTCGGCCCCCCCTTTTTTAAGTATATGCAGTACGCATTTCTCTCGCGTACCAAAATCTGTTAATAGAAAAACACCTTTCTTTCTGTAGATATTTTAGCTCCTTTTGTTTCTTTCTTTAACTTCATTCTGATTTTTGCGGTTTTAATCATTCTTTCCTTTTCCATATTTTACCATTTCTTAACCTTCTCTCTTTGTTTCTTTATTTTCGGACAATTTAAACTTTCATCGCTTATTCATCATCAGTTCTTTACATCTTCTATATCCATTTGCTTACTTTGTGTAACGTATTCGGCTGCCGAGAAACTTGCAAAACACCTATTGTTCTTTTCGCTTCTTTAATTTGCCGTTCTGCAGATCATCTTCACAACATCCCATCCTTTGTACTTCTAAAGAAACGTTTGTGTCCTTACTATACATTCTAAACCCTGTTCAGCCATCTATTTACAAAACTCGTTAGGTAGTTTACGAACTGCATTCCTCTGACCCTTTTGCCTTCGATATGCTCCGTGAGTGTCAAATTCTCCAAGCCCCATTTCCACATTATTATATCCTCTAAAGTATCCATTTTTGTCTCCATTTTCATTAAAATCTTTATGTTGCTGCATGACATTTTCAGCAGCCTTCTTCAGGGCGTCATCTTTGTTGCTTCAAGTCTCCTCTTCATCTGTCGAACCTTCACCGACATATAGAGGATTGATATTACATAGCAGTTTACTACCCTTTTCTTTGTTTCTAACGAAATGTTCACTTCTCTGAATTCTTTGTTTAACATTTGGGAGCCATCTTTGTTCAGTCCGTTGAGTTTTCGGGTTTCGGTGTCACATTTGCCGTCATCCGTCATAATACTTCAGGTAGAAATACAGGTAATTCTTTCTAAAGATTTCTCATTCGCATATCCACACAGCAATTGAGATTAAAATTTTACTTCATGAGACTGACATTTATAATGAAGATATTATTTAAACATCATTGAAAATTTGAAAAGAGCATCACATGCCTCTTGAAAATCTAACAAAGTAAGTGTTATCCGGTGAGCCTCAAAGCTTGCTATCTATTGCGCTACAGTAGGAGCTCTGTACATCTTGTTTATAAAATACAGGGTGCGATGGACAAATTGTCGTCTAAATTAGGCAAAAAATGAAAATAATACTGACATCTCATTTTAACAGATATGTTTACCAAAATTACACAAAAATATCTTGAAATACTGAAAAATAACTTTATTCAATAAAATCGCCATTGGCTTTAACCACAGCCTCCAGATAACTTTGGAATCTCTTGCATCTCTTCTAGAAGGTCTCCTTGTTTAAGTTGGTGAATGCTGCCATAAGCCTTGCTTTCAGTTCATTTTTGATGTTAGAAGGAGTTTTGTTGGTGTCTACTTTTACTCAACACCACACAAACTAATCAAGGGGGTTGCAGTCTGGGCAGTTAGGCTCCTAGGCTAGTATTAAAATAAAACCTGAAAGCTTAAGCAAACCTATTTTAATCGTCATTTTTATTTCCATTAGATTAAACACCCTTACGTTTTGAGATTCTTGTTTAATTTCCTTATCTTAGGAGTTACACCGTCTTCCATTAAAGATATTTTATTGAAATGGATGAAAGAAAACTAAAGCTGATAAAAGTTTAACTGATGAAAGACTTTTGCACCTGCTGCCCCTGAAAATGATAAAAGTCATGACGGTGGGCTCTGGGAACCTGGCTTCTTTAATATTGTTCCCATGTTGAGATAAGTATGAAGTTAAATTGATCTGGCAAAATACTGGAGCATACAGTAATCATAAATCTATGTAAAGTGCTAGAAAATATCATTATATATATTGAAAGCGAAATATAAATTTAAACGAGGGAAATCATTTTAAAATTGAAAGTATAACTTTAAGTTGAAAATATATTTTAACGTAAAAATTTATTTAAAAAAAAAAAGTTTAAAATCGAAAAATAATTTTAAATTCGGAAAGTACATTTAAAAGACAAACATATATATATATATATATATATATATATATATATATATATATATATATATATATATATATATATATATATATATATATATAAAAGACAATAATATATTCTAAAAGAGAAATATATATTTTCAGCATTAAAATATATTTTAAAAACGAGAAACATGTTTACCGCCTGAAAATATTTTGAAAGCAAATAATATGATCTAAAAAGGAGAAAGTATTTTAAAGGCTAAATATAATTTTAAACGCAAATTCCATTGAGGGCTTGAAGAGTTAAATTTATTTCGAGTCGACCTGTTTCTTCTTTAACTAACGGAACCTGATATTCGCGATCGACCACTCTTTTAATGAGACTGACCACGTTTTTATTTTTTTAAATCATATCACCCCAAGCAAGGGGGGGATTCCACTAGTCCGCAGGGGGTCACAGAGGGTGAAACTGTGAGAAAGGGGTGAGTAGTGGGAGGATTTAGGAAAGGACAAAGATGAACCGAATTTAAAAAGAACATGCTGATTGACGTTGCATTTAAATTTTTGAAGATTGTAATTATCAGAGAAGCAAGTAAACGGAATGGAGTTCCACGGGGGGGAGTGCGATAAACGAAACTGCTTGAGTCGAAGTGTCGGTTGCATTTAGCTATTTCAACAGTAAATGGGTGATGCCTGGATGCCAAATATTTAAGCACGCTTAAATTCATGTCGTCCGGGCAGCAGGAAAAAAAGCTTATCAGAGCAGTTGCCATGAAAATATTTGTAGAAAAGACAGAGGAAAGCCACTCCACGTCGGTGAGAAAGTGCCTGAAGTTGAGATGCTAAGTTAGGATCGATTACATTACAGATCCTTCTTTGGATTTTGTCAATATTCTCTACCTGAAAGATAATAGAACGACAAAGTGGCGTAATGGTGGATATCACAGGAAACAGAAGTTTTCAACCGAGAGCAAATTTTGGTCGAGCCTCCCCTCGTAATATTCCTCAGACTCAGGATAGGCATGTAGTCATTTGTCTATTCTCCTTATTTAATCGATATATATAGATATATATATATATATATATATATATATATATATATATATATATATATATATATATATATATATATATATATGTCATTCACAGACAGTACTGTTTCGCAGCTCCTCAGTGCGACTAGACTTCCGAATGCCTCAAGCCAGGATTGAAACACAACTAATTTGGTGTCAGCCAGAGCTATCTTCACTCGGTAGAGTTACACAACTAAATCTAGCGTATTTTTTATAGAAATGAAAACATATATATATATATATATATATATATATATATATATATATATATATATATATATATATATATATATATATATATATATATAAAGTGAACATCGTCAGGCCACGACGATTGCATCTAGCATGAAACAGACTGTCGCCTCTAAGTGTTGACTTCTATGTTCACTTTTATATTTACACACGCTCTATCTCTGATATTAAGCACTTTATCCCATAAATATATTTTAAGACTATATTTCATCATATATATATATATATATATATATATATATATATAGAGAGAGAGAGAGAGAGAGACAGACAGAGACAGAGACGGAGACGAGAATGTTTTATTCTGAGGTGTTAAAATATGTACATTTTTTAATCTCATGTCCTTTCTGGATGTACTTGATCATGCTTCTCCACAGCTTCCTTTTAATATCTGTGAATTGCCAGGACAGTGGTTTCCTGTTGCCTTCTGCGTAGTTTTGATTTTAGAGTAGTCTTTATCCTAGACTGGCAGCTAACCAAGCCTGGAGAGCTTAGTTTGCACTGCTTTATAAGCTATGGATTCCATTTTCGGTGCTTATAGTCGTTACACTATTTGCGGCTCCATTAAACACATTACCTGTCCTGTACACAGATGCAAAAAAAGCTGTTACAGCTAAAGGCAACCTTGTCAATATCAGATACGAATATGCTTAACAAGACAACATCAGTTAAGAAGACTGTGTAGCGTTCAAGCAAATTAATTATTTTCCCCATATGGGTAACAAAGAATTTTGCGAATCGTCAAACTTTGTGTTAAATTAATATTTCTGGAATTGAGCTCCGTGTTTAAGTGTTTCCTCCCAAACGAAATTTGCCACATGTATAGGCAGAAAATAATTTCCCTTATGTGTGATTGTAACAAAACTTTGTCCAACATCTCATTTTCCGGGGAATGGCTTTATGACTCCCACTTTAAATAAACTTCAGATCTATAAATAAGTAAACACGTGTTCCGACAAAATGATATATAAGAGTTTATTTTTTGGGGTTTTTTTTTTTTTTTGGTTTTTTGTTTTGTTTTTGTCATATGGCGACTTTGCGACAAAGAATTAGGTGGAGTAGTAATTTGTCAAGAAAGCCTAAAAAACAGTCAATATGGAGGAAATATAACTTAAAAAATGTTTTCCAATTGCCCAATTAGTATCACATGTAGATCCTTAAGTTTTTTCAAGAAACGGACGAGTCAACGGTGGAATATAGTAGACTCAGTGATTGAAGATTTTTTTTTTTTTGTCATAGACATGCTTTGTTTATCTTCTTCTTCTTCTATGTGCCGTTTCTCGTCAGGACTTGGGCGATCAAGTTTCTCCACAATTTCCTATCATTTCTATATTTTCTAAAAAATTTTCTTAATGTTATATATCTTAAACTCTGTTCCGCCATGTATTTACTGAAGCTCTTTAGGCAAGTTATGCTTGGTTTTCCTGTCTATCTTGCCTTCAATCTGTCCTGTGAGTATCAGGTTTTCCAAACCTTCCTTCCTCATTATGTATCTTAATTTTGTCATGCGTTGTTTTCGTCAGTACCTCTTGCGCCCAATCTGTCCCATGAGTATCAAATTTGCCAAGCCCTCTTTCCGCTTTATTTTTCCTAGAAATTTCAACTGTCTCTCTCTCTCTCTTTTTGTTTCCATTTTCTCTAAAACTTCATCGTTGCACACAAGGTATTAACAGCATCCTTCTGTAAAACCACATCTCTGTTCACTGCCATATAGGAGGATTGATATTACATAAGATTTCAGTATTCATTTCTTTGCTTCTTACGTTTCTTAATACTTAGCTTAGTTGTTGGAAGACATCTTTCGTTATTCCAATACGCCTTCAAAATTTCAGTGTCGCACTTCTCTGATATTTAAATGTTTGTACTTGTTTGACCTTGTTATGTCCAATTTGTAATTTGCATATTCGATTGTCCCTTTTATTGACAACTGTGCATTCTGACTTCTTTTGATTAATGTTTAGTACTTTCTTCTCTTCTTTCTCGTTTTCCTTCATTACCTTTTGTAATGGTCCTTGTAATTTCCTTTCTGTGTCTGCTATCGACACTGTCATCTACACATCTTATGTTGCTGAGATTGCTGTCGATCAATAATTAATCCGTCTAATTTTCTCAGAATCGCCTCTCTGTATAGGTTGAATACGTCTAGTAAGAGAACACATTCTCGTCTTACAACCCTTTCTATTTTTGCATATTTACTGAATTCCTTTTTTTTATCCGTATGCAGGCGGTTTGCAGCAAGTGTAGAAGTAGAAAGTGAATATTATGTGGATATGTAGGAAAGATAACGGTTCACTCTTTAAGGGAAGCATCCCCTCTGAACTCTGTTCCACAAAGAAACATTTCTGCGAAAGAATCTGTTTGAATAGAATTTATTCCTTAACAAAGGAACACGGGGGAAATGAGGATGAGTTAGCACCGTGAACATGTTGGTTCCTAGATGTAAAGGTCTGAACTAGTGGGACTAATGAATGTAACTAGGAATAAGAATGATTAGTGGGAAACTAGCATCATTTTAACCAAGAGATAAGTGTTGCAGGGTAAAAAAATACTTCATTATCCACAAAGCCACAATCGCTTTTGAATTTTGTCAAGACTAGGCAGTGAGGATCTAGCAGCACCTGCCCGTATATGGTAACAAAATTCCATTCTTGGTTTGATCTGACTCTTGTACAGCTTGCAACAGGAATTAGTTATTTTCTGAACCATTACAAAGAAACGATCATTTTTCCAGTATCTTTAGCGATGGCATGAATATATGTGTTATTTGTGGTCTGAATTAAGCTTTACATTCAGTAGCCGTTCTAGACGTGTACCGGACGACTCATGTCGTCCTCATGCAAATATATGTGTAACTTCAATAAAGCGGTAATCTAAATTCAAAAAACACAAAAAAATCTTTCAATATACGGACAGCCCCCGGACATCGATGAAAATGCCTCCTAGTCTGTACCAACTGTAATAATGATAATTCTCCTCATGCCTCCGAATTCTGGACTCCTTACCAGAACCATTTCCAGTTGGCGATAAAGTTACGGCGTCTCCCTCAGATAATATCCATTCATCGCGATTGTTTTATTTAATGGTTGCAAACACAATGACTGTTTTTCATTTTTAATCCGCATTACATTTTCTGTACGAGTGAACATATGTCAGTAATTAGATAATGAAAGAATTGTTAAAAAGTTATACACTTATGTTGTATTAGGTTAATTGCGAAAACGGTCTCAGATACTTGAAGTCTGCCTTATTAAACCGAACACTATGGAATAATATCTTCAAGGAAAATACAAAAACTTTTATTCATAAATTTTGCTTAGTAAAACGTCTGCTTTATCTGACATGGTCAGTATTGCTATTTTGATATTTACTAAACTAAGGACCGAAAGCCTACGATCCAAAACGCTGGAGCAGTTGTTAAGAGTATTAATCACTAACCTGTATTCACTGGTAGGGAAATAGAAGAGGTTAACAATGAAAAATCCTCTTTTCTGAATGTTAGCAATATTTGTACACACACACACACACACACACACACACACACACACACACACACACACACACACATATATATATATATATACACACACATATATATATATATATACACACACATACACACACACACATATATATATATATATATATATACATATATATATATATATATATATATATATATATATATATATATATATATATATATAGGGTGTCCCAAAAGTTCGTGTGCACTTTAAAAAATTTATAACTTTATTTGCAAATGCAAATAATGTTATCAATTTTTTAAGGTGCACACAAACTTTATGGACACCCTGCATAAGGGCAAAAAAGAAAAGTCAAAAGAAATGAAGAAGTATATTCAAAATTACACAGATTCATAAAAAGACAATTTTAAAGAATGTATCCATTTACGCCACATTTCTGTTCAAATTTGATTTCTCTTATTCAACGTAATTTCATTGGCTTACTTCGTATCAACATCTTTGAATATGCTACCTTCTTAACTTTCCTCTTCCTATGTATGTGTCATTTTGAATATATTTACATATATTTGTTTGACCTTTTCTTTTTTGTCTTTTCTGTTGGTCGTGGGGTTAATGTCTTATGCTTTCTCTTTACCTTTTTTTTCCTATTTCTTTTGCTTTTATTAGTTTCTTATTGTCTTTACCTTTTCTTTATATACATCTTTTTTACCTTTTACGGAAAATTTTGCAAAATTGAAAAATGTAATGATGTTTCATGAATTGCAATTTTAAATAAGACTGTTTATTACCATCATTGTTAACTACCTGAAGAGTTTTATTTTAAATATTAAAACAAACTGTACAATTTTGTAGTGGATATTTACATGCTCCAATGTAACAGTGTATAATAAATATTGATTGCTCTACTTTTGTCATGAGCCGTTTTAAATTAATGTTTTGAACGTAGCAATTTTATTCTTCGTTCTTTACTCTTTATTCTTTGTTTATATATATATATATATATATATATATATATATATATATATATATATATATATATATATATACATGTCTCATTAAATAATTTATAGGATCCTCTCATATTTACCGACGGGTTTTTTAGTGTCCTTACCAAAGAAAGAAAGAAAATTAACATGTTGATGTATATCCATATTATTCTCGAGTGGTTTCGACATTAGCACAATGTCATATTCATAGTCTTGTTTTGCTAAGACAAAATTGCTATGTTCATCTGAAAATTAATTTGTTACTTGTGAAATGAAAAACGCTAAACTTATGCACTGTACAATTTTTAATTTTTTTATGATGTAAACATACAACTGCAGTAATGTCAAGGGAGATAACTGAGTTATTGAGATGGCTAACTATTTTTTTAACTATTTAAAGGTATTAGTTATAAACTAGATATTTTATACTATAAACTGTAAACATTTATAACATTTGTGCAGTATTCATAAGTAATTTTATTAAGGGTTGGTTTCTGATTTTTAATATCGATAGCTTCAAGAAATTTTAGTTTATGTTTATTATTTTAAGGAAAAAGTATAGATGTATTTTCCACAGTAATTCATCTGAATTGTGATTATGATAGGCATGCTGTTGTAAATGTTGAGAGTTATTTATATGTATATATATATATATATATATGTATATATATATATATATATATATATATATATATATATATATATGTATATATATATATATATATGTATATATATATATATATATATACATATAAATATATATATATGTATGTATGTATGTATGTGTGTGTGTGTGTGAAAAGTTTGTGTATATAAATATAAATATATTTCCCTCCCTCACTACCATAATAACACCAATACACGCAATCTACATAAATCCAAATTTAAAAAAAAATGAATCAGTTTGTCTGACGATCACAAAAGCGTGAAACTAGAATCCCAAACTCACACCAATCCAACCAAATTTACATAATTAAGTAATTCATTGAGTCTGAAAGAAACCTCAACAGAATGCAGAACGCACTGGACGGTCGTTTCGTCCTATATTTGGGACTCATCAGCAGTGCGCATCCACTACCGAGAATTGAAACCATGACAGTTGAGTTATCAAGCAAACGTCATACCGACTGCTCCAACGGGCCTCGGTAACGAAGTGGTAGCAAATCAGACTCAATATAGCGCCGCTCGCTCACATATTCCGTGGTGGAACTCAACTGAAATTTTCTGTAAACATAGGACTGTGCCCCCCCCCCCCGAGCCACGACTACTATCACCAAGCCGCTCAAACTGAAGCATTAGAAGCCGGATCAAGCAATAATATTTTATATATTGAGTCTGATTTGCTACCTCTTCGTCACCGAGGCCCGTTGGAGCAGTTGGTATGACGTTTGCTTGATGTATGTTTACAACTGTCCGGGTTTCAATTCTCGGTAGTGGATGCGCACTGCTGATCAGTCCCAAATATAGGACGAAACTGCTGTCCAATGCTTTCTGCATTCTGTAGAGGTTTCTTTCAGACTCAATGAATTACTTAAATATAATTATCAAATCCTCCTAACAATTTCTATCATGTATATATATATATATATATATATATATATATATATATATATATATATATATATATATATATATCAGGTGCCTTGTAAAGACTGCAACTTGAGTTATGTAGGCGAGACAGGTAGATCATTGAAATCTCGCATTTCCGAACATAAACGTGATATTCGCCTCGGTAATCTAAGCAGTGCTTTAGTTATACACATAGCCAAATCTGATCACAATTTTGATTTCGACTCTGTGAAGATCTTAAAATATATCCACAATAAAAACCTTAGGCAGATTTATGAGGCTGGCATGATAGCCACCTCACACACAGTAAATACCCGACCAGGGTTCTTTCATATAGCAAGCTGTGTAGCAAGATTAATGCGTGACAAACGTACCGATAAGCTATAGTTTTAAATAAGTCCCCCCACCTTCCACTTAGGACACAATCTTTTCCCTGTGCGCAGGTTTTCGTAGTGCCGCCCACGCGAAGCCAGCGTATCCGACTCCAAGAAAGAATACTCTGACTTTAGAATTTCAGTTTTTCTGTTTCTGACCAGTCCTGTATATATCTCTTCATCTAACTTAAATCTAATATAAATATGTCTCCATTAACCATGTCCCGAAGAAGGTCTATTTGACCGAAACGTCTGACGTCGACAGAATAACAAAAACAAAAACAAAATAAAAACAGTAAACTCACATATTCGGATTTTGCTTTGTCTTTTCCACATTTTCATCATATATATATATATATATATATATATATATATATATATATATATATATATATATGTATATATATATATATATATATATGTAGTTTGACCATAGTTCCTTTAGGATCCATTTAAACACACACGGAATGCAGACTAAAGAGAATAACAGCCTCATCGGCATATAAAAAAGAATAAAAATAAAGGAAACACCAACACTTAAATGCCAACACTCGACAACATCAAATATGGACACGTCCATTATCTGCTGACGCATGCCTATAACTCTAGATACATTAATAAAAAATCCGTTAAAATCAGAGAATAAGCGCTCGTATATGCAGAACATTTGGACAATTCTCACACACTTTATATCCAGAAAACGAACACTTATACGAACACAAAAAAAAATAAATAAAAAGCTTAAACGTCAGTCGTCTTTAATGAAACTTGTATAAATGAGTGATTGATGGCCAAACACACAATTTTTTTTTAAGCATTTCACCCCAAGCAAGGCGGAAATGCCACTAGCTCGCAAGGGGGTACAGAGAGTGTGAGAAAGAATAAAGAGACGTGATTGAAGAAAGGATAAAGAGAAGGACGGGGAATTAGATCAAGGCATCAGAAGATGTCGATTGACATTTACATTTGAATTTTTAAAGAGTATAACTGTCAGGTATGCAAGTAAGAGGAAGGGAGTTCGGCAGACGGGAAGTGAGAGACATGAGTAGAAAAGACGGTTACATTTAACCGTTTCCACAGGGAAAGGGTGGAACTGAAATGTCAACATAGTAACACCCTTAAATTCATACAGCTTGGGAACCAGCGAAAATAGCTCGTCGGAGCACTTACCGTGAAAATACTTGTAGAAAAGACAGAGGGAAGCAACGGCATGTGTGTGAGAAAGCAACTTTAGGCGAGATACCAGACCAGAACCAACCACATTGCATATCCGTCTCTGGATTTTGTTGAGGACCTTGAGACGCACAGCGGAGGCACCAGAAAGGTCTCTGATCTTCATATTGGAGGTTTTTAAGAGTGTGGAACCAACTCTTAATTGCTGTTGTTCATTGGTACATCCAGACCCGCGGTGGCAACTAGTAAACCTTCAAACTAAAATCATAGCACTATGAAAGTATAAAAATACATCTTTATGGTAAAAATAACAGTAATACATTTTCATAAAAATATTAACAATACACTTTTATCATCTACAATCTATACATCTAAAAAAACATATGTTTACACCGAAAATATAAAATGTATTTGAGCGTACAGAATTGCATTAAAAAATTATGTAGCTGAAGCTATAAAATTCAGGATGTGCAATTAGTAAATGAGAAACATTGATAACATCAGTTATAACAAATTAATATAGGAAATACGTTATTATAGCGGTAACTTTTGTAGTAAGAAAAGTTCTCGGATTAAAAAATATATATATATAATATTTATTAATTAATGAATATCAAACACTTAAAATACCATAGGTAATAATCTTTATTTCATGAAAGCTATTAAAATAGCCTTCAATCTTTCAGACCTGCAAACCAAATACCATATATTTGGTTTGTTTTTAAGTGTTTGATATTCATTAATTAATAATTGTGCTCTGCCTCCGACATAGAGCTCTCCTTGGATCTTCATCCTCTTGGAAATTCCATACGGATTACCATTTTAATATATATATATATATATATATATATATATATATATATATATATATATATATATATATATATATATATGTGTGTGTGTGTGTGTGTGTGCGTGTGTGTATCATAAAATATAGATTTATGGTATGTTATATTTTTGGGTTAAGGTGCTCAATATCAGAGATTTTGGAGAGAAAATCTTTATATCACGACACAGTGAAGCAACTGTCCTAGCAGCACAACTAGCAATTGATTCAATACAATCTTTCCAAATCATGTCAACAGAAAACGTTTGCCCGAGAAGTCGCAAAGAGTCACTCTCCTGGAAGTTAGCATCAGCCATGCCAATGGAAGGGAAGGTTCTCTCAGACGATTAAAAAAGCAGTTTTGTTTTGGAGACTTTAAGATTAGCAAGCCATTTCTTGCCCGTTTAATAACAGATTGTAGGTCATTTTTGTGCTCAGTTGCTAATTAGATCAGACTTACCGTTAAGACAGAAGTTAAGTTGTCATCAGTATAGATACCGCTAACAGGACGTCTTGGTGTGGGAGAATGATCCACGAAATTGCTTGGTTGACTATGTATACAGCGTTCTTTAATAATTCTTCAAGCATATGGGTTTTTACCAATTTAATATCAGCTTAGTAAATGATTAAATAGATCGATTTAATTTCATTTTTTTATTTTTAGGGCTGTTATCATAATCAAGCGACAATAAGAGCAGATGCTAATATTGATACTTGAACTACAGCTTGTTAAGATTGTGCGCAAAAATTGCTGCGAGAGGTCCACGATGAAGTATAAAAAACACACAGTTTTGTAAAGAACGAGACAATAAATCGAATCGATATGACTTTGTGCTTTTTCTCGGTTTAAGTGCGCATGCGCATGTCTTAAACAGCCATGCAATAGGAAGAAAATAAAGAACGAAAGAGAGTTGTAGAAGACTTTCAGCATTTACTGACACGATTCACTATTATTTATGCCTAATATACATACATAGATACATATATACACACACACATACACACATTTATATATATATATATATATATATATATATATATATAAAGAGTGTGTGTACGCAGAAAATGTGAAAAATACTATCGAACATTTATCACTGGAAGATTTATTGGCATCAAACAATATGACAGTGAGAAGTTCTCAGTACGACCAAATTTACAAAATAATAATTGCAACAGTGAGAATGATTTTATTGACGATGACGAGAGCGACAGCAATAAGCAGGGCGTTGATGAGAAACGATGATGTTATGACGAAGATAATTGTTACCCATTGTTTGAGATTATGATCGTCATAATGATGATGTCGCTAAAGGCGGTGATGGCGTTAGAAACACCTAAATGTAACAATTTCCCGCTTGTAGAAGAAGAAGAAAAGGAGACGAAGTTGAAGAAAAAAAAGGAGTATGAAGAGGAGGAGTAAGAGGAAGAGAAAACAACAACAGCAGATTAAGAAGAAGAAGACGATGACGAAGATGAGGCAAAAGGGAAGAAACGGAGAAATAAAGAAGAAGAAGAAGAAGAAGAAGAAGAAGAAGAAGAAGAAGAAGAAGAAGAAGAAGAAGAAGAAGAAGAATGAATGAATGAATGAATGAATGAAGAAGAAGAAGGGGAGCAGGAGTGGAAGCCAGTTACCAAAAAGAATTGGAGCGAATGGATGCCTGTACCTTGAGATTATGATCGCCATAATGATGATGATGCCGCTAAAGTCGGTGATGATGTTAGAGTCACCCAAATGTAACATTTTCCCGCTAGTAGAAGAGGATTGGAAGACGAAGATGAAGAAGAACGAGGAGGATGAGGAGGAGGAGAGGGAGAGAAGAAGAGGAGGAAAGAAGAAGAAGAAAAAGGGGAGCAGGAGTGGAGGCCAGTCACCAAAAACAATTGGAGCGAATGCATGCCTGTATCTTGAGATTATGTTCGTCACAATGATGATGATGTCGCTAAAGTCGGTGATTTTTTTAGACCCCAAAGTTTGACAATTTCCCGTTAGTAAATGAAGAAGAGGAGGTGACGAAGATGAAGAAGAAGAAGAAGGAGAATGAAGAAGAAGAAGAGGAAGAAGAAGAAGAAGAACAACAACAACAACAATAACAACAACAACAACAACAACAACAAGAGGAAAGAAGAAGAAGGAAAGTGGAGCAGTAGTGGAGACCGGTGACCAAAAAGAATTGGAGCGAATAGATGCCTGTACCTTGAGATTATGATCGTCATAATGATGATGATGTCTCTAAAATCGGTGATGCTGTTAGACACCCAAGAAGATGAGGAGACGACGACGACGAAGAAGAAGAAGAAGAAGAAGAAGAAGAGGAGGAGGGGGAGGAGGAGGAGAAGAAGAAGAAGAAGGAGAAGAAGAAGAAGAAGAAGAAGAAGAGGAGGAGGAGGAGGAGAAGAAGAAGAAGAAGAAGAAGAAGAAGAAGAAGAAGAAGAAGAAGAAGAAGAAGAAGAAGAAGTAGAGGAGGAGGAGAAGAAGAAGAAGAATGAGGAGGCGGTGGAAGAGGATGAGACTAAGAAGAAGAAGAAGACGACGACGATGTTGATGTAAAGGCGGAGTGGAGGAACAAGAAGACAACGACAAATAGGACGAGGAAGAGGCGCGCCTTTATGAGTAGCATTTATAAAAGCCATGTATGTATGACTAGTGCGTTAGTTGTTTTTTTTTTGACGTAGCTTTCGTGCTTATAGTTGCGTTTTTTTTCTGCTTGTTTCTCCAATATATTGGGAGCAACCAATAAAAGAAAATATCTCACTCAGAATGAAAATTCTCGAGAGTGCTGCCATTGAATATTATCCAATTATTAATCTACGCACATACTTTTTCGTAGTATCACCTTAATTTATTCAAAAATTCCGTGGTGGAACTCATCCAAGTTCCTTTAACCAAGAGTGCCACGACTACTCACACCACGGAATTTGTGAATGAGCGGCGCTATATTGAGTTTAATTCGTTACCTCTTCGTCACCGGGGCCCATGGAACAGTTGTTATGACGTTTGCTTGATAACGTAACTGTCCGGGTTTCAATTCCTGGTAGTAGATGTGCACTGCTAATGAGTCCCAAGTATAGGACGAAACGGCCGTCCAGTGCTTTCTGCATTCTGTTGAGGTTTCGTCTAAAAAGACTCGATTAATTGCTTAATTATATATATATATATATATATATATATATATATATATATATAAAGAAGAGGAAAAAACTACTTTAGCCGACTCGTTTATTCCTCTGATGGGCTTTATCAATGCAATTAATTTGAATAGTTTTTCTCCTCTTGTCTGTTTATTAATTTTGATCCTTTACAGATGCACTCTATCTGAAAATAATTTACACGCACACACATTATATATATATGTGTGTGTGTGTGTGTGTAACCTGACTATTGCATTTAGCATGAAACGGACCGTCGCCTCTGTGAGTTGAGTTTAATGTACACTTTCATCTACATATACGCTCTATCCCCGATATTAAGCATTTTAACCTCATAAATACAGCATAACTTAAAATTATGTTTTATTATATATATATATATATATATATATATATATATATATATATATATATATATATATATATATTACACATAGATAGATGGTTAATAACTCACTGATATTGGCTGTATTTAAGTCTGACATTTTCATGAAAACAATATGTGTGAGTAATATTCAGCACAGAATTAATTGCATAGACAAGGATAAAGATTATTTTAAAAAAGCATATTACTGTGTAAAACAAATAGTCTTTCCTTCATAATGAGGTTATAGACTTATTGATATACCCATGAATGCACAGGTATATGCGTGATTGCGTGTGAGTGTGTGTCTACTTGTATACGTTTGAGTGTTTTAGTTTTTTGTCTTTATTTTAACTTGTCATTTTTCACTCTTTTTCTCTCATTCTCGCCATCATCGTTCACATTTGAGGACTGTTTTTAATTCTGTTTTTATACCATCGCTTTTTCTCTTCCTGTACAATTCGCGCCCCATTCATTCGGAATGATATCCTTTCTTGTCTTCTTTTCCCATACCCAGTCTGTCTTACCATCTCTTACTCTCCATCGGAAAGATATGACAAAAAAAGTAGCAATAAAGCTAAACAAACTAAAGCAAATAAAATAGTCGAGATTTGGGTGTTGCATAGGACGAGGTGGGACATGAGCAATGCCGGTAGTCAGTGATTTCAAGATATATGGCCGGGGCCCGCCAACAGCCTGTCGGACGACAAACTAGCGCCAACCATCAACGCTGCCAGACTTCTCCGTATTTATGCCTTATCGTTAGGAGCGACCGACAAGGGCAACACATCCTGTCAGTAATTCAAAAAATTGCGTAATTAAATCACAACTTTTTCTTTCACTGTTTATTTTTGTTGTTGTTGAAAACTTACACCCGGAAATGTCACCATCGAAAAGAAACCTACCCATTTTACACGTTGGCAGTTCTCAACAGTTCTCCTCTGGTAGGCAGTAACAATATTTTGCTCACTAGTGTGTCGCAGCTGCTGTTGGGTTGTAGCGCATTTCGGGCGAAAATAATTCTTTGTCTGCTGACTTGACCTCTTCCTAAAGTATAAAGTGTTTTATTGATCCGAATAAATGCACATTTTAAAGGTTTTAAATCGCTTCAATATCGCCGTTGAAAAAGATTATTGCAAGTTAACGATTTAATCCTCTCCAGTGCAGTGAAGGGCCTACATTTTTGGTGCTTTGAAACTTCAACAGATATGGCGATCTTTTCGCAACAAGCAACAACAAGGAGTCAACTGCCAAAAATTAGTTCTGACTTGATCAACACACCCATACCGCTTGGGTTTATGTGTGTTTGAAGTCACCAAGAAGACATTGGAATTTGGTCAAATACAGATGAATTTTTGAAGCCATATGAATCGGTATTAGAGCATATTCTAAGGCCAATATTAATTAATAGAACTCATTGGTTTATGATTCTATCAATAAAATGGCTTTATCTTAAATAACAAACTTTTAAGAAATAACATTGATTTTGCTGAAAAATTCAATCTTTTAAAAAGAACTTAATTCAGAAGCCACTCTGGGAATAGCTTTGTTTGATTGCAGATCCGCTTCTGTGTTTATTTTACTAACACACAAAACGACACAGTAAAACTAATTTTTGATAAGCCTTGTGAGCATTAAGTGATATGTAATATCTCTAAAGCATGAAAAGAAAAATGAGAAAGATTTACTTGCATTACTAAAATATATCTGTCTATATTTCTGAGATGAGGTATTATGTACACTATTTACATTATTCGGATTATTGTCCTCATGTTTGTTGCCATATTTATCACAACGTTTATACCTTGGTACGTTCTGGCCTTCTTCAGGTGATTGGAATGTCGAACTGAACCCTTTATTTCGTTCGCTGGAGTAGACTGTTCTAGTTCCACGTGCCATGTCTAATGGTTGTCAGTTATCAGTTATCTCCTGTTATTTCACCTCTCCAAGTTCTCGATTGCCTTAATCAGGTATTGAACACACAACTCTTTGGAGATGCCACGTGGAACTAGAACAGTCTACCCCAGCGAGCGAAATGAAGGGTTCAGTTCAACAATTCAACCACCTGAAGAAGGCTGGAACGTACAACGATCGAAGCGTTGTGATGAATATGGCAACAAAGATGAGGATAATAGTTCGAATAATGTAAATAGTGTAAATAAAATATATGCTTGAATTATTAGTAGTCGTATTTTGGTCTAAGTTTATTTTACTGGAAAGATTGCTGACTCATATGACGAGACCATAACATTGCAAACAGTCTTTTCACTGCAATCCTATAAAGTACTACCTCAGGCAAAAGAAGAAAAAATAAGAGAGGAAAATAATGAACTGAAAACTTAACTGAGTGGAGCATTCACAAAAACTCAATATTGGCACGAAACCGAGACATATGTAGGGAGCGGGTCAGGACTAGTGAGCAAGGAATATCACCAACACAATTAAAAGAGAGATAAAAAACTATCTACAAATCTGAATTGAATATAGACTTGTATTGTTAATGAGGCACGGTGGATAACGGATAGTGGCTCGGATTGAGGAATCGGTGAACCGAGTACCAATTTTAGTCGAATCCATTACATACACTTACGGGCTAATAACCTTGGGAAAGGTCTGAATCCTATTCTTCTCAAACCCCCAGCTATGGGTAAATAGCAGGACAAACCGGATTCTATAGCCTTTGATAGCAACTGGTCTAACGCAGAAAGAAATAGCAACATACTTAGGGAAAAAAAATCTACCTCGTCAGATACATGATCGGGTAAGCGAGTATCACGCATAACACATAACTGACTGATTGTTGATGATAATGTTGAAAAAATCATTTTCAGTGAGGCTTTTTGTCTTGAGACACAAAGCAGTGCAAAGTCTTACCAGACAGTTTCGAGAAGGTTCACTCAGTTTCAAGAAGAAGTTGTTACATTTAAAATGGTTATGACGAATGAGGTGCGTGATACGAAAGAAAGAGGTGGTAGGAAATGAAGATTAGGATGAGGATGATCAACATCGATTGGCCGTTGATTCGAAGAAGATCAGATTTTGTAGTTTTTAGCGAAGCAGACACTCGCGTTCAGCAAATTGACATTTCTTTGGCAAAAAAAGCTGAGCGAAAATTTCTTACCTGTGAAACGCAGCAATAATGAGATTCCGGGTGACTCCATGGCGTGTCTTAGTCGTAAAAGTCTAAACCACTGTAGCTAAATAATGAAGTCATCTAATAATTTGCCATGGAATTGCAATAAGTTTGCAACGTTTCAAGGGGAAAAAGGCTGCCGAGAGGTGAATGCTTTCTCTCCTAAGACCGTATAAACTATTTTGAACTCAAGTGAGGCCTAAGCTTTTCCAGATCAATATGTCAGCGATACTCCCTATTTGCTCTAATCTGACATGGGAGAAAAATTCAGTTAAATCCCCAAGCCACAAAATGCGGCGACTATTTTTTCACCTTTTGCAAGGGATTGTATATATGAATTGCCGTTAATGTTTTGAGTGAGCTTGAGAATAAAAAGCCGTTCAAAGCATGAAGTTTCATTGTGTTCGCATTCGTTCACTGTGACAGAAGAAAAAAAATCAGAGTCTGATCGATGGCGATGAAACGATACTCGCTTGGCATTTAATGTATTGAATGTCTCAAATTAGTTCCCCCCCCCCACACCGCACTGAGATCTGTACTTCTATATTACAAAGAATGCTGGACAATCTCCTCACAGATGAAGAAGAGACTTGAAATAACAGAAATGTAATTCTGCAGAAAGAAAATCATGGACAGAACAAAGGGAGCAACGACGAAATTTTAGAGAAAATGGAAACAAGAGGGACATATAGACTTAAAATCAAGAAGAAACAGTTGACATTTTCAGAGCACATAATGAAGAAAGAAGGTTTGGAAAATGTGATACTCACAGGACATATTCAAGGCAAGAGGGATCGAACAAAACGATACATAATCTACCTAGCGAACTTGAGCAAAATAAAAAAGTTTAGGGCAGATACAAAAAAAACACAATTTCTTAAGAGCGACAAAGGACAAGAAATAGTGGAAAGCCAAGATAATCGCTAATGTCCTGAAAATACAGGGCACATAGAAGAAGAAGAAGAAGAAGAAGAAGAAGAAGAAGAAGAAGAAGAAGAAGACGAGCTGTTAGAAATTTGTGAGGGGAGAAATCAGTTTCGAGACGCCTATGATCATCGACTCGTGAGTGATATGGAATGTCTCCGAAGCATGGGCATTAGAATGCATACTATCTGCCTTCGTCGATTAAAGGAAGACTGGCGTTGTTAATGACACTCTGCTGGAATCAGAACAATTTGAGGAGGTTTTCACTCTACATGTGCTTTCGAAATAAAAATTTCTTGTGATTGCCTCGATATATTTTAAAGGCCCGTCATAGACTGGATTGATCATAATCCACCGGTTGCTCACCAAGATCTTATGAGGATGCAGATTTGATTTCGACAGTGACATAATTCTTTTTTTCTGGAAACACAAATTTTTCTTTCAACAAAAGCGACATGAGATATACAGGAGACGTTTACACAAACAGTGAAAACATATAGAATTGAAACGTTACCACTCTTCCAATTTTTTTATAATGAAGGGCGAAACGTGCTGGTTTTTCCTAGTTGTTACCAAAATGTTCAACATACATACATGCATACAGATATATATATATATATATATATATATATATATATATATATATATATATATATATATATGTATATATATATATATATATAAAGAGAGAGAGAGAGAGACAGACAGACAGAAAGAGTACAAAGGGCCAAGAATATGATGAAAATTATAACAATTGACATATACGCACGCAGACATGCACACGCGCATCCATACGTACGCGCACACTCACGTCCAATTAGACACGTTTTCGTAATTGGTAATTGTCGGCGTTGTATCAAACGATCTATTATTTTATATCAAGACCCATCTTATTCCTACCACTGTACACTGTAATATATATATATATATATATATATATATATATATATATATATATATATATAATGTCATCCACAGAGAGGGTGTTTCACAGCTCTTCAGTGTGGCTAGACGTCCGGTTGCCTCTAGCTAGGATCGAAACCCGACTGGATTGGCGTCAGTCGGAGATTCTACCACTAAGCCGTCACTAAGGTGACCTTTAGCGTATTTATTTTTAGATAAACACACAGTGACCGACAGGACTCAATTCGCTTTTGCCGAAGAGTCATGCTATATCAGCCGTAATAGTTACTGTTTACCACCCCAGAGAGAGAGAGAGAGAGAGAGAGAGAGAGAAATCAGTAAACTGGTAGATATTGTCAGTTTAATATTAGCGGTAATATTATTTTATTTTTTACATTGTTAATTCAGTGTACAACTATGATTTTGGTACATAAACCTAAATGCAGTTTTCTCGGGTGGATTTTTGAGTAGATCACAAAAATGAACTCCATTTTTCACCGAATGACTCCCGGTTTTTTTAATTTACAAATTAAATTTTTACAAGTTTCAAAAAATTTATATCTATGATTATATGTCTATGTAATAAACATGTTCATATAAACGTTTTATTTCATTTAAAGTATATAAGAAAACACATTTTATCTTTTAGAGTATTTGTGCTTTTTTTCTATGGTTAGCGTCTAGTCTGTCTCTCTGAAGAGTCCAGCAAAAAACAGCTAGCATAGCAGGATTCCACTTGCCTTTAGAATGATTTTCTATTTTGACAAAATCTTGGTAGATAGAACCCCTCACCATGTTCGTCCCTGACTACTGCTGCCTTTTCCGGTAAGTAGGGCAGATGTGAATGCAAAACTGCATCTTAGTGACATACTGCATCTTAAACTTTTGCCTGCTTAAATCATATTTTAAACTCGTACTTTGTACATTATTTACATTATTCGGACTATTGTCCTCATCTTTGTCGCCATATTTATAATGTAAATAATGTACATAATATCTCATCACAGAAATGTAGACAGTTATTACTTTGTAGTTTGGAGCTTTGTGTCTCTCAAGGAAACCATTACACATGTCTTAGAAACTTTTCCAGGCCTCCAATTCCAATTCGTTTCATGTTACTTCAGATTCATTTTCTCTCATGAGCTATAGAATTTAAAGACCGATAAAGATTCCTTCTTTAATTTTAGCATCACTAAACTTTGGAAATTTCGTTTTTAAATATAAAAATGAAGGATTATCGTGCTTCAAGGCTTTTACAAATTGTTTCATTAAGCCAGGTTTTATATGAAGTGGTGACAAGATTATGTTTTTCCTTGACCACTAAGGGTTCACGTATAACGTTATATTAACCAGTTTTTGACTCATTTTTCTCTCTCTCACTCCCTCTCTTCTCTCTCTCTGTATGTGTGTGTGTGTGTGTGTGTGTGTGTGTGTGTGTGTGTGTGTAGTGCTTACCTCGAGCTCGGCTGTCTCAGTGATGTGAAAAACACAAATTTCATTATAGCCTGCCTTTAATCCATTCAGAATAGTAAATAACTTAAGATTTGCACAGATTAACCATTTATGTTCATTGTATATATTTTGGTTCAAAATAAAATCAAGATTTTCGTGCGTGTCTTTTAAGACAACAAGGAATCGATGACAGCATATATCTAACATCCGATAGCACGACTTTGGTGCTATAAAACGAGGCGTCAATGAAAAGCCTCCACTGAGTAGGCTCATGCTGTAAATTTAGTTCTCCAAAACGTTCAGGTATATCATTACAGTAACAGAAACTGTCAAAAACAAAATGTTTCTTGTAAAGTGTCCACGGGAGTGTAAATCTTTGCAATACGAACATCTTGCATTAATAAATTCCTCCCTTTTAACCTCAAAGCTAGCATCTCATTCTGCTGTTTGGTCAAGTCTAAATCTCTTACAAGATTATTAATAATATGCATAGACAGAGGTTTGAGCGCATTTAAGTTCTGGAGCACAGGTATCAACTTCTTGTCTAAGAAATTCCATTTCTGATTCGTTTGAAACCGATAGGACAATTTCCGTGGATTGTTCAAATACTGAAGCTTCTTCTGAGTAGGATCAGCCAGTCAGTTATGTGCCATGCGTGATACACGCTTAGACGATCATGTATCTTTCGATACATGACTGACTAGGCAGGTTTTTTTCCAGCAGTAGGTTGTCATTTCTTTCTGTTGACCTCCTGTAGACCAGTTGCCATCCAAGGTTATAGAACCCGGTCTGTCCTGCTATATACCCATAGCTGGGTAGAGAAGAAAAGTATCCATACCTTTCTCAAGGGTATTAGCATGTAAGTGAATGTAATGGATCCGAATGGAATTCGAACTCAGCCCCGACCCGCTACCCATTACTCCACCGTGCCTCCTACGAGTGGGACCGAATAGTAGATTTAAATTTCGAATATTCCCCGGATAAAGAATTCTCCGTTGTTATACAGATTAATAAACATTAAACATAAGTATATACACTAATGTGTACAGAGTGCGATGGATAAATTTTCGTCATGTTATACTTTTAATTACGCGCATGCGTTTTGGTTGTTTTTGATTTTGTCGATTGCACAGTAGAGTAAAGTCAGCTGGGCACCGTCCGGGAGAAATAGAGCCTTATGACGCAATTCAATCCGCCAGAAATTTGGAAACAGCATGCGGTACTAATTGGCATTCGCGCCGAAAGCCCCTCTACGAAGATATCAGTGTGTTTGAGTAGCAACCTAGGACAGTTGACAGGATTCGGAAAGAGTTGGATGAGTCTAATCGTAATTACGAATGTACGGTGGTTCTGAAAACTCACTCTGATCGTTCTGACGAGAAAAGAACCCCAGAATTTGTTTTTGAGGGCCTCAGACTCAACACTGAGGTCTACATCAAGTGCCTTGTGGGGGTAGTGCTGCCCTGGATCAGGAGTGTGGCTGCTGGAAGACCCTATGTCTGGCAACACGTCTCTGCCCCATGGCACACAAGCAGGAGAACACACTAATGGCTCTCAGACAATTTCTAGTACTACCTCCACCCCTACATCTGACCACCTAACTCCCCAGACTACAACCCCCTTGATTATTATTTGTGGAACTCAATTAATCGAAAGAGCAACAAAACACCTTATAAGACCAAAGATCAACTGAAGGCAAGGATACTGGCAACATTCATCAAATTAAACAAGGAGACTGTCCAGAAGAGTTGCAGGAGATTCTGAAGTTGTCTGGGGGCCGTGGTTGAAGCCAATGTTGATATTATTGAACAAATTTACCATTTAGTATTTCAAGATATTTTTGTGTAATTTTGGTATATATATATATATATATATATATATATATATATATATATATATATATATATATATATATATATATATGTATGTATGCATGCATGTATGTATATATATATATATATATATATATATATATATATATATATATATATATATATATATATGTTAAAATGAGATGTCAGTCTTATTTTCATATTTTCATTGCGTAATTTAGACGACAATTTATCCATCGCAGTCTGTACGAAATTATAAAAATAGTTCTGTGTGTTGAGACATTGAGGCTTAATAAAAACAAAATATACTTACTTTATATGTTTAATAAAAAAAGTAACTGTCAGTAGCGTGATCTTGGGGTTCACGCACGACCATCATCATTCTAAATGGAAAGTTTTTCAATTTTCTTTTTGACCATTTTGAGTGTGTATTGAAGTACCTGCAGCCAATATATGATGCCTATGATTTATCTTGGTCGCCAAATTTGATAACAAATTATAAATTGTATAGTTTTTAACAAGAGGGGCGATATTTCTTTTATTTTTTTTCTAAACGTTACAGAGCTACATATGTAGAAGAATTTTTTGGACTATTTTTACCTTTTCATTTTGGCATTTTTAATTATTTTTGTATAATCTGAAAATAAGAAACAAAAGCGAAAACATGAAAATTTTAAATAAATGGTAGTTGGCAAATAATAAAAAACTGGAGCCATTTCGTAAAAAGTGAATGTTATTTTAAATGAATGTTATTAAATGAATGTTAAATGAATGTTATTAAATGAATGTTAAATGAAAGTTAAATGAATGTTAAATGAATGTTAAATGAAAGTTAAATGAAAGTTAAATGAATGTTATTAAATGAATGTTAAATGAATGTTAAATGAAAGTTAAATGAATGTTATTAAATGAATGTTAAATGAAAGTTAAATGAATGTTATTAAATGAATGTTAAATGAATGTTAAATGAATGTTAAATGAATGTTATTAAATGAATGTTAAATGAATGTTAAATGAAAGTTAAATGAATGTTATTAAATGAATGTTAAGTGAAAGTTAAATGAATGTTAAATGAATGTTAAATGAATGTTAAAGGATTTTTTCATAATCTACACACAAAACGATCCTAGAAAACAACATTCTCATCTTTGTAGTCGACAAAAAGGTAAATTTTGTTGGGAAGTGTTATTATTTTATCCCAAATCAGATCTTAAATTCTGTGGTGTGTAGTAATTATTGTGGGTTGGAAATAAAGTATGCCCCTACTCCCACAGCTGTATTAGAACACTTATCCCTTATTCTCGTGTGCCTACCGGAATGTTCATTTATTTACTAAAGATCTTTGAATGGAGATCTATGAGTGACGTTAAAAAGACGTTAACAAATCACTGAAATGAAAATATCTGTCATGCTAGTAAATAAAGAAATGATATCAGTTTAATATGAATTAACATTAATACGCAGATATTTAATAATCAATTCATCAGTGCGTTTTATTTATTATGCTTCATAATATAAAAAGGTTTTATGTTTACAAAACAAGTGTTTTCAACAAGATTCCAGTCTAAAATTTGGCCTAAATTCTTCGTCGTCGATCTCTGTGCATGAATTCATGCCGCTAATTGGTAACTGATACATTTATTTTTACGTCTTTTGCTCCGTTTTTTTTGCGCTCATTCGTCCTTGACAATAGATAAAGGAATGGTAAATCTAGAACCTGAAATCCACCTGAGAAAACAGACATATAAATCGAAAGACACCTCACGATTGAGGGTCCAAAATTAAAGAACTGGGTTAGAGATTATCCAGTATTGTTAAAGCTATTCACTGAGTCAAGTTTTTATCTCTTTAAACTTTATTTGAATTGGATACACATGTTTGAATAGACGCCCTGTTTAATTTTGAAGCAGTATTTTGTTTTATTTTCATCTACCGATATTTTCGTCGAATCCATTAATTCTTTAGAATAAATTTTGCGTAAGTTTTGGTTACGAAACTTCGCAGCGATGAACTTTAGGGAATCTGAACGAAAAAGATGGTCTTATCAGGCAGAATCTTGCTTAATCGACAACGCTCTTCGTAATCGAGTCGGTTAAAAGTACGTCGGAGCTAATACAAGTTCGAATCCTGCTGGGGGGTGCAATAGTCTTTAATCAGATTTCTCGAATATTCAGGTCGGTTAATGAAAATGGAACAAAATACTGTTTAAAAATTAAACGGAGAGTCTATTCAAATATAGGTATCCACTATAAATTACGATTAAAGTGATAAAAATCTGTCGGAATAATATATAAGGAAAGATCCATTATTTCTTTAGAAAATCACTAAGTCACATGCAAATATATATGAGAAATGAAAAAGAATGCCATGTCCATTCAGGGCATAGGCGATCATGACTCTCCATTTTTTCTGACCTTTGTAGCGCTTAATAAATTTGGTCTTTTTGTTATCTGTCACATAAAAGGATTGACATCACATATCAGTTCAGTATTTTTTTTCTTTGTTTCTATCGATTTAGCCTGTTTCGTAATACTTTGCTTAGTTTCTGGAAAGCAACTTTCGCTATCTTTATTATCTCTGAATTGCTATACATTCTTAGGAAAGACATTGGAGTGATTTCACGATTTCGTTCTCCACGATTTTTTTTCTTAGAGTGGTTGGAACTCGAGCCTAAAAAAAAGTAAGTCTACTTTGCTATTTAACACGTTGTTGGAGGTAAAGAGAGGGCTTCTTGTCTTTTCCAAGAGCGTTAGTCCGAAAGTGAATGCATCAGATTAGCCCGAAATTTGAATTCTACTTTCCCTGATTCTACTTTCTGCGCTGAAAATTCGTTAAAATATCGGAAAATTCCCTAAGTCAAATATTATTTTCTGGTTTGTCACTTAATCGTTATGGCATATCAATAAATTTTGTTTGGCGATTAGATACAGTGTAACCCGAATATAAGAGAAACCCGGATATAAGATAGATTTTCTCTGGTCCCAAATTAGAGCCTGTGTTAATAAAACAAAATAGACCAAACCCGGATATAAGAGAAACCCGGTCCCGACGACTCTCTTATATCCGGGTTACACTGTAGTAAGCCAGACAACTAAAAATGTTGTCAACTTCTAGTTCTGATACATAATGAGGTAATGAAAAGAAAAATTCAAGAAAAAATTACGAAAATACAGAGGAAAAGAAAAATGGCTTGCCTTGGTTTACTTTATTCTGCTTTACGGCAAATCAACCTCAGTGGATTTTTTAAAGCCGACAAGAATTTTAGGATAGGTTCGTATGAATAGAATATGTATTACTTTTATTTTTCAAAAGTGTAATGCTGGTAATATATATATATATATATATATATATATATATATATATATATATGCAGAAATATAGTCTTAAAGTGTGCTATATTTATGGGGTAAAGTGCTCAATATCAGAGATAGAGCGTGTGTATATATATATATATATATATATATATATATATATATATAGCAATCTACGCCATATTAAAATACTACAGCAATCTACGCCATATTAAAATACTAAAAATAGAAAAAACAATTCTAAAACTAGCAGAAAACGAGATCAAGCGATATAAATTAGCGTCCATGTTACTCTATCGGATGTTTTGATAGTAAAAAAAAAAAATTAAAATGCTTTATTAAGAGTTATTCTACTAGTGTATATAAATTCCCCATAGAATTTATTTGTTAAATACAAGTTTATATTCATTAAATTAGTTGTACTACAAAATAAAGAATAAATTTACTATTTATATAATATAATTCCTAAACTTATCTATTAATACAAAATAAAATAAGCTTTTTTTTTCATCCAATGGTTATGGGGTTCCACCAAATTAATTAAGAGTAAACGTGGTTCATGGATGAAAATAGTTAAGAACTTTATGTCGTAGAGGGAAACATAGGTCTAGGATTATGAAGTGATTTCTTTTAATCATTTCCACACAAACAAGTTGATAATACCATTCAGATGATAATTGCTCCGATGAGCTGCTTTCGCTGGTCCCCAGGCCTCATGAATTTAAGCGTCCTACGCGGCTGGCGTCCCGTTCCCACCCCTTCACCGTTGAAACTGTTAGATGTAGACGTCCCTTCTACTCCAATAGCTTCATGTCTCGCACATCTCGCCTGTGGAACTCCCTTCCTTATTCCTGTTTCCCTGACAAATACAATCTCCAACTATTTAAGTGTAACGTCAATCGACATCTCCAGTTGCCTTGATCTATCCACTTCCCTTCTCCACATCCTTTCACCTTTCATTCCTATCTGCTCTCGCTCCAAATCTTCTGTAACCCCCTTGCCTTGATCGATCCACTATCTTTCTCCACATCCTCTTCTTTACCACTCCTATCTGCTCTTCCTCCAAACCTTCTGTAACCCCTTGCGTGCTAGTGGCTTCCAGCCTTGCTTGGGGTGAAAAGCTTAAAAAAAAAAGTGTTTACTGAGAGTGAAAGATAATGAAAAACTTTAGTAAGAAGGAGAAACGACACTAGAAGAATAGGATTTTGCAAGAGAGAAGATGGCGATTGGAGTTGCAAATTTCTGAAGATTGTAGGTGACAGGGGAAATCGGGATTTCAACAGGCGAGAAGTGCAAGAAAAGAAGCTATTAGAATAAAAATCACAGTTGCATCTAGCTAGTTCAATAGTCAAACGGTAAAACCTAGTAGCCAGTGTAGTACGACGCTGGAATTCATGCAGTCTATGCAGCAAAGAAGAAAACTCATCAGAACAAGTGATATGAAAATATTTGTAGAAAAGTCTGAGTTACTCTAAAATTATATACCCAAATAAAATTCCAAAGTCAATCAGTAAAAAAGTATGCTGACACAAACAATGGGTGAATTCCCAAAGGACATACCAGTGAAATATTAAATATATATATTAAGTTGTAAAAATCTGTCTGCAATAAATGATCTTCTCTCATTTTTCGATTGTGAACGTCTTTCTACCCGAATGGCGCTGTATAGTCACTTACAAATATTCAGAAATATTTGTTTTGCTGTATCATCGTCACCCTTCCCTTCAGAATTTAGGTGATCATATCTCTCCACAACTTCCTAACTTTTGGTGATCTAAGCTTATTTTGTACTGCAGTGTATCCGATCAAAACCAAAATATTGGGACTCATAAGAAATCGTTGTCAGAAATCACCAGTATAAGGCAAGTCCCTATTCCGCCCAAACAGGTTATGCTATACCAAGAGAGCAGTGAAAGTCTTCATAGCAAAATCCCGAACTTTTCATTAAAGATATTGTTGGTAACACTGGTAGTAGTAGTATTATTATTAGTAGTAGTAGCGGCAATTCTTTAAATTCCTGCCATCCTAGATTATTGTGGAACAGTAAAAATAACAGCCATTGTCAAACATGCATCATGAAATATTTGTGGTAGGTCTGAAAGAAGGTCGAAAAGAAAAGAAGGCAGAGAGGTTACAGAAAATTATACTATATTAAAACATACATGCAATAAAATACATCTAAAAATTGTTTTGGACTGGCACCTCAGAATCACAAAGAACTGTACCAAATAACAGAAACCACATCACTTGAGGAGTACCAACAGCAGCAACGACTAAAATATAAACCACATGATGACATTCCATACTACTTCAAACAAAAGTTTAGGAAGGAGACCTGCCACTCCCCATCAATACTGGAAAGAGCGATAACAGCTACTGGACATGGGCAACCTGTTATCCTAAAAAAATGTTTTAAGAGAAAGAATTTATAAATTTCAACTGAAAGCAGTAGTGGCTCCTCGGTCAATGACTGCCAAATGTTTCCTTGTAGGGAAACGGCTAATATTAACAGTGTCATTTACATTACCAAATATAAAGCGAGGCAATTCTGAGAGAATTGGAAATCCTACTGGGATTCAGCATTGGCGGCCACAATTATACCAACATAAGTTACGCAGATATCACAGTATTGATAGCAGACACGGAAAAGAAACTACAAAACCTCCTACAGAATGTAGCGAGAGAGAGAGAGAGAGAGAGAGAGAGAGAGCGAGAAGAAGGGACTAACCATAAACTACAAGACAGAATGCATGGTCAAGAGTAAGATGATGACCCCGAAATGCGATTTGCAGATCGGGGGCACTAAAATCAAGGAGGTGCGGAAGTTTAAATATCTGGGAAGTGTTTTGAAATAGGATGGTAAGTGCGACGCTGAGATTCGAAGACGGATTGGAATGGCCAAGGATGCATTCCAAAAGCTGATTGCGAGACAGGAGGATTTCTTTGGTGACAAAGAAACTAGTACTGAGCTGCTACGTGACATCTGTCCTCCTATGCGGCAAAGAATGTTGGACGGTCTCCTCAAAGATGAAGAAGAGACTCAAGCCAACGGAGATATGGTTCTACAGAAGGATGCTAAGAATATAATGGACTGAGCGTGTGAGCAACGATGAGGTTTTGGAGAAGATGCAAACAAGGAGGAAGCTTATACTAAATATCAGGAAGAGGCAGGTGAAATTTCTGGGAATCATAATGTGAAAGGAGGGCTTGGAGAATCTGATACTCACAGGTCGAATAGAGGAAAAGAGAAACAAGGGAAAGCAACGTATGACATACCTGGCGAGTGGATGACAGAACGTGGTCTGGGGGAGGTGACACAGGGACGAAACTTATTGAGAGCTACAAGGGATAGGGGGAAATGGAGAGACTTAAAGGACACGGCACATAAAAAGAAAAAAATACTGTGTTACAAGAAGAACGAAAGAAACATGGTGCGATGGATAAATTGTCGTCTAAACTTGGCAAAAATGAAAAATTATACCGATATCTCGTTTTAACAGATATATATTTACCAAAATTATACCAAAGTATCTTGAAATACTAAAGAGTGCATTTATTCGCCATCGGCTTCAACCACGGCCTTCAGACGACTTCAGAATCTCCGGCAACTCTTCTGGACGGTCTCCTTGTTTAAGTTGTTGAATGCTGACGTAATCCTTGCTTTCACTTTATCTTTGGTGTTCTATGTAGTTTTGTCGGCCGCTCGCTCAACTGCAAATAGTGTCTTGTAATCTGGGGCTTAGATGACCAGATGTAAGGGGGTGATGTGACTGTAAAAATTGTCTGGCAGCCATTACTGAGTTCTCCTGCTTGTATGACATTGTGTAGAATCCTGTCGCTAGACATAGGGTCTTCCAGTAGCCATCCTCTTGACTGACACAGGGCACCATTACCTCCTCAAGACACATTAAAAATTCCTTCGCGTTGAGTCCGAGGCCCTCACCAACAAATTCAGAAGTTCTTTTCTTCTTAGAACCATCAGAGCGAGTTTTCCGAGATGTTATACATTCTTAATCAGCATTAGTCTCATCTAACTCTTTCCGAATCATCTGTCCTCAGATTAACACCCAATCACTCTGAAATGTACGTACTGTAGCTTCCGGTGCGAAAGCCAAGCAGTTCAGCACGCTTTTTCCATATTTCTGAGGCACTTACGCCATGATGCTCTTTTTCTCACAGACGGTGTCCAACAGACCCTACTATATTCTGCTATTGACAAAATAAAAAAACAACGCGTATGCGTGAAATTAAATTGTATATATATATATATATATATATATATATATATATATATATATATATATATATATAAATAAGAAATATAGGTGGTGACAATTTACGCATCGCACCATGTACATATATATATATGTATATATATATATATATATGTATATATATATATATATTATCTATTATAATTTATCATATAGACAAAACCATTTTACTCACTACAAAGATGCAACTTCGTTTCAGTGCATTTCAACTGAACTTCGACGGGTGAGAATTTTCGATTTTCACCCATCGAAGTGCAGTTGAAATGAACTGAAACGAAGTTGCATCTTTGTAGTGAGTAAAATGGTTTTGTCTATGTGATAAAATTATAATAAATAAATAATTATCGCTCTACTATCGGTATCGAGCCCTCTTTTAGATTAATGCGGTGAACGTTGGAATTTATATATTACTTTCATTCTCATCGCATCAGATATATATATATATATATATATATATATATATATATATATATATATATATATATATATATATATATATATATATATATATATATATATATATAATATTAAAAATATATATATATATATATATATAATATATATAATATTAAAAATATAAAACGCCGGCAATTTACCCATCGCACCTTGTATGTAGATATAAAATTAAAAATATCAAATGGCGATAATTTATCCATCACACACTATAGATTAAAATTCCCGCAGACAGTTTTTCAATTGAAGTTCATTTGAAATAAAATTAATCTAAATCCAAAATCTTAATTAGTTTTAATTTTATTAATATAAATACTTTTACTGTGTTATCGTTTACGTTTTTCTTTTTACGCTATTTCTATTTCGACGGAAGAACGTTTTCCAAGCCGTTTCAGCGGCAATAGAGTTACCCTAATCCACATGTGAAAGTCGTATATAATGGCAGAGTCGAACAAAAAGCAAACTACAGTAAACTTCCGAAACGCAAGACACCAGAGAATCTAATGTGTTTGCTGTGTTAGAAAGAGCCCCCCACCCACCAAAACATAGAGATTGGACATAGATTGTACATGAAAAAAAGTGTAGTCATAAAAATGAAAATCCGATAAAAATTGAGAAGAAGGTAGGGAAGGAAAGAAAGAGAAGGAAAAGGAGAAACACATAGATGGCAAAAAAGGAGGGTAAATAAGAAACAGAAAAGTAAAGGTACCGATCCCTGAATGGAAAAAATCGGCCAACGGTAAGGGCCCACAGGAAATGAAAATACGTCTCCATAATATGGTGCGGTAGGAGGAATAAAAAGTGATATATCAAACCAAGAGATTTGGTTCGTTATAACGCTCTCTTGTGTCGGCCGTTAGTTACTGGCCTAATGTAAACCAGATGACTAGAGAAGCAATGGCATCGTTCCGGGGGCAGAGGCGGTGGTTATATTTGGAAAGGAAGCAGGGTCGGCGGCGGAAGAATAATCCCGACTAGTCATGAGGATGGTGGCTATTCAGATGAAGCACGGAGGGTGCGTGTCTTTTTCGAAAGGTACATTGCCATCACCACAGCTTGTTTGTGCTTGTCTACGCACCGAGTGTTGGTATAGTTGAATGATTTGTTGTTTGACCACTTAGAGCAACACATACACACACGTGTACAAGCTGTCAGATTTGTCAACTAAAAAAAATATAGGGTATTAACTTAGCATAGTCGGACACAAGGTTACGGAAAGAAGCACCCAGTAAAGATCAAACTCTCTCGACAGTTGAATTAGTCGTTAAGACAAGCTAAATACTCATTACGCTACGGTAGATGCTTACGGTTTTTCAGTTATTTTTTTAAACTAATGTTCATCCACTACAAAGCGCAAGAGCCACTCAAAGTAGATCGATTACTGCGCTGAGTTGTATTAGTTTAAGAAATGATAAGAGTTAGGGGTATAGAGCTGAAGTAGATTTTAGAAGGAACTAGAAAGCCAATCCTAAACAGGAAACAAGGGATAAACCTCCTGTTCGAAAGATCAGGGAGGAGTATGAACCTGGCGATAGGCGAAACTATCTACATCTATGGTTAGCTTAGTCTGGCGCAAGGCCATAACAATAGTAAACTAAGTGAAGATTGAATTCACGATATGAGTAAATCGTCTACGAATCCAGCCTTTTAGCCATCACTTCAAAAGCAAATGTCCAACAAAGCATTCTCTATTTATTTAGTTTAATCTAGAATAACAACATCAAATTCGCTATACTAATGAAAGAATTATGATAATAATCACGATGTATTCACTAAATCCACTAGGATGCAAGGATTTACTAAGTGTTAGATTATAATAATAGAAAACCTTCTATTAAGGAGAAAGGACAATGAAAGAACGAAAATTAGGAAGACAGAAGATAACGATTGACAGTGCCTTCAGATTTTTGAAGATCAAAGTTGACTGGGCAGCAAGAAGTCGGAAGAAAGTTCCACAAACGAGAAGTGCGATAGAAGAATGCGTTAGCATAGAAGTTACGGTTAAATCTACCCATTTCAACTATAAAATGATGAGACCTTGCTCTGAATCTAGTACTGCGCTTAAATTCATAAAGTCTTGGTACCATAGACAATCACAACAATCACAACAATTACCATGAAATTATTTCTAGAAAATGCAAAGGTAAGTTATATTACGGCAGTGAGAAAGGAATTGAAACTGAGATGCCAGGTCAGAGCCAATAATATTGTACATTTTTCTTTGGGTTTTATCAAGAATCTCTAAATATGTAGAAGGAGCACGAGACCAGCAATATTCAAAGCAAGGACGAATGGTAGACCTATACATATGTAAGATAGATTCTGGCGAGAAAAATTGTTTAGCTCGACACAGTGAAGAAACTTTTCTATCAGCAGACCCTGCAATTGATTCAATATAATCTTATAAATATATAGCAGGAGTACCTAACCAGATGTGGCAGCAATAGTCAATGTACGGATGAATGGTAGACTTATACATATGTAAGATAGATTCTGGCGAGTAAAATTGTCTAACACGACATATTGAACAAAGTTTCTTAGCTGCAGAATTAGCAATTGATTCAATACACTCTCTCCGTCGACGTTTTATTCTTTAACCTTTATCTTTGCATTGTCCATGGACATAAATATGATTTCTTTTATTGATTGATTCATTTTCTGCGGTTTATCAACCTTCTGCATGTTATTTAAAGCCAGAAAATGTTTTTTCATTGTAAGAATTTGTTGGTGAGATAATAATGTTTTAGTAATACAAGTCTTATTAATTAACCCACAGCTGGGGGATGAGCGGTTGATTCATACATTCCCAAGGGTATTTGTGCATAAATCAATATAACGAACCCAACCGGAATTGGAACTCAGCTCTGCGATTAACAATTCCGAGCCATTTTCCCCGACACGACTCGCACATCCAAGCTTTACAGCATCTGCTATTCCCAAGCGGTCACCCATCTAGGTACTGACCAGGCTCGATGTTGCTTAACTTCGGTGAGCGTACTGAAACCAAAGTCCCAACGTGACGTGGCTGTAAACCATAGGGCACTCAGAGAGATTCGAACAGCTTTCTCGGCAGTAGTAGTCTAATTGACTCGATCGCTAACCTATACGGCACAGCCAATCGCTGTTCTAAGAAATGATCTCGCTAAGTATTAGATCGTTCTCAAACGAATACTTCTGACATTTCTTTTGCAGACATTTCTGTCATCCATAGCTCTACCCAGTTCTTCTTTTCTTATTTCGCTATCGTCTTTGAGGTGAAGCTTCATGCTGGGCTGTCTCTTGACATTTTCCTAAAATTTGGGTCCCATAGTATAAGCAAAACGTTTTCTTTACTTTCCTAGGACTGACCACTAAATTTTATTTTTGAATAATAACGGTTTTCGTGATATAAGTCTTATTAATTAACTCATAGCTGGGAAGAGAACTGGTGTATTCATAACTTTCCTAAAGGTATTTGCGCGTAAGGTTATATATTTTTTGTTTCTTTTTAAGCATTTCACCCCAAGCAAGGCGGGGAGCCACTAGCCCGCAAGGGGTTACAGATGATTTGGAGCGATAGCAGATAGGAATGATAGAGGAAAGGATGAGGAGAAGGACAGTGGATAGATCAAGGTAACTAGAGATGTCGATTGACATTACATTTGAATAGTTGGAGATTATAGCTATCAGGGAAAGATGAATAGGGAGTTCCACAGGCGAGAGGTGCGAGATATGAAGCTATTGGAGTAGAAGAGACGGCTACATTTAACAGTTTCAACAGTGAAAGGGTGAGAGCGGGATGCCAAACTCGTAAGACGCTTAAATTCATGAAGTCTGGGAACCAGTGCAAGCAGCTCATCGGAGCAATTACCATAAAAGTATTTGTAAAAAAGACAAAGAGAGGCAACGGCACTTCTGTGAGAGAGAAATTGCAGACGAGATGCCAGATCAGGGCCAATTATTTTGCATATCCGTCTCTGGATCTTATCAAGAACCCCGAGGCAAACAGAAGGGTCTCCAGACCATATATGGCAGCAATACTCTATGCAAGGGCGAATGGATGATTTGTAGATTTGGAGGATCGATTCCGGGGAAAAAATTTTCCTGGCGCGATACAGGGAGCCAACTTTCCTTGCGGTGGACGATGCAGTTGACTCAATGTATTTGTTCCATCTCAGGTCAGCAGACAACGTGAGACCGAGCAGCCGCAGAGATTTGCCTTCGTGAAGTTGAGCGTCAGACATTCTAATTGGGGGCAGGGAAGGATCTCTGTGGTGATTAATAGAGAGCAGTTTTGTTTTGGGGGCGTTAAAATTAACCAGCGAATGCCTGCCCCAGTTCACAACCGATTAGAGGTCTTTTTCGAGACGAACGGCCAGGTTAGTTTTGTTAGCAACACTATATTTGTTTTTTAGGCAGGAGTAAATTGTAGTGTCGTCTGCGTAGATGCCAACTTGGGAATCTATGGTGTCAGGAAGATCGTTGATGAAGATAAGGAACAGAGTAGGGCCTAGGATAAAGCCTTGGGGAACACCTGCGTTCTTGGGATAGGAGCTGGAGGAGAATCCGTTGAGAACGACCTTCATACACGGTTTGACAGAAATGATTGTATTAAGTCAAACAATCGACCTGTAATAATATAAACCTGGAGCTTACGAAGAAGGCCGGCATGCCAAACACTATCAAACACTTTGGAGATGTCCAGGGCCACAGCACGAGCTTCTCCGTTATTTTGAAGAGCTTGGTAGACAAGTTCAGTGATGGCAGTAGCACATCAGCTGTAGATCGGGCAAAGCGGAAACCATATTGCTTGTCTGAGAGCAGATCGTGGGATGTAAGCTGGTTAACAACTTCGGCGTTGATTAAGGCTTCCAAGACTTTGCCGAAGAGGGGTCGGAAACTGATAGGACGGTAATTATAAGGATCAGTGAGGTCACCAGAGTTCTTAAAGACAGGAACAATCGACGAGGACTTCCAGCAGCCTAGAAAGCTAGATTCCTTGAGGCAGTAGTTACATAATTTGGAGAGGGCGGGCGCCAGTTCAGGTGCACATTTCTTCAAGACAATGGCTGGTATCCCATCTCCACGACTAGCCTTGTGGGGGTCTAAATTAGAGATAATGCCCAATACCAATAACGGGGTTATGTGCAACCCGCTCAATAGGGCCTCAGTTATAAGAGGGAAATCGGGTATGGGTTCACCGGAAGAGTCGAGCCTTGAATTGTATGAAAAT
The DNA here is from genome assembly GCA_964036315.1 of Acanthosepion esculentum. Lineage (NCBI taxonomy): Eukaryota > Metazoa > Mollusca > Cephalopoda > Sepiida > Sepiidae > Acanthosepion > Acanthosepion esculentum. Next base: position 40,364,677 of record OZ038478.1, on the reverse strand, counting down.
TTCCGAGCAAAGCATTCAGCCTTGTCGGCAGAGGAGGTCAGGACCTCAAACTGGTCGAACAAAGGAGGTATACAGGGTTTGCTATTATTAAGTATGCTCTTGCAGAGACGCCAATTATCCTTGGAGCCGAATTTGCGAGATACAATACGTCCCTTCATTCGAGCAGCAAATAGCGACTTAGCTTCGTTGAGGACACGCTTACACTCGTTACGGGCAGAGGCAAAGAGACGTCTAGTGCAGTCGGACATGTCGCTACGATATAGGTGGAAGAAGTGATTCCTATGGGCAATGGCGGCTGATCAAACAGCGGAGAACCGATTCGAGGGACAACTCTCTAGCCAGTGGGAGATGGTCCTTGAAGTAAACACCAAGGCCATGCATCTGGGTTTGAGAGTCTTTTCTAAGGTGAGGAAGGTAGCCGAGGATCGAGAGATCAGAGTGGGGGATAGACGAGTCACGGTTGGTCTCACACAGAGCCAGTATATCCGGGCAGTTTGAAGTGAGGAAGGATTCCACACTGCAGAAATTGGTTCTAAGGCCTCGGATGTTGGAGAATGAGATGTTGAAGGGTTTAGGTGATTTTTGAAGGGCTGGTTTAGATTTACTTTTTCGATCTTTGTTAGTCATCATGAGGAATTATGTTTGGAAGATGAGAAGGTCTGAAGTAAAAGAAGCAGACGGTTATCGACCGTGACGTGGGCAGAGAGAAGTTGGCACAGCCTGCCTCATAATGTGGCTTCAGGGTTGCCCACCAGAGGTGACTGCAGGGACACCTTTCCATGCGCGACATGGCACTACAGATACCTCGGTAATATACAAGACGCTACGCAAGAGTTAGGGCCCCTAACTACCAATCGGAAACAGCAACCAGGAAATTGTCAACCGTGTACCCTCAGAATGAAGAGGTAATGCCACAGACTGCACACATCACGGGAGAAACACGACAGCACTAGTACAGTGGCCAGGGAGAGAGGGAGAGAGTTCCGGGAACCCCTTCCTAAACAAGAAACAAAGTGTGAGCCTCTACACTTGTCAAAGAGAAGTGGGAGGAGTACTGACCGGGCGGTAGGAAAGCCTACCTACTTCTATTAACGAACTCAAATGGGACTGGAACTCGGCACTCCGATTAACAATTCCGAGCCATTATCCAAACAATCTAGATAATGACCAGGCTCAACGTTGCTTAACATCGGTGACCGAGACCAATAGTATAAGCAAAACGTCTCCTTTACCTTTTCAGGATTAATCACCAAATCATATTCAATTTTCGCGAACTGATTCTATATTCGATCGTTTCCAGCACTGCTATCTATAGTCGTAATACCATCTAATTCTTTTTTTGCAAGGGATTTGGTTAATGTCCTATTTCTTGGCCCGTTTTAGAAGACTCTTTCTACAGGTGACCTAAAGCTACATATTTGAATTCTTTTAATTTTTTTTTACCTCTGGATGTCATTCTTAATGAGATAATAATGGCTTAGTGGTACGAGCATAACTAAATAAGTCAAAGATGGATGGAGAAAAGGTTCCCAAGGGTATGGGCGCGTAAGTGAATATAACAAAACCAATAGAGAAACTATGAACGTCTATATGATCACAATCTTAAAATCGGTGTCTTTTTGTGAGGAGTGCAACCATGATGCAACCATAATCATTTATATCACTAATATTTTCATCATTTTGTATGATTTAGTTAAGCTAATGATTTACTTATTGTTATTTCAAAGTATATTATAATCTAATATTCATATTTTATATTATAATTCAAATTTTTAATACAATATATAATATTATATATAATTTGTATATATATAATAAAATAATGTCATATATATAATATATAATATATATAGTATATAATATGTAGATAATATATATAATATATATATATCATATTTATATAATATATAATTTAATAATATCATATATAATACATATATAATTTATATATAATATTATATATAATATACAATATATAATTATAATTTATATTATAATTATTTCATAGTATATTATAATCTAATATCCATATTTTATATTATAATTCAAATTTATAATACAATATATAATATTATATATAATTTGTATATATATAATAAAATAATGTAATATATATATATAATATTTATATATATAATTTAATAATATCATGTATAATACATATATAATTTATATATAATATTATATATAATATATAATATAATATATAATTATAATTTATATTATAATTATTTCATAGTATATTATAATCTAATATTCATATTTTATATTATAATTCAAATTTATAATACAATATATAATATTATATATAATTTTTATATATATATATATAATAAAATAATGAAATATATATTTATATATATAGTATATATAATAAAATAATGAAATATATATTTATATATATAGTATATAATATGTATATAATATATATATAATATAATATATATATATAATATTTATATAATATATAATTTAATAATATCATATATAATACATATATAATTTATATATAATATTATATCTAATATATAATATAATATATAATTTATATTATAATGATTCATAGTATATTATAATCTAATAATCATCTTTTATATAATTGCATTTCATTTACTACACGAGTATTAAAACGTGTTTTCAAAAAGTAATGTTACATCAGCAACAGTTTTACGGAACAAGATGTAAAATTTCACAGATAATGTTTACTCTTTCAAATCTACCACGGATTTTTTTTTAAATCATATAATCACCATGCGTCGATCATAAAAAAAAATTCAATTAAGGATACTTCTTCGATTCATTCTGAAAGACAACAGTCAGCAGACTGACTCACCGAGCTTGTTGGCATGGGATGACTCGTGACGCATGCGATAATTAGCCCCTGTAATCATGCTATCGACGGATTCCAAGCATTTCTCCCACTTTCCTGTCTAACACGCACGGTAGATTTTCATGCCATCATTTGTGACAGGGCCATCAAATCTGCCTTAGAAAATTACTTGAAAGAGCTAAAGATTGGTTATTTATATTTGAGTCCTTAAGCTTTTAGTTGGTTCTTAAATAGGTATATATTGGGATTTGATAACTCAGGTTATTTATTTGGTTTGCGAAGAAACAGATATCTATATATTTAGATTTATGAGCATTTATTTGATTCAGAAATGAACCTACCAGCAGTAACATAGTTTCAAGCAAAGTAAATATAGTTTATTTTTGAGTCTATAAGCATTTACTTGGTTCGAGGATAGATAGATGTTGGTTGTTTATATTTGAATCGATAAGCATTTACTTGTTTAGGTAATAGTCAAATATCCCTCTACAATATTTAATATACATTGAGTCTGTAAGCATTTACTTGGTTGCTGTTCACTTTATGGGGAGTCTTACTACTCTACAGCCGATGTAAGTGGCGCTTACTGGCAGGTTAACTTTTTGATAGAAATACGACTCAAAAAGTCATGCATAATATCAATCCTCCTTATATGAAAGTGGATGATGAATAACCTTTTCACAAATGAAAAAAGAAACTTAAAACAAGAGAGATGTGGTTCTACAGAAGGATGTTGAGAATAACATTGACAGAGCAACGAGGAACGTTTAAGTAAAATGAAAACAAAAAAGAACATTTGTATTCAGAAACAGAAAAAAAAGCAGCTGGAATTTTTAGGAGGCATAATGAAGAAATACGAATTTAAGAAATTGACACACTGAAGACAGGACTGATGTGAAGAGAGTCAGAAAAGTGACAGTGAGGAGTTGTAAACGTTGCTTACACATACAAAGGATGGGAAGTTGTGGTGAGCTATGATCGCCCACGTCCTGAAGAAAAGCTGGTATGTACTTATTCTTCTGATAAAAGACGAAATCCATGCTAAGTTTTCGCTTTTGTCGTTTCAGCTGTGTCAGGTCTAAGGAGAGTATCTTGCTCATGAGTGTTCCACAACCTGCCTTTTCCTTCAACGTTGGGAGCCATGTTAATCAATCAGGTGATTCTCTAAAACAGGGTCGCAACATGTCTAACACTTGTTATTTTCCCGCATCATTTTCCTTCTTCCGCCCCCCCCTCACCTAAAGTGACATCCTGATAGAAACCTTATAGCAAATTACTCTGTCCTGAATCAGTAGATGGACCGGATGTATAGCGAAAGGATCAAGTCGACCAAATAAAACTAAAAATGTCGAAAAAATATAGCAATGCATATTTGTTTTCATCAAAATATGGTTTTCCTACACTTTATAACTGTGTAACTTCCTCACCGGATGTTCTACGAATGACTTATTAAACTAAAACCATACGCATGCGTGTGTATATGTTTTGATACGGTAGTATTTACGCGAGCGTAATATTTACACTTCGGTAAAGATGTACTAATCCTAGCCATGGGCGCTTTGGCGTAGGGCAGTGATTAGAAAGGCGAGTCTGATAGACGATTTCTGTTGAGTTCGATTGCCACTTGATTTCCTATACTTGTCTTCTTGTCCCAAAACTAAAATAAGCTTTGTAAATAACAACCGGAGACATTTTATGCAATTGTTCATTCAGTATACAATCGAAGAGTCATCCAATGTAGAGGGTTAGTGTTATTTTTTGTTTTTGTTTTTTAGTGTTATTTTTAACACTTGTCCCTAAACATGAATCGTACTAGGTATGGTGATGAACTGCATCTAACAGCAAGGACGGTGATCGGAAGATTGGATGTTCTGAGGAGCGTGAGAGCACCTCTTAACTGCTGTTGTTCCGAGGTCCACCATGACCCAGGTTGATAGCATCTGTTAGGGTCTCAACTATGAGTAAACAGTGACCCCCCCCCTCGCCAAAAAATCAACAATATTTTATTTTTATAATAAAATGAACAACGATACATTTTTATAGCTAAATGAAAACCACTGCAACGATACATACATACATACATATATATATATATATATATATATATATATATATATATATATATATATATATATATATATATATATATATAAGTGAATTACAGTTAATGCATAGTTTACAAGAATGTACAATATCACCCAACTGCCTCCTCAGTATTATCAGCAATTTTTTTAATGTTGTCATCAAAAAACTGTTTGTTAATCACGTCAACAAGCGACAAACAGTATGTACTTCGCTCTTCTAGGTCCACTGCTGATGTCTTAATACTCCTCACACATAGAATCAGTGAAGCACTTTAAAATAAAGTCATCACGTGACCAAGAAATTTATATATCGCGAAAGATTTTGAGAAGGTGTCGCTGCTACACACACAGCTATGACATTTCTTGCTGTGTCTTCTTGATTATCAAGCCCTTCCTCTGAGGTAGGTCCTTGAAGTCCGTTATTAATGGCCAGTCCTCTGACGATCAAAGCAGGCTCAACCAAGGCTCTCTCTTCGGTCCTACACTTTTTCAGCTATTTATATTTCGCCTAAGAACACAAGGAGACACGGGGGATTAATAGATTTCGGCACAGACTGAGGAATCGGTGAGCCGAATTAGAATTCTAGTGGAGTTCATTGTATTCACTTGCATACTAATACCCTTGGGAAAGGTATGAATTGTGGTTCTGTTGAAGAATGCCGAGAATTCAATGGATTGAGCATAGAATAAAAAGACAGCATAAATTTCTGAAACACATAATAAGGAAAGAATCACTGGTGAATGTAAGGCTCACAAGACAAGAAGGTAATAGGGGAAAGGGATAAAATGAGTAAAATACATTTTTTTTACAGTAAGGTTCACCTTGTACAAGGCCTGGGTGCTACTCGAGGTAGAGGGTTATGTGAAGGGGTAGTTTATATGTATAGGAGGGGGAAGATAACGGTTAAATCTAAACATGAACAGATTAAGATTGTAGTGATCGGGTAAACATCCTTTTGAGAGTCTGTTCCACAGAGCAGCGTTTTCCGGGAAGAAGCTGTTTGAATGGAGGAAAGGTGGTTTGTTTGCTACTCTGTAAGTGGCATGGCGGGTCCTAGCCCTAAAGGTTAGACTTGGCGGAACCAAGTAATGTAGTTCATTCGAGCACTTTCCATGCAAGTAACGATAGAGCAGTGAGAGGCTCGACACATCCCGCCAACAACCTATAGGAAATTAGAGAGCGACACTTTCTGAAGGAACACGCATGAAGAATAATAATTAGGACAGAACAAAAGGGTCATTAGTAAACAAATTAGTAGGTATAACAAGGTGTAACCGGACAAAGAATATAGTGGGTTTTAATAAAAAGGTGTTCTAAAAAAAAACACACTAACAAATCTACATAATAAATGCGAGTGACACTGTCACACTTTTTCTGATTTACTCCTAGAGGTCATAACCTAACATATTATACTATTTCATAATCAAGCCGACTCCGTGAACAAATTAAAAACATTCCGGCCTGGATCCGAACCCGCAATCTTGAAATTTTCAATTCCCAAGTTTTTATTACTGCGATTGCTTTTGGGTTCCGCCATATTGTCTTCTACAGATAAAAACAATAAAGCGACAACCTTCAATAGCTTATATTCAAATGAAAAAAATACCATTCTCAAATTACAATGTTTCAAAATAAAATTGTCCGTGATTTCAACTTTACGCCTGGGGGCCGTAGCCCAACATATCATACCATTTTTGAATCAGACCGAGTCCGTGAGCAAATTAAAACTTTCCGGGTCGAATCCGGAATCGCAACCCTGAAATTTTGGATTCGCAAGTTTTCATTACTGCTAGTGTTTTCGGTGATTTTTTTACGTGAGTTTTTGCGACGAATTTTTTGTACGTTAATAATTTTTATAACTTGGAAATAAATTTGGGGATAATCGAAATTAATTGCGAAACCCAGCGAAAGTCAGCCATGAAATAAAAATAATTGTTTGTACGGAAATTAAGTACGAGGGTTATTCAATAAATAAGGTGAATTTTTCGGTATAAGGATTTCTAATACAGATAGAAGCTTACTCTTTTTTTTCTTTTGTTTTTTTTTACTTCTTTTCATATGGATTTAATTTCTTTTGCAGATTAAAAAAAAACTTTGAGAGTTTTGGCGATTAACAAAGATGGCCGACCAAGAAGCATGCTCCAGGATTGATCAGGGGTCAGTTATCAAGTGTTTGGTTGCTGAAGGGTGCAAACCAGTTGAAATTCATAGGAGAATGTCAACTGTGTATGGTGCCACATGTTTCAGCCAAAACAATGTCTACAAGTGGGCTAAATTGTTTAAAGAAGGACGGAGCAGTGTTGAGGATGAAGACAGGCCCGGGAGGCCTACAGAAGTGAGGTCTCCTGAGATGATCGAATCAGTCAATGACCTCATTCATTCTGACAGAAGGGTGACAGTGGATGAAATTGCAAGGACTTTGGAAGACATAAAGAACAAACGCAGGGGTCATCAGTCAGAAGGAGTCATCTTGCATCATGACAACGCAAGGCCTCACACAGCAGCCCAAACGGTGCAGACCATCAACGAGCTGGGCTGGGAACTGCTCCCTCATCCTCCTTACAGCCCAGACCTTGCCCCTTCAGACTTTCACATGTTTGGTCCCTTGAAGGCGTTCACGAGAGGCACAAATTTTAAAAGTGACGATGAAGTCAAAAGTTTAGTGAGCGACTGGCTGAGACATCAGTCCAAAGATTTTTATGCTGAGGGAATACGGAAGATTGTGCACAGATGGGAAAAGTGTGTGACAGTGCTGGGAGACTACGTTGAAAATTTTAAAAAGTAAGATTCTATCTGTATTAGAAGTCCTTATACCAAAAAATTCAACTTATTTATTGAATGACCCTTGTACCTTCGTACAAGAAATTTATCTTTAAATTAACTGGCGACAGAAGAATTATCGTTGAACTTTTACAAAGTAAGGTGAAATATTAATACAATACTTAAATGCAGCAATAAATTTTGAGTTCTGTAGTTTATTGCTGCTTATCGCATCTACTCCTCCCTAACGATTGTGATGAATGTCCAATCAAGATCCCTCTGCAGGAGCTAGCTTAAATGACGCCCGATAGGGCGACTTTTAAGCTAGATTTTAATAAATTACAACAATTTTCAGTAATGAATATATTTAATTCTACTGTTCATAAAGTAAGTCGTTAGTTTTAGTGACTTGTCCAGACTCAGTTTCTCATTTATGTGCATAACAGTCTGGGAATTCAGAATTGGGAGTATTTTTTAATTAGGAAAATAACGTCAGCGTAAGAATGTGCTACCGTTGTTGCCATTAGACAGAAGAAAAAAAAAACAGAACATTCATTTCAAACTAGGAAAATGGCTGCTTCCCGGGTAAATAGAAATACATACAGGGTGGTCGGAAAGTCTTATCACAGCTCTGTAATATAATTTTCTATTTCAGTTGGCTGACATGAGCTCCTACACGAAAATGATGGTGCTCATACAGACCTTCTCGATGTGTGACATTGTCAAATGAAACTGAATAAACTGAATCCATGAATATGGAATGCCTCACATTCCCTATCGCCTATGTGGACTGACTATATCAGTAGCTATATATAGTGAGAACAAGATATACCTTACGACCTGCTCCGGCAATTAGTTGGAGATTCGTCTTCAGCTGAGCTGGTCGAACTCTTTGCCTTCGGGCGGAGAGGGCCCCAGACGAGTCTATGCCGAAGGACAGAGTCTCGACTGGGGTGGTAGACAGCTACCTAACCCCGTTTTTACGGGGTCTACGGGGAATTTTTGCACGTGCCTATGTGCTCGGATACCCCAAGTTAACTTCGGCCTTGTGCCACATCTGACCACTTGGGGCGGTTGGAAAATATCCTTGCTTCGGCAATTGGTTGGAAATTCGTCTCCAGATAAGCTGGTCGAACTCTCTGCCTTCGGGCGGAGAGGAACCCAGACGCGGCTATTCCGAAGTGCAGAGTCTCGTCTGGGGAGGTAGACAACTACCCGACACCGTTTTTACGGGGTCTACCGGGGATTTTTGCCCGAGCACACGGGCTCGGTTTTAATCCCGCTTTAAAAACGGCCTTGTGCCACATCCTGCTGCGCGGCGATGTGACGTAAATAAACTTGCTTCGGCAATTAGTTGGAGATTCGTCTCCAGCTAAGTTAGTCGAACTTTCTGTCTTCGGACGATGAGGAACCCAGACGAGGCTATGACGAAGGGCATAGTCTCATCTGGGGTGGTAGACAGCTACCCGACCCCGTTTTTGACGGTGTCTACGGGGAAATTTTGTCCGAGCCTACGGGCTCGGACACCTCAACTTAAATTCGGCTTTGTTCCACATCTGACCTTGTAGGGCGTTTGGCAAATATCCTTGCTTCGACAAGTAGTTGGAGATTCGTCTCCAGCTAACCTAGTCGAAATCTCTACCTTCGGGCAGAGAGGAACCCAGACGAGGCTATGCCGAAGGACAGAGTCTCGTCTGGGGTGATTTTTACGGTATCTACGGGGAAGTTGTATCTACGGGCTTGGTTTTAACTCCGCATTAAAAACTGTCTTTTGTCACATCCTGCCTCGCGTGAAGTTAAGGTAAATAACCTTGCTTCGGCAATTAGAGATTCGTCCTCATCTGTGCTGGTCGAACTCTCTGCTTTGGGCAGCGAGGAACCCAGACGACGCTATACCAAATGGAAGAGTTTCGTCTAGAAGTGTTAGACAGCTACCCGACGCCGTGTATACGGGGTCTACGGGGAATTTTTGCCCGAACTTACAGGCTCAGATTTGCTCCGCATAAAACAACTGCCTTATGTCACATCCTGCATCGCGGGGAAATAAGGTAAATAACCGTGCTTCGGTAATTACTAGCTTGCCACCACCCGGATCCTTGTCTTTCAGTAGATGTACGCGCGTGCTGCAGCTCCTTCTCTCGGGTACCACCTTTGTCTGTAACCTCTTAAGGATACAACAAATATCTAAGATATATATATATATATATATATATATATATATAAAAGTGGACATGGAAGTCAGCACTTAGAGGCGACAGTCTGTTTCATGCTAGTGCAATCGTCAGTCGCCTGACGATTGCACTAGCATGAAACAGACTGTCGCCTCTAAGTGCTGACTTCCATGTCCACTTTTATATTTACACACGCTCTATCTCTGATATTGAGCACTTTACCCCATAAATATAGCACACTTTAAGACTATATTTCTGCATATATATATATATATATATATATATATATATATATATATATATTCATATACCAAATGCACATATCAAATAAGTAATCACACTGAGGAATAAATTCGGCTACAATGCTGATTTTAAAAAAGGGCCTATTTATCAAAAGAGGAAGTAATATACTTAAAAGAAAAATTTTCCAGAGTGCTGCTATCGAATATTATAAAAATATAAACCTACGCCCCGGTTTTTCCCGATCTCACCTTTACTGAAAGGATTCCTACTTTTTTAATCCAACATACAAAATCAGAAATATGTTGAAAAATCAATATTATGCTTATTTATTTTTATAATCATCCTTTCTACTCTTCTAATCAGTTTCTTGATGTTAAGATGAAATTCACCAATTCACCAGATAAGCCGCCGTTGTTTTAACATAACGAAGTAATTTCGATCTCCTCCGAGATACTTGAGTAAGATACAACTATGGCGCCATCTTTGGTGAATTTCATCTTAACTGATTAGAGAACTGGAAAAAATTATTATAAAAATAAATAGACATAACCGATCTTATTCAATGAAACATGTATATATATATGATAACGAAGAAAATCTAAAAAATATGAAGCGCCAACGCTCTTAGTAACGATAATGGGTCAAAATGTAGGTTTAATTTCGAGTGCAAATTTTTTTGTTCGCTAGAAAAGGGCGAGCCATGCACCGTGGGCCGTGAATTTGAAGCTCGTAACGTAAACCAGTAAAAACTTGTTTATCCTATATCATGTAACCAGCAAAAGTTCAAAAGCTTAAATTCAATTCTTCTGTTTATACATGAGCCCCATTTCAGTGCTTAATCAGACTATCATCTCCCGTGGAGAAATATCATTTTCACACGATGTCGAACTGAATAATTAGTGTTGTTATTCTTGTCTCTGAAATCCTTCCATGTAGCGATCAAGCAGAGGACACGCTAGAAGAGAACACGTAAATTTCGCCAGCCGAGCCCCCCCCCCCTCCTCGGGCCAGGAACGAAAACCCGCTGTCTATTTCGCGATTCAATTAGGCTTGTCTGTACTCAAAGGAAGGACATACATACATTTATACACGTTGAATATTTTAATAACAACGTAATCATGTTGTGAGATGCAGTAAATACGCATCCTATGGCAACAGAATCTTCGCTGATTTATGGTGTGTACGGGGGTAGTAAACGGAGTGGGAGAAATGGAGACGAAAATAGAAAGACCCCAATCAGTATATATATATATATGTATATATATATATATATATATATATATATATATATATATATATATATATATATATATATATATATATATTCCATTATATGAGATATATGAGATTATTAATTTACAGATGATCACCACTCTAGAATAAAATAAATTATATCACAATAATGCTTAACTACGCTACCTTTACGATAAATTGATATATCTTCAAATTAAATAGCGGTCAGTACACACTCAGCACCTGAAATGCGTTTGGCATGAAACTCTGAGTGAATATTCATTTATATATATATATATATATATATATATATATATATATATAATTATTTTTAATTCGACAATATTTCTTATTACTGTAAATGTTTGAGCATTTAAATATACATATTAAACTGAATCAATACCCCCTCACACACACACACACACACACACACATACACGCACACACGCACACACACACACACACACATACACGCACACACACACACACGCACACACATATATATGCATAAGCACGGGTAAATCAAGATATATATTTTTCTTTCAGGACTTATTGATTTATCTACAATTTACAAATACATATAGATTTAAATATATACAAATGTAGGTATTTGTGTTTGTAGATGACTGTGTGTATGTGTGTGTGCGTGTGCGTGCGAGCGTGTGTGTGTGTGTGTGTGTGTGTGTGTGTGTGTGTGTGTGTGTGTGTGTGTGTGTGAAAGTAAATTCTAAGTAAAAGCCCGGCATATCAACACATACCCTCTGACTGCTTCTGGTTTTCTAAATGAATGATTTCCGTTTGCACGGGACAGAAGTATACTAAATCTCACTCACTGGCCAATAAATTATGGAGTGAAACTGATACCCCAGCAGCGGAAGACGTGGCAAAAGCATGAAAAAGAAAATGTCGAATCGTCATATTTCCTCTAACACACATTACGTCACGATTTCTCCGGGGGATACAATTAATTGTACACTGTTAACTTTTTTTTTTTTCAAAAATGTACTTCAAACATTTATTACTATAAGCAATTTAAACGTTTCCGCTGTTGTTGTTGTTGTTATTATTATTATTATTATTATTATTATTATTATTATTATTATTATTATTATTTCCTTTGATTCCTGTAGTATATACATTGGCTTCCGGGTCCCAACCAGAGACATAGGATCACAAATGGCATCATGACATTTTCTACTGATGATTTTTTTTGTAAAAAACCAAAACAAAAAAAAAACTAAGAACACGCACATTTTACATAGATAATACTCTTCGTAATGTGTGAACTGTACTTGTGAGTACATTTTTTTTGGTATTTCTTTAAGGCATGAGCTACCAAGAATGCGTTCAGTGAGTCTATCGGTAACTTTTCCAATCAATCTGAGGGCTCCTACTACAAATGGAATTATTGATGCGCAACATTTTTCATATTTGTTTTAAGATGCTTTTATTTTGATAGTTTTTTTGAAGATCTTCAAAGATACATTACAATCTACAGGGACTGTCATGTCAATAAAAAAACAAAAAAACAAAAATACATTCTGTTTTGTGGTCTGTGATCGCGATGTCTGGGCGATTAGTTTTGATTGATTTTTATCTCTGTAACCGGATATAGGTGCTGTTCATAGCAGTTTCTTGCAGTTTCCTCCTTCCCGTAAAAGTGGCATATTCTCCAGCGCAGGTATTAGCCCACTCTATCATTTTCGAGTTTTATATTCCGTTAGTGCTAACATTGTGCAGCCTGATAAAAGATGACCAATTTTTTATGGATATTTATTACAGAATCTGCATTTTGGGGTAACACAGTTTTTCAGTATGTGTGTTTAGTAACTTACAGCTAGCAAATATCGATCCTTTGCAGCAAGAACAAAACCCTTTGGTTTCAGTTTTTAACCCTGCACTACGTAATCACTGATGGGTGCGCATTTTGTTTATTATTAATATTTTCTTCTTTTTTTTTTTTTAACATGCTGTATTTTCACATCTTCTTTATGTGCTGTGTCCCTTTAGGACGGAGGCGATCATGGCCCTACACATTTTCCTGGCCTGTGTATCTCTTAATAAATTTTGTCTTTTTGATATTTCTCCCAAACCCTTTTCTACCATCCATTTACTCAAGCTCATCTACTATGCTATCCGTTGTTTTCCCCTGTCCCTCAACCTGTCCTGTGAGTATCAGATTTTCCAAGTCCTCTTTCCTCATTACGTGCCCCAGAAATGTCAACTGCCTCTTCCGGATGTTAAGTATAAGTTTTCCTTTTTGTTTCCATTTTCTCCAAAACTTCGTCCTTTCTCACATGTTCGGTCCATGGTATCCTCAGCATCCTTCTGTAGAACCACATTTCTGTTGCTTAAAGTATCTTCTTCTTTGCCATACAGGAGGACAGATATCGCATAACAATTCAATACTCTTTTCTTTGTTTCTAATGAATTTTTCCTGTATCTTAATACTCTGCTTAGCTTTTGGAATGCATCTTTGCCCATCCTAATGTGTCTTTGGATCTCAGTGTTGTACTTTCCGTCCTCCGTTAAAACACTTCCTAGATATTTAAATGTTTGTTCTTGTTTGATTTTGATATTCCTGATCCGTAATTTGCTGCGTTTTGGACTCATCCTTTTTGTATTTTATATTTAGTCCTTTCTTCTCGTTAACTTCTGTAGGAGCATTTCTTTACTTTCCGTGCCTGCTATCCATACCGTGCAATCTGCATATCTTATGTTGTTAAGATTGTGGCCGCCAAAAACAAATCCCGACAGGACATCTACTTCTCTCAGAATTGCCTCGCTATATAGCTTGAACAAGTCCGGCGAGAAGACATATCGTTGTCTTATTCCCCTTTCTGTTCTTGTGTATGCGCTGAATTCATTTTCTATTCGTATGCAGGCCGTTCGATGCTAGTAGAGATGGTTGGTTATTCTAATATTCTTCCTAAATACGTCAGTGAACTTTTATTAGAGATCAAGTGATAGCAAGTCTCCTCGGCAATCTAGCACTATTTTTAGTATTCTCTTTTGATTTTGGTTATACTGGATGCGGAAAAAAACATGATCGACTGAATGGTGATGAAAATACCATGGACGTAGCACGTAAGCAACGAGGAAGTCTTCAAGAAAACAATTTCTAAAAGGATATACTGATACTCAGAATCAAAAAGAGAGCTGAAATTCCTTGAACACATTATGAAGACAGAAAATTTTAAAATCACAGGAAATATCAAAAGGATATCGGGATGGGGGTAGAATATTAATCAGACAAATGCAGCATATGTGGTGCACTTACGACCCTCATGCGTTACGGGTCTCGTGATTGTATAACCGATTTAAAGGTGCGTTAATATCGATATAAATAATTATTGTAGTTCCGAAAATTATACAATTAATTACCTTAAAGAATTTTCGTGGGACGCATACAATCCTTTCCCGTCACGGCCTACTAATGTTCTGTGGGGTACCAGTGAGCCACGGTGCACCAGAGGGCCATGGCGCACCAGTTGAAAAATCACTGCTCAAGGAAATTTGTGTGAGTTACATTATCCGTAATTTTAAAACTAAATATCTAACCTCTTTGACTTTGTTTTATGATTTTTTTTTTCTGTTTTAGTTTGAATCTGTGAATAGTTGATGATATTAATACATCCACTGAAAAATGAACCCACTGCTTCGTCGGTTTGGTTATCTAAGCGTTGGATTTTGCGGCAGGGTGGTATGAACTTGGCGGGCGGGGATGGGGCGAAAAGATTTGAGAGCCCAAACGGTCAAGTAAAAATTTGAGCGCTCGTTTCTTCAGTTGATCTCCTTGACCTATATCTCTGTCAATTTTTTTTATTTTATTTAACCAATTAACAACACTTGAGAGAGAAGTGACACGTCTACCGCTGATCACTCTGCGTAGAAATAACAAGAACGTCGCAAATGACATGGTAGGTAGCGTGTTTGTAATAGTCACTGATTTGCCTGGTTGGTGGCTCTAAAATGTCGTTAGGGGGCTGAGAAACTTTTTGTTTTTGTTGTTTTCTTTTCGCTCTTAAATACGTTTTAATGTTTTCTAACTCAGACATCCCCAATGTCCTTAAATGACCGTGTCATTAGATATCAATTTCTTAGTAGTAATATTTTTTATTCCTTCTCAGATTTCCAGTTCATCTAACCAATTTGTAGGGTCTTTCGGGAATTCCCAGTACTCGAAAATTTATGAATACATCATCCAACGTTATCAACAGTTTGTTTTTATTATTATTATTATTATTATTATTATTATTATTATTATTATTATTATTATTATTATTATTATTATTATTATTATTATTATTATTATTATTATTATTTCTGAACTAATTCACGAGTAAAAGCTCCAAAGGCAAGAAATTGTGGAGAGCCATCATCGGCTACGTCCCTAGAGGACACGAGACATGAACAAGAAGAAACAGAAGTTTCCACGGGTTCCTAAAAATCTAAAATTTAAACAACTAAAATGATACAGTATATATTTTTTGATTGAATTCTAAAAAAAAAAATGCTAACTTGGTCCAGTAAAATTGATTTTTCTTAAAAGTGCTATTTTCAAACAAATAAAAATTTTTACAAGTAAATAGTCCTACATTACTAGATATGTTTATATTTTTGAGTATTGTAACTATTTACACTACTTATATCGATCCAACTGTTGTCCTCATCTTTATTGTCAAATTCACGACCACTGCGGGCGTTTCAGCGTTGGTTGAAGTAATCCAAAATGTGACTTGACAATACTCAGCCATAGCAGAGGGAAATAAAAACTAGAGAGGTAAGTTATTAAAAGGAAATTAACTGATACTGAGATATCCAGAAAAGGCATGGCGCGTGGAATTAGAACAATCTACAGACGGGGACTAAATAGAGAGTTCGTTTCGAAATTCTAACGTCTATCATCTCTAGAAATGCCGGAGCGTACAACGGCCGTAACGTCGTGAATATGGCAATAAAGATAACAACATTCCGAACGATGTAAACAGTGTAAGTAATTTCTAAATTACAGTTTACAAAAATCCAAACAATAAATTAAAAAAAAAATCTAAAATGAAAATGCAATCCTTTCATTTTAAAATATTTTCTGAGAAAATTTGTTCTCTTTTTACACATACCGTATAAACATACATAATTGATGTACAGTGGTGTGCAAAACACTTTAGTGACATTGAACTTTTGTTAATTCATAATAATTGTCTGTATATAATAAATTTATGATTTGCATTGCGTTTTCTGCAGATTAAAATTCGCCATATTAAAATCAATTCCATACCTAATCATCATATTTTGTTGCAGGCGATCTGATTGGAGAAGTGAAGTTGCCGGACGACATCTATAAATGGCTATGCAAAAGTTTCTAATAAGTTGTTCGATTTTCAACGATTTAAAATAGTTTAAAATATTTGAGTGGATGTGCGGGTGGCACGGAAAGTGGAAAAACGGTGAGATGAGTTCAAATCCCGGCTAAATCGGTTGAGTTAAATTTCGCACAAATAGCCCTGAGAAAGGCAAGAATCTATCACGGACTCGAAGCTGTGATTTAAATAGAAGACTAGACCGGACTTCCTAGCTCTGTGTGGCAACCAGTTTAGGAGAAGGAAAAACTTTGAATTTCAAACAGTGAAGAAAGAAGCGGGAAACCGCTCCAATGTCTTTCCCAAAAGGCATGGTCATTTACAGTTAATAAAGAAAAAAAAAAGAAACCTGTGGAGAACCATGATCGCATAAGTCCTAAAAGAAGATGACATTTAAAATTAAAATGGGCAACCGCTTTTATCAGGTACTGTAAGTGATTTCGTTTTAATCAATAATTTTTCAATGTATTTTGCATATTTTCCTATTCGTGATTTTCCCGATGGCATTAGTGCGACGAGAACACTAATTATAATAGTTGAAGTCTGAACTCAACTCCCCAATGTTTCATCTTTACGATACTTACCGCTTAGCTACCGGCACAACCGGTGGTTATTTTAGAAACAATTATTTACATATAAAATTGTGACACTTCTGGCCTATGTGTATTGATCGAGACATTTGTCTCTATTTGAAATTGTATTGGGAATATATGTCTTGACACAAAAGAGCTTTATAGCGTATTTTAATGATGCTAAAACGTCATCCTAATTTATGCTCATTTTCGAATCAACTTACACTTATAGAGTACCTCCAAGGTCCTTTTGTTTGATTATACATAAGGAGCCTTCAAACAAATAATTGCCGGTTTTATCATAATAGATATTTCTTTGCAGGAAGAGTCAACGTCTGTTCGGGAAATACAACTGACTTTCAGATATGTGGAGTTCAATTTGTAAACGCTAATCGTGTAGTTTAACAAATGGGAAATTAATTTCTGTTGCTAATTCCAGATTGGTGGGACTTGTAGAGCACAAGGAGGTGGACAAAAAATTGTTTTGTTAAGAAATGAGTGTAAGAAACTTCTAGAAAGATTTGTTAAGAAGTGACTATAACGGACGTTAGGAAACATAATTTACACACACACACATACACACACACACACACACACACACACACACACACACACACACACACACATATATATATATATATATATATATATATATATATATATATATATATATATAACTGAACCACGGGCGTCGGTGACATGAACTAGACTATATATCGAGTACGCGGCGGAACTGAGTGAGTAGCGGCGCTATATCGAGTCTAGTTTGTGTCTTCTGCGTAATCGAGGCTCGAGGTACAGTTGGTATGACGTTTGCGTTGTATTGAAACGTTCCAGGTTCAATTCTCGGTAGTGGATGCGCACTGCTGATGAGTCCCAAATAGGACGAAACGGCCGTCCAGTGCTTACCGCATTCTGTTGAAGATTATTCTGGGTTCGATGAATATATGATTACTCCAAGTCTCCCCAAAATTTCCTCACTAGGGTGCGATGAGGAAATTGTCGCCATTTTTAATTTCCCTCAGGCACGTTATTTGTTTTTGATTTTATCGACTGCGCGGTACAGCAGGGTCGGTTGGGTACCGTTTGTGAGAAAAAGAGAATCATAACACAATTAATTCTGACAGAAATTTGGAAACGGCGTGCTGTACTGATTAACATTCGCGCCGGAAGCTCCAATGCGAACATTTCAGAGTGATTGGGTGTCAATCTGAGGGCAGTGCTGAGGATTTGGTTAGAGTTCGATGAGTCCAATGGTGATTACGAAAGCACAGCCGGTCGGAAAACTCACTCTGATCGTTCTGATAAGAAACGAACTCCCAAATTTGTTGGTGAGGGCCTAAAATTCAACACTAAGGCCTGCATCAAGTGCCTTGAACAGGTATGTGCTGTCCTGAGTTAAATTGGCGGCTGCTGTAAGATATTGCGTCTGGCAACAGGACTCTGCACCATGCCAAACAAACCGAAGAACCCATTCATGGTGTCAGAAAATTTCTCCGACCACATCACCCCTTAAATCTGGCCACTTAACTTCCCTTGATTATTATGTGTCGGGCACACACCCCAAAACTCCTTGTCACACCAAAGATGAAATGAAATCAAGGATGATGGCAGCATTCACCAACTTGAACATGAAGACCGTCCAAGATGGCGATTTTATTGAATAAATTTGCCCTTTAGTTTTTTAAGATATTTTTGTGCAATTTTGGTGAATATATTTGTTAAAATGAGATATCGGTGCTATTTTCATTTTTGCGTAATTTACATGACAGTTTATCCATCGCATCCTGTATATACCCACACACGGATAGACACTCACCAAGCTAGGGTAACCAATTTGATTTATGGTACCCATTTGTTTTCAGCTATACAAGGTGTAATTGTTATAAAAATGATTTCGTCGTAGTGAATTGAAATCCTACGTCTTTCTCTCGTTTTAAACAGAGTAAGCCAAAGACAGCATACGCTTCTCTGGCGAAACGCGTCTTTAATAAAATTTTCCATTTTGTCTTCACTTTTGATTCGGATAGTATTATACATCCTACAAACATAGAGACTCTGTTATGCGTAGTCAAAAAGAATTTCTATAACACCTGCTCTGGAAAGCGAAAGGTCTTCGCAAATAAACAATTAAAGAAAACTCTTTTCTCTCTTGTCATTCATTTATTACTTGAGATATTTTTGTCCAGTACTGAATATTACAATTTTTGGATACATCCTTGTGTACTAGTGAGCAAACCAAAATGAGCTGACTCTTTTTATAGTCCACCAATAGAAGTTTAACCAATCAGAAGACGTGGAATATTCAATTCGACGTGTATAAAGGCGGCCATTTTGTTTTTTGTTTTTGTTGTCGGAATATCCACTGCTGACCTATCATATGAAAGACCTGAAGAACTACGCTTTCCTACTCTCTCCGAATATTCACTGCCAACCTCAGATATGGAAGACCTTAAGAATTACTGAACAGCTGCTACTAGATATTGGTGTTGTTTCAATGAACAAATTACTTACGTTGATTTTCTACATTCAGACTACGGTGGACATGTATAACACTGAACATCTACGAAAAACCCTCGCCATCGACTCATTGGTAAACAAAGAGAACAGCTTTGAAAAGAGATTTCTTTTCACATACACTTCTCCACAATTCAGTGATCATTGCTAAATATACGAAAATATAAAATAATTTATAAAAACAAGACCGGAGCATTTGGGTTAAATAAACACCGAACGAAGACGTCGAATTTGTAATGACCCTATAATTGATAACACTTGCTTGAAAGCTTGGATTCTAAATTGCTGTTTTATTTATATTGTCGATCTTTTGAGGTTGTTTCTCTCTCTCCCTATCTCTCTCTCCCTCCTTCTCTCTCGCTCTCCAAAAGGCTCTTGTGGGCGCCTGCAGTAGTTCGATGGTTAAAAAGACTTCATCGCAAAGCAATTCTTCAGTGATGTGTGTTCGATCTTCACTGGATGCTTCAGTACTAAGACATGGCCCCCGATTTAGCTAAATACGAACTGTTTGCATTCGGATAATCAGTACTCATAAGGTCGATCCTCATTGGGTGCCCTAGGGTGGGGGTTCGTCAAGTGCAACTGTTAGCAAAATGATTTCGTCGTAGTGGCTTCAATCTCCACTGGGAACCCCGTATTTATTGTCTTCTGACAAAACTAAGCTACACTTTGTAGTAAATAATTACTGAGTCAAGAATTCCATGTACATTTATTCCACACCTTAAATAAGTTACTTCGAAGTGTAATGCTTCACAATTTGGTTTCATTAGTTACATCTCAATAGCGTGACCAATAAATATGGCTCCGTGCTAAATTTTAATTAAGCTCAATAAATATTTGAAAGGCGTTGATTATGACACGAGGGTTATTATTTGTTACCATATTCACTACGTTTCGGCAGTTTTACGCTCCGTCCTTATTCAGGTGACTAAAATTTCGAACTGGTCCCTTTATTTCGTCCAGCGGGGTAGAGTGTTCTAGTTCCATATGCCATGTCGCTTCCGAATGTCTCAGTTATCTCTTTTGAGAGTTGAGTTAAAGGGAAATAACTGACACTGAGATATCCGGAAGAGTAATGGCACGTGGAACTAGAACGATCTACACCGGTGGACGAAATAAAGGGTTCGGTCTGAAATTCCAATCACCTGAAGAAGGCCAAGGCGTACAACGGACGAAACGTTGTGAGCACGGCAACAAAGATGAAGACAATAATCCAAACAATGTAAATAGTGTAAATAGTTACAAAACGTAATCTCAAAAATGTAGACAGATTCTGAAGAAGGCCGGAGCGTACAACAGCCAAAACGTCATGAATATGGCAACAAAGATTAGGACAACAGTCCGAATAATGTAAACAGTGTAAATAGCTACAATACATCATCTTAGAATTATAGACAGATCCTGAAGAAGGCCTGAGCATACAACTGCCGAAACGTCGTGAATATGGAAACACGGATGGGGATAATAATCCGAATATTGTAAATAGTTTAATTCAGGCCAAAAGTATTGGGAACCGAGTGAGTATAGAACCGATTAGAATAGCCCCGTTCTTCTAGATTCATCCGTCAATGTTCTACTCTGAAGCGCCCCTATATAGTTACTCAATTTGTCGGAAGAGTTCTAAGGTATGGAACGATTAACAGCTACCGGGCTCATTACCGCTGTAAGTTAAAGAATAACCAGAAATGTTATTGGAGAGCTCCAGTCGGGTTCGTTATATTTAACTTACACCCAAATACCCTTGGTTAAGACGTGAATCCATCTCTTTATCCCGTCAGCTATGGGTTAATTAGTAAGACTTGTATCAGCAAACCATTATTATCTCCAAGAAAATTCTTCCAATCTGGCAGTTCGACTTCAGTCACTTGCGCACAGCCGTAAGATTGCCTCTCTGTGAACTTTTGTATAAATACTTTCGTGGTAACTGTTCGGATGGCACAGTGACTGTATGTTTGGTTGTTTGGGGTTTTATGGCATATCAACCACTATGGGTTATTTAATGCCAGATCCAGTATTTATTAAATATATCAAAAACGTATAGCTGGCAACATCATTGTTTCAAAAACGTATATCTGGTAACGTCATTGTTTCAAAAACGTATAGCTGGCAACATCATTGTTTCAAAAACGTATAGTTGGCAACATCATTGTTTCAATGTGCTGGAAAAGACCTGGAAGTTCACTATTTTCCCATAGCTGGGACCCCAACAGGTGTTACCACCCGGGTCAGTGTGGACCTGGGAACACCAGCAATTAAGAGGTGGTTCTACGCTTCCTCAAAACCTCCTGATCAGAGGCCTTGCTGTTGGATGCAGTTTAACGTCGTACTGTTGTCTTGATAACTGTATTTGGATATTGAACATATGGAACCCGACATTTCAGAAATTCATATCCACTTTTTAGACGATTATGAGAAATGCATATATTTCAATAAGCCAGAAATACTACAAAAGTATATATGACTGAGTAGGTATGTTGATTCAACTAGAATTGTTCAAATGACTTGGATTTGACCAAAATTATGTGCAAAATGCAATTCTAGAGAATATAAAAATTCATCGTTAAAAAAGAAAAGTTGATCTGTCAAATTGTCGACATCAGATTCTACCAACCTTAGGGAAAAACTGGATTATTTCCATTCATTGCTAGAAAAGGTAAAACGTGATGGAACGTGAAAGTCACTGAGGTGACCATAATTACTGGTGAAAAGTCACGACATAGAGCAAATGGAAAGTCAAGGCAGACGTGAAAATTAACTGAACGACAGCATTCCTAAAACAAGAATATTAACCCATACCCGCCTGGTACTAGTTTAAATCGGTGATCCCTAAATGTTTTAGAAAAGTGACTCATTTATGGAATCCTTGATCTCTCATTGACACCAACAGTCGTAAGAAAAATATCAAATATAATTATTTTTTTCCTCTATTATTATTTCTCGATAACATTAATTTTAATTTTCTATTTCTCTTTCGAGACGTGTTTACTCAAATAATAGTAATAGTAATAATAATAATAAAGAAGAAGAAGAAGAAGAAGAAGAAGAAGAAGAAGAAGAAGAAGAAGAAGAAGAAGAAGAAGAAGAAGTCTACTAGGATGGTAGATTTAAGGGATGAAAATCCTGGTGTTGCTCATTAAAATCAAAGATAAGAGAAACTTTTTACAGACACTTACAAAAATACACATACAGGTGCTTATGGGTAGACAAATATATATGCGGGTACCTCGGATTTTAGGCACAGGAGGATTGACACATATTAAAAAATATATACCGCTAAAAAAAGTGATACTTTATAATAATAATTCCTTTTTTGACCCTACGTTTTATCATTCCTTTTTTAATTTCTATTTCTCTTCCTAGACGTGTTTATTCGAATAATAATAATAATAATAATAATAATAATAATAATAAGAAGAAGAAGAAGAAGAAGAAGAAGAAGAAGAAGAAGAAATATAACAAAGAATACAATCAAATTGCCCCATTTGTGGTTGAAGAATTCGGGACTATCTGTAGGAATCTTTTGACCTCGCAAAACCATTGGAAGCGCGTAGGTGGCAGCGCTGCTTTGAATAACTCATATGCTAAGAAAAGTGCTGCGTCTCTAAGATTTCCTTAGAAGCTGATGTGACTATCATCACCCGACCGATGAACCCACAAAATAAATATAAATTAAACTAAAAAATAATAAGAATGAGAAAAATGCATAAACAATATAGGTAAAAATAAACATTAAAATAAATTAATACACATTTTTATCCAATTGGTTGACACCGTTAATGGGAAGGATATATTTGATAGGTAGTAATAATAGCGCTGATTTTTAGTTGGAAATTGGTGAGTTTGTGTCATAAGTTATCTTAATTTATTTATTGACTCCATTTTGACAGCCATGCATTTATTGACACTTTGGATAGTTCTAAAAAAAAAAACAAAGTCCAATATCGACCACCTTGATGAGTTCTGGTTTAAACTAACGCCATTACGTTTAGATCCATCTAAACTAAAATTATAGACATGAATTTTGGACAATGAACATTTCATTGAAATATTTTGGAAATTTACAAAGTTTTCATCTGAAATCAAAAGCATTTTTAAAAAAATACTTCAGCCATTTTGGTCAGAATTTATGGAAAAAGAAGTCATAAACTAAACTGGCGAAAGATATAGCTTAAAATGATTGTTCGCACTGAAAAAGAGACTTGCCGTCATTAATACAATAACAAAAACTAGAAGTTATGAATGTTTCGCAAACACAAGTACAATTCTGGGGAAATTGCTGGAGACGCAGACAAGCAGCATTGGTCTTACTGAAGTGAGAACATCAACAAAAAATTTAGTTTGAGAAGGGAATTACAATGAAGCAGAAATATGCTTTACCTGAAACGTAAAAGCAACAAAGAAGATGATATTTCTTCAAACAAGACGTAGAATAACGATAATAGCTTATTTCAGATACTGATTGAATTTTTTACGGTTTATCAACACATTGTGGGCTATTTAGAGACGAAACATATTATGGTTTATAAGAATAACTATTTTTTTCTATGAGTGATTATTACATTAACAATTATTTTTGACAATAACAATAGTGTTTCTCGATATTTTTCTACTATTTAATCCATAGTTGCGGGATAGAGATGGATTTATACCTTCCCAAAGGGCGTTTGTGCGTAAGCAAACGTAATCCGACTGGAATTTGAAAACGATTCTTCAATTTCTCATTCCTAGCCACTAACCATTACACCATTCACTCGTCCACTTCAAACTTTGAAAAATATCTAAAATAACAGTAGTCTGACAAACCAGGGAATTGTGGTAAAGCTGAAACATGACGTTAAAAACAACAAAGATGGTATTTGCCCAAACAACACGTAGAATTAGGGTAATAGCTTAATGAGACTGAAAAAGGCTTTACACAAAAAGCAATGATTACAGCAAAAAAATGGGGATATTCGTCTGGAAGACTCCTATAATAATATCATTCAATTGTATAAGCGATCCTCCTGAAGTTAAACTTAATCAAAATTGCTACAAATCCACATTTTATAAATTGCCAATTTGAGAAACAAACCTTTGACAATGAGATGAGCCGCATATTTTTTCAGCTTTTGAACAACATTCAGAAAATACTTTCGTTCAAGATCGCAATGTTCTGCTAAAAAATTTGAAGTGAAAAAATAGATTTGATTTTTTTTCTTTTTTATATTTTACATTGCATATCATTTTGGGGACGTTATAATATTTGTGTTTTTATTTTAGTAAAGTTTGTTTTATATTCAAATTACGTTTTTATTAATGGAACTGAAGAAAATCTTAAAGAAAATGCCAGCTCAAAGAACACTTCAACTCAGAGTCGGACAGCTTAAAAATCTTTGGACACATATTAAGGAAGGAGGGCTTAGAAAGCTTAGCCATCACACGACATATTGAGGGTAAGAGAGACATGGGAAAGTAGAAGCCACCTAACTGACGAGCTTGAGTAAATGGATGGCGGAATGGGGAGGGCAAACTTAGCAAAGAGAGAAAAACTGCTAAGACCCACAAAAGATAGGAAGTTGTGGAGAAGCACGATCGTCCATGTCCTGAATGGACACTACACAAAGAAGAAGAAGAAGGTGCCTTACACAACAATCAACTATAGTTTGAAATCGAAACATCACATCACCTTTTTGCGCGCTGGTTATTCGGTACATGTATGTTTCACTCTTGTGAAAATGAGAGAAATATTTGAAAAATCAATAGGCAACACCATAGAAAAGAGTCTATCAAAAGGATATCGAATATATATATATATATATATATATATATATATATATATATATATATATATATATATATATATATATATATATGGAGCATATTTTCATTCAAGCATATTTGGTTAAATATTTTGTGTATTTATTTTTATTTTAATCCTATCAAGTCCACGAATTCATTTCTTGGTGGCTGTAGAAAATTCATTAGAAAAATTCCAAAATTGCGTTACCACCGTAAATTAAAAATATTTTTCACCGCTATGCAAGGGAGATAACTTAAGTGTTTTTTTTTAGGATTTTAAAATAATGAATTTACTGTGTTAAGGCATAACACTTCCATAAATATACAACCCCTGAAGATGGTCTCAGATGACATTGAAAGTACTTAGAAAAATAAGTATTTGAAATAAAAATTTTGGAATTTTAATCTTCTACAGCCACCAAGAAATTAATTCGTGAACTTGAAACGATTAAAACTAATATATATGTATATGTATGTATGTGTGTTTATTAATATAACATTAAACGTTATTAATAGTGGATAGCCATATTTAAGTAGACAGTATTTTATCGTCTACCAATCATTCGATAAATCTTATTAAAGAAAAATGCACCCACTGGAAGAATTTGAATCTGTTTTCGCCTTTGCAGGGCAACCTGTTGAAAGATCAGACGTGCTCTAACCTCTCGGCTACGAAAAACGTCGTGATTAAACAAAATTTAAGCACATCTTTCTCGTTCAGATTACCGAAAGTTTCTAACTGCTCAATTTTCGGATACGAAACTGAAAGAAAGCAATTTCTAAAGAAATAATGGACGTTTGTTTATTAATCCGACATATTTTTATCACTTTTAAAATATAATATAACATAATATAATATATTAGGTTGGCCAGAAAGTCTTGACTCACTTAGGAGGCTGGAAGAAAAGAGCAAAATTTTATGGAGCAAAATTTTATTCTTCAAAATAAAGTCCACCATACTCGACGATCTTCTGTCCGCATTCAGCCAGCGTCTGAATCCACTGGTTTTGAATTTTTTAAAATGTAAACAAGCTAACTTCATCAAATCGTTCGTTGCGATGGGAGTGTGCAATTGAGCGAAATATATGACAGTCACTCGGAGCAGCATCGGGACTGAACGGTGGATGTGGAAGAATCTCAACACCGTACATCTGTTAGAACTTCTCCTTAGTCAACCTGTCAGTGTGTGACCTTGCATTGTCTTACTGAAACAAAGTCCGATCTAGATTGACTAAAGCAGGATACTCCTTCTTTAGTTTGTCGTACACGCGGTCTAGCTGCTGGCCAGTTTAGCGTTGATGACTCGTCCTTGTGGAACAAGCTCGAAATGCAGTACTCCTTGGAAATTCCACCAGCAGAGATCAAGATTTGCTGTTTTCTTTCCGCTTGTTAAGTGAGTCCGGACTTTCTGGACAACCTAGTATATATATTATAATTTAATATAAAATGTAAAAAAATATAAAATGCTAAAATATATCGGATTAATAAATAAAATGCCTTTACTTCTTTAGTAAGTATTAATATAAATTTTATTTTTAGTGAATACTTATTAACAGATCTTCTTACAGACGACTTATTTCACTATGTACTTACCATGTCTCGATGTGATGATAGCTTATCTCACTCAGATATCGTCCGTGACATAAAACTGGTTACGGGAACAGTCAGATGGCTTCCAGGTACGCCAATTAGCCACAGGGTTTTAATTTCCATTAAATTCACTAAATTTCCTGCCGCCACAAACTGGGATATCTATAGAGTTTGGGAGGACACTAAATTTAGATATCACCAGAAAACTTTGTGCATATGCTGACAACATCCAGATGTTTACAGTTTATAATGATCAATCGAGAAAACTCGTCAAATATTGTGTGTTTATGTAATTCGGGCTTTGCTAACCAGACGCTTCTCT
The DNA here is from genome assembly GCA_964036315.1 of Acanthosepion esculentum. Classification (NCBI taxonomy): domain Eukaryota; kingdom Metazoa; phylum Mollusca; class Cephalopoda; order Sepiida; family Sepiidae; genus Acanthosepion; species Acanthosepion esculentum. The sequence goes on along the minus strand of OZ038478.1, from coordinate 40,337,216 downwards.
GTAGCTGGGTGGTAGTGCACATCAGGCCAAATGACGGTTCTCGTATAGGAATGCAGGTTCGATTCCTTTCGGAGAACGTATATTTTCTATGAAATTTCTCGAAAATTCACGGAGGTAAATGTAATTAATACTGTTTAATTAAAAACAGAGCATTTGCTTAAATAAATTTTATCTATAAAAATAACGTATAAACGGAAAATATATCAATTAATTTTTGGACTTAATCTATTTCATTATATATATATATATATATATATATATATATATATATATATATATATATATATATATATGAAGAAAAGTATTGAGAAAATTGTAAGACAAAATGGAAAAACGTTTGACGCCTTTCATCCCTTAGGACTTTATCGGACTGGATTTTTTAAATAATTTTTGCAATTTAGCCAAATTCATCTAAATTCTTTTCCTTTCCATCATCTTTATTTTTAATATCCCACATTTTGATAACAGAAAATCTGTTATATCAAAATCAAAAATAGAACCTGAACGTAAATTTAGGTATTTATATTTATATATATATATATATATATATATATATATATATATATATATATATATATATATATATATATAATGGACTCTCCAGGCGTTCGTTTTCAACGTATGAGGATTCGAAAACCTCATTCAGTTTCATGTTAGTGTCGTATGCGATACTTCAGTCCCGCTAGTGACCAGTATATATGTCCACATATTATGCAACAGGAAGGATGACAAATCAACAAAAATATTTACTAACGCTTTTCGCTGTTATTTTTCGTCTCTTAGCCAGTCTGTACGAATTATTTTAAAACAATTGATACAACTCTGGCACACATATCTCCAGTTATTTATTTCTATCCAGGGAAACTCTTTCGAAGTTAGTATGAAGCACATTAACAGCTAAGAGTTTACTTTTTTAGCTTGTCTTTACCTGAGCCACGACTGTCCAAAACTTCTTTGTTTACTGTGAAGTTGGCTATATATGAGGACCGTAGTTATTTTGTCGTCATTCATCTTTGCAACATGACCAGCTAAGAAAAGTTGTGACTGCATCTGGAAATTCTCAGTTCCACCAATGTTGAATTTTGTGAGAAATATATTTATATATCCACACAATGAAACCTAGATATTTTACATTTTAAATGGCTAGATGTAACCGTATGTTCTATGCTGACAGTTTTTTTTTCTACCGCACTTCTCGCTTGTGGAACTCTCTACAGGCTCCATGCATTAAATGCAAGGTTAATCGTTATTAAATGTTTTCCTGATTATTCTCCTATTGTTCTTGCTCCTTCATGTTTTCTGTTATCTAACTATTTCGGAACCAGTAACCCCCTTGTATCTTAATGGCTTTACTGCCTTGCTTGGGGTAAATTCGATTAAAATATCCCTAGTTGATAAAAAGAAAAAAATATTTGTGTGCAGTTATCAATAATGTGAGTACAGATTTACAAAAACAAAGGAAAGATAACTCTTCCAGTTACTTGCTCCTCAGTCAATTTTGATCTTCAAAAATGGAAGTGCAATATCAATCGTTATCATCTGTTTTCTTATTTTCTGTTCTTTTATTTTCCTCTCGTCCTTAATAAATTTTTTTTTTCATATTTTCTAACACTCAGTAGCCATTTACATCTTAATGGATTCATTGTCTTGACTGGGTTGAAATGGGTGTAATAGAATCTTCCAGACCTGTCCGTGAAATATAGTAGTTGTCGTCTATTGCGATCTCTCAGAAGAAGGCAACACAATGTCGGCTAAACTTTACAACTTGAACAAGCTAGAAAGATTTATGCCATCTATAGCTTTCGCCAAGAGAATCTGTTTCGTTTACTCAGAAGAATGCCAGATAGTGTTTTTTTAATTTTATTCTCTTAACTCAGCTATTCTACTTTTTGAAAGTTCTGTTCAATCATCATCATCATCCCCTTGAATTTTATCATCGTAGGGCGGATCCGAATGCAGAAGCCACACAAAATCTGTTCCACAACGGTCTGTCAACTGCAGCCATCAGCAATTCCGTTACAGTCTGATTGGACAATGTCAAGCAATGGTCAGGTATGACCATTGCTTGACATTGTCCAATCAGATTTTTCGTTGGCGTCCTATCATCCATTCACCTACAACGGTGCCTTGCATGATGGTCTTGCACAGGCTGTTGTTCCTTGTAATGTGTCAAAACCACGCCAGTTCCCTCCATTTGACAGTGGCGACAAGAGTTTTCTGGTGTCTCACAAAACTTTCAACCCTTCTCCACACAAACAGATTGTTCTTTGTTCCGAATAGAAAATGCCAACGAGTTTTTTCATGCATTTGTTCTCAAACACTTGGATCCTTCTCTTTGTATCTGCCAAGGGCGTTCACATTTCGCATCAAATAGGAGAATGGGGACTACCAGTGGGTACTTTGTTTGTAAGTTGATTTTGCTCCTCCATATTCTTGTCTGTTTGGGGACTTTTCTGTTCAAGAGTGTAAAACTTTAAAAAAATATAAGGAAGGGATCAAATCAGCATAATCAGAATTCTTTCCAGTCTGAATCACGGATTTTTAATATAAAAAACGCAACTATTACCCTCGTGTGGGACACTGTCACAGTTAATACGGATGTATAGGTGGTGTAATAAATTGCGGCTTGCCCTGGGAAATCAGAGAGTCGCGTTCGAATTCCAATCGGTTTCGCTAGATATATATACACGCATATGACCTTGGAAAAGGTATGAATTCACCTCTTCTCCCCTTAGCTATGGAGTAAATAGCAGAACAGACTAGGCTCTTAAGCCTTGGTTGGCTGCCTGTCTAGAAGAAGGAACACTTTGTATTCAAAACGTTATGTACACTGGTGAAGAACATATGTAGCTAAAGAATGGATCGTGATGTTCCCAATGACCGTATGACCCCGACTAGGGTCAGCTTCTTTGTTTTAATTATATATTTAATAAATAAATGTAACTTTCATTAGATTTGCGGCCTCACCACACAGGAAACATTATTTTTCCAGAAATATCTAATAAAAAGAAAAAAGCTTTGATAAAATGATTAAAAGTCTTCGCATGTTTAAAATAATTTACGTAATGGATAAAACCTGCAAAACAGGCGCCTTGAGATGAGAATTGCATCCCGCTGCACCTTAAGGAAGACCGAAAGTGAAATTAGCCGTTCTGCTTAGCGTTATTATTAACAACAGTGCGGCTCCAGGTTTCTTTTATTATAATTTCTTCTTTACGTTTCTACTCGTCACTGTCGAGTTAATGAAAGTAAAGTTTAAAATGCAAGACCAACAATGAGACATGCGAGAGTTATCATAATTCGGAATCTAAATATAAAAAAAGTCCGGATCTAGCGGAACAACTTCACTCGTGCCCATTTCCTATTCTCCAGTGCAAAAGAAAAGAAAAAAGAAATAATTATAACCTGTCTATGACGAGAGAATTTCCGGTTTAAAAGACTAAAAGACGAACCACGGAAGAAAAATCAGAGGGATTTTGTTCTGCTTCGAATCCAGAGGTTCCCAAAGGGACCCATTTTCTAGTGTTTTTCTCTCTGTAACCAGATGGACTTGGTTTTATTTAAAAAAAAAAAAAAATAGAGAAAAAAGCCATCTGGGGTGGAAAGTCTTATCTTTATGACACATGAAAGAAGAGAAATTTAAACGGTTAAATAAGATTCTTAAACCACTCCATATTCATCCGTCCCAAAGAATGATTACATTGAATCTCTTCTTTTCTTTTTTTTCATATTTTGTCATTAACATTAATCATTTGTCTCTAAGATGGAATACAAGAAAACTAGTTGGATGTTGCATTATTTTTATTTTCTTGTTGACGTTTCGTTCATTTCAGGCAAACATTATCAAGATATAACTGAAAAAAAATCTAAAAAAATCTATAAAAAATAAACAAAAGCAGTTACCATGGAAAATCAGCTACGTAAATATGTCGTAGTTAATTTAAAAATACGAATAAGCAAATTTAGATTTATCCATAGTAAATATTTTATTACTGAAAACTCATTGTTAGTGGATACCCATATTTGAGTAGAAGATCCGTTTATTTATTAAACAGTAAATTTATTTACGTCTGTTGGTCTGAATATTCGAGAAATCTTATTGAAAAACAATGCATTCATTTTCTTTTTCATTAATAAAATATTCGTTAGCTCCGACCTGCTTAAATAAACTGGCCCTCTGCACCACCATGGGTATCCACTAAAATTCATGTAATAATATACATATGCACGTACATATATATATATATATATATATATATATATATATATATATATATAGGCAGAATTTTTTCATTGATACGTTTCATTAAATAGTGTAGACTAGCGTTGCCTATTTATTTTATGTAGATTCTTTTCATATCGTCTGATAAGCTTAATAACATTAACATTAAACGAAAAAAGAAAATCACAATATTGATACATATTTTTCTTATATAATATTTAATATATGTTTAGTGTATACCCATATTTAATATATATTTAGTGGATACCCATATTTGATTGGATCCGTTTAATTATTAAACAGTATATTTATTTATATTCTTCTATCGGCCATTCAGAAATCTTATGAAAGAAAAATCTGAGCTCTCCTGTGGGATTCGAACCTGCGCTACCCATGGCTGAGTCGGTATAAGCACATCGTAGCTAACGACATTTTCTTCTGTCAGGGTGTGGAGGTATAGTTTCGAATCCTTTGGTGGAGAGCATGTTTTTTTTTTCGTTAATAAGTTTTTCGGACTGTTCGTCCGGTAGACGTAATCAAATAAATATACTGTTTAATAAATAAACGAAGCGTCTACTTAAGTACTTGTATCCACTAAAAATGGCGTATATGTAATAAAATGCAGGGGTATTAATAAATTAAAATCCATCACTTCTTTAGAAATAGGAACTATATATATTCAATGAGATTTGTATATAGGAAATCTATTAAAATAAAATGTAAATATAGTGATTATATTTGGAAAATCAAATTCATAAAAGAATGCTATGTCGAGAAAAATAAAATTTGTACACAAAGATAATACAGAATACTTATAAGTAAAAAAATAATTTACGATGATGTATTGTTTAGATATAATGGAAAGTATAGCATTTTATAAAAAAAATTATTAAGATGTTTAAACATTATGTATTTTAAGATCATTTTCGTTAAATAATATCTTAGCTGAAAAGTGATCTATTATAAAACCCACCTTTTGATTATCTAATTGAATCATGATATCATAACTGATTCAGAAAGGTGATTTATGATAAATAAATTTACACATTTTGGTTTTTATAATCGGAAGGGTGATTTGGATTTAGAATACGGGAGAATAAATAATTTAATATATTCCCGATTTATAAATATATATATTCTAATTATAAAGAAGATGAAAATATCCTAAAAAACAATAAATTTAAAATCAAAGTATGGTATACTTATAAACACGCGCTAACTGCAAGTTAGCGCGTGTTTATAAGTATACCATACTTATAAACACGCGCTAACCACAAGATAGCTTATTCCCAAATTCTCGCTTGACGAGGAAGCGTGACCAGACACCTTAATTCAACTTAATTTCAAAAATTATATTACGGGTCTCGGCTCTTGCTTTTAAAACATGAGAACTCTTATGTAGCGAAGGAATCATATTTAAAAAAAAATATTATAATATATATATATATATATATATATATATATATATATATATATATATATATATATATATATATATACATACATATATATATATATATATATATATATATATATATATATATATATATATATATTATGCATCATTGAATAATATAGACATAATGTGTTTACTTATTTTATACCGAACATTTCTAGTTCTCTGATCAGATACTTGATGTTAAAATGAAATTCATGAAGGAAAGTGCCATAGATTTTGTTAACTCATTCCGCTGTGATGGTGATATATATATATATATATATATATATATATATATATATATATATATATATATATATATGTGTGTGTGTGTGTGTGTGTGTGTGTGTGTGTGTGTGTGTGTGTGTACGTGTGCGTGAGTGTGGTGTGGTTATGTATATATATGTGTGTGAATGGAATGTTCGTCTGTGCATGTGTGTGTGCAAATTTCATATATAGCTAAAATATATCTGTAAAAGAACAATATGAATAAAAACAAAGAAAAACTCAAGCGTTTCGGTCTCTGGTGAATATTTTTACTTCTGTTTATAGTTATTGAAAAATAAAATCATTACATTTGCCTTGATAAAGTCTATCTGAGGAATAAACGCAACGGCTAAGATAAGTTTTCCTTTTGTTTTTATTAATATATATATATATATATAAATATATATATATATATATATATATATATATATATATATATATATATATATATGTGTGTGTGTGTGTGGGGGGGGGCGCCATATATTTTTAATTTATCGCATATCCGTTGCTTGTTTTGGATTTTGTCGACTGCACAGTATGGTGGGGTCAGTTTGGCACTGTCTGTGAGAAAAAAATGCAACATGACGCAATCTGGAAACAGCATGCTGTATTGTTTGACATTTTCGTCGGGAGCCCCAATACGAGCATTTCAGAATATTTGGGTATTAATCTGAGGACAGATTCGCAATGAGTTGGACGAGACTAATGGTGATTGCGAAGGTGTTTGGAGGGTCACTAGTGGTGGCGATATTATGCCTCCATTCATCTTCCCTCAGACACAACACAGAGGCCTACATCAAGTGCCTTGAGGAGGTAGTGCTGGCCTGGGTCAAGAATGTGGCCACTAGAAAACCCTATATCTGGCTACAGGACTCTGTACCAGTCCACGAAAACAGGGGAACCCAGTAATGTCTATCAAACAATTTTTTTGACCAGATCACCCCTTACATCTGGCCACCTAGCTTCTCAGACTGCAACCACCTTGATTATTATGTGTGTGGAGTAGTTCAGCGAGAGACCAACAAAATTACTTGTAACCCCAAATATGAATTGGAGGCAAGAATTATAGCAGCATTCACCAACTTAAACAAGGAGGCCATCCAGAAGAGATGCAGGAGATTCTGAAGTTATCTTGGAGCCGTGGTTGAAGCCAATGGCATTTTTATTGAATAAATTTACTATTTAGTATCTCAATATATTTTTGTGTAATTTTGGTAAATATATCTGTTAAGATGAGAGGTCAATATTATTTTCATATCTGCGTAATTTCGACGGCATTTTATTCATCACAAACTATATATATATATATATATATATATATATATATATATATATATATATATATATATATATATATATATTAATGCATGTTTCATTAAATAATATAGACAAGTTTTGTCTATTTATTTTAAGTAAGTTCCTTTCATATTGTCTGATAAACTTAATCACATTATCGTTGAAAGGCGAAAAGAAAACACCATACTTAAATCCAATCTAAGCTTTCGGCTTACATAAGCCATTATCAACGATGACAATTTCAATATATCAAACAACACACGGACGAAACAACAATGATAGCCCACCCTTGCTGCATCAAAAAAATCAAAGTAACGACAAACTCGTATATACTTTCATAACTATAAGTCTACCATTCATCCATGCTTTGAATATTGCTGTCACATATGGTCCGGTGCCCCTGCTATTTTATTCATTTGAATCAGTAATGTTATCGGTCCTGATCTGGCGACACGGCTTCAGTTACATTCCCACCGCCGTAAGGTTGCCTCTTTGTGTCTTTTCTATAAATACTTTCATGGTAATTGTTTGGATGAGCTCTTCACTATGGTACCTAAAGTTTTTAATACCCTTGGGAAAGTTATGAATCCTCTTCTTCTCTCCCCGCTATCTATGGGTAAATAGCAGGAAAGATCGTGTTCTATAGCCTTGGATGGATTACAACAGGTTTACCACAAAAAAGAAATGGCAGCCTACTGCAGGGGAAAAAAAATCTGCCTCGTCAGTTATGTATTGAAAGATACCTGATCGCTTAAGCGTGCATTATGCATGACACATAAACTAACTGACTGATTGAATAGACTGGTCGAGATCTCATCAATTTACAGGTGAGCTGGCTAGATGTAACCGTAAATACTATGCTAACAGATTTTTTTTATCGCACTTCTTGCCTGTGGAAATCCCTCCATGCTTTCCAACCAATTTTAATCCGCAAGAATTTAAATGAAGTATCAGTCGCTATCCTCCTGATCACTCTTTATTCTTCCCGCTCATTATTAATGTTTTTGTTCCTGATTCTTCTACATTCTGTAACCGCTTGTGTGTTAGTGGCTTCACTATCTTACAGAGGGTGATACCGATTTAAAAAAAAAAATGAAGTAATGATTCTTAGGCCAGCAATGAAATTTCCGTGGTGTCATGAACGAGAATGGCGAAATATAAAAATTGATTAACGTGGCGTCGTTGGAGGGCTGAGAATCACTGATTAATCAGAAAATGCTGATACAACCAACCAGCAAATACATTTATCCGCTGATAAACTGATGCAATACATCTTTTCTTTCTTTTTATGTGCCGTACCCTTTCAGGACGTAGACAATCAAAGCTCTCTACCTCCCTCTATCCCTTGCAGCTCTCAACAAGTTCCGTCCCTCTGCTATCACACCCCACGACCATTTTTTCTCAAGCACTTGCTTGAGCCTCACTAGGTGTGTCATGCATTGTTTTCCCTTGTCACCCTTTCCCTCTATTCGACCCGTGAGTATCAGATTCTCCAGACCCTCCTTCCTCATTATGTTTCCCAGAAACTTCATCTGCCTCTTCCCGATGTTATAAGCCTCCTCCTTGTTTGCAAACTCTCTAAGACATCCTCGTTGCTCACACGTTCGATCCCTGAAATCCTTAGCATCCTTCTATAGAATCACATCTCCGTCGCCTCGAGTCTCTTCTTTATCTTTGAGGAAATCTTCCAATATTCGCTGCCGTAAAGAAGGACAGATATCACGTAACAGCTCAGTATTATTTTCTTTGTTACCAAAGAAATCCTCCGGTCCCGCAATACTCTGTCCAGCTTTTGGAATATGTCCTTGGCCATCCCAATACGTCCTCGGATATCAGTGTCGCACTTACCGTCCTCTGTCAAGAGGCTTCTCGGATATTTAAACTTCCGCGTCTGCTTGATTCTAGTGTTCCCTACCTGCAAATCGCATTTCGAGCTCATCCTTGTACTGATGACCATGCATTCTGTCTTTTTGTTACATAATATTTTGACAATACTTGGAAAATGCTTATAAAACTAACGTCTTACCATTATATGGGAGGTATATCTGCCGCACCCTAAGTTACAGTATAGTCAAATGCTAACGACATAAAATATACACGTGACATCAATTTAACCAATGAAAACAAACATATTATTTAAAAAATGAAATATAGCTCCATATCGTTCCACTCCCCAAATTTCTGATGAAGCTTAATTAGTGGCAATGGTGTCTTCATCTACCATTATTTGGGAGGTATATGTGGGAGGTATTTTATATTTAAAACTATCACTTTCACACTACACTGGTGGTAAAAAATTATAGACTGAGATATAGCAATGAGGCAAACAGGTCCGCAAAAATAAACTAAAATTTTACTGTCGTCGCGGTAGCCGCTCGCATCCGAGCTTTGGGATCGTCATCCACTCTCCTTATTCCCTTTCCCCCCTCTGGTGGCAGTGACGGAGATGACTGTGAAGGCCCAGTTTACTCCTGAAGATACGCAGGTCACGTGGGATATGACCATCATGAACCCGCCGCCACTGTGTGGGCGTGAACTAAGGGCCTCCAGCTAACCAAGCCTGTCCTCGTCGCCAACGGGACTATCGCCGCTGAAATTGCTGAAGAGTGAGTGGTAAAAAGCGAAGTCAAAAAGAGTTTGACGAGGCCATTCGCGTGAAATTGACCTTGGTGGACAACTGCGCGCGACAGAGAAGCCCACACACTTGGCCAGAAGCGCCTGCCTCAAGGCTCAATAAAAAGACTTTACTAATCGGTTGATAATTGGTAATTTTAATTACACTTAATAAAGATTGGAAGAAGAAGCATATGAAAATATATGAGAATATTATTTAAATACATTCTATATCTGAGCAATGATTTTTAGACCAGCGATAAAATGTCTGTGATGAAACACAAGAAACAAGAAAGACTAAATGTACAAATGGAATAAAGTGGTAAAGAGATATAAATTATCTTGGAAAACATCATTTACCGTGTTTGTTTGTTTTTTTTTTGTTTGTTTTTTTATTCAATTCAACCGCACAAAGGTGATAATGTCACTAAGGCGTAAGGGATTACTGGGAATGAAATAGAATGAAAAAACTTTAGAAAACGAAAACTCAATGCTAAACTGGAAACAAAGGATAATCCTCTACTCCAAACCGGGCGTGGTGTGTCAACCGGGTTTCGGATAAATCTTTCCAAAACAGAAACTATGATCTGCCTTTGGAATGGAAGTAATGATAGTACACATTTCAGAATATATAAGTAATAAATACTAAACAATTCAAATAACTTTTTTTTATCAGGATCCACTATAAAAAATTTACTATAGGATTTAAGGGAATTTAACATTGGATGGGCTAGGCTAGAAATAGTTTCGCCCAACAACCTCAATGCACTACAAAACCTAAGAATTTGAGTCATGTTCTTAAATAGGCTCGCCAGATGTAGTATCTCATATGGATGTCATACATAACTGAAAAATCGTTTAGAAATGTCTAAACTATATACAATTGTTTTCACAGATACATCATTAAAAAGGGTTTCAACTGATTGAATCATTTACCTCCTAAAGATAATCATTTATCAGATTTCATAGGCTTGTGCTACAGAATCACAGGGAAATTTACCAAATAACAAAAAGTACATCACTTGAAGAATTCCAACATACAGCAACAACTAAAATGGATAGCATATGTATTTAGAGGGGAAAATAATATGATGAATATGATGACATTTCATACTACCTTCACCCAAACGTTGGAAAAGAAACTCCCAAAATAATAGAATGATTGATTTATTTGCCTTTTTAACGACATTCCTTATGGGTTAGTTCATGTCGAAACTTAATTTTCTGGGGAGTTTGAAAGTAATAAAAATGTGATACAGGTTATTCTGCTTTCACAATTGAATACATGGTAGATGATACTCAGCTTTTAAGTATATACATACTTGTGTGGATATGTTTACTAGAGGCGGTGATATGTGTGTTTTATGTAGTTTTATTGAAGTTATATCTTGGAATGCAGCTCACTTTATGGAATTTTAGGATATTATATGGCTTAATGTCATGAAAGTTATTTTATGTTGGCTGCTTCGTAATATTTTAAAAGGATTTGACTGAATTCGCAACAATTTGTTACTATATACGTATTGTTGGTAATTTTACTATAAATAAATAGTCATTTTTTATATAAAAATTCATTGCTGGTATTTTTACTATAAAAATGTATTTCTACAATTTCATAGTATTTCGTTTTTGTTTGGGGGTTCACTACTGCCCATAGCTGGAACCCTAACAGGTGCTACCACCCCGAGACCTGTTCCACGCTCTTTAAAAGTTCCAATCTCCCGATCAGAGGCCTTGCTACCGGTTGTAGTTTATCCTCATACCCAGGATTAACAATACTAGAAAGAGCGATAAGATTTAGGTTGAGTATTTTAAATCATTAATAATAAAAAAAAAATATAAATTAATTCCCTTATATATTCTTATGGTTAATTTTAAAATTGACTATAACGGAGTGGATTTTAAGTGCATTTGCAAAAACATTCACAACTATAAATTACATTATTTTTTAATCTTAGTAATTCACTCCTGAAGATGGTCTTGGATGAGAATGAAAGTAATTGAGAAAATAAAAGATTTAATTTTAATTTTAACTGAATGTATGGATTGTTTTATCTAGTGTTATAGAGTTATAGTTAGAGTTATAAAGGGTGTTCCAATAACACAATAAGGACCGATTTTAAATGTGAATTAACTTTAAACATGTAATGATTTTTTTTATTTCAGATTTGGCGGATATTTGGGCGATATTATTTTGCACACATAATAGCCATGACTTAAATAACATGATCCAATAGAGAAATAAATAAATTTTCACCAATAACACTGATTTATTTACTGCTGACTTTGATCCGTCTTAATGAAACACCCTTTAGGAATATTTTATTTTCCAAGCACGTTCAGAACATTGTGTTATTAGTGAGTGTTGGCTTCTTCTTTTTTTATTAATAATGTTTCCATTACTTTTAGCCTTTTTTTTTACATGTGGACGAGATTATTATATTTGTATTATCAACGAGTATGTTGCGGGTACATACATAAAACAATCCATACATTCAGTTAAAATTAGAAATAAAATTCATCCTTCATAATGGCTTAATGTATAGTCGAAAGCGTCCGGACATACAGAACATTTACACAATTTCTGTATAATTTATGTCCAGAAAAGAAGAAAATTATAAGAACACAATAAAAATTAAATAAGAAAACTTAACCACAGTACCTTGTCAGTCATATTTAACGAAACTTGTATAAAAGATGGGTTGCTGCCCAAATATACAAATATTATCGAGTGTAACAGCAAAATTGTGCAAATCGTGTAAAAGCAATATTGTCTATTTGTTAAATTAAGTTTTGAACCGTTGTGCCTTAGAAATGATTAAAGATATCTTACTGGAATTCTCCGAGGTGTTCATAACACTATTAGACTGAATTTTGAGCAATAAGAATGTATAATTACTCTCCAAGCTTAACAGAAGTATCTTGATGAAATCGATCATAAACGAATATGACATGTTCATCATTAATTAATTATAACTAAGGAGCAGAAGCTGATAAAGGATTGAAATTAAGTTCATATATATATATATATATATATATATATATATATATATATATATATATATATTCCAGGCTCATTTTCCAACTTATACAAGATGATCTTCGCCCTCTCTAACCTTTTAACTTTCTGTCCTGGAGTAACAAGGTGCCTCACACGTTTCACGTACGACTTCATTTTCAAGTGTTTTTCACTGCTCTTTGGACTGTCGTAGCTGAAACTCCCCTGTCATATGACAAACGTCTTAAGGTCTGTGTTCGATATTTAACTCTAAGCTAAAATGATGATCCCCCCTTCCTGTTGTGACCACCTGATCCAGTTTTCTTCTGTACATTTCCCTTTTTTTAAAACTTATGCACCGTTCTCTTAATGGTTCTTGGATAAACTTTGAAGGTGGAAGCCAGAGTATGAATGCTGGTACCATTACTGAAGACCTGAATGATTTTTCATCAGTTTTGAAGACAGTGTGGCTGACACAAAACGGTTCTAACCTGTTCTCATACAAGCTGAATAACTCAATGTGTTTTATAGTGATTCTTACAACAAATGGTGTCAAGATGGCTAAACGTCTTATCTGAAAATCTAGAAAAAAGAAATTCAATTAGTTTCCATTTTTTTCTCTCTTTTAGATATTAAACATTTTGTGGGATGGCCAATTACGCTGTAACACAATTTAGACAATTTTGCTGTTACACACGGTATATATATATATATATATATATATATATATATATATATATATATATATATATATATATATATGTATGTATGTATGTATGTGTGTGTTTGTGTTTATCTGTGTGTGTGTATGTGTGTGTTTGTGTGTGTAAGTATATATATATATATATATATATATATATATATATATATATATATATATATATATATATATATGTATGTATGTATGTATGTACGTACGTATATATAACATTAATGAGAGTGTAAGTACTCCTAATGAATTAATATAAATTTACCCGAGCGGAAGTAAGACCGACATACAGATTTCGTGCGAAATTAGGAGAGTGTAAATTTCATTCTGGGTATGTCTACAATTAATGTGCAGTTTGATGAAAATAGTGTGCAGTGAACTCTATACGCATTACTCAAATGCACATGTCCATTACACTACGTCTCACATTATTAGCAACTATCAGTCTGTAAAACTAATAACGGTATTAACGAAAATATTTGCCTGATATTTCACACCATCTCTATAAATGATAACAGGCTACACTTTACTCTATCGAAATGATTCCTGTTTTATACACGCTACGTGATAATATTATAAGTTTTTATACTTGTTAGAATGCCAGAATATATGATTAAATATTTCGGCATTGATTATTCGTTTTATTCATTACATGCTTCTTCTTATTTGTAAAGAATTAAGTCAATGTTATAGTTGCTAATAATTTTAAAAAAAGACAAATATTTTAGTTCAACAGCAACACAATCGGAATACAATAAAAGCTTTTATTATTTTAAAATAAAATATCAGGAAACATCTGATTGGAAATGAATAACAGAAGAGTTATTTCTTTTAATTTGCTTTTTAAAGTTGAATGTGAAAAGTAGATAGTGCCGTTAAGCAAAACTAGTAAAGTTACGAATTATGTAAGACGCATGAGGTATAAGAATCAAAAGCGCACACACAAAAAAAAAAAACACACACACACACACACACACAGATGGACATATTTAATTACTTTTCATGATTTCAAGCACGCAAAAATATCTATACGAGGTATGATTAAAAAGTATCGGAACTATAGTACACAGTGTAAAGAGGTTTGGCATAGACTGACTTTGATCTTCTGCGTATAGTCATTAAGTTATAACGTTCTCGCTCCCTTCCGTTGTTTATAACAGAGCTTGGAAGGAAAATGTGTAGAGTGTGGTCATCTCACTGCACCACAGAAGTTCCATCAGTGACTATGGACTTATCAGCAGTTTTTGCAAACTGCAACATCACCAGCCACTTTCTCCAGATCTCGTTTCCTTGCGATTTATTTCTCTTTCCAAAAATCAAATCCCATTTGAAAGGAACAAGGTTTCAAGATGTCGAGGAAATCCAAAAGAATGCGACTAGGCAGTTAGTTGCTAGCATAGAAAAAGGAGTTCTACGATTGTTTCCAACAAGGGAAACGACGCTCAATAAAGGGTGTGGTTTCAGAAGGGGACCAGTTTTAAGAGGCCGAGGTCTAATCCAACTTGAATTCTAAAAACTACAACAATCGGATTGGAAGCATACCTCACAAAAACCAATGACCCTCTCCTACAAATAGTATAAATACCAAATCCACTTCATCAACAAAGAAGCTGCACTCTTCAAGAAACAGCTTAATATACCAGAAACCCTACCAACGAAAAAAAACGATGCGAATACCATCTACGCCAAACGAATAGAACAGAAAGGAAAAACCACTTCGCCGAATGAAATTACGAGAAAAGTGGGAGGACAAGGTGTTGCATGCTAAATACCTTAAAAGAACGAAAGAAGCAGATATGAACACCAACAGAAAACACATCGGTGGCTGAGAAGCACCGGCTTGAAAGCTGTAACAAGGCCTCATTAATATGTTCAACAATATTTTGGTGGTATGTCTGGCTTCTTCAAGTTATTTTTAAAAGTTGTATACAGGTATAAAAATAAAAATAAAAAACTACCAAAAAATATAAGTTTTTGTACAAACGTCGCTTGTCTTGAGAAAAAGAAACAGCCGTACAGGTAACCAAAAATACGTCAACATTAAGGCATGAATGGCATGCAAGTGAGATGAATATAAGTCCCATGGAAATTTCCTGTTATTATGATTTTTATGGAAATCAGCCTTCAGGATAGACAATATGAAAAAAAAAAACGAAGACTATATTAGATTATAAATACTCTAAACACATAAAAAATCACTTGAAATTTAAAATCCCAAGCGTCTGCCGTTCCTGCGCATGTGGTGGTGCATCAACAAATTTAGTACGATGAAGTCCTAAAGAACGAAACGCGTCACACGAAAACATAAAAAAAATTCATTTCTTTTAAAATTTGATTAATTTTATTTGCCTGAAGAAAGGAAACCAGAAACACGTGTATAAGAAATATGAAGAATAAAATATCATGTGCGTATATATATATATATATATATATATATATATATATATATATATATATATATATATAAAAGTGGACATGGAAGTCAGCACTTAGAGGCGACAGTCTGTTTCATGCTAGTGCAATATATATATATATATATATATATATAAATATATAGAATATAGAATATATATATATATATATATTCTATATTATATATATATATATATATATATATATATATATACTACAACAAATCCACATTATAACCAAAAACGATTGCGATTATATATATATATATATATATATATATATATATATATATATATATATATATATTAAACATTTTGTGTTGAATGTTAAAGACAACATCGTCCTGCATTTTTTCTTTTGTCACATGATAAAAATCTTCGCCATGCACGTGATAACACCATCGCGTCTTTTGAAATTAAAAGGATGTTGACGTTTATTTAGTTTGTAAAAACTGTAGCAACCTGATTACGCTACAAGACAATTGGCAAATGTTTTTAAAAAAATTTTGACTAAAAAATTTTGATCCTGAAGGTGAAGAATGATGTTCGAAAGTACTAGGCTATCGTACGGACAATTTTTATTTCGATATCATTTTCAAATAAAAAGTCTCGTTAGAAAATATGAGAAAATTCAAAAGAAAATATGCAGGACGATGTTGTCTTTAACATTCAACACAACATGTTTAAAAGAAAAGTTGCTGCCAAATTACACACACACACACACACACACACACACACACACACACACACACCACACACACACATATATATATATATATATATACATATATATATATATATATATATATATGGTAAAAATATGGTATTATAATATGCGATATTTATGAATTAAAGTGTTCAATATCATGGATAGAGCGTATGTGAATATAAAAGTTGACACTGAAGTCAAGAACCGACGGTGACAGGCTGTTTCATGCTTAGACGCAATCGTCAGGCGATGAATAAGGATTGGCCTGACTTTTGCGTTTAAGAATGAAACAGCCTGTTGCCGCTGGGTGTTAACTTCAATGTCCACTTTTATATTTACATACGCTCTGATGCTGATATTAAACACTTTAACTCATAAATATACCTTATTATAAAACTATATTTTTATCACACACACACACACACACACACACATATATATATATATCTGAACAATGAAATATCCTTATTCGATTACCGATATAATTACATATCCATTTACGTTTCACAGGGAAAGTCTTTTAGTTGTGTGTATGTGCGTGTCTGCCTATATGTATGTACGTGAGTATGTCCATGTATATGTGTGTATAATTTCAACGGGAAATATTTGAAAAACCATGAGAAGAAAGTAAACCCGATCCTATTTCATTTTCTCATTTCGCATAATGAAATATAATTACGTTACATTTGGAGAAGGAAATAAATCATATATATATATATATATATATATATATATATATATATATATATATATGTATAAAATACCTCCAAAACTAAACCTCTCTATTAATCATCTGAGAGACTCCTCTCTGCTTTCCATCAGATACAGGAAAGTGACTCAATGCTCAGCTGATATGAAATGGAAAGACTATATTGAATCCATTGCTAGGTATGCTACTAAGAAAGTCGGTTCACTGTGTCAGGCGAAACAATTTTTCTCTCTTGAATCTATCTCGCATCGCTATAAGTCTACCATGCGTCCATGCTTAGGAAAATGCTGCCATATAAGGTCCGGTGGCCCTGAAATTTATCTGGAGCTCCATGATAATATCCCAAAAGAATAAGCAATATTATTGGTTCTGATCTTCCTGGTCTGGCGGCACGGCTTCAGTCACTTACTCACCGACGGGAGGTTGCCTCTCTGTGCCTTTTTTAAAATAAATACTGTCATGGTAACTGTTCGGATGTGCACTTTGCTATGGTACATGGACTGCATGAATTTAAGTGCAATACTAGTTTGGCGTCGAGATCTCATCAATTTAGAGTTAATCTGGCTAGATTTAGTCGTAATATCTCCGCTAACAGTTACTTTTCTCGCACTTCTCGCTTGTGGATCTCCCTTCCATGCTTTCCAGCTAACTGTTATCTGCAAGAATATAAATGCAATGCCAATCGATATCTACTGTCCTCTTGATTACTCTTTTCAATTTCTACTCATTACTAATGTTTCTTTTCCTAATTCCTCCATAAACTGTAAGCACTTGCGTGATAGTGGCTGTAATGCTTTGGCTGGGGTGACACTGATTATATATATATATATATATATATATATATATATTATCATTATCTTTCTTTATTTATTAAACAGTATATTTATTTATTTACATATACCAGCCTGAATTTTCGGTGAAAAATATGCGCCTTCTGGGCTTTGTTTTATCAAGCGCTCCTTCGTGGCCGAGTGGTCAAAGGCACGTCTAATGACGGTTTCCCCGAATTCTGCTGGAGGGTGCATATTTTTGTAACAAGATTTCTCGAATATTCAAGCCAGTAGATGTAAATAAATAAATAAATATACTGTTTAATAAATTTAAAAAAATCAGAGCATCTACTCAAATATGAGTATGCATCTAAAAATAACATTTAATCAAATAAATTAATATATATATATATATATATATATATATATATATATATATATATATATATATATATATAAGCAGGCATAATTATGTGTATTTATAATAAATCAATTTATATACATGAATAAATAATAATAACTCATAATGGGGATAATTTGACTCAGTTGCATGGCGGTTGTTAGCTGTGAAGGTCTGAACTGATTGAATTATATATATATATATATATATATATATATATATATATATATCTATCTATATATATATATATATATATATATATATATATTTATGTATCTAAGAAAGACAACAATGGAAAGATTTTCTTTACTAACGCGTTCCGTCCCCTGATGAACTTTATCAAGGTAAATGTGAAGATTTTATTTTGTAACTTGTATTTTATACGCAAAAGTAAATTGTAGGAAAATATCACACACACACACACACACACACACACACACACAGGGGGTTTCAAAAATTCCTTTACAAATTTTGGGAGCTGGTTCCTGACAATGAAACAAGGTAAAATATCCATAATATAAATATATGTCCAAAAGGCCATTGTAGTACTTCAACACAGAAAATCATAAATGTTCAAAATGTCCTCCGCTTGCTTCTACACGAGACTGGCGGACCCTTTCGGTGTCGACTGGTTTCGCAGGCCCTCATGACGCGTTGATGAAGCTTCTCTGCATTATCTATGTCTGCTGCATAAACCAATTTTTTTTAGGTAGCTCCACTGACAATGGAAACGGTCCTCTCCTAACTATCCAACCAGTGCATCGCAAACCATGTGACTAAATTGTGCTGGAGTCCCATAATGCGTGAACCGCACGCGTCTTCGTATTAGTAGGGGCATATCCTCTAGCAGGTCTGGAAGTGTATTCGAAAGAAAGTGTTGTTCATGATGACGGTAGTAACAGGAATCTGCATCATAGCACACAAGCATGAGAACTCAGTCATGGCTATCAGACAATTTCTGCGACCACGTCACCCCCTTACATCTGGCCAACTAAGACTGCAGCCCCCCTTGGTTATTACATGTGGGCGCAGTTGAGCGAGAAACGCACAAAACTCACTGAAACACCAAATATGACCTGAAGTCAAGGATTATGACAGCATCCACCAACTTAAACAAGGAAGCTGTGCGGAAGAGTTTCAGGAGATTCCGAAGTCGTCTGGAGGCCGTGGTTGTAGCCAATGACGATTTTTACTGTAGAAATTTAATGTTTAGTATTTCAAGATATTTTTGTGTAATTTTGGTAAATATATCAATTATATGAGATGTCAGTGTTATTTCCATCTTTGCATAATTTAGATGATAATTTATCCATTGGATAAGCAACCAATTTGATATAAACAACAAAAAAAAAGATAAAGAATAAACTACATTAAATTATTTTATTATAACCTGATGCATCTTAATTCTAAACAAAACGAAATTACGCCTGTATATTGAAGTTATAGAATCTGACAAATACCTTAGATTTATCATATAAAAAGTTCCAAAGTCTTATGTCTAATCATTAGAATCCATTCATTTCCTCAAAAATCTAAGCTATGGGAAAAAATAATGTTGTTTATGAACACTTATACACATTTAAAATAAAAAAGTTAAAATGATTTCTGGCAAATTTAACAAAAACACAAAACATTCGGAAATTTGAAAGATTTAAAAAAAAAACTGACAGATAAAACTTGTCCATATATATATATATATATATATATATATATATATATATATATATATATATATATATATATATATATATATGTATATATATATATATATATATATATACAAGGTTTATTAAAAATATTGTTACAAAATTTGGGTGCGAGTTCCTTACACCAAACCAAGGACGACGAGTGGTCAGTAAGTTAATGTTTTATCTAATCTGTTACAATAACTTCACTGATTTATTCCTCGTATGACTATTTCTTCATAATATATACATACATACATACATACATAAATACACATTATATATATATATATATATATATATATATATATATATATATATATATATATATATATATATATATATATATATATATATATAATCTAGTCACAAATTGCTAATGTACATATATATATATATATGCATATATATATATATATATATATATATATATATATATATATATATATGAATGTATAATATGATTTTTGTAGGTTGGCCGTTGGCCGTCAAGCTGAAATTTGTTCAATAAAATATGGCCAGTTTGTTACGTCAAACGTTCACTGAGTTATCGTCTCCTCTGGGGAAAATGAATGATCTCTCGTTTTGCGTCAACATATAAATTAATTTTTAAGTAAATACAATATTGAGTATACATTTAAGGCAACGACATTACCTGAATACGGAAGAGTCTTGCTGTCACCTGATCCCCAGAATAAGCCACCAGTTGTAACTGGTGCTTAATGAGTGTAAATTGCTATTATTAATATTAATAATATAAAAACAGAAATCCCGTTGTTGCTTGAAAACATAGAAACAACACCCACGCAGTTACCAACGCCGGAGGTTCGTTCTTAACAAAAAAAAAACAAAAAAAAAACGATAAAAGATAAAAGAGATATGAAAGCAGAATTTCAAATTTATACACCTGACTCTTCTTAACGCTCCGTATTCTTGGTGGCATTTGGTGAAATAAGGGGCAGTGAATCAAGATTGCTCGCTTTTCTTTCCTTCCCGTGGATTGTGTTTCTCGAGTCACATATAACACTGAATATTAACTTTTTTGCCAAAGGCAATGAGAAGGAATGGTAAGGAAGAGTGAATTAAGCCACTATTTCTAATGAATCGTGCAAATGAGCCGTGCCGATCACGCATTAGAGAAGACAACATTATTAAAGATGATACCTACAGTCTATCTGCTCAGAATCGGTTTTTCTCATGTCTTGGACGCGCATGCGCGCACACACACGCACACACACACACACACGCATAAACACACAGAGGGTATTTTTCTAAGCTCCGTTTTTCACTGCTCCGTTCTGGATGCTTATGATATGAATACCCTGAAAGTTTAAGGATATGACAGAGTTTGAACAACGAGGGAAAACAGAAATAAAAATGATACTTGTAATAGAATCAAGAAGAGACAGTTGTAATTGCTGTGGCAAATAATGAGGAAAGAAGGCTTGGAGATTTTAACACTTAAAAGACATACTGAAAGCAAAATTAGTAGAAGGAAACGGTGCGTAGTCTACCTAACGAGTTTATGTAACTGGAAGACAGCATGAATTGGGGGATATTAAGTGGGCAAATGTTATTTAGAGTTACAAAGGATTCTGGAGATCCATGACCGCGCACTTCCTGACGAGACACGACATATGAAAGGAAAATATCGGACATTCTAGGCGTCAAGAAAGCGGGATCAGGGATCATGCCAATTTCAAACTATTTTACTGGTAAGTTCGGCAAGGAGAAACATTTGGGAGATTATACGAATAAACCAACAAAAAGCATCGAGATAGACGGCACCAACTTTGTCAATTTTAATGTTTAATAATAGGTTCAAAATGTGATCATTTTTTGCAATAGAAAGGAAAATTACACCGTAGAGTGGGGGACCTGGACTTGCTAGTACGGTAAGATATTAAATCCTCAGGTTTTCTTTCTCCCCAAATTACCTAGCTGATTATTAGTTGCGTCTTACCATTTGTTGTATCTTAGCTTAAGGGAAATAAGGTATTTAATCTTAAAAAATATTTAACTGGAGAAATAAAGGCCACTCGAACATATATTATGCGAGTTCAATTCTTGTGCAAAGTTTGTTCTGTATTCTCGAGGGATGCAGTTTATTGACAGCCGTAGAGAGACAGTCTTTGTAATTGAGATAAAAAAAAAAGCAATTCAAATTAGCAAGAAAACAATACTAGTAAAAAATCAATAACTTTTCTTTTGAAAGAAACAGCGTTATATATTATCTGTTTTCTATGATATTCTGGCAATATTATTGTTATATAGGAATAAAGTGTCGCTGCCGACACTTGAGTTTGAATATAGATCGCCAGTATGCAAACACAGGCGATTCCATTTGAATTAGGTAGATCACATGATCATAGAGGAAACGCGTAAGTAAGAAAGTGATCTGCTATTTCTATTCTATCCTACATTACTATTCGGATCAGCATTTCTAGTCTATCCTCTATTACTATTCGGATTGTTATCTCTACTCTATCATATATACTATACGGACTGCTATTCTCTATTCTATTCACGATACTATTTCTCTTTTCGGATCAAAATACGGATTACTATTCGATCGAGTATTATCGAGCAAATACTATTAATGCGAGTGTTGTTTGAAGGCGTCTGACACCAGCATTGTTTCAACAGTTGATATAGTTGTAATCTCTAATTATAAAGTCTCTACTACAACGAGCGTTACGAAAGTGACCACGAGTATTCTTTGGCATCACAAAAATGTTAAACGAGTGTTCGTTGACGTCATACAAAGTATTGTATTATATACGAGGGTTATTCAATAAACAAGGTGAATTTTTTGGTATAAGGACTTCTAATACAGATAGAAGCTTACTCTTTTTATTTATTTATTTATTTTTTGTTTTACTTCTTTTTCACATGGATTTAAATTCTTTTGGAGATTAAAAAAACCTTTGAGAGTTTTAGCGATTAACAAAGATGGCCGACCAAGAAGCATGCTCCAGGATTGAACAGCGGTCAGTTATCAAGTTTTTGGTTGCTGAAGGGTGAAAGCTAGTTGAAATTCATAGTGGAATGTCAACTGTGTATGGTGCCACATGTTTCAGACAAAACAATGTCTACAAGTGGGCTAAATTGTTTAAAGAAGGACGGAGCAGTGTTGAGGATGAAGACAAGCCTGGGAGGCCTACAGAAGTGAGGTCTCCTGAGGTGATCGAATCAGTCAATGACCTCATTCAGTCTGACAGAAGGATGACAGTGGATGATATTGCAAGGACTTTGAGCTTATCTGTTGGGACAAACGCAGGGGTCATCTTGCATCATGACAACGCAAGGCCTCACACAGCAGCCCAAACGGTGAAGACCATCAACGAGCTGGGCTGGGAACTGCTCCCTCATCCCCCTTACAGCCCAGACCTTGCTCCTTCAGACTTTCACCTGTTTGGTCCCTTGAAAGCGTTCACGAGAGCCACGAAGTTTAAAAGTGACGATGAAGTCAAAAGTGTTGTGAGCGACTGGCTGAGACATCAGTCCAAAGATTTTTACGCTGAGGGAATACGGAAGCTTATGCACAGATGGGAAAAGTGTGTGACAGTGCTGAGCGACTACGTTGAAAAATTAAAAAAAAAATAAGCTTCTATCTGTAGTAGAAGTCCTTATACCGAAAAATTCGCCTTATTTATTGAATGACCCTCGTATTATACATGGATAGAAATACTGGTAAAAGTTAAATGGTGTTCTCATGTGAAGTTTCTGATGATTCATAATTCTTAAGTTAATAATTGAATAAGCTCATGGTGAGTTCAACGACAACGAAATACTCGTAGAAATTCAACTTTTGCATCGTTAAATATTTGAGCTTAACAAATTTAACAATATATTGCAATAACAATTATAAATATGCATGTTGGTCTTTATTTTAAGATCTAAGGTGATACAAATGAAAAAAAATGGAAAATAACTACTTTTCTCTTTCACAGAAACAGAGGTTAAACACTTCTTTATTTATTATTCTCACTGAAACCAAGCATCGTCGCTGATATTTCTTTTCCGTCTTTCCACGCGATCAAAACGGAATAGTCCATTATTTATGCTGTATTGTTCAGGCGATGTTAAACGCTTCTATCTTCTCTTTTTTCTTAGTTTCTTTATTTTTTCTTTCTTTCATTTTTCCATTGAAACAAAGTAGCGTTTCTGACATGTATTTTCCCTCTTTCCACGCGATCGAAACGGAATAGTCCATTATTCATGCGGTAATGGCAGGAGACGTTAAACAATTCTACCTTCCCTTCTTTCTTTGATTTTCTGAGTGAAACAATGTATTGTCTCTGATATGTCTTTTCCGTCATTCCACTTGATCAAAACGAGATAGTCCATTATTTATGAAGTATTGGCAGGGCGTAGCCGTCGTGCTATGGGATGGATAAGCAGAATTATAATAAGATAGTGAAACCGGTCTAGCGCCGTTCTCTAGCAATGGAGCTTAAGCAATATTAGTAGATACTGAGTCCGAACGATCAAAAGATTTTCATTGATAAGGAAGAAATTTAATCAAATTCGCAATGTAAATTGTTGGTTGATTTTGTTTAGTGGCATATCAACCTATATGAGTTATTTAATATCGAAATATAAATATTTTGATCAAAACTTTATGGCTTTTGAAAGCAATTGTATACCTTCACAAACTAATAAAATGTACTGTTGGTCATTTAGCTATAAAATGTATCGATTCTAATTCTACTATGACTTATTTA